>BSBM01000444.1:7742500-8382500 GCA_027924585.1 Larix kaempferi
TCACAAGGATTATCGATAGTAATCCATCTTAAATCCCCCACACTTAAGATTGCATGTTATTTCTCAAGTAATTTTTGAAGTAGCCTTCTTCATAGTACTCTATATTTTCAACAAACCAAGGAAAGTGAGTAAATTTCAAATGATTAGATTCATCTCATACACATAAATATACATAACGATGATCATCTACAAATTTGTTGTGACTGCTTGCAACTGAAATTACCCTAGATCCATCTTAACTCCAGATCTGCCATGCGTCGAGAGGGATCAAATCCCTTCATCCACTTTTACACATTAAAAAAAGGTTTTCACCTCAATGGATTTGATCCCTCTCGGTGCATGGTAGATCCACGATAGATCTGGCATTAAGAAGGATCTAAGTTAGTTTTAATACAATTAAAAAGATGTGTGATTCAAGTTTGTTGGTTTTCTTGGTTAAGAGTTTTCAGAGTAAATCTCATGTATTGTGTATGTGATATTTCTCTATATGTTTTTCTTAGGAATGTGTCAACGTTGCTTCTCTTGCATAAGTTTATTAGTGAATATCTTTTTACATGTGAAGAAGATAAACTACTCATCTTATATTTAACAAATATTTAATTTAAATCTTCTATAGAATAACTAAGAAGACACATTGCCAAACAACGAAACATGGCCAATCGAATGTGGTGATTTCTCCAATAGAACTTCTAATCTAGTCGTATTAATTTATCATTGTTCCATTAGGACATGTATTATAAAGAGATCATGTTGACCAATGCGACTTCAGTCGACAAGGGTTCACCTCACTGTCGACGCATACCGTAGTCTCCCTGGGCACCGGCCCGGGCAGGTTTGAGCCCACCCAGTAACACCCGCAGAGCAGATGAGGTCTCACCCGAGGCGTCTAGGAAGAGCAGACGGAACCATGTTTCCGCCGAGGGAGGAGGAGAGTTGTGGTTGCATGGATTGACTCTATTGCGGTATTTTAACCAGAAACGTTAAACATTCGCAAACATATCACAGTATTCAGGGAGTTATACCATTTACTTCATCGCAGCATTTATCATCACATTCTAAATAGAACATACTACTTAATCACAGCAATTATCATCATAGTAACAACAAGCAGACATTGCATTAACCAACATTCATACATCGCAACATTGCACAAAGTTTGTACCAAAACATCGTTATATTACTGTCGCGATCATACACCAGCAAAAATACAGATCTCACATACAAATTGTCTTCTTTATCTCATGCATACCTCTCTCTAACACTTACAACTCTCATGTATTTATAGGCTTTTGCCCTTACAATATTTGTCCACTTACGACTGACTCCCTAACCGACACTATGGACAATTGACCCAATATCTAACTGACTTGGTCCAAATGACCCCAAAAACCCGCATACCGCGGTAGACTGACTCACTATTACATAATATATGGTCCAAGTGACCCAAAACCCGCCAACTGCGGTATTCTTTGGCACAAAATACTCCTTTCACGCCCTCTTCTGGCGTGTCGCGGCGTCAGCGGTACCGCGATCTTTCCCCATCAAACCGCCTGCCAACAGGCCCCCAACACAATCTTGTGGCTCTCCCTTGAGCCACGTCAATTGTTGGACAGAGTACACGTCGCGGTCCTTGCCTTGAAGTCTGCATACGGCTGTTCGATATTCCTTACCAGCTCCTGAGCCTCCTTAGCTGCTGTCTGACTGCTGATCACATCTTCGACCGATGGGTGATCGACAAGCTTGTCCATGACCTGTTGTCGATACTGATGTATTGCTGGGAGTGCTTCACTTGCCTGCAACATCAGTTTCCCGCCAGTGTCCTGGAATTCTTCCAACTGGGCCGCACATAGCTTCTGGCGTTCATTTGCCTTGAGGACCTGTTGTTGCAAGTCCTTCAGTTCGCGCGACTTAGCAACCTGCTCCATTGGTGGCAAGGTTCTCATCGCAGCCTTTAATGTGGCCACCTGGCCCTCCGCTTCCTACCGGGTCTTAGTGAGCTGTTCAATTTTCTCATCGTGAATGATGTGGCCCCAAAACTCTACTGTTTCGGCGGTGAGCCCGGTTGCCTCCGTCTCCAGCTCCTCCATCTAGGTGGCAACTTCCTCAATTGCCCTTCTTCATTCATCCAGCTCAGCCTGAGGCATACTTGGTTTCAACTGAGCCTTCAACAGGTCGTTCTCCTGTCTCAACTGAACAATGGCAGCCCCCAACCGTTGCACTTGGTGAAGCACATCTACCTCTTCAGTGGGCTATGGGTCATGTTGATAGGCCTCTGCAATCGCTCGATCAACCCGAACACTGTCATCCCACATGCGAGCCTTTTCCGCAATAAGGAAGTCTTGTTCCTTTTTAAGTGCTTCAATGGTGCGACTCGTCTCGGCCCGCTCCTGCTTAAGGTCGGCTTTAAGGTCATCCACTACTTTCTGCGCTGCAGCAGCCCTGCTTGTAAGTGCATCATTCTCAGCGGTAGCAGTTGCCTCTCTTACCTGCAAGTGTTGAAATCTCTTGTTGATTTCATGCATTCTATCCACCATTTCCTGGGAGGCGCCCCTCTGCATTGTCGTCAGTGCCATTGCCGATAGTGCATTAACATTGACAGTCACCTGGTCAATCGACTTCAGCACATTTTGCAACACCTCATTGTCGGTCACAACCGCAGTCGGGGGAATGTTAACATTCTTTACCCGGGGCGTGGTGCGGATTGTGACCGTCTCCTGCATGGGTACACTGCCAGGTTCCATTTGTAACACTGCATTACCCAAAGAGTCCATACGGGAAACAAGCGTAGAGAATCCCTCCTCCACTTTGACGGACATCTTGTCGACAACCGCCGTGGTGGTATGGTTAATGGATGTGATTAACCGGCCCAACTGCGCCTCCGCTGGTAAAGACATCCCATTGATCGTGGCATGCTCGTGGTGCCATTTTGTACGGTTTTCCTCCAGAGCGCGGTCACTATCATCCGCAGTTGGTGTTTGGATTAACTAATGATTGGAACTATGATGACTTTGCTGATCCTGAGCTGATACTTGATCCATAGGGCCCTCCGACGGACCTCCAGCATCAATTTCTGCAGAACTCATGGGATGTCGCCAGGCCTCCGGCCACTCATTCACAATAGCCTCCAAATCTGTCGCTATCACTTTATACCTTGTCTGCAACCATTGTCGATTAACATCACGGCGAGCTTGTATATGTATGATACTTGGTCGTATTGCAAATGCCATGACAGGTGTGAATCATGCCACAGTGTCTACGAATATTCGCGAGACCTGTATTGTTGCGTCACAAAGCATTTATGAGTACAGCCAAAACTGCATTTGGCACTCCTAGATGCGCTCAGGCTCTCGCACAAACCATAGATTATGATAGCGTGCCCCTCGTCGTTCCGCTGCAGCCAGGCAGTCCATACCCTGGTAGGTGTCGGGCTCTTTCCATGCAACTAGAGCAATCAGCAGCAACAACCAACTATATGAGAAAGCGCCTCTACCCACTTGGACATCTGTGACGTCCTCCATTAGCTGGTTCAAGAGATATAAGGACCAGTTCATCTGAACTCCTTCTACACATTGCTCTGCGCAAGCAACTATCCCCGAATTACATTGGTTAGGGCGACCTCCCCTAATCACTTTACAGCACAGGATCTTAATGCCCATGAGTACCGCCTTATTATTGTAGCTACTGGTGCGATACCCACGCCCATCCGAATCAAAGGCATACTTTTGTGCCAACCGACGCGCTCGCTTTTTCTTGTTGTGCTTTCCTTGAATAAATTGCGCTGGATCAACCCCATTCTTGGGCAAGCCGGTAATGTGAGAAATCAAGTCAACAGTAACCGGGACCTCTCTGTCCAACCACAACGAACCCCCGTGGAAGCATGACAAGAGCTGCTTCACACAAGAGCCAACTTCCACTAGGCGCCCAAAATGCAGCATGTTAATTAGCCCTAACAAGCCGGCCTGCCGCAGTCCTAGTGCCCATTCATGTATCTGTGGGTCCGGTGAATTGCGTATCTCAGGCACATATGGTGTGGATGCAATTTCGGGTTGAGCCACCATGTTGTGGTCCTCATACCGCAAGCACATCAGTGCCGGCCCAATGTCCATCAAGCACGTCATCCCAGCCGGGAGTGTGGGCATCTTCACACTGAATTTTAGTTTTGGATTTAGCTTACGCAGTGGGGCATCCGGCCGAACAGGAGGGATGTAACCAAGGATATTACTCGCGGAGTGTCCCAGCCATGGGGAAAATGGAGGAACGATGCGATTGGACTGTCCCACTTGCTCCGGAGCTTCGCCAGCCACCGCAGACCGAAGCAATCTTTTACTCTGCGGAGATGCAGAAGGATGACCCCTTCGGCGCTTCTAGAAACACTTGATGTTCCCACTGGCATGTTGACCACCTCGGCGCCAAGATCAACAGTGTCCAAGGACGTACCTTCTCGTTCTACAGCAACCGAAATGAATGGAGACTCCACTTCACTGCTAATGTCCATTGTCTCCAGTTCTCCTGGCATACCTCACCACTCTTCGTGATATACCTAACAGTAACTGACTGAAATCACGACAGCGCTCCACAACAACACGGCTTGCTAATTTCTTGGTGTCTTCTGCCCGACGCTAAACCATACTTATATCATCTACCCAAATCCGTCGTAAGCATGCATTAACTCAACCAAATCCTTGTATTAATGAGGGAAATCCACCGGCGATCCTGTCCATCAATCGGTCGGATCCGCCATTAATGCCCATAATTCAAACAGCGCTGTTAATTAACTATCTCCACTTTTGGCATTTATTACTGATTTGACCGGGTCACCACGCTACCATGTATCGCCAACTGTTTCAAACGTGCTGCCATGAGTCTCTGACTGCTCCAAATGTGCAATACAAGCCTCTCTACTTCGCATACCTTCTTCTGTTGGTGCGCCATCTGCCACCAAGCAACCTGCAACAATCATCATTTTTATTTTTATTTTTTTTAACCGATGCGACTTAGACATCGCACTGCTCCAAGCCCGAGTGATAGGGCTTCAACGTGTGACCATTTACCAGCTTGGGGAGCATCCCCCTATCCAATCGTTGCAACTGAACCGCTCCTCCTGAAGTAATACTATTGATGCGATAGGGACCCAGCCAATGCATCTGCAACTTGCATGGATGTTTCATAAACTTACTGTCGTATAGTAACACTAAGTCGCCTTGCTGAAACTGTTTGTTTTTTATGTGGCGATCATGACATGCCTTCTGGAGGTCCTTCTCTACCCCTTGGTGAAAGCCAGCGATAAATCGATCCTCTTAAAGCTCCACCAATTGTGCTAGACGTTCGTCTAATGCTGCAACATCATCCATGCTCGTAACAGCCGCAATACGTAGACTTGGAACAATGTACTCCGTAGGCATAATTGCTTCGTTCCCATATACCAGCCTGAAAGGTGTCTGACCAGTCAACCTTTTACATGTGGTGCGATAGGCCCACAATACCGCTAGAACTTTCAAATCCCAGTCGTCTTGATTCGCATTACACACCTTTGTCAACGCATGCTCCAATACCTTGTTAAACGCCTCTAGCATCCCATTCGCCTGTGGGTGATAGGGTGTCCTCTTCTTATGCTGTATCTGCAATTCTTCTGTCAATGCGTTGATAGTGCGATTGAGAAAATGGCTTCCTTGATCACTCAGCAATATCTTGGGGCAGCTGAAACGAGTGATAATGTGGTCAAACAAAAATCGAGCAGCCGTTGCGGCGGAGCAATCAACTATAGGTGCTGCCTTAGCCCACCGGGTCAAGTATTCTGTCACCGTGATAATATACCACGCACTTGTGCGTTTCCCTGGTGGATGTATGGGTCCTACAAAATCCACAGCCCATTTTTCGAACGGTTGTAATGTTACCTGAGGTAGCAGCGGCATCTCGTCACGTCTGGATGGCTTGTCAGTTCATTGACAAACATCACAAAACTGCGTGTAGTCTATCGCATCATTATGTAATGTGGGCCACCAAACCCCTGCACGCAGTACTTTTCGGGCAGTCGCCTGGCCACCATAATGTCCTCCTGCTACTCCACCATGTGCCTCAGCCAATATCTGCGCTTGCTCATGCGGCAAGACACATCTGCGCAATATCTCATCAGCACCCAATTTATTCAATTCTCCCGCAATCAACTGAAAGTTAGCAGTCTTGACGACCAATTGCTTCTTCTGAGTAGTGGTAAAGTCATCGGGCGCGGTGCCGGTCACCAGAAGCTGGAGGATGTCATCAAAATACTGATCAGCAGCGGAAACGTGAAACAGTTGGGCATCCGGCAACCCGTCTTCGATATTAGTCAGTTCCTCCCCTGTATCAATCTATGACAAATGATCTAGTCCAGCATTCAACCACCCCGGTTTCACAATGACTTCAAAATCAAACTCCTGAAACAAAAGTAGCCACCGACAGATATTCCCCCCCAACGTAGGCTTATTAACCAAGTATTTTAATGCAAAATGATCAGTAAACATTTTAAAGTGGCCACCCAACAAATAATGCCTGAATTTCTGCAGCTCGTACACCATGGCCAGACCTTCGCGTTCTGTGGTAGTGTAATTGCATTCTGCATAGGACAACTTCCGACTGGAAAAAACAATGGGATGATCAATGTCGCCTTCTCTTGGTTGAGCCAATACAACCCCTAGGGCAACCGATGAAGCATCAACATGGACATGGAATTCCTTACTCTAGTCCGGAAAGACCAATATTGGGGTTGACGCCATCTTCGCTTTGAGCGTTTCAACACTATCCTGAATTCTGGGTTCCACTGGAATGCCGCATCCTTCTTTAGCAACTTTTCCATAGGGGCAGTAATCGCAGCATACCCCTAATGAACTTGCGATAATGTCCCATGTGACCCAAGGTCACGCGCAACTGTTTAACGGTGGTCAGCGGTTGCAACCCCAAAATAAGCACAATTTTGGCTGGATCAACCAGCAATCCCTGCTTACACACAATATGACCCGGCAATATCCCAAACGGTGCACAGAAAATACATTTCTTTAAGTTCAGCGATATCTGGTGCTCTCGGCATCGCTCAAGCATTAACCGTAGATTGGCCAAATGATCGCGAATCAATCCATAAGCGGTCCAATCATCCATATATACCTGTAGAAACTTCTGAATAAAATCTTTGAATGCGGCAACAACGACCCGGGAGAATATCGCAAGTGCATTCTTCAAACCAAATGGCATGACCGTGTACTGAAAGCAACCCCATTCGGTAACGAAAGTTGTCTTATGGCGATCTTCCTTGGCAATGCGAATCTGATGGTAGCCAAAGAATCCATCAGTGAAAGAGTACATCTCCTGGCCACCCACTCCTTCAAGTACTTCATCAGTAAATGGGGTCGGAAAGGGGTCATGCAAGCACGCATCGTTCAACTTCCGCAAGTCGACACAAATGCACACTTCGCCTGTTTTCTTGTCCTGCACCACCATAGGACTGATCCATTCTGACTCTTCCACAGGTTTGATAATACCAGCATCCAACATCCGATCAAGTTCCTCCTTGACCTTTTCTTTATGTCGCAGATTTAGCCGATAAGGTCGCTGTCGGACTGGATTAGCATCTGGTTTCAATGGAATCTTTATCTCTCCTAAATCACCCAGGATTCCCTTCATTTCGAAAAACTTCGTGGGAAAAACGTCTTGAAATTCATGCAGTAACTCGGTAACCTTACTCATCATCCCAATAATCCCCAACATTAGCAAACTTGGGAGTAGCTTCGGTGCCGATATTCATCTTGCAAAGCTGCAGTGGTTGACTAAACGGATTACTTGGCGCAACAGGTGGGACTACATCGCGACTTCCTTCAGATTCGGGAATGTTAACATTTCGGGGATCATCATCGTCCTTCGGGTCACCACTGATGTTGAAGCACTCCATGAGAGACTGCATCTGACAGTGGGTGTGTGGGTCAACAAGGTAGGCCATGGGAACAACCTGAAATATCACGTCGCGGATGAGCTGCAAGGCATTATGGACATCAGGGTTGGCATCCGCAAAAGTGAACGTATGAGTGAAACAGATTGTCAACACCCCCCATGTTGTAATGTCACGGTGCAACTCGGCTGCAGTGTACCATGAGCGCAGTATCTCCTCCAAAGTATGAACAAAAGCATGAACCCACTCATCTCTGGGTCGCGCTACCCACAATCGTTGGCACTCCATCACATGATCACTGGGATCAGTCTGACCATCATACTTGCCAGTGTGATAAACTTCAGTATCACCAAACTGAACCATCATCAACCTTCAACACTGTGACCAATCTTTAATGAATTTATTATGTGTCGCCCACCAGCGTGATGGAGCAGCCTTCAGTGCTTCCTCCAAGGCGAGTAATCGCTGTGGTTCTGGGATGCGGTCTTCAAACTCTGCTACAAAGGTGTTTAGGCCAGGCAACCCCTCATAGACAGGCAATGTGATCGTTTCTGTCGCAACACGACACAAGGATTGCGTAACTAAACCACATTTGCAGACTGATACTTCATGCATTCGATTCTGCCAATGTTCCAATGCATCATCGGAGTCAGAAGACGCAGAGATCTCACTGCGCTACTCCAACTCACCATAGGCAGTAGGATGAATGTAATCTTCAGAAATGTTGAATGCATGGTCCCATCTAGCGGGATCGTCATCTTTTACAAGCTCCACGTAGCAGCATCCTTTAGCCGGATCCAAAGGGGCTATAACTCTGAAATCGTGATTCTCAAAGGTCATCATGCGCTTCTTAAAGTTGATTACAACTCCACTGTTGTTAGCCCATCCGATCCCCAAGAGCGCTGGATAAGAGCTTCCTCCCTCAACCACTTCGATAACATCAAAATCAACATAAGTCTTCATGCCCTCAATATCAATCATGAGCCGCGGAACTCGCCCAATGGGTGTTACCTTGGCATGGTTAGCCAACCAGAGCTGCACAGGAGACCAGCTCAATGGGGGACTCCCCATCTTCTGCCACGCCTGCTTGGTTAAGATGTTAACATCCGAACCAAGGTCAAGAATCACAGAGTCAACATCATAGTCACCAATCTGAATATTCATTCGCATTTCCTTGCCAGTCTTTCGTCGTTGTAAGGAGTTTACTACCGACTCCTGTCGTCCTTTCGAAAATCGCTGCAACCATCCCTCAATCTCAACCAGGGCAGTTGGGTCTCGTGCCAATGACAGACAACTTTCAAGGAACTTCTGCAATGTCCCTGGGGTTGGTCGATCAGCGTCTGATGTGGCATCAAAGATAGGCGACATATCGCAAACGACAGCCTTACCGCGGTCTTTCTCCAACGTGCGACGTGCCTCCAGGAATGTCTCTCGCTCTGTATCGATGTCAAAGTGTACCGTCTTCTAACTAGCTAACCGAATTAGTGGTTGCAAACCATCTTCCCCAGTCGTCTTGCCTCCATGAGTGACAATAGCCACCGAAGCGTCTTGTGGTCGTGGTTCTGCAGAAATGGTCGCAATATTTGCGCCCTGCGTCTGGTTCTGCTGCAAATTCCCTGGTTGATTGATATTTTGATTGGCGTTCGGTGGTGGTCGTGGGGGCTGGTTCTATACTGGTTGCTGTACCGGGTTCTGTAATGGTTGTTGTGGTTGAGCTTGATTTTGTAGTTGCGGAGCGTTCCCATCTTGCCATCATGCAATCAACTGCGAACAATTCTCAACCGTATGATCATTACCAAAACAAAACGTACACTGATTCTGTAGCAGTGGGAAATCGTGTTGATAATGTCCCCATACCGCATAGTGGTAACATTGAACAGGTCCACGACCACCTCGGCCTCCTCCTCCATGACCAAATCCGCCACCACATCTACCCCTATAGCCTCCCCGGTAGCCGGCCTGTTGCTGGTATTCTTGCTGCATTGGCGTTGCTGGAATCCCTTGCCCTTGTGGTGCATACTGCGGTTGCTGTAGATATTGTGGCTGTGGGGGAGTCGTTTGCATCGGGGTGTATTGCGGCATGAACTGCTGTGGTTGTTGTTGTTGTGGTGTAAACTGCATCTACGGCTGCGGTAGCGGCTGGGCTACCTGTGGTTGCAGTTGTGGTTTTTGCACCGCACGCTGATCGTCCTTGACGTAGAATGCATCGCACATCCTCTCTTGTAGCAACCCATATGCATGAAAATCATTGTCATCGTGACCCACCGATTTACAAAATGTGCAGTAAAGATTTCGCAGGGTTGTGACCATTTTCTGCATATATGGGCAATTATCGTGACTGTGCCCAAACACGTGACAAACGCGACACCACGACATACTGCCGCCATTCAACGGGTTTGGCACACCTGACACTAAATAATTATGGAAATCCGGACAATTATCCTTCGTATGCCCTTCTCTTCGGCATCGCGTACACCATACTTCATCACGTTGTTCCTTGCTCTTCTTCAAATCTTGCAACTGTTTAGTCAGGTTAGCAAGTTGTGTCTGTATCTGCGACATCCCAGCTACATTATCTCCAATCGGTGATGCCTCCAATCGCATTGCAATCTCTAGAGCTTCACTAGACGTCGATATGTTTTGATGCATCAACGGCAGCCGAATGTGGGGTAGCAGTGCCGCAATGAACCATTATTTATGTTGGACAGCGCTCATATCAAAACTAACCTTTGCCATCAGCGTCTTGAATCGCTGGTCGAAATCCCATACCGTCTCATTGGGATACTGCTTAATTTCCTTCAATTCAGTAATATATTGAGCTTCCGACTTAGGCCGTCTAAATTCAACAATCAGTCGATCCCGAATCTCATCCAGTGACTTCTCCGGGGCCCCCGTAGGGACTAAAATGAGCTTCATGAACCAATCTAATGCATGACCTCGTAGAGTCGTGGCTAACTGTCCTTTCTTAGCATTGTCATCGGTGATCTGTTTCATAGTCCAAACCGCTTCACACAAAAACCAATACTATTCTGGGTTGTCTGTCGCACTCCCATGGAACAACGGTAGCTTAGCATCATCGCTCGCCATCCTGAGCTTCCTTCCTCCTGTCCCTGTGTTACTACTACCAATTAACTTCTGCGGTGTTGATGAACTCGACGGTGTCGAAGTAGTGTTTCTTGCTGGCTGAGAGTTAGTGAGCGGAGGTGTGGGTACGTTGGTGCTGGGGTTTGGTCCTGCCTCTATCCTGGGCGTAGCCTGGTCATTCCTATCAGGACTATGAGGTCACTTCGTCTCGTGTGGTCTTCCTTCGCGATTTTGCGGTTCGATTGTAGCAGGACCTTCTCCCGTCCTCTGCCTCTTTTCCTTTCGAAACCTCGCTCCTCCTCTCGTAAGACCACTTTCTTCCTCGGCTTCGCTCACAATCTCCTCATGGTCTGCACCCATCTACCCCTTTACCATTCCATGTACCATTCCCTAGCAGTCGTGGTACCCACGGCCTCCGCCCACCAAGCTGTCTACTGATCAAGGTGCATCTTTAATATACCCTTTTCGCAGATTAGCATCTTAATCGATAGTTAGAGCGACAGCAGAAACCTTCCCCTTGGTCCTCGGAAGAAGTATCTTTCGGCTTCGCTATAGGATTTCTTCGTGTTGACCGCAAATTCAGTGATATATCCTTCCAAGATGCTATCAAGCCAAACTTCGACAGCTCGCGATGCCTTATTATCGACTTCCTGCAATTCCTGAATCAATTCTGGGGTCCAAGCTGTCGGCTCACCACCCTGGAAGTTCCTCTTCTGGAAGGTCAGCTTTGACAACCATTCATACAAAATGATTGGGAATTCACAAAAAAACCATTCATGCGGACCGTCGTGAATATATCTTTCCACCCAGTGATCTACCATCAGTCGCGTATTTTGACTTTCTTCTTCAGCAAACTCTTGCAACTTCTGATCAAACCATTTTTGTATCTCCGGCTTCGTCGGGTGCCACAACATGACCTCCTTCTACTCTGCAGACGGTCCCGGCAACGGAACCATTTGTTGACCAACGCGACCTCAGTCGACAGGAGTTCACCTCACTATCAACACATACCGCATTCTCCCTGGGCACCGGCCCGGGCAGGTTTGAGACCACCCAGCAACACCCACAGAGCAGATGAGGTCTCACCCGATGCGTCCAGGAAGAGCAGACGGAACCATGTTTCCGCCGAGGGAGGAGGAGAGTTGTGGCTACATGGACTGACTCTATTGCGGTATTTTAACCAGAAACGTTAAACATTCGCAAACATATCGCAGTATTCAGAGAGTTATACCATTTACTTCATCACAGCATTTATCATCACATTCTACATAGAACATACTACTTAATCACAACAATTATCATCATAGTAACAACAAGCAGACATTGCATTAACCAACATTCATACATCGCAACATTGCACAAAGTTTGTACCAAAACATCGTTATATTGCTGCCCGCGTTCATACACTAGCAAAAATACAGATCTCGCATCCAAATTGTCTTCTTCATCTCATGCATACCTCTCTCTAACACTTACAACTCTCATGTATTTATAGGCTTTTTCCCTTAGAATATTTGTCCACTTACGACTGACTCCCTAACCGACACTATGGACAATTGACCCAATATCTAACTGACTTGGTCCAAATGACCCCAAAAACCCGCATACCGCGGTATACTGACTCACTATTACATAATATATGGTCCAAGTGACCCAAAACCCGCCAACTGCGGTATTCTTTGGCACAAAATACTCCTTTCGCGCCCTCCTCTGGCGTGTCGCGGCGTCAGCAGTACCACGATCTTTCCCCATCAAACCGCCTGCCAACAGATCCCATGACCAAACTGTATAAATTGCAATACAATATGTCAATTAGGTATGTCATAGGTTGCATATGTTGATGAATGGGAAAAATAATGTAACAATCACAATTTGAACAAGAACCATATATTTTCTAGCGCATAATTTTCAACTCCATTTATAGTTGTATAAAGTCTTTTATTTCCCTTACTTTTTTCAATTTAAACTTGAACTCTATGCCTTTCTGTTATGGTTGTGTTGCATTAAACATGAATTTGTTGCTTTCAATATTTCTTCTCGATCTTATTTTGTATCTTCGGACATGGAAAATATGGAAATATGTTTGTAATAATGTTTGCTCGTGTTTCCTGGGAGGAGAATGCTTTGGTACAAATTTGGGCACAAAATGAACAACCCTCAATGATGAATCTACGATTTGTGGTGACATTTGAAATCAAGGTATGCACATTGGCTTCATATGTGTTTACCCTCAATGAAATGTGCTTATTTATGTTGTGGGAAAACAACATTTTTTTATCTATTGTAGTAAACATACCATAGGATTATGTGACGTTTGTGTAGAGAATTTAGTGCAATTCACTCGATGATAGACTTGTGTTCTCAATATCTTAGTGGTGGGAAATTTAATTATGACAAAACAGACAAGTAGGTTTTACAAATAGAAAACACAATGCATAGACATTTGTTGTTAGTTGTGAGCCTAAAATCGATGTTTTTTTAGAAGCCATGGCATATTCTAGTTATACAACTTTGCATACGTTGTAGGAGACTCTTTGTTTGATTCTCTCTAAATTATACCACACTTTAGGTGCACATTAATGATTGAACTAAAGGAGGGAATAATATATCCTTTCAAGGCTTGTCTAGAAAAACAAAATACTAAAACAATTGCATATTAAGAACATGAGTTAACACACATTGATTGATGAGATGCACAATGTGAAAGAACCACAAATTTATTTGGAGTGAATGTCTAAAAATCAAAGTCTTTGGTGATAGAACCACACTAGAGAGGGATATGGGGAGACATATTTTGCATACATTAGCTCTCATTTTGAAATGGGGGGCCAGACAATTGCTAAAACGCCATGGGATGAAAGAATTTCTCATCTTTGTGACACGGAGAGGGTTGGAGATGAAAATCGCTCTCATAGAATGTCCTGCATACACCCACATTAGAGCACAATTTCAAAATATTTGCTATAATATCAACTTTCCTAAACTTTTAATTCATCACAACTATGGTGATTTAGGAATGCTTCTCTTAAATATTTTTGAGCATAGAAATACAATTCTAAAGAAAACCAAGAGACTCCTTACCTTTCTAAGGTCAAGAAGACCAAAGTTGGTCTCAATGGACGTTAAGTCCTATCATCATCATCATCATCATATTGGTTAAAAATATAGATAAGAGTTTGGTCAAGACATGGATGAGGAGTTCCTTGCGTTTCAGTTCAAATCTAGGGAAACCTACATATAACATTATTTCATGACAAGAATTCACTTAGTGCACATTTTGAATCACTTTTGTGCAAAAGGGAGATTTATTCCAATGATAGCCATGGATACCAAGGAAATATTGTAATATGGAAACAAAAAGACCAATGGATACAAGTACATACTAGGATGATAGCAAAGTGGTTAAACGAGTCTTGATTTTATTACATTAACAATGAAAGAGCTTTCTTAACAATTTTCCATTTAAGACATGAATATGATGTGCCCCGCACTATGCCACAAACATTTTGTAATGCAAACATGTGGAGTGATCCTCTTGCATTTAGACTTTATTTTTTAATATTTCAGAGGTTCAACCTCCACAATTGCTTTGATCTAAGTCCTTTGGGCGGTCATCGATGACTCACTAACTCATGCCACTTGGGGGGCATACCTTTCAAAAAATCCAAGGTCCTCTTGTTGTGTTGGGGATTCAATCACCTGACTAAAAAACCCCTAACTAGCATGAGTAGAACATTTATCAACACTTGGACTTGAACTTGAAACTTCCCTAAGTCCCAATGAATCGAGGGAGGATGGCTATGCCAATCCACCTACAAAAATTATTAGTGATCCTTTTGCATTTAAATTCATAGATATATATATCACAAATGATGTACTAAAAAACATGTTGAACAATACAAATTGGCAACCACACATTGTATAATTGGCATTTCCATTTGAGAAAAGCAATATAAAAGGTGGGTTTTTTTTGCCTTCATTTGGTTGTATTAGATTTTGAATATAATAATATAATATGGCACATTGGCATAGCTACACTTTTAACTATAATACTTTTGACAAATGGAGAGAAATACAAGCAAACACTAACATATCTTCACATTGGCTTTCAACATAGGAAATGCATAATATAAAAACTTATATATGCAAAAGATCATGATTAGAAACAAGCCTATGCTTAAAAAAAAGATAGTGATACTTTATACAAAAGTGCTTAAGAAGAGGTTGAAATAAGTTGAAACCCATAATTAAGAAACAGGATAATAAAAAAATGCTTCATGTGATACAAATTGAAAAAATTGTGTTAAAATTACTTTGATTAGATTTGTAGAGATTGAAAAGAGAGACCAAAACGTGGACCAAGAAAAAAATAATGTGTCTCATACAAATAAGAAAAAAAAAACAAAAAATTCATTTTCATCTAATCAAAACTTATAATAATAAAAAAGTAATGTCTCCCATCAATATAAAAAGGAAAAAAGCATTTTCATCATTTATTGAGCAAGAATTCCATGTACAAGTTATATGTAAACATGTTAATGATTGTGCGAGTTCAATCAACAAATTTTGAAAACATGTAGTAGATAAATGATTAGTTTATGTATAATGGTTTGAAGTTCAATTGTGATAGTAAAAAATGTTGGGACAAACATATGAGAAAATTGGTTAGCTACGACTAATGCTCAAGGATATAGGTCATGGATTAATGACTTACTCTATGTAGATAATCCAAAAAATAATATGACCCATATTCCCTAGTCATAACTAACCAATTTCTCATGATTACCAATAGTCCACTTAGTCCTCATTGCATCGATGATGCTCAAAAGGGTGAAGAAGTGGGATTGAAACTAATGAAATGAATCAAGCATAACATCAATCATCACCTTCAAAGCTTGCACCTGATAACCAGGACTTATTGAGAGGTCACCCATCCCAAGACTCCTCTAGATAATCTTTTGGATGAAGCACACTTAACTATGGAGTTTTCTCCACAATCAAGCCCACTGAGTTTGTTACCTCATTTGCAAAACCTCAACAACTATTGTGCCTTTATACAAACTATTAAGTTAGAGCTCCCTCACATCTTTATTTAAGTATTTAAGTATATCTCATTTGTTGGATTGTGATTCTTAATAAATAAAAAGAGTCAAGGGAGCTCTATCTGAATAGTTCATAAGGAACAATACTTGCCATGGTCTTGCAAATGGGGTGGCAAGTTAAGTGAGCTTGAGTATGGAGAAAAACTCCGTTGTGCATGCTTGAGCAAGAGGAGTCTTGGGATGGGTGATATTTCAAGGAAGTGTCAGTTATTGAGTGTAAGCCATGGAGGTGGTGATTGAATCTATGCTTTATTTTACTAGTCTCAAGCCCACTTATTCACCCCTATGAGCATCACCCTATGCAATGAGTGTTAAGTGGACTATTCAAAATCATGAAAAAATTGGTCAGCTGCAACTTTTGCTCATGGATATGGGTCATGGATTAATGACTTACTCTATGTATATAATCCCAAAAATGATATATCATATGTTGGACCATGAAATCCCCTTAATGCTTAAATAAAACGAGTCAATGGAGCTTTGTTTGAATAGTTCATGGGGTACAATAAGTTGCTAAGTTTTTACAAATGAGGTAGCAAGCTTAGTGTCTTTATTATGGGGCTTGATACGTCACATATTAGCACCCTTCAACTTAGGCCACGATGAATGGTGTTAATATCAGCTACTTTTAAAGGGATACAACCATATTCACCTCAGTGCACTCCCCTCTCTCTTTAGGTCCACTCCTTGGGCCACGGGGGGCTTCCGAAATGTGGTAGAAATAGAACTATAAGATATGGAACGAAAACATATTTATCTTTACAAGACCTTTCCACTGTATTAGTAGACTAGTGCCTTCTTGGAGTCAACAAGATATTCAATAATTACCCTATGCCTTGGAAGGTTTAGGAGAATTAAAACTTAATTCTATTCAATTGAAAACGTAATCAATTTTCTGCAGTAAAAACCAACAACATAAAATTAGAAGAAAACTCCAAACTAACCGTGCAAATACCCTGAAAAATACATCTCAGTGATCAACAAATCAAGGAGATTCAATACCCCCTAGGGTGCACTTATCTTGATGGATGATTGCTTCATTTTGGGATTGATGTCACCTTCAGGTCTGGAATTTTCTACAGTAGGGGCTGAATAACTTGATTAGGCACTTCAAAACCCCCCTAGGTCAACCTCAAATGACTTGGATATGAACTAGGAACCTTTTGCAATCGTTAGGGGTAGTCAACAAAGCCACAAGGCCAACACTCCTTGAAATGAGAACCAAGAGGACCTCCCATGACCAGACCAAGAGTCATGAGCCCTGCTAGACCAACACTTTTACAACAAGCCTCAACTTGTCCTTTTACAATGGCAAGAATAGCCCCCTCTTTGGCATATTTAGTAGGGTCTGTTGTAAATAATATGGGGCATAACAGGGAAAAAATCCATCATTAAGCACATAGGATCCATAAGAGTCTTGGGACGGATGAGCTTCTCGAGAAATGTTGGTTATTGAGTGTGCCCAGCATAAGAGATGATGATTGAATCTATGCTTCATTTCACTAGTTTCAATCCCACTTATTCACCCCCTGTGAGCATCACTCGATGTAATGAGTACTAATTGTACTATTCAAAATCATGAGAAAATCGTTCGGTTGTGACTAATGCTCATGTATATCGATCATGGATTAATTATTTACACTATGCAAACAATCTCAAGAATGATATGTCATATGTTGGATTGTGAAATCCCATCAATGTTTTAATTAAACGGAGTAAAGGGGGCTATATTTTAATATTTTATGAGGTGCAATACCTGCTAAGGTTTTTGCAAATTGGGTAGAAATTTTATTGATTTTGGCTATATATGGAGGAAAAATCCATTGTTAAGCATGCTTGCACAAGAGGGTTTTTGAGATTTGTGACCTTCTTAGGAAATTTTGGTTACTAGGTGCAAGCCTTGGATTTGATGGTTGAATCTATGCTTCATTCCTCTAGTTTCAATCCCACTTCACGACTTTAATGTTTACCTCTAGTTCATGTGGGACTTTAATTGATGCACATAAAAACCCATTCGACACTGCCTCACCAATTCAATGCAAAGGCAACACAAACAACGATTCCAAGGAAATGTAGAGTGTTGTAAACTCTTTGGCACATGTCACCTTTAACGATGTCAGGGGGCACAGAATGATGCAAGAAAATGACACAAGGGCAAGGGGCATGCCTCCCGGGGAACCTTGACAAGGCATCTGTGATGCATATTTATGATGCCTCCTAGTGTTTTGATGAAAATTTTCACATTTAAATTACATAAACACAATTTTTTTGGATGGTCGTGATGTCCTGAACAACATAAACAATCCAACCCGAAGATTGAACCGAAGTACCCAAACTACACACGAAGCCACACATCAAATCCCTTGTAACATTGCATTGAACACACAAATACATAATGCGATGCAACTACAACACACATAAAACCACATTCAACATTGCCTCACCAATCGATGCAAAGGGGGCACATGTGGACAAAAATGATGACGCAAAGGTGACAGATGTTGATGCAAATAGCAAACAAAGGCGACGGAGTATTGTCAGCCATTTTGCACGTGTTTCCTTTAGTGATGTCAAGTGATACAAAATATCACAAACTATGATGTAGGGTTAGTGGATGTGCTTCTAAGGGAGCCTTGATAGGGCATATGTGATGCACATATGTGACACCAAAGCCTTGTATTATAGTAGTGCATTGTGTGTTATCTGATATAACTCAAGGGGGCATATATAGAACTAAATGTATATGATATGTATATATGTGTGTGTAAATGTATGTACATATATATGTTATAGGGTCGGCCTAATAAAGGTCCAGATGTGCAAGGAGTTTGAATATGTATATATAGAAGTCATGTAGTCATTAATGGGGGAACATGTGAATTAGATATATGAATGTTTGGGGTGTTTGGAGGAGTTTCTCCTATTATTTAGGGAGTTATTGTGTAACTTATATATCTAACCTATTTTGGAATCGTGCTCTATGTTTACCTTTGTTGTACATGGTGTGTACTCTTGTCTCTTGTGATAATTTAAGGATTTGATACATAACAATTGTATCAAAGCATGAATTCGAAGAAATCTTATTACTTGGTTTCATATAGGTAAATCCTTTAACTACAAAACTTTGAAGACATATCTTTTCAAATATAGGTATTACAATATGACCCAAGGGGGGCATATATGAGGGTAAATGTATATGATATAACCCAAGAAGGGCATATATGAGTGGAATTGTTTTTTTTTTCGAAGGAAAAAATCACACGTTCTATTCAAAAATTGAATACAAAACACCTTCTTCATTGCTATAGCATGGGTTACATATATGAGAAACACATATTTCACCATATATGCCCATGTTTTTATCTTTCATGTCTTTTGACCACTTCATGCTAATCAAAAAGTCCATAGAGTTCCGACTGACACAATACAATCTTCCAACTACAAAGTATAGCATAAATATGTGATACTATTATCTGGTGGAAGGTGAAAAGAGAGACATAAAAACTAATCTAGTCCATGTTAGAGTAGTGCTTGAGTAGTCATTGTGATATCATCATCTTTGTATTAATCCAACTTACTTGTTACCCCATATTTGCATGGGTGTTCACTTATGTTTTCATGGAGGTTCTTGATGCTATAGTTCTAATATTTTCATGACATTCTGGACATAGATTGTGGTATGATGGAAGGGAAGACTATAAAGGAAGCCTTGTCATAAAATCTGGGCGTGTTTGTATCCTTCTGGGCGTGTTTGTAGCCTTCAAGTAGCATGAAACAAACTTCTTTAGCAAATATGGGCTAATTCCTAGGCTTTCTGGGCATGGATATCAACATAAACAACAAACATGATCACCTTTGTACAAGTTGTGGGCCTATCCTTGACGTCAGACATCACTAAGAAACATTTATGGTGTGTCATCAATAAAATTCATCTTTTCCTAATTGTAGGCGATATGTCCACCAAAACAGTAGTAAATGAAGGTATTTCTTTATATATGAGTGGCATCTTCATTGGTCAAGTAGGGGTCATTGAAGGGCCTACAAGTAATCATTATGGATGTATCATCTAAATAAAAACAAGGATCCTTGTACTCTTGTAGACACATCTTGAGGAAATATAATGTCTCCCTTTTTTCATATCAGACTTCAGTGTGGAATCATTTTGATGAAGAATGACCAGATTAGGAGGGTTTGTGCCATGTTGTAGTGCATATACTTTTCCTTGACATTTTTCAGTGTGTTGGAATTTTGATTGTAGCAACCTCCCTCTCGAGGAACCCCCCATGTGAAGGTGATTTAGGAAATTGATTACTGCTTTTTGGGCAATCTTCATCCCATAATTGGTGGACGATACATATTAGGAGGTTACTTTCACATAAATATGAGGTCGGTCTGTCAGCTATTTCGAATGAATCACTTGCACA
Organism: Larix kaempferi; assembly: GCA_027924585.1. NCBI lineage: Eukaryota > Viridiplantae > Streptophyta > Pinopsida > Pinales > Pinaceae > Larix > Larix kaempferi. Next base: position 7,763,026 of record BSBM01000444.1, read on the forward strand.
TGATATCTTGATGACATGTTGAGCTCTTGGCTATTATGACATGGATGGTGTTGGAACACTTTTGTTGGTTTGATATGATTTGATGTCCTACCTTACTAAAATCTGTGTTCAGGTGTCATATTGGTCTTGAAAGCAACAAGAAATGTTAAAGTTAGTGCAGCTGCGAGTCCCATTCCCAGATAGGATTGTACCCTAGTTAGTTAACTAGGGTTCCTGGTCAAGTTAACCAGGCAAAGTAAAGAATAAGACCCTAGAAGGTACCCTACGGCCCCCAGCTGTCTCCTAGGGTTCTTAGTCGGGGACCAAGCAGGTTGATGCCATGACAAAAGTCCCTAGCATGTGGCTAGGGCCCCTATTTCTCTCTAGGGTATTTTGGTCAGGGACCAGACAGTTTCTTGGTCACAAGGACCACGCATGTCCTGTAAGTTAAGATAGAGACCTCCTGGTATGGAACGAGGCAGATTCTTATTCACGAGGACCAAGTAGTTCCTGCAGCGGCATACTTGGTTAGTTAACCGGGTGGATCTTGGCCAATGGACCAAGATGCTGATGTGTGATGTCTTATTCTCCTAGGTCTTTGAGATGGTTGAGCTAGATGGTCTTCTCAAGGGACTGGCCACCCCTTGATGGAGCCACTAGCAATTGACCTAAGGAGCAGTTTGGATGACCACATGATCACATCATCCAGTGTGGACCCTTCCTTATATAGTGATGATGAACTTTTAGGTTGTATATGGAACACTTGTACATTTGAGAGAGAGATGATTAGTTGTACCCCACCTTGGTTGCTCATCCTTGGTCTTTACACCTTGTTGATTATTAGTCTTGTGGTACCTTGTCTTTGAATTGTGGTTAGTGGGGTCATCTACCCACCTCGAGTTGTTTTGATTTGTACCACCTTGATGTTTTTGGTCCTATGGGTACTATGGTTGTTTGTCCACTTTGTGGTATACCCTTAGTCCTAGGGGTTATGGGTAATGTACCCACACTTATCTTATGTTGTACCATGTGTTGGTCTTGTACCCTCACCTGATTAATTATATGACCCTAGTACCCACCTAAAGTCACCCTATTTATATCTTATAAGTGACTTTATTATTTTGACCCTAAAATGTTGGTACCCACCCAAGTCACTTTATTTATATTTTATATTTTTGTGATTTTTATTTTTGAGGTACCCTCCTAAATATGTGGAACCCTAACTTATTTAAAAGATTAATTAATGATTCTTCTAGAAGATCTAAGATCCTATATATTGAGATCATTGTTTCTCATTTAACATCATTCAACTTCTTATCTCAGCTCTTCTATTTGACGTTAGAGTTTCATTGTTGCTTACTTGACTGTCTTTGGAAGCCGCCCACCTGCTAAATATATCATATCTATTTTTGATGATTGTTGAAGGATGACGTCTAGGGTTACTTACTGCTAGGGTTTTATCAAATATCTTGTTGTTGCCTTTCTCTAATTGAACCGTGACATCCTTGTTGAGTTGTGAACCTCCTAATCTAACCATGACCCATATCTGCTAATCCCTGATCCTTGTTGACGGTTTTAAGGAAAGACGCAACCTGCTTTAGTCCTATTTGATTAGGCTGCAACCTGTTGTAGGTTCATTTGATGATTTAGTGACATGTTGAAGCTTGATTGAAGTCAAATATATCATCTGTCTATCTGATAAAGGTCTATTGGAACTCGGTATGCTCTTCATATCCCTGGTTGAGGTCTTCTTAGACACGGATCTATTGTTTAAGATCTGATTGAGGTAAGGACAGCCTGCTGTATACATTTTTGTGGAGGGTGATCTACCCTACTGAGTGTAGATGTATGAAGGCCATAAGATATGGTGTAAATACCTTATGCAAATATAATATGTTGTGTTGTTTACTTCTTGTTAATGCTTGACTTGCTGAGACTTGTTTTTATAATGATGAGACCTGCTGAGACTTGTTGAAACTTGCCTTTGACTAGATCTTTATCGGATCTATGTGCTGAGAACTAATTAGGGTCTGTATTTGAGCTAAAGATTAATCGTGATCTGATTCTTTGTGTTACTTGTCTGAAGCCTTATTTTGGCTTGGGGTTCAAACCATTGGTGCTGAGTCTTGTACTTTGTTTTGACTGTCATTAAACATCCTTGTTTGAATGTACTACACCTGTCATCTCTCTCTCTGGTTTGTACTTACCCTCTAGCAGGGTCAGTTGGTTCCTAGTGTTTGATTGACCTATGAGAGGCTCAACTCATTCTGAAAGTAAAATTTTCTGAGTATAAAACAGGAAGGTTCCCACACTCCAGGTAAGTACCCAATCTTGTCTACTTTATTTATGTTATTACGGATTAATACTGTGATAGTTATACTACTGTTAATGATTACATGTTACTGAAGATTACTTTAACATGGTGACCCAATTGGTAGTGTTAAAGGTGAAAGAGATGAAAATTATATTGTTTTTTTAAATTATAAAGTCTGATTACTGTGTTTAGCTATTACTCTACTATTATGCTTCACTATAAATTTGTTTTATTGAATTTTTGCATTAAAGTATATAAGATTTGATTTTTCTACATCAAACTATAACCCTAACCAAAATTTAACATGGTATCAGAGCATTAGGTCTTGTAGCTAACTCTCTTTTGTAGGCTAACATAATCTACATAGATCATAAGGTAAGGGTTTGTGTCCTAATCAACTTGACTACATGTTTACAGGTGTTCTTGGCAAGTTGGTTATAATGGTTTGATATGGCTTCTAATAAGTAAAGGCATAAGATAGGCATGAAAAAGCCTCAAACTTTAATGCAAGGAAGGCTAGGGTCTTGAATATTCTGGAGGAGAATGACTTAGATGATTTGGTTACTAGGGTTGTGGAAGAGCCCGCAGCAACCCAAAGAAGAGCAACATTTAAGAAGAAGCAAGCCAAGGCAAAGAGAGTCATATTTGACTCAGTTAAAGAAAATTTGATGCCTATGATAGCTCCTCTAAGGACAACTAAAGAATGTGTTGATGCCCTAGCAAATATTTATGAGAATAAGGCACCTACGCAAAAGAGAGTTTTGAAGAAGCAACATTGTTCATTAAAGATGGAGGAAAATGAATCAGTTTCCTCCTTTTCTAAGATTGCTCAGACAAGAGATCAACTCATGGCAATTGGAGTTGAAGTAGATGATGATGAGCTTGTGCAAACAACAGTAGATGGTCTTCCTATGTCTTGGGAGGCATTTCTTGTAGCAGTGAATGGAAGAGAAATACAACCAAGTTTTGATAGGTTGTGGCATGATTGCCTAGAAGAAGAAGGTAGAATCCATAGTAGATCTGGGCCTCCCGCTGAAAAGAATCATGCTCTTGATGCAAAGACAAAGAAAGGAAGAATCTTTCCTCAACACCAGAACAAAGAAAAGGGACCTCAAGGTAAGTACTCTCATAAGTCAAAAGTAAGATGTTATAACTATAGCAAGATTGGTCATTATGCAAAAGATTGTAAGAATCCTCCAAACAGAAAATGGCATAAAAGGAAGTATCGTGCTTCAACTGCTACAAAAGAAGAAGAACCTCAACAAAAGAAATCTAAGGATGAGACCAGAGAAAAAGATCAAAGAGAATTCATCTTAGTTTCAACACTCTCAGGTTCCATATCCAACTCATCAGACTCATGGTGGATTGATAGTGGGGCCAACAAGCATATGAGTGGATTCAAAAGGGCTCTTGTAGGTTACAAGGCCAAGAAGTTCAATGTTAAAGTGGAGATGGGAGATAGAAGTACATTTGCAATAAAAGGAGTTGGTTCAACTGCCTTAAAGCTTGATTCAGGTACATTAATTCGCATTGAGAAAATTTTGTATGTTCTTGGTTTAAAGAAAAATGTTATTTCAATGGCAATTTTAGAAGACAAAGGGTTCTCTATAGCCTTCTCAAAAGGAAAGGTACTAGTGTGGCCTAAAGGTGGAAATATGAGCTCAGCTATTGAGATTGGTGTTCATGAGTGTAAGATTTATAAGGCCGAAGGACATGTTGTTAAATCTCTAATTGATGACCTTTGTTAAGATTTAGAGATCAAGAGGGAGCCAACTATTCTCCTCAATTCCCAACAGAGTGGGACTGCAGAAAAGATAAGTGGAGATGTGATCTTCCATCACCATAGGGATTCTTCCAGTGACTCAGATATGGAATCCTATGAGACATCTCATTCAAAGAAGAAGAGAGAGAAGGCCAAGAAGCCTTCAGTTGATCTCATTAACGAGCTTATTGAGAGGCTTCAAGGGTGCTGAGGTGAGAGCCATGCCACTGATTCAGGATCGTCCACTGATGTGGAGATAGCCAAACATAAGGTTTGGAAATATGTTATGATAGAAGATATCCAATTGATACTAGATAATGATATGTGGAAAGTGATTCTTAGACAACAAGGGAAGTCAGTTGTAACTTCCAAGTGGATCTATAAGATCATGGTAGTTGCTGACGTTCAAATCTCTTTTAAGCTCCCAAAAAATCCTACATTTTATGACAAGACGAGACACATTGAGAGAAAGTTTCACCATGACAAGGACATGGTGCAGTTGTCAGCAAAACAATTTACTGATGTGTTGACTAAGCCTCTATCTTTGACAAGCTTAGTGTTGTTGAGAATGCCTCTCTTGCTGAGAGGGAGTGTTAAATTTAGTGCAGCTGCGAGATCCATTCTCAGAGAGGATGGTACATTAGTCAATTAATTAGGGTTCCTGGTCAAGTTAACCAAGAAGAGTAAAGAATGAGACCCTAGAAGGTAGTCTAGGGCCCCCAGCTGTCTCATGTGATTCATGGTCGGGGACCAAGCAGGTTTATGCCATGGAAAAATTCCCTAGCATGTGGCTAGGTCCCCTATTTGTCTCTAGGGAATTCTGGTCAGGGGCAAGATAGTTTCTTGGTCACGAGGACCAAACAGGTCCTACAGGTTGATGTAGAGACCTCTTGGTCCAAGGCTAGGCAGATTCTTGGTCACGAGGACCAAGTAGTTCCTACAGCGACATTAAATACCTGGTCATTTAATCAGGTGGATGTTGGTCAGTGGACCAAGATGATGATGTGTGATGTCCTCTTCTCCTAGGTCTTCGAGATGGTTGAGCTATATGGTCTTCTCAATGGAATGACCAACCCTGATGGATTCACTAGCAATTGACCTAAGGAGTAGTCTGGAGGACCATAGGATCACATCATCCAGTGTGGACCCTTCCTTATACAGTGATGATGAACTTTCAGGTTGTGTATGGAACACTTGTACATTTAAGAGAAAGATGATTGGTTGTACCCCACCTTGGTTGCTCATCCTTGGTCTTTACACCTTGTCGATTATTGGTCTTGTTGTACCTTGTCTTTGACTTATGGTTAGTGGGTTCATCCACCCACCTTGAGTTGTTTTGATTTGTACCACCTTGATGTTTTTGGTCCTATGGGTACTATGGTTGTTTGTCCACTTTGTGGTATACCCTTGGTCATGTACCCACACTTATCTTATGTTGTACCATGTGTTGGTCCTTGTACCCTCACCTAATTAATTATATGACCCTAGTACCCACCTAAAGTCACCCTATTTATATCTTATAAGTGACTTTAATGTTTTGACCCTAAAATGTTGTACCCACCCAAGTAACTTTATTTATATTTTATATTTTTGTGATTTTTATTTTTGAGGTACCCTCCTAAATATGTGGAACCCTAACTTATTTAAAAGATTAATTAATGAGTCTTCTAGAAGATCTAAGATCATATATATTGAGATCATTGTATCTCATTTAAAATTATTCAAATTCTTATCTCAACTCTTCTACTTGACGTTAGGGTTTCACTGCTGCTTACTCGACTGTCTTTGGAAGCCGCCCACCTGCTAAATATATCATGTATGTTTTTGATGATTATTGAATGATTACGTCTAGGGTTACTGGCTGCTAGTGTTTGATCAAATATATTCATGTTTCCTTTCTCTAACTGAACCGTGATCTCCTTGTTGAGTTGTGTCCTATTTAATGAGGTTCGCGACAACTATTGATCTAACCATGACCCAGATCTGCTAACCCATGATCCTTGTTGAGGGTTTTAAGGAAGGATGCAACCTGCTTTAGTCCTATTTGATTCGGTTGCAACCTGTTGTAGGTTCATTTGATGATTTATTGACTTGTTGAAGCTTGATTAAAGTCAAATCTATCATCTGTATTTTTGATAAAGGTCTATTGGAACTCAGTCTGCTCTTCATCTGCTTCGTTGAGGTCTTGTTGGACACAAATCTATTGTTTAAGATCTGATTGAGGTAATGAAAACATGTTGTATACATTATTGTGGAGGCCGTGAAAATTTTTGTGGACGCCGATATACCCTATTGAGTGCATATGTATGAAGGCCATCAGATATGGTGTAAAGACCTTATGCATATCTAATCTATTGTGCCCTTGACTTCTTGTTAATGCCGAGACTTGTTTTTATAATGATGAGACCTGCTGAGATTTGTTGAAACTTGCCTTTGACTAGATATTTATCTAATTTATGTGCTGAGAACTGCTTAGGGTGTATCTTTGAGCTAAATATTAATTGTGATATGATTCTATGTGTTACTTGTCTGAACCCTTATTTTGGCTTGGGGTTCAGACCATTGGTGCTGAGTCTTGTACTATGTTTTGACTATCATTAAACATCCCTGTTTGATTGTACTACACATGTCATCTCTCTCTCTGGTTTGTACTTACCCTCTAGCAGGGTCAGCTGGTTCCTAGTGTTTGACTGACCTGTGAGAGGCTCAACTTATTCTGAAAGTAAATTTTCTGAGTATAAAACAGGAAGGGTCCCACACTCCATGTAAGTACCCAATCTTGTCTACTTTATTTATGTTATTACTGATTAGTACCGTGATAGTTATACTATTGTTAATGATTACATGTTACTGAAGATTACTTTAACACAGTGACCCAATTGGTAGTGTTAAAGGTGAAAGAGATGAAAATTATGTTTTTTTAAATTATAAAGTTTGATTACTGTGTTTAGTTATTATTGTACTATTATGCTTGATTATAAATGTGTTATATTGAATTTTTGCATTAAAGTATATAAGATTTGATTTTTCTGCATCAAACACTAACCCTAACCAAAATTAACATGGTATCAGAGCATTAGGTCTTGTAGCTAACTTTGTTTTGTAGGCTAACAAAATATACATAGATCCTAAGGTAAGGGTTTGCATCCTAATCAACGTGAATACATGTTTACATGTGTTCTTGGAATGTTGGTTATAAGGGTTTGAGATGGCTTCTAACTCAGTAAAGGCAGAAGATAGGCTTGAAGGAGCCTCAAAATTTAATGCAAGGAAGGCTAGGGTCTTGAATATTCTGGAGGAGAATGACTTAGATTATTTGGTTACTAGGGTTGTGGAAGAGTCCACGACAACCCAAGGAAGAGTAGCATTTAATAAGAATCAAGTAAAGGCAAAGAGAGTCATCTTTGACTCAGTTAAATACAATTTGATGCCTGTGATAGATCCTCTAAGTACAGCTAAATAATGTTTTGATGCCCTAGCAAATCTTTATGAGAATAAGGCACCTAAGAAAAAGAGAGTTTTGAAGAAGCAACTTCGTTCACTAAAGATGGAGGAAAAGGAATCAGTTGCATCCTTCTTTTCTAAGATTGCTCGGACAAGAGATCAACTCATGGAAATTGGAGTTGAAGTAGATGATGATGAGCTTGTGCAAACAACATTAGATGGTCTTCCTAGGTCTTGGAAGACATTTCTTGTAGCAGTGAATGGAAGAGAAATACAACCAAGTTTTAATAGGTTGTGGCATGATTTCCTAGAAGAATAAGGTAGAATCCAGAGTAGATATGGGCCTCCCACTGTAAAGAATCATGCTCTTGCTGCCAATACAAAGAAAGGAAGAAGCTTTCCTCAACACCAGAACAAAGGTAAGGGAGCTCAAGGTAAGCACTCTCATAAGTCGAAAGTAAGATGTTATAACTGTAGCAAGCTTGGTCATTATGCAAAAGATTGTAAGAAAGCTCCTAACAGGAAATGGCATAAAGGGAAGTATCATGATTCAACTGCTACAGAAGAAGAAGAACCCCAACAAAAGAACTCTAAGGCTGAGACTAGAGAAAAGGATCAAAGAGAATTCATCTTGGTTTCAACACACTCAAGTTCCATCTCTAACTCATCAGACTCCTGGTGGATTGATAGTGGGTCCACCAAGCATATGACTGGATTCAAAAAGGCTCTTGTAGGTTACAAGGCCAAGAAGTTCAATGTGAAAGTGGAGATGGGAGATATAAGTACCTTTGCAATAAAAGGAGTTGGTTCAACTGCCTTAAAGCTTGATTCAGGTACATTAATTCACATTGAGAAAATTTTGTATGTTCTTGGTTTAAAGAAAAATGTTCTTTCAGTGGCAATTTTAGAAGGCAAAGGGTTCTCTATAGCCTTCTCAAAAGGAAAGGCACTAGTGTGGCCTGAAGGTGGAAATATGAGCTCGGCTATTGAGATTGGTGTTTGTGAGGGTGAGATTTATAAGGACTCGGGACATGTTGTTAAACCTCTAATTGATGACCCCTGTCAAGATTCAGAGATCAAGAGGGAGCCAACTATGCTCCTCAATCCCCAGCATAGTGGGACTGCAGAAAAGATAAGTGGAGATGTGATCTTCCATCACCCTAGGGAGTCTTCCAGTGACTCAGATATGGAATCCTATGAGACATCTCGTTCAAAGAAGCAGGGGGAGAAGGCCAAGAATCCTTCAGTTGATCTCATTGAGGATCCTATTGAGAGGCTTCAAGGATGCTCCAGTGAGAGCCATGTCACTGATTTAGGATCATCCACTGATGTGGAGATAGCCAAAAATCAGGTTTGGAAAGATGCTATGATAGAATATATCCAATTGCTAATGGATAATGATATGTGTAAAGTGATTCTTAGACAACAAGGGAAGCCAATTCTAACTTCCAAGTGGATCTATAAGATTAAGGTATTTGTTGACGTTCAAGACACATAGAGGTATTTGCACCATGTTCGAGACACATAATCTATAAGCCAATGCATGAAGCTCTAAAAAAATCATGCATTCTATGACCAGTCGAGACACATAGAGAGAAAGTTTCACCATGACAAGGACACGGTGCAGTTGTCAGCAAAACCATTTAGTGATGTGTTGACTAAGCCTCTATCTTTGACAAGCTTACTGTTGTTGAGAATGCCTCTCTTGTTGAGAGGGAGTGTTAAAGTTAGTGCAGTTGTGAGATCCATTCTTAGAGAGGATGGTACCCTAGTTAGTTAACTGGGGTTCCTGGTCAAGTTAAATCGAGATAATAAAGAGTAAGACCCTAGTAGGTACCCTGGGTTCTTGGTCGGGGACCAAGCAGGTTGATGCCATGACAAAAGTCCCTAGCATGTGGCTAGGGCCCCTATTTGTCTCTAGGGTATTCTGGTCATGGACCAGACAGTTTCTTGGTCATAAGGACCACGCATGTCCTGCAAGTTAAGACAGAGACCTCCTGGTCCGGAACGAAGCAGATTCTTATTCATGAGGACCAAGTAGTTCCTGCAATGGCATACTTGGTTAGTTAACCAGGTGGATCTTAGCCAATGGACCAAGATGCTGATGTGTGATGTCTTGTTCTCCTAGGTATTCGAGATGGTTGAGCTAGATGGTCTTCTCAAGGGACTGGCCACCCCTTGATGGAGCCACTGGCAATTGACCTAAGGAGCAGTCTGGAGGATCACAGGGTCACATCATCCAGCGTGGACCCTTCCTTATACAGTGATGATGAACTTTCAAGTTGTGTATGGAACACTTGTACATTTAAGAGAGAGATGATTTTCTATACCCCACCTTGGTTGCTCATCCTTGGTCTTTACACCTTGTTGATTAATGGTCTTGTGGTACCTTGTCTTTGACTTGTGGTTAGTGGGGTCATCTACCCACCTTGAGTTGTTTTGATTTGTGCTACCTTGATGTTTTTGGTCCTATGGGTACTATGGTTGTTTGTCCACTTTGTGGTATACCCTTGTTCCTAGGGGTTATGGGTCATGTACCCACACTTATCTTATGGTGTACCATGTGTTGGTCCTTGTACCCTCACTTAATTAATTATGACCCTAGTACCCACCTAAAGTCACCCTATTTATATCTGACTTTATTGTTTTGAACCTAAAATGTTAGTACCCACCTAAGTCACTTTATTTATATTTTATATTTTTGTTTTTGAGGTGCCCTCCTAAATATGCGGAATCCTAACTTATTTAAAAGATTAATTAATGATTCTTATAGAAGATCTAAGATCATATATATTGACATTGTTTCTCATTTAATATCATTCAACTTCTTATCTCAACTCTGCTACTTGATGTTAGGTTTTAACTACTGCTTACTTGGCTGTCTTTGGAAGTCGCCCACTTGCTAAATATATCAAATCTGTTTTTGATGATTGTTAAAGGATGACGTCCAGGGTTACTGGCTGCTACGGTTTGATCAAATATCTTGTTGCTGCCTTTCTCTAACTGAACCATGATCTCCTTGCTGAGTTGTGTCCTGTTTAATGAGGTTTGTGACAATTGATGATCTAACTATGACCTATATCTGCTAACCCGTGATACCCGTTGAGGGTTGTAAGGAAGGTTGCAACTTGCTTTAGTCCTATTTGATTAGGCCGCAACCTGCTGTAGGTTCATCTGATGATTTAGTGACCTGTTGAAGCTTGATTGAAGTCAAATCTATCAATTATTAGTTTGATAAAGGTCTATTGGAACTCATTATGCTCTTCATCTGCTTGGTTGAGGTCTTGTTGGACACATATCTATTGTTTAAGATTTGATTGAGGTAAGGATAGCCTGCTGTATACATTTTTGTGGAGGTCGTGAACATTTTTGTGGAGGCCGATCTACCCTGGTGAGTGTAGATGTATGAAGGCCATAAGATCTGGTGTAAAGACATTATGCAGATCTAATCTATTGTGCCATTGACTTCTTTTCAATGCTGAGACTTGCCGAGACTTGTTCAAACTTGCCTTTGACCAGATATTTATCTGATCTATGTGCTAAGAACTAATTAGGGTCTATCTTTGAGCTAAAGATTATTTGTGGTCTGATTCTCTGTGTTACTTGTCTGAAGCCTTATTTTTGCTTGGGGTTCAAACCATTGGTGCTGAGTTTTGTACCGTGTTTTGACGGTCATTAAACATCCTTGTTTGACTGTGCTACACGCGTCATCTCTCTCTCTCTCTTTGGTTTGTACTTACCCTCTAGCAGGATCAGCTGGTTCCTAGTGTTTGACTGACCTCTGAGAGGCTCAACTCATTCTGAAAGTAAAATGTTTTGAGTATAAAACATGAAGGGTCCCACACTCTAGGTAAGTACCCAATCTTGTCTACTTTATTTATGTTATTATTGATCAATAATGTGATACGTATACTACTGTTAATGATTACATGTTACTGAAGATTACTTTAACACAGTGACCCAATTGGTAGTGTTAAAGGTGAAAGAGATGAAAATTATCTTTTTTTTTTAAATTATAAAGTCCGATCACTGTGTTTAGCTATTATTGTACTATTCTGCTTCATTATAAATTTGTTATATTGAATTTTTGTATTAAAGTATATAAGATTTGATTTTTCTGCATCAAACCCTAACCCTAACCAAAATTTAACAAGGAAGCCCTCACCTAGCCACAGTAAATATAGTCCTACTTTCCCTGCCAATTCTATTTTACTTATGATATTATTAGGGAGGGATTTTTATAAGTATTTCATGTGAAGTTGCATGCATAACTGGGAGTAATCCAACCAAGAAAGAAAATCCATGTCTCATACCTCTAGCATGAAAGTATCATTCTTAAAGGAATAAGACAATCACATCAGCTAAATGTGTCTTCGTATTTCATTCCAAAATTACCATGAGCAGGTTTTAATTAGTGATCAAGAATCTCCAAAACAATTGCCATCTGCACCAGCCAACATAAGTGGTTCTCAACAACTAAAAATTATAATTTAGAACCAACCTTGTGCCTTGTCTTGGGTCATGTTTGTCCCAGTTTGGTTGGATGATATCCCTGTTGGTTATTGGTTGAAGTTACTAACTGGAAATGACTACTTGGCAATTGTAGTATTGTCTAGGCATGGTGATAATTTGAATGTACTGCACAAAATCCCAACAAATGGATATTTACACCGATAGGTGTTTATATTTTAAAAGTTGGGGTGGACGAGGAAGTGTCCTCTTCCTAGATTACAAGAAGATGAGACAAGTGTAGTTTAAGATTTATTTTATGGGCGTTTGTTGTGGAAAAAATTTCACAAGTTTGCACTCTTCCACTTGGTAAAGGGGCTAGGCCTTGTAGGCTGCAACAAGGCCTCAGTCCTTGGAGCCCCTGTGTGTGGGTGAGTTGTCCTCCAAATGATCCGGCAATAGATTGTTACTGCAATTCACATAAAAACAAAGAAATATGGATACAAAGCAAAATAAAAGAGATGGGGGGAGATTGCAAACTACAATAACAATCCAAGATATGCCAAACCACTTTTGTATCGCCCAATGGACAAGCTGTACAACACCTAGGAGGTGTGGGATTCAAGGGAAGCCAACACTATCCCTTAGGGAAGATTTTTTTGTCCAAACTAAATGCTAAGACAATGGTGGAACAATGAAGAGGAACTCTTACCCCTTGAAGGAAGGTGGCAAGGGAGCTTGGGAATGCTTACAATGATAGGAAAAGGTGGGATATGAGGAAGCTCCAACACAAATGCAGCAGCATAACCTTGCTCTTGATTTATCTCTACAAAATGCATGCCAATGGATTCCTTTTATAGGCCAAGAGGTGGCCAACAAACAAATAGATCCAAATGTGAACTCATCTTCTGCATGAACTAGTTCCAAGGTACATTAGGGCGACTAATTAATGCCACCAAGTGTTTGAGGAGTTGAATTCAGATCCTTGGGGATGGTTGAGCCTTCAATCCGGTGTGGGAAGTAGGTAATCCCGCCATTTTGACAGTAGTGCGACTATCGAAGGAATAGTCGTGTAGGTATCGTGCAGGTGTTGTTCTGGTAACCTGCGCTATAACGCAAATTAACAGTGTCTTAGCCACGTTACCCCTTCTTTTGATTGGTTTTTGGCACTTTTGGACTCATGTTATTTTTTGGATTTGTTGAGGATGCATGTTGTGAACTGCATTCTTTATGTTGATGACGCCTTGCTGGAAGAATCACTGAAATGTCACATGTGTGCAAAATTAGGCATTAACAACATAGTTCCAAATTCAAAATAAACAATTCTAACAAAAATATATATCAATTACATGTGATAACTAGTAGATGAGGCATGATAACGTACAATTTGTGGCACTTAACTTGTGGCCTATCGGTGTTTACCAACCATAAATTAAAGTGGATGTACTAGTTATGACAAAGCTCTATAATGGTCCATTCTGGAGTTTATCACTCTAATATCTGATATCTATGTATGTCATCTCCATATTAGCTCTTAGGACTACATTAAGCACTCCAGTGGTGTGAAGAATTCCTCTAACAATAGGAGAGTGATACTGAAAGTAACAGCGTGAATGATGTGAAATCAAAGATACATTCCCATGCAGTTGAGAATCCTCAAATTTCTGCAAGACCAATTTCACCTCAACAAATGGAAGTTTTGGAAATTTAGAGGTTTGTTGGACCTGTCCCTTTTGGCAATTTCTTGCTCATTAGAGCAATTTCTACAGTTTTAAATTTGAATACAAATTCCATAGCAACAAAATCATTTTTAGAAATTAAAATGACAAGAAATGTGGTTGTATCACCAAATAGACCGCATTCTGGGTTGTTTCTAAAACATTCTAGGTCATTTTTCTAGATATTGCAAGGCAGGAAACCTATTGGTAGCTACGATGGGTCAATTTTGTGTGGATACCCAAAAGTCTCACGTCTCATACAGTTGCTCTACTATCATGGGGCCAAGCGTGTAAGGTCCTGGAGTGTCTATTGTGTTTTGATTGTGGGGATGAGTCATTTCAAACAAACTCTTTATTCCTAGTGGGTGGTTTGATTATCACATGAGCCCATGGCATTTGAAGTGGTAAGGTTTCTTCTATCATTTTCTAGGGTGAGAAGAGTGGGATCTAGCCACTTTTGGGAAACTTGTTAAGGAGGTTAAAAAAAATATTTATTTATTCCTCATGCTGAGGACCTTATGTATCCTGGATGATGTATATGTGGTATGTGGCATTGACCATCTTTTTCATGCATTTATTAGTTTTTTTTTAGTACTAGGGTGGGATGGGGCTGGTACTCGCATGACATGGGGTCCAAGGGTCCAATCCCGTCCACTACCACTATACTCTTAGGTGCACCCACACAACCCGCAAGCATGGAGCACGAGTAAGTCGAGGTGTTTTGAACTCGTGACCTCTATTACAACATATCATCTCATTTTCAAGTGAATTGCCAGTCGAGCTACACCCCTGTGGGCTTCATGCATTTATTAGTTAGTAGTTGGAGTTTTTGATTTTTTACTCTATCCTAGTTAGTAGTTGGGGTTTTGGTTTAATTTAACAATATTTTATTGTAGGGTGAGATGGAGCTACAACTTATATAAGGGTTGTCTCTCTCATTCAATGAGATTCTCATGGTTGGTTTTAGAGAACTCTCTCTCTTTTTGGAGCCTAATTGTCATATCTTTATGGAACATTTTTTAAGTATAAAGGGCTTTTTCTCTTGAGTTTTGTTGATGGTATGAATGAGCACTGGAGTAACTTGTTTTTTTTTGGCATTGTAAGGTTTATTAATCTAGTCCACAGAAGAGCAATCTTGCTCCATTGGTTTAAGAGTAAGAATCTTCTATACTTTTGTCATATTTTAGTTTTGTAACTTGATTATGTATTTGGTGGCATATTAGGAGGGGTACTAATCAAGCTTCATAAGCTAAGGGTGAGCTAGGTTTCTAGATTGAAGGTGTATGCTAAGCCATTGCTTCCTTGGTGAATTTCACAAGAAGCTTCAAGAGTTTGGGGGTAGGAACCTGTCATGTCTTTCCAGGGTTCTCGTCAAACACATACAAACAAGGCCCAAGGGAGGTCATCCTAAGACTCCATATGCCCTAGGGATTGGAAATAGTCTTCATAACCCTCCCATCACCTATACTACAAATAAAACCTCAAGTTTTGTTAAGGCTAACTCTTCAAATCACCTTGTGCCTCCATTTCCATAGCCTACCAATCCTATACTAGGGAAGCTCCCCTTGAGTTGGAGAAGAGACAACATAAAGTGTAGAGAGATGGTTATCAAGGTAACAATGGGTAACACCTCTAAGTTATAGCTGGGCTAGCTTGTTCTTTGGGGCTTTAATCACACATGTTAGTTCAGGCTGTAATATAGCCAAAGTACCTTAGGATCCGTAAGCAACCCTTGTTTTGACAACGCATCCACTGCTTCATTTGTGTTCTTGGTAAATGTGCGATATAGAAAAAATGGAGTAGAGAGATTTATTTTATAGAATTTGAGTGGCCAAGGCTTGAAGATTTACATTGTGTATGGCTAGTTTTGATTTATCCACCCAACATCTAAGATCGAGTCATTGAAGATTTGTAAATTATAAATGCCATGAGATGTAACTAACTTTATAAGTGCTTTGAGAGCCACGATCTCAACAAGGTTACTAGTCCTATGGCCAATGTTAGATTTGAATTTGATGTAATGTTGATTAGTGTAATATAATAGTCCGGCTAATTCGCAAATTTCTCCACCCCCTGGAAAGTGCTATCGGAGTACCCCCAAAGCAATGTTTTGTTGACTATATAATCCACAATCTGTTGAGTTCTGTGAGAGATAGTATCCTTCTTCAATACCTAATAAACAGTTGGCCTAATAAAGGGTCACATGTACAATGAGTTGGAATATGTCTATATAGAAGTCATGTAATCATTATTGGGGGAACATATGAAGTGGATATATGAATACATTGGGGTAATTGGAAGAGTTTCTCCTATTATTTAGGGAGTTATTGTGTAATCCATATCTCTTATCTATTTTGGAGTTGTACTCCTTGTTTACATTTGATGCACATGATGTGCACTTGTTTCTTATGATAATTCGAGGACTTGGTACATAACATTATCCCACATTGGTTGTGAGTGATGTTTTAGGGCAACATATAACTCCCAACATACCATAATCCTTATGCCAATGGGTGCCACAAGGGAGTGGTATCCATCACTAAAATAATGTTTGATTGGTTGCGCGTTGAGAATGCTTGCTTGCTTGGCCTTGTTGTCCTATTCTATAGGACATGTTGTGTGTGTGAAACATTAGTTAGATACATCTCACTTGTTGTGTAGTGAAATCACTTTTGTCGCTATAAAATTTCCTCTCCTCTTGTTGCACTGAGAGGAGCGAGGTGCTCTACAGCCCAATATGGGTAGATGCTGTAACGTAACGTAACATTACGATAATTAAAAAAATTCATGTTGGCTCATAAAATAAAAAAAATATGAAAAGTAATTAAAAAATCCATTTCAGCGCATAAAATAAAATAAAAATCATGAAAAGTAATTACACAATCCATGTCCAAAATAGAAAATTAAAACTTAAACCCGGAGCTATCAAGCAAAAGAGGAATCAAATTTATTGAATTCAAGATTAAAAAAAAAGCTGCACCTCAAGAAATTGGATCCCTCTCGGTGCTTGATAGATCCGGGTTTAAGATGGATCTATGCTGGTGTGTTATCCCACATTTATTGCAAGGCATGGTGCATGACAACATAAGCCTCGACATACCATGATCATTATGCCAATGGGGGTAACCACAAGGAAGGTGTGTCTCATACTAACATAATGGTTGACTGGTTGTGTGTTGAGTATGCTTGTTTGTTTGCTTGCTTTCTTGACCTTGCTCTTGTCCTATGTGAGATGCCTTGTGTGGGTGGATGTGTGTGAAACAACAATTGAATGCATCTTTCTTGTGGCATATTGGCATAACTTATACGACTATAAAATATCCTCTTTTTTCATGTGTTATCCCAAATTGGTTGTGAGGGATGGTCCATGACAACATATAAGTCTCAATACCATGATCCTTATGTCAATGGGGGCAACCACAAGGGAGTGATGTCTTGCCCTCAAGGCATGTTGTGTGGGTATGAATGTGTGAAACAACAGTGATATATGTCTATCTTATGACATATTTGCATATAACTTATATGACTATAAAATCTCCTCCCCTATTCTATGTTGTCCCATATAATTGAGGAATATTGTGTGACAACATAAATTCCCAACATACCATGATTCTTATACCAATAAGTACAACTATAAGTTTTTGTAATAGTCTAAACATGCTATGTTTGGCCCTTATTTGGTCATTTATTTTTGATATTTTTGTTTGAGATCCGATAAAAAAATTAGAGAAATGGTTGGAATTACATATATATCAATTAATGAGAGTACACAATTGAAATGCAATATAGGTATTTGAGAGTGATGATTCAAAAAAGTAATTTCAAGCAATTTGATCAAAATTTGTATTATTGAATTCTAACAATGGAAAATATCTCAATCATATAACATTAAAATCACTATCTCAAAGCGAGTGTGGTCCAATTTTTTTGTGATCACTGTTCTCACTAGCTTTCCAATCTCCACCGTCGATGGTTTAGTAATAAAGAGTCGAGATTATTCGAGGAACATGCCTTAAACCTTGAATTATAACCGTTAGATCTAGATTGACGGTGAAGATTCACTAGGGTTGTAATGGCTTTTTGGTTGTTATCATGTTATCTCCATTCTCGAGCAACAGAATTGTTCATTCCTTGTTGTCCGCCGCATTTGTATTTCCTCGAATTTGGAAGCCCCCGGAATTTGCTATTATCACTATGGCTATGATTCCTTAACAGCCCAGCAATGGGCCAGTCTTTTCGTGTGGCGGCCGTTTCGTTGTGGATGACAACGCCCGTTTAACTGCATTTGCCAGTGGATTGCCCGCATATTTTTCTTTGGCTTTCCCATTTAGTTTTATTTCTTGCTTAGATATGCGATTTCTGCAACAATCCATATTTCAATATGATCTTGCAATTATTCTCGACTTCCACCAGACATTTGTTCTATGGTAAAAGGTCATCTGAACCAGAGAACAAGTGTCTTATGGAAGTTGAGAGTAAAGAGCTACTACTGCTAAAATCTCAGCGGAATGAAGGAATCCCTCTGCTAGGGAATACAGCTCACTTAAGCAATGCAGGGCTCTCATAAAAAGTCATCATTGTCTTATTTTGGAAGTACCAAAACCTGTTGCTGCCTACAAACAAAGCCTTGAGGTATGCACTTACTGACCAAAGTTAGCTTCGGTACTCTAACATGTATTTCATAAAGTTCAAAGGGTTTCATAGTGTAGTTTAGTAGGATAAAATTGAAATCCTATACTCGGAGTCTAGTGCGATGCAAGTTGATTGTCATGTAGAAAGCCACGATCTATATAAGATTTTTTTAATATGTTGTGAAGATTTTGATTGATAACAAATTTTAGTGGGTTTTTTATGGTTCCAAAATATGATCATGATTTACTGTTGCAATGTATTTGGGTTTCTTTACAATAAGAAAACCTCTCTTCCCTAAGAAAACCCACTCTTCTCATAATATGTCTGAGTCCTTGTCCGTCAATCCTTGTAGTTAAATCAGAAACTCTTATTTTTCCACAACAATCATCAATCGAACCGCAACTTCATATAACAAAACCAACTTTAATATACCCAAAGCCGAAAAACCATCTTGCATGCCACATGCTACTATTCTGATCGTTTACACACACATAGAATCCATTTGCTTTCTTGGTTACCTTGGTAACCAAGCAGACCCCTCCTTTGTGTTTGATTTACTTCATTTGGTGTCCATTGGCTTTCTTGTATACTTTGGTAACCAAGCATACCCTTCCTTTGAGTTTGCTTTACCTCATGCAGGGTTATTTGGTGATGGATGCGGTATCTACCCAACATTAATTGACTGCAATACTCGTTGTTCTTTTGTTTGTTTTTTGTTGCTGTGTTTCTTTGGAATCATCGGATTTGTTGTAGTCCTTGGTTTTATGATTCTGTTAAGGTATTTGGATTGGATTTATGATTGCTTGTCCATTTGATGCTTTAGATATTTGTTGTTGGTCCCAGTGCCTTTGTACCTGCTTGCTGTCTATCTTGGCATTTGCTTTACTGAAGGTTTTGCTTCAAGCTTCATTTTGGACTTAGCAAAAATTAATTGGAGGTCCTCTTTTACTATGTTAATCCTAAGGTTGGTTTCTCAAGTTACGAGATATCCAATGTCTTCTCCATGAATTGCTCGCCCATGATATGTGATTAACATCTGAATCATTTAAATCTTCTTTGCATTGCTCGCACATTATATGTGAGTAACATCTGAATTATTTAAATCTTCTTTGAATGGGCTTCTTCTAACTCTTCCTCTTCCTCTTACAGTTGATCAAATCCTTTTATTTTTGGGATACCCTTTTCATCACCACTTGGGAATGCCTTAAGCTTGGATACCCTTTTCATCACCACTTGGGAATGCCTTAAGCTTATGTCCTTATACTTGGTGTAATTGTTCATGTAACATTGCCATTTTTGCGATTATTTTCTTTACCCCCAATTTGGATTGCCATGTTCAATATGATTCTTGGTGAGCCACTTTCCCTAGTGAAGGAGTTACCCTTCTTTGACAACTTGATAAAATTGAATGTTCTATTATTGAGTGCCTTTGATCTTGGTATCCATGATACAATCCATTGGCACTTACTCAATGTAGTCAGGATTGAGTTTCATACAGCTTAAGTGCTCAACCACCTCTAAGGTGTCCGAGAGAGGTGCAAAATATGTTTGAAGCAAATCCAAATAATACATGTTATATGCTAAGGAAAGAGGGGGAATACTTAATTAAATTTAAAAAGCATTGTCATCCAAAACCTTGGTGATGGTGTAACACCCTCTAAGGTGTGCAAGAGAGGTGGAAAATATGATCGAAGCAATTCCAAAGAATCCATGTTATATGCTAAGGAAAGAGGAGGATACTTAATAAAAAAGCATTGTCATCCAAAACCTTTGTGATGGTGTGACACCCATTTCACAGTGGAAGTTCTTTCTACAAATGAAACTATAACTTATCTCTCACTTGAAACTTGTGTGAAACTTAATGTTGATCATGGCATTACTTGTACTTGGCGTTGGATCTATACAAAATATCAAGAACATGTTGTTAGATGTGTTGGATCTATTCAAGAAATTTGGCTGCCCTATCAATCTTGATCTAAGCATGGGAGGATTCTTCATGTGTAAATGTAATGTGTAGAGCTATAGTAATTGGGGTTGTGGCCAATAACAATATGAAAGACCCTCACCCCATGTGCATGATGTTTGGAGTTGTACATTTTCAAGATATGTACAACCATGATGTTGGAATTTGGTTGCTCTATCAATCTTGATCTAAGCATGGGAGGATTCTTCATGTGTAAATGTAATGTGTAGAGCTACAATAATTGGGGTTGTGGCAAATAAGGATATGAAAGACCCTTGCCGCATGTGCATGATGTTTGGAGTTGTACATTTTCAGGATATGTACAATCACCATGTTGACTACTTTTATTTGTTCAACAATTGGGAGGTGGAAGGTAGTCGATTTGGTTAATTGGATGTCCATCCTCAACCATAGGCTAGCCTAGAAAGTACTTATGAACCTATCATCCCTATCTAAAATAATGATATGTGGGAGCTCAAAATGAACCCAAACATGCTTCAAGAAGAGCTTACCTGTGTCTTCTATTGTGATATTCTTCTTGTAGGGTGTCAAAATGTTCATCTTAGAGAAGTGATCAATGACTGCAAATACACAACCATTACACGGTTGAAGGCAAGTTGTCCATGTAGTCCATGGACATAAACTCCCAAGGTTTATCAAGGGTAGGTAGAGGGGTGTACAACCCTTTTTTTTTTATGGTAGGTTGGTGAATCAAAGGTATAGACAGTGCATGACCTGATATACCTATTGATGTCTTATCAAAGCTTAAGACAATATAAATAATATTGTAGCACTACCATTGTCTTCTACACAATGAAGTGTTCAACCACTTGATTGTAGTGTGCCTCCCAAATCAACTTCTCATGCTTTTTTAAAGGAACATAGAGATGGCATAGGTGGATTAAAAGTTCATCTTAGAGATAATTGTCAAACTAGTGAACCTACACCTAATGTTCTATAAGTCACAACGAAGTTAGTGTTAGTGTCATACAATTGGGGCCACTTGAAGGTCTCGCATGAATAAGACTTAAGTAACGTGGTTAGAATTACAATTGGAGGTCGGTTGAGGTAGTCCATAATGTGGTTTATGTTGCCCTTCTTATACTTGATGTTCAGGTGGAATTGTTGTAGGTATGTGGGCCACTTCTGATGTGATCATTATGCAATTTTCCCTACATCTAGATGAACTATAGGGGCTTGTGATCAGTGTGTATGATCATCTTGTTTCCCATAATGTAATGCTTACATTGGCATTAGGCTTTCAAAATGGAGTACATCTCCTTTTCATAGGTGGGGTACTTGAGACTTGCATGGGAGATGAGTTGTGATGGGCCATAGGATGTCCATGTTAAGTGAGGATTACATTGATAGCATAATCTGAAGCATTTATTTCTATCTCTAATGGTTGTTGTAGGTCTAGTAGAGTGAGTACCAACGTTGAATAAAGGTGGTTTTTCATGTCCCCAAATGTTTTTTTATTAGGATTCAATCCAAATGAACTTGGCTTTGGCCTCACCCTTAGCCACTTAGCTTTTGGGTCAAGCAATATGAGAGAATCTCAATACAAACCTACAATAGAAGTCGGTGAGGCCCAAAAAGTTTTAGAGCTCTATTAGATTCGTCAAGGTCCACCAATCGTGAATGCTTTTGATCTTTGTTGGATCTACATGCACACCATATTCACTCGTGATATATCTTAGATATTGAGTTCTTTGCATTCCAAATGAGTATTTCTCAAATTGGCATATAACATGTGATGTGGCAGGGTGCTTAGGATATGTTGAATGCGTTGCAAATGCACTAATATTTTCTTGATGATGAGGACATTTTCCAAATATACGACCACAAAAGAATTTGTGAATGGTTGCATGATACTGCCCATCATCCTCGTAAGTGTTTCTAGTGCATTAATTAACCGAAAGGCATGGCCAACCACTCAAAAAGGCCTTCTCTAGACTTGAAGGTTGTCTTCCACACATAAGTTTGTTTAATTGGTACATGGTGGTATTATGAGTTCATATCCATCTTGGAAAAAAAACATGACACCCTTTAGTTAATCAAGAAGATTATCAATACTAGGGATTGTATATGGGTTCTTGACTATGATTTTGTTTAGATCTTTATAATCAATACAAAGTTGTCATGTTTCATTCTTCTTTTGCACCAACACAATCAGGCTTTCACAAGGTGAGGAGATTAGTTGAATTGTTAAATATGTTGTCATTGATGTCAAGCGAATGACATCGATGTCATTAATGGTTGATGATGTACAAGAATATGTCATCAAGTACTTTGAAGATGATGGATGAGAGATCACTTGGTTTGATTATGTTCCTAGGAAATGTTTGAAGTCTCTTGAAGTAAACCTTGTCATGAAAAATGCCTGCACATTCATGAAGAATGATTGAAGAGAATGCCCAGAATAGGCTTAAAGAATTGCCCAAAACATGCTTAAGGAAATGCCCACAGCAAGCCTATAAAATGCCCATAGCAGGCTTAATAAAATGCCGACAACATGCCTATAAAATGCACACACTACGCTCAAAAAATGCCTGCAGGAGCTTAGAAAATGCTCGCAGCATTAAGGAAATATGCTCACACTGTTAGAGGGCCGTTTGACAATATCCTAGCAACAACCTTAAGTGGAAATGCCTGCACTGTTAAGAAAATCAAATGCCCATACTGTCAAGTATGAGTGCAAAGCATTAAGTGGATATGCTCGTACTACTAAGTGAATAATATGCTTGCACTTGCAGAAGAAAAATACTCACACTGGGATTATGCCTACAACAAAAATGTCTGCAGCAACATCATGAGAAATGCTCTCCATATACAAGTTAAATGCCCGCAGGGCACAAGAAAATGCCTACAGGTGGTAAGAAATGCCTTCCACTCTTGGAGAAATTCTCGCAGGTGGTATGAAATGCCCGCAAGCTACAAGGAGATGCCTGCAGACCTTGAAAGAGTGCCTGCAAATCATGATAAATGCATGCCAAACTCAGAAAGTGGACACTAAACATGCATGCTGTTGTAAATGATGGTTAATAGAATGATTTCATGCTTTTAGTCATGAAATCCTTAAATCTCAACAACGTCATGCATAAAACTGTTTGGGTGACTTAACCAATTTATTAGAAACCCCTAACATCATTTACATGTCGACTCTTTTTAGTCTACACAAGCATCGTTATAACACAAGCATGAATTTTGCCCTCCAATGTCAAAGTATGACAAAAAGGTAAACATAAAGTTGGCCCTCTAATAACCAAACAACAAGCAAAATAAAGAATGGGTTGACGTCATTCGTAAAAATAAAAAACACATTTGAAGTGTATAAATAAATGAAGTGTGCCCTCATTTTGGAGAACTGGGGATAGCTTACTAGGCATGGAAGCCCACTCTCCAAATTGTCGAATTCCCTTTCTAAATGATTGAGAATGAAATGATCCATAACCCCATCTTCATTGATCCTTGTAGCCATTGTCAATATATTAGCTTGACTCCACATTAATGCCAAAGTGCGTGGGCATATTATGCAAATAATGGTTATTTGAATGTTGGGTGCAGATTGTGATTGGCCTTGCCACCTTTTATACATGGAAACATGCATTGCTTGAGTTTGACCATGTTTAAAACTATGGTATGGGGTAGAAAGAAATCCCCTCTTTTACCTTTAATGCCCCTTCATTCATATGAGATACCTCATTAGCAACGTGATCCACTTGACGATTGTGCTCTATTAGCACATGAAAGTACTCAATAGTTTCAAATCCGCTTGTTTCCTTTTGAATTATGAGTATTGACCTAGTGAGCTTACCATCATAAGGAGCAAAAGGATTGTTCATAATTTTAATGAAATCGCTGAGTCACTAATAACAAGGAGATTCCTAGTGCACCTTGAGTCAATAAAACTCAACCCCTGGAAAAGAGCTAGCATCTTAATTAATTGTTTATTGTTTTTTCTAACCCCCATTCCATGATGATTTCTTGATTTTATTCATAACAAAAAGGATTCCCCCACACTTGATCCTTGAGTTGCTTTCTAAATCAAAAGCACTTATAATAGAACACATTATTCATATCCATGAAAGAGACACAATGAGACCAATAAGAGAGGATTGGCTACATCAAAATAAACATTTTCTTCTAAACCTAGATATTAAATGGTGTTGTGGATGCCATAGATTGTCTTGTATACATGATTGTCTTGTATACATGATTGTCATGTATACATGAATAACTTGTACTCTCTTGCTATACTCATCAAAGTTACTTTGCAATCTTTCACTATACATACACGGCTTACTTGCGTGTCCAAACACACTTATTTAAACCTATCCACATTTTGTTCTCTTAAAAGGACAAGCATAATCGTGCTTGCTATGCTTTTTATATTGTAAGTATAGGTTTAATCTCGCTAAGATGAGCTAGTTTTATGTACTTTTGCTTGTTGCATAACATAATTTTTTTCCTTCTTTTGTCAAGCAAGACTTGAAATATTTATTCAATGTACGATTACATTTTCAACTAATTATGTCCATTTCCATAAATTTAAATAAAAGTGTTATATGTCATACAACTTACATGGCTATGGGCTCATCCTTACCTTCTAATTGGCACACCTTCTTTCCACACTTCCCTAACACTTTCACTTTCTTTCTAATTAGCATACCTTCCTTCCACACTTCCCTAGCACTTTCACTTACTTTCCAATTGGCTTACCTTCCTTCCGCACATCCCTAACACTTTCACTTAAATTGACATATTTACGCCATAGGCATTTTTCACAATGAAATAACATCTCGTGATCACTGTTTCAGATTCCTTGTCATTCAAGCGAATCAAATATCACCACGTGTTTGGACTCATATGGCAAGAACCGCCTGCCTGTCCGTCGATAGCGTGTTTGAAAGGTTTCCTATGTGTCTTCATATTCATGATTTTGATGATCTTCTTCCTGCTGTTCCCGGTCATCTTTTTTGAAGGAAGAATGCCTGCTTTTCCTTCCTGCATTGTTTCTTTCGGGCTCCAGAAAATTCACATCCCATTTTCTGTGTTGGTGCTAAAGACGGACATGAGGTTCTTGTTTTGAAGGAGGTAGGAATTTCAGACTTTGTGGGATTCAATCCAGTGGCCTCTCCTCCCCTTGTCATGGAGGGCGACATGCACAGACAACCTTTTGAAGATAATATTTTCGACTTTGAGTTCTCCAGTTTTTGCCCCTTCTGCATATTTTGCATCAGAGATCGAATGCACGCATGCTCAAACCAGGCGCCATTGCTGTAATTCGTTTTGAATCCTCTGGTGATATGTATAGCATCGTTTTGAATCCTCTGGTGATATGGTAACTGTAATATTGTTCGTTTCACAGAGAAGGACAGAGTTTATCTTGAGATTGTGTTAAAGAAAAGTGTAAATAAGAACACAAATACAGGCAGCAGGGCTAAGTGCCCTGCCCCTGCTTGGAACAAGGCAGCAATCAAGTAGGCTGAGGCTCCCATTGAAGAAGAACCCTTGAAACCCTGGATTACTCTCAAAAGGAATGTTAAAAACATAAAATATTTGCCCTCCATAAGATAAGATAAGATAAGATAATTATATTAATGTCCAACTAATGACCACAAAATAGGTCAAAGGGACTGCTGATTACAATGATGTCCGTACAAAGCGCGAGAACCAAACAGTCTCCTATAAAAATGTACAATGCATGAACAAAGAAAGAAAAGAGTGAACAAAAGTGAACAGGACTGAAGTAAGAGAGCTTTGACTGCAGACGTGAATCCAGAAAACCCGCAATGGGGCAGAGATGTCCTAGCGGAAAAGATCTAGGAGCGAAAGGGTCTGAGGATCCGACCCATCTCTCCTAACATCCGAGGCTGAAAGAAGAGGACTGAAGAAAACTCAACAAAGTCTGTTGTCCTGATGAAGGGCTAGTAGAGAGTGTTGAAATATGTTGATTTCTTTGAGTGAATAATCCACTTTAAATGCGTTACTTGATTGAAGTGCAATTAAACTATCAATTTTGAAGGGTCAATTGCATTTTTGTTAACTAAATGGAAGTGTATGTTTCTGTTCATTTTATTGCTTTTTCTTTGAGAATGAGTGAATGGTTCACTTCAAATGTGTTGATTTCTTTTCTGTCCAGTTGAAATGTGGTGCATTTACAACCTACTTGGAAGAATCTTCTTGTGATGGGAACATCACAAGAAATCAAAGGACCCCATTGCTGTTCTAGCACCCAACAAAAATATCGGAGGCCCCAATCATGTCCCACCTGGAGCGTCATTTAGATCCGGTCTGTTACAGGAGAGAGGGGCTTTCTTCTCCCATGTTCAACATTTTAATCATTCCTGCATTAGGCTTGGTCTTACCAGTTCGATTGAGGTCGATTTATCCCAGCAATAAGTTTGAGCATAGGGATGGGTTCCTGTTCAGGATAGCTAGGTTTCCTTCTTCCGCAACACATCTTTTCAGTATCGGAGCTACGGGACTCTCATGACCCCAACAAAGGCGACTCACATGAGAAAGGTTTCATAAGTACTTCAAGAAGATATACTATCATCATAGTGTTCTGGAAAACAAAACCAAAATATGGGACTTAAAACTTTAGAATGAGATAAAAAGATAACTAAGCATATTGTAATGACTTGAGTAAATGCCAAACAAAAATTCCATGAGTAGTGAAAGAGCAGAACGCAATAGAAAGAAGAAAAGAGATAGAAGACGATATTTCTTCTCTCATTGCGCTATCATCATCGGGAATCCAACGATCTTTGAATAATTCCATGAGAAGTGGAAGAGTAGAAGGCAATAGAAACAAGAAAGGAGATAGAAGATGATATATCTTCTCTCATCACGCTATCACCATCAAGAATCCCATGATCTTCGAATCTGCCTTTTGACAGTACTTTCACTTCACAAATGAATTTTACTAGAATTAGGAAGCTCTATCATCAAGTCTCTCTCAATTAGTTCAATTAGTACAACAATGACACATTTTGAAACTTAAAATATGTAGTCCTTATTTTGCAGAATTACATGGAATTTATTTGGGAATCAGCCACGTAGGGCCAGAGTATGATGAACAGAGACATGCATTGAACCAAACGCAAAAAGGCTTAACCCAGAAGAAGGCCTTTTTGGAAGCCATGACATTATAGTTGGTATGAACCAATGCAACTGAACTTCACAAGAATGGCCAAGCTTTCATGCCTTTTTGGTAGTGAAAGGAAGTATTATGCTTAAAAAATTGAAACTGATGGAGAACCCAGGAGACAAGATCATAGGACGTGGCATACAACAGTCTTTGCTTTGAAGCAATGATTGTGGGTTGTGCACAGCTTGCAACAAAAATAACTAAAATGGCTTTTACTATGAGCAATAAGATCAAATACCATTTGCAAATGAAATATTGATGAATTATAAAGGTTTGATTCGGAAATCCTTTCTCATCCCCAATTTGGGTACACCCTTCATCTCCATATCCATGTATTCAGGTTGTTGCATTGCTGGCTCATTCAAGTCCTCATGGTCCCACAACCCTATCTGTTGTAATAGTCTCGGGTTGTTCACCCCCATTCCATTTCTTATCCTTTAAAGTTCTGGCCCTCTTTAGTTGCCTCTTTGGAATCCCCCAGCTTTGTCCTAGAGATCCTGCTTTCGGCCCTTCAGGCAACTACAAGCCTGCTTCCATTAATGAGGTTGTTAAGTGTGAGAAATTTAGCCTTCTATGCCCCTCTTGCTATATTGTTTCTTGCATTTTCTCCAAAGGTAACTATGTTATTGAGAGGCTAGACTTGAAAAATATTGTTTTTATGCTATATTGTTTCATAGCAGTGATTTCAAAAAATAAAATCACTGCCGGGTCGCTTCGGTAGCTTCAATAGGTCAATCTATCTTATTCTTGCACATTGGAGAGGCTTCCAAATTCCTTTGGAAATTTAATTAAGATTAAGTATCTGAATTTGTCTCATTGCTCTAATTTGGCCACCTCCAGTGAAATATTAGCACTCTTGAACACAAATCTTAACTTACGTAACAAAATCGAAGTCTTGCCACCGCAAATTGCATGTCAATTGTGCCTGGAAGAATTACATTAGATGGCCACAAACGTAAAACAATTACCAAGTGCAGTTGGAGGCTTGATTGATTTGGATGTTCTGGAATTAGGAAGTCCTTTGCTGGAAACGCTGCCACCTTCACTTGGCGAATTAAGCAATTTGAAGCAATTGAACCTTTGGGATTGCAAGGAAATGAAAAGTTTGCCGTATTCTTTTGCACTGTTAACTCAGTTGGGTAATGTAGTACTCGAATGTCCCATACACCGACCACCATTTAAAAGATTTGATGGAGCAAGAGACACCTGAATAAAATTGGCAGGGCAGAGAACATCGAGTAATTTGGACTCTTTAGTTTAGAAGTGCATGTTTCAACTCCAACAGATAAGACTGTACAACACACAATTATTGCACCGAGAGTAACGAGGTGCTTACAACCCAGTATGGGGGAGATGTTGTAACGCTTGTGATGTTTGATGTTGTAACTTTTGTGATGTTTGTCACGTTATGTTCCCATGTCCGCTCATAACTTATAATAAATCAAAAGTAATTAAAAATTTCATGCTCGCTCATAACTTATCAAAAATAAAAAAAGTAATTAAAAAGATAAAAGAGAGGGATCCAATTTATTGAGGTAATTTTTTTCTTAATGTGTAAAAAATTTAAGATAAAACAAAAAAAATTACACCTCAAGAAATTGGATCCCTCTCAGTGCTTAATAGATCTGGGTTTAAGATGGATCTATGCTGGTCAGAGGTATCATTTGATGAAGATGCATGCCCCAACCTTCAACATCTTCACATCAGCTTTTGCCATGATTTGGTGAAGGTTGCAGCATTGCTAAATGCACTCATAGAGTTGGAATTGATGTATTGTAGTAATTTGAAGAAAATCGAAGGGATTTGTGGTCTTCCAAACCTTAAGGAGTTGATGATTAAGGGGTGCAGAGTGAAGGAGCTGCCGAGCGTTTAAATATTGGTATCTCTGGATCAGTTATACGTACATGAATGTGTAAAGCTGAAGAGCACACAAGGGCTGGAGCAGCTCACAAAACTTCGAATACTATATGTTAATGAATGCTCTGACTTAGAAGAGTTGCCAGGGTTTGAACAGTTGAGGTTGTGGGAGGAGTTGCACACGTATGGATGTGTGGATTGTATCACTCCGGAAGTAGGATCTTCACAAACAATAGACTGTGCTCTCCTTTTGGAAGACTGTGATGAAACTGTTACAGGATTTC
Source organism: Larix kaempferi (assembly GCA_027924585.1). NCBI lineage: Eukaryota > Viridiplantae > Streptophyta > Pinopsida > Pinales > Pinaceae > Larix > Larix kaempferi. The sequence continues at coordinate 7,792,584 of BSBM01000444.1, forward strand.
CTGCAACAATTGCCATTTTCTCATTCATCATATGAGGCAGTGAGATACCATGTGCTTCCAGTACTGGTATAGGATTTTCATGAAGAATAACCTTGTGCTCTATTTAAGGAGGATGGTACTGTTGAAATTTGGTTAGGGTTAGGGTTTGATGCAAAGAAATCAAACTTTCATATACTTCAATGCAAAATTAAATGCAATAGACTAGTATTAAAGCAGGATAATACAGCAGTAATCAAACAGTATAATTTGGAACATAATTTTCATCTCTTTCATCTTTAACACTACCAAATAGGTCCCTGTGTTAAAGTAATCTTCAGTAGCATGTAATCAGTAGTAGTGTAATAATTAACAAAGTACTAACAACAACAATGAAGTGAACATGTTAGGATACTTACCTGGGGTGTGGGACCCTTCCTATTTTATACTCATAAGAATTTACTTTCAGAACAGACTGCCTTTCAGAGGCCAGTCAAACACTAGGAACACGCTGACCCTTACGAGAGGGTAAGTGCAAACCAGAGAGAGAGAAATGAAGGTTGTAGTACAGTCACGTAATCAATGTCAGTCAAATCACAGTGGCAGCTCTAAGCAAAGGCCCAGCGCAAGAGGTCTGATCTAAATAGCAAAATCTCAGTGCATAGATTTAACCCAAGCAATGTCTCAGCATAAATTATCATACATTAACAAGGTTTCAGACCGATAGATCAGACCACAGTAAAGTTTTAACACAGATCAGACCTCAGTCAGACCACAGGCAAGACTCAAAATAAAAACTGAGCATAACACAGCAGATCAGGGCATAACACAATAGGTCTGAGCATAACACAACAGATCTGGGCAAAACACAATAGGTCCGAGCATAAGTTATAACACAGCAGATCTGGGCAAAACATAATAGATCTGGGCATGACATAAAAGATTTGGACATAACACGAGATCTGGGCATGACACAATAGATCTGCCCTAGGCAAGTCCACAAGGGTTAATGATCTCCACAATAAATCAGCTGGGAACCCACAAAACACAAACTTGTGTGACTACAGCCTCCACAAATGGCCCACTGTTCATTAATATAACCTTCAGCATGCTGCGGCCTTCACAATATGTCCTTAACACGACTTATGGCACCCAAATTAGGTCACGGCCAGTTCAGCAAAAACCCCAATAGGTCATGACTTGCACAGGTGGGCTCAACAGGCTCATGGTCACCTCTAAACTGGCTCATTGCATGCTGAACAGACTTATAACAGACATAGCCAAGCTCAAGTTAGGCAGAATCAAGCTCACAGTAGACTAATCAGCGGCTGAGACAAGTTACAGTGATAGCGGCCCTAGTTACATCAGTTCTCAAAGGTCACAGTTCAGAGTAGTAGCATACTTCTAGCAGCATATGAACTTTGACATCAACCTACAATAATAAAAAATCAGATCTGAGGTGACAATCTCCAACAGTCGGACGGTAAGCAGCAGCAAACTCTTCTTTAAACCCTTTACGTCAACTTCAAGAACAGAGCTGAGAGATGTGTTGTAATGATAATCTCAAATGAGAAATTAGACATCATTAAATAGGATCTTGGAGACATCTGGAGAGGTCATTAAAATAATTCTTTATTCAAGTTAAGGTTCCATTAAATAAGGAGGGTACCAACACATAATGGTTTAGACACCAAATAAAAAATAAAATAAAGATAAAAAATAAAAGTAAGAATAAAAAATAAAAAATAATAAAAAGTAAAGGTAAAAATAAAAAATAAAAAAAATAAAAAATAAAATAAAAAAAAAATAAAATAAAATTATAAACAATGGTCATAACATAAATCAAGAGTAGGGTTCTATGGTCATTTAGGTGAGGGTACAATGACCAAAAAATAACATAGGTGTGGGTACATGACCCATAATAACATAAATGAGGGTACATGACCCATGACCCTTAGAACCAAGGGTATACCACAAGGTGGTCAAATAACCATAGTACCTACAGGACCAAAAACATCAGAAGTGGTAAAAATCAAAAGATAACTCAAAGTGGGTAAATGACCCTATTAACCACAAGTCAAAGACAAGGTATCACAAGACCAATAAACAACAAGGTGTAAGGACCAAAAGTAAATCACCCAAGGTGGGAAAGGTACAAACAATCATCTCTCTCTCAAATGTACAAATGTTCCATATAACATGAAAGTTCATCATCATTGTATAAGGAAGGGTCCACATGGATGGTGTGATCATGTGGTCCTCTAGACTGCTCCTAAGGTCAAATGTTAGTGGCTTCATCAAGGGGTGGCCAGTCCCTTGTGAAGACCATCTAACTCAACCATCTCGAAGACCTAGGAGAAGAGGACATCACACATCATCATCTTGGTAACTGACCAAGAACCTCCATTCTCAAGGAATGGCTCTTAGCCCAAGGCTGAGCTTCAATCCCAGACTGAGTCATTTTGATCAACCCTTTGGTCCTTGACTAGGACCTCCATTCTCCTGGAGAATGGTTCTCAGCCTCAAGCTGAGCTTTCAGTCCCAGACTGAAAGTTGATCAACCACCTGCAGGACCTACTTGGTCCTTGACCAAGAATCTGCTTGGTCCTAGACCAGGATGTCTTTGTCTCAACCTGCAGGATCTGCTTGGTCCTCATGACCAAGAAACTGTTTGGTCCCAAACCAGAATGCCCTAGAGACAAATAGGGGCCCTAGCCACATGCTAGGGACTTTGCCATGGCATCAACCTGCTTGGTCCACTGACCAAGAACCCCAGGAGATAGCTGAGGGCCCTAGGGTACCTTCTAGGATCTTACTCTCTACTCTGCCTGGTTAACATGACCAAGAACCCTAGTTAACTGACTAGGTACCATCCTCTTTGAGAATGGGTCTCGCAGCTGCACTAAAAAAAATTAACAGGTACAACAACAAAATTTCCTGAAACATAACATTCCTAAAGATTTACTAATTTGTAGAGGCAATTTACTAATGCCTTTGTTTCCTATTGCATTGATTATTCGATTAAGATGCTCAGAATCTGATTTAAGTAACCCCTTATATTATGCTTGTGATTTCTGTTGTCAATGGTGTTTTTACAGACCCAAAAATTTCTTCTTATTTTCTGCTGATAATAGCTGCTACAGGCCTCTACAACTGCTGTCTATTTGCTGCCACAACATTGAGCAGAATTGACAGCTTGAGCAGAAATACACTGGCCATCCATTGGAAGGGGTGAGAGACCGTGGAACACTCACTTTCATAAACTAAGAGATGCATAACATGGCCATATCATTGTCCATTAGCGAGCCCTGTTAAATGCAATACTTCAGTTAAGGGTCTTCTGCTCAAGTCCAAATAGCCAAAGCAGTTAAGATACCGTTATTGGAAATAAAGCTTGCAAAAACTTAGCCTTGGATTTGAACAGATCAGAATTGTTGTCATGTTTGTAGATAAAAGAAGAAAATGTAGCAGGCATGTATGCAGCATAATAGAAACACCAATATCAGCAATAGAGGTTTCCTAATAAATAGCTATCTTGAGGGAAGTTGTCTCGCAACACAAAAGAAAAGGATAATTCCTTGGTCATGTTATGCATCTCTTCTTGCAACAATATGTGGTTATATTAGTGGATAGTGGTGGATTAAGTGATTGCAGTGGTGAGAAAATGGTAAGGAATAACACAAGCATTTTGCATGAAGCACAAAGAGTATAATTAGAGTGGATGAGTTGGCATCACAATTTTTCACTTGTGTTTTTTAACATTTTCTGTTTTAGATGTAAGGTAAAATCTTTGAGTGCATACTTGTGATCATGAATTTGAAATTTTAACAAGGTATCTAGCTGTATTGTCAAAACTCTTTTGTTCAATGATTGGAGAAGGCAATGAACTGTAAGAGGGTGCTGGCAACAAATGATTTTAGTTTGTGTGATGCCCAACAAGCTCTACTGATTGGAGTGATCATGCTTGAGAAAGAAACAAGTACTGTGAGAGGCTGAACTACTTTTTATGTTTGTGAAAGACAAATTGAACCTGTGAAAGCTTGTTGATTTTGGTTGAACTGTTTGTGTTTGAGTTGTGATCTAAGGGACTGTAGGAATGGTGAACTTAAAAATGTTAGTTCTAAGAGAGTCACTGATCAGAGGGAGCTTCTAATTTCACCCATGGGAAATGGAGGTTGCAGATGTTTATGGGGGAGATTAATCTTTGGGGTATTGCTTTGCCTAAAGTCATAGTTCCTACCGATCCTCAACAGCGATCTTAGAGTGAGAAGAGAGTTAAGGCAAATAGGATTCTTCTGTTCTCTGTGAAAGACCCCTGATGTATCACATTGCAGGGAAATCAACAACGAAAATGTTTGATACATTGGCAACTTTGTATCAGAGTGCCAATAATTTTAGGCAGATGCTCTTGAAGATCAAGTTACTCAAACACACCAGTAATTCAGACACTGGCAAGTTACCTTAAAAAGATAACTTATGAGAAGCTTGGGATATCCTATTCTAAGAAAAAACAAGGTGGGAAACTGTGTCAGCGAGAAGAGAAGATGACCAATACCTTGCACTTATTGGGAAGGTGAGAAAAGGTGGAAAGAAAAAGGGAACTTGCTAAGGGTATGGAGGGGACATCTTCTTCATATCATAGTACCAGGGACGGGAGCCATGTGATGTGCTACATGTCTCATGAGAAAGTGCACTTTGTTAATCAATGTCTAGAGATGAGAAATGAAAAAGGTAAAAAATAATACAAATGAAAATGGTAAGAAATAACACAAGCATTTTGCATGAAGAACAAAGAGTATAATGAGAGTGGATGAATTGGCATTACCCGACCATTGAAATGTTTCATGTGGTGGTTGCTCCGCTGTCCTTGCTAGTGACCTCGGACAACTGCCTCTTGTAAAAGATATTCCTATGTATGCAGGAGCATCGTGGCACCACCACTTAGCATATAGTTTTGAGTCTTGACACACTTGCAAGTATTTTTTAATGGTAGGGTGATGCCCCTTCCTAGGTTTCTTTTTGAAACCTCCTTCCAACCATAGAGATGCAAAGACTACATCAGAGGATTGTAACCTTTTCATGTCTAGGACAAAGTCTTTATAGTTGCATGAAGAGCAACACATTTTCCAGTATTCTATGCACTTATATGCAACAAATGCATACGCCTTCTTACGCAAACAACATATGCTAAGCATGCTAGGGATGCTTATTACCCAATTTTATGCAGAGCAAAGGAAACACCAATTGTTTCTTAAGCTAGAAGATGAACAACTTGACTTAGAATTGTTGTGCAATGAACATCAAATAATCTTAACAAGCAACTTGTGGGTCGCAACAGGTCTTGTTAGTGGAGTCGTCAGGAAAGTCATTTCCTTTTATTTTGAAGCCCTATTTCTAAACCATGGGATTTGCCATCTTTTGTTGTTGTCGCCTTCATCAACTACAAAGTTCGCCTTGGGATTTCGCTGATCCAAATTTCATGTCAATCACCCCTAAGCTCGCCTTGGGATTTTGCTGATCCAAATTTCATGCCAATCACCCCTAACAAGGGTAGCTCATAAGCAATTGGCATGGGGTTTAACAATACATGATTCGTAAAGCATGACATTACAAAAGGCAACAATAGACATTAGCAACAATGACCATTGAAGCTTCACATTCATTGCCATTTCTAGAGTCAGGTCCTTGTGTGACCTTATTGCCTCTCTTCCATTTTTTTTCGAATGTTATTCCCAAATGAAGGACTATTTATATGTCAAAATTAGAAAATAAGAGGAAGCCTCCTTTGTCTCTAGATACTTTCCCCATAATCCGTTATGATCCTCATTTTCATTTCCTGCATTTTTTATTCTTCACAATTTAGCTTTAGATGTTTTCATGTATCTTTCATTGACTCATGTGTGCTTCAATGCATTTTTTTCCCATCCCGATGTACTTTCTTTCTGTTGTTATGTTGCTTTACGTTCCAACTTTTTTCATTTCCTGCATTTTTTATTCTTCACAATTTAGCTTTAGATGTTTTCATGTATCTTTCATTGACTCATGTGTGCTTCAATGCATTTTTTTCCCATCCCGATGTACTTTCTCTCTGTTGTTATGTTGCTTTACGTTCCAACTTTTTTTAGTGTGCCTTCTCACCTCCCCAATGCAATTTTTTGTAATACTTGGAATACCTATCTTGGGAAACCCTTGAGCATTTCCCCTTGTTTTGAGAATGCTACCCAGGGTATACTAGATTCTTTAATGGCACATGACCATGTCAATAATGTTCACATGGAGCACAACAATCTGTTCATCAACTATTAGCTCATGAAGAGTCCTATAATTAGTTCATGCATGTCTCATTGGAGATTTGAACTCGGGTGGGGAGAGTGAAACACCTACCTCCTCACTCCGGAATTTTCTTTTCCTCATCCCACAAATGTCGGTCATCTTCAAGTTTCTTGAGTAATTCCCGAGTCTTTCTCTTGTATGCATTCAACTGGGATTCCAATGTATTCAACTAGCATTTCAATGACTCTGCTTCAGTGCTTAGCTTTGTATTTTTTTGGGTCATCAATCTACTTTCACAAGCCATCAGATCAGGTTCCCTTTGTAGATTTACAACAATGCCTTCCAAATTACGCTTTTCAATACCCCACAAACAACGATCATCTTCAATTTTTCTGACCAAATCTTGAATCCTTCCCTTGGATTCATTTTCAAAAAGCCCTTGTAATTTCGGGAGCTGTTTTAATTTCAAGAAGCCTGCTGAGCTGCTAGGACAATAGTAGGGAGTCCGCTGTTTTTGAGGTGGCGATTTATTCTTTAAAAAACACAGGAAATGAAAGATATTTCAGGATGTAAATTTTAACAAATTGACATTTTGTGAGATTGTGTTCGAGAGACTTAAATGTATCCGGTAGGGATACCTGTAGCAATCACAATAATTAAAGAGACAACCTCCATTGTTTTTTTATAGGATACAAATATCTTGTTTCATAGGATAAATTAAGGTTTATTGTGCTCTGTCAAACACCTTTTCTCAGATAGAAGGGTGTAGATTGACTGCTCCGCCCACCAGGGTTGAAACTGGACAATTTGCATATAGACACCCCATCTCATTCACTAAGCTATGGACATCAAAAGCGAAGGGAAAGTCAGGAGAAGGAAGGACTCTATAATATGTAAAATGCAGCATAAGCAGAGGAAGTATGCTGGCATGGCAGGGTGCAACAGAGCATATAACTGAACACAATGCTTTAATGCCATCAAGAGGGCATAAAAAGCTGTAATTTTCCATGGACATCAATCTATAACACTGAAGAAAATATGGATCAATGTTTTCAGAGCAAGATCTATGTTTTTTTGAAAAGTATGTGCAATAAGCTCTGTTTTAAATCCTTGGATGCTTCAGAGAAGAACAATGCTTTTTTGTAGGAAGAGCAAGTACAATGAGTTTTGTTTTTAATCAATGAAATCTGTTACATACATGGGGAAAATCTTATGGTAAAGTTTGAGATCGGAAGCCCTCTGAAAAGGGAAGTTTATGCTCACAAAATGAAATATAGTCGATGAAATACAGTCATGCTGTTTTGGTTGATTACGACATACATACTAAGAATAATAATAATGTTCTTTAATAATATAGTTCAACCACATGTCCAACGTATGTGGATAATATAGTTCTGTGCAGCGTATGTGGATGGAACCTTTTCAATAATATAACTAGCATAACCACTTAATTTGTGGCTGGTGAATACCGATAGGCCACAAGTTAAGTGCCATCATAATTTATCTGTTACTTACGAGTTATCCACGCATTAAGTGCCATCATAATTTATCTGTTACTTACGAGTTATCCACGCATTTATGCATCAACCGTCAGTTATTTTTTATATTCTTTTATTTATCTCTCACATTCTTCTAATTATCTGCCATGAACTGTTGGTTATACATTCATCAGCTATGAGTTATCCATGCATCCGCTATCAGTTATTCATTCATCAGCTACCACTTATTTTTTCAATTCCTTTTTTATAATTGTTTATTTCGAAATTTGAAAGATTGCCATAGAATCAATTTGGACAGTACACTTGTCTCATCTTTGTACAATCCTAGAAAAACATGCCTAATTAATATATAAGAACTTGGAACGGACAGTACACTTGTCTCATCCTTGTACAATCCTAGAAAAACATGCCTAATTAATATATAAGAACTTGGAACCATTTGTCCAATGGTTTCGATGAGATAGGATGGGAACGTAATAGGAAATTAAAAAATACTTCACATATTCAGACACCATATGGTGTGGATGGAAAGGTACAAGGAAGATTTACAAATAATTCATATATTAAGATGGATGACTGTGAAAGACAGAGATTATCCAACTTAACGGTTTTTAAAGTTGATAGCTGATTTATATGCTCGACAAGGGCATTCAGATCAACCTCCACACAATTTTCTGGTTTAGCAACTTTACGTACGTTATTGTTAGCATCGGAACTTGTTTGAATGTTGGAAGATGATGAACAGTCTTTACCACCATGACCATCTGCAACATGATCATGAGTTGATGGAACCTCATTGGATCTTGGAACAATTCTATAAGAAGAACCAGCTTGTGCAGGATCACCACCATTAGTACTATTATTTGCATCCCCAACATGAGCATGCACTGATTGAGTCTCTTTGGATCCTGAAACAGTTCCAAAAGAAGAACACGCTTGTGCAGGATCGCCACCATTAGTACTATTATGTGCATCTACAACATGAGCATGAGTTGATTGAACCTCATCGGATCCTGGAACATTTCCAGAACAGGTTGTGCATAATCGCCACCATTAGTACTATTGTTTTTATCTCCAACATGAGCATGAGCTGATGAGCCTCGTGGGATCCTAGAATAGTTCCATAGGAAGAACTGGCTTGTGCATAATCACCACCGTTATTATTATCACTAGCAGCGAAAGTGCTATATCACTATGATTTGCACCAATATCACTATGATTTGCAGGTGGTTTATTATCATTATTACGTTTTGCAGAAGGCGCGTCCTGAGCACATGGTGATGAAAAACATGTGAAAATACAACAGATTTTCTTTCCCATTTCTCCTGCCAGACACTACATGCTTGCTTAGAGAAATGAAATGATATGCTAGAGAAATGAAATGATATGCTGCTAATTACGCCGTAGGCGTTTCACCACGGAGAAGGATAACCTCCACCTCGGCTAGATTCCTCGCTCATAAAGCGAATGGAAACCTGCCACGTGGATGGTTAACCATCTCGTGCCGTCGCGAGCTCCGGCTCCCTCCTGCCGCCGCCGCTGCTTCCTCCTCCGCCTCCTCTCTGCATCGCTCCAACTGCTCCTTGTCCTGCGCCCTCTACGCATCCTCCACTCCACGCCCAGATCCTCCCTCTCCTCGTAACCGCGCCCTTTGTCATCTGCAACCACCAGTCATGCGGCCTCTTCCCTCCTTCCCGCCTCCACCCTCCAACTGCAACCTCTCGCCACTCAGCAACCAGCCACCTCGGCTCTCCCTTCCACTTCCCTCCACGCCGGTCACCTCCACCTTCATCGTGGCCACCTGAACCCTAACATAAGAAATAATTTAACTGGCTTTGTCCAAACTGTGAACCGTGGAGCCTTACCGGATTTTCTTGTTATTTAATCACCATTTTCAGGCGCCTCTGGCAAGAAATTCCAGTTTCGCCTTTATCTGCAATTGCAAAAGCAATCACAAGAAATCTTCTAAAAACACGTGGAAGTTAAAAACATGCTCTTCACGCTGGGAGGCGATGAGAATGTAACGAACTCAAAGCATTTCATGGAAACAGATCAAAGTAAATTTTTAACCCATTTTTTTCGAGTTGTGATGATTGTAGTTGATTAAAAAGTTTTGAAAACACGAAAGTAGATACCTCAGGGGGCTTTTCTCATAGAGCATGCTCACTAGATCTTTCATGGACGGCCGATCAAACGGACGCCTGTTAGTGCAGAGCAGGGCCACATGGAACATCCGCATATTGCCAGTCTCCATGTCAAGTGGAATGCCACAAAATAAGCCCCGACAAATAGAGACACATTCATGATGAAGCTGGGTAACTGAAATTGACAAATTCCGAAGAGAATTAGTATCGTTTTAGCGATCAATTTCTATATCCAACAATCATAACAAAAAAAAACAAGATCCTGTAGAGTTTGAACATAAATAAAATCCTGAAGAGTATGGACAAATTAGATGAGCGAATCGGCTAACTAAGATCACATACCTTTTCAAAGAAAACGTCCTGTATAACGAGAGTATAATCTTTCTACCAGGTAGCCTTTGAAGAACTGAAGCCATAATCTTTCTACCTGGTAGCCTTTGAAGAACTGAGGCGCCATAAGCTTCACCTTGTTGTGGATAGAACCAGAAATGAAGTTGTCTGCTGCTTCATTTGAATGCCAAATGGACAATGACAAGCACTCCCCCTCACTGTTGACCTCGATAGACCAGAATTGCCATTACAACTGATTATAAAAATAACAAAATACCAGACCAAAAAACAAGATAACCTAAATTTGGGCGAAATTTCCCTGTATCTTTGAACTCATTTGCAAGAGCGAGTAGATAATCGTCGAGCTTGTGAACCACGGTTTTTCTCTTACATTTCAAGGATTCGATGTCTAAAAACTGCGGTCTCTCCAGCGCAACAGCCCTGCTATTTTTCGTCAACCCAAGGACAAAGAGAATTGAGGAAGCTTCGGCCTCTGCCAAGGCTAAGAATTCCGGTCCCAATATTTTTTCATCCAGATGATGCTGCCTCTTTCCCTGTTTGAAAGTGTGTTACCCCTGGTGGCATGAGAAGAAGTTTTTCCAATCATTATCTGCGCGTGTAGTGGAGTGGCAGCAGGCCTGGAATTTCAAATCTACTCTGCCTGTCACCAGGCAATTTGATGACGGTCTTGTTATTTCCATGCCTTTCATTTTACGTTTTGTTTAAATTCATGAAAGTCAAATTTGTTTGCATTGTTATTTCCATGCCTTTCACTTTACGTTTTGTTTAAATTCATGAAAGTCAATTTTGTTTACATTTTTAGGACATTTCAGATTAACAATTCTAATTTTATACTTAAAAAAAAATAAAACAAAAAAAAATAAATACACCAAAACAATTATTCATAATAATAAATATATGAATGTAACTGTAGTTTGTATTATAAAAAAAATGTTTTACAAATTTCAGAAAATACATAATGAACTATATTTTTTTACCAAAGTGTATTTCAACAACAAAAAGATCATGACTCTTGAACATGATATGGACAAAATTCAGATGATGTAGTTTAGAGTTATGGCTAGAATCACATTTTACAAAAAAAAATGTCTTTCATGGAACATCAACGACTTGTGGCACCAAATGTAACTGCTGGATAGTGTGTTGTTGGAATCTAAATCTGTAGCCTGTAACAAAAAAAAAACAATTTTATCAATTTAAAAATGTTTTAAAATTTATTACAAAATAAACTACAGCTAAAAGAACCCCTAAATCATAAAATCACAAATCATTTTAACAATAGAACCATAAATGATTCCATATTAAGTTCAAATTTTCAAAATTCGTGCAAGAAAGATGCTTGGATTAAAAATAAGTTATAAGAGATAAATGTTTAAATCAAATATAAAAACATACACTCAATTCTTAACACATTACCTTTTTTTTCAAGCTTTCCAAAATCAAATTCTTGGTGGACAAAATTCTCATGATTTGGTTTTGAGTTATGGATGCACTGAGATTTTTACAAAAAGAGGTGTCTTTCAAATATGCATGGAACATCAAAGAATCCTTAATGTGACACTGCTCGAAATGCGATGTTACAAGTAAATGTGTAGCTGGAATCTAAAGTTGTAGCCTGTAACATAAAAAAGAATAAATATATCACATTAAATATGCCTTATTATGTATTAGAAAATAAATTACATCTGGAAATGTAATTATTGTTGGAAATTTGACGCTATAAAAAGTATAGTGTGTTGGTGGAATCTAAAGTTGTAACATGTAACAGATAAAAGAACAATTTTATCAAATTAAAAATGTCTTAAAATTTATTGCAAAATAAACTACACCTAAAGGGAACCCCTAAATCATAAAATCAACAATAATTTTAATAACATAACAGTCATTGAATTTGTCAACTCAAATAATAATAATATCTATTATTTAAAAAAGAACACTTACTTGTCCATTTTTACAAAAATGGCCACTACTGCTGTAACTTTTGTAACCACAAATGATTCCATATGAAGTTCAAAATTCCTGCAAGAAAGATTCTTAAATTAAAAATAAGTTATAAGAGAGAAATGATTAAATCTAATATAAAAACATACACTCAATGCTTAACATATTACCTTTTTTCAAGCTTTCCAAAATTAAAGTCTTTGTGGACAAAATTCTCATGATTTGGTTTTGAGTTATGGCTGGACTCAGATTTTACAAAAAAAGGTGTCTCTCAAAATACATGGAACATTAAAGAACCCTTCATGTGGAACAAAATTTGAAGCTGTAACAAAATAATGTAATACTGGAAATGTGATGTTGTTACAAGTAAATGTGTTGCTAGAATCTAAAGTTGCAGGCTTGTAACACACACAAAAAAAAATTATTACATTAAATATGCCTTATAATTTATTGCAAAATAAATTACATCCAAAATAGAACCCGTAAATCAATAACGATTTTATCCACATAACAATCATTGAATTTTCCAACTCAAATAATAAGAATACATATTATTTAAAAGAAACACTTGTCGATTTTTAAGAAAATGGTCCTTAGTGATGTAACTTTCGTGATTCCATATGAAGTTCAAAATTTTCAAAAAATCCTGCAAGAACAATTCTTAAATTAAAAATAAGATATGAAAAGCAAATGCTTAAATCTAATATAAAAACATACACACGGTGCTTAAAACAATGGTTTGAAAATAAACACAACTCACTTGAGAGGACTAGGAAGACTTCCCAACTCTCAAAGCTCAAGAACTCTTCTTGACTTTGTATCTCTCCATACTTCATAGACTGCATTCCAATCAACAGTTGATAATTCAGGTCCATTCAAAGATATTCTCATTAGTGCATCCAGTGTATCCAATCCTAGCTTTGATTTCCTAATGTCCTTAATTATATTCTGTTTAGAAAATCCTCTTTCACAATCCACTGTACTTGCAGGAATAGTGAGTACAACTTGCCATAATTTCATCATATGAGGATAATTTGTATGCCATTGTTTTGTATTACGAAATACTTTCCATGATTCTTTCATAGAGAAACCTTCACAAGCCAAATTTAATGAATCAACAAAAGGGTGCAGCTCTCTTTTGCAAGCTTTTTCATCAAATAAATGCACATTTCTGACATCATTTGGTATGGTATGCTGCAAATGTTGAAAAAGTTTAGAAAGCCAACGCTCTGAATTTTTCTCACGGCTACGACGTTCTTCTGGATAATAACAAGGGCTGAACAATTTTGCTGCATTAAAAAGATAAAGATCTGGACATCTTTCATTCAAAGAGTCTATGAGAGACTCAATATAGCCTTCTGTGAGTTGCTGACAACTCTCTTGTGTTCCTTCAATATGAGGTTTCATAGTTTGTTTCCTTTCACTATAATCAATCTCCCCAGTTGGAATAGAGATATATTGTAACTCATGTCTATCTATGACTAACCCTTCATCTTTAATTTCAATATACCCATATTGTGACTCACATAGAAATTTTGAAAGATAAGTTGTACCTTCTGCAAATGTTTCTTTTCTCAAAAACCATCTAGACAATGTACTTATAGTTACTTCAAGAGCCAACCCAATAGTTGTAATGTCTACATTTTCTTCTTGAAAAGTCTTGTTCAGCTTATTCAATTCACCCAATACATTAGCAAGCATATGCAAACAAAACTGAATGGAATAAATCTGTGTCTTATCATACCATGATGAAGTTTTTTTTTTCATTTTCCACAATGTTAAAATGGCTGGCATAAGCTTCACAAGCCTTATAATAACTTCTCCCCTAGATCACCATCTCACTGCATGTATTTGTAGAACGTCAAGAACATCAATCTGCATGACTTTAAGCAAATCATTAAGTTCATTATTTCTCTTTGGTGAGTTTTGAATCCACGAATACACTTTGTTTGCAATTTTTTCAACAAATAATAGTTCAGGAATTTTTTTAGAAGCATCCGCTGCTGCTAAAGATTCACGATGAGCTACACAATGGACTGTAATAAGATTTGGAGTGACTTTTTTCAAAAATGAAACAAAGCCATTTTCATGCCCAATCATTGCTGAAGCCCCATCTGTAGAAACAACTATCAAATCTATATATTGAAGACCTCTAGAATTTATTAACTGGTTGACACTATCATATATTGTTTTCCCTTTTCCATCCATTACATTTTTCAGCTTCATAAATTGTGAAATAGGTGGCCCAAGACCCTTCGAATCTAAATAAGTTGCATAAACAACAAGGTGCTGCTCTAAGCTTCGATCTGTGCTTTCATCCACCATTAATGAGAAGAAAGGACTTTCCAACATATTCTTTATCTGAACTTCTTCAAGGTGTCTCGATAGGCAATATATAAAATCATTTGCTGATTTACGATTTGTGTATGAAGAATACTCTTGAGACTTTGGCATACATGGTGTTTTCGCATCCATGAGAAATTTGCAAAGTTTTTCGTACTTTGATAAAGACAAATCTTCTTGGCATACAAAATATGATATTTTCATTGTAGCAATAACTCTTTGCTTATTAGCATCTTCCACTTGTTTGACATGATCGGGAATTGACTTCATCTTTCTCTCCAATGCATTAATCCATCTTGTTTTAGCATCTTTATGTACTAATGATTTTTCATGAGTAACAAGAGCATCATGTTGTAATGTCGTACAACCATTCCCTAAACCCCATGGCCCACTCATCCTATACTTCTCACAATACCTACATTTCATATATACTTTATCATCTTGCCTCACATAATTTAGCTAATCAAACTTATCTAACCATTCCATACGGAATTTCCTTTTTGATTGCACTTTCATTTTCTTTTCATTATCAACCTCTTCTTCAACTTCATCTCTTTCTACATCTACATCTTCATCACTTACTCTTCCAAAAATTTCATCCAATTGTTGCTCCAATTCAGTATTATAAGCTTCTTCACTAATGTTTGAATCATTTTGAATTTTGGATTTTTGTTCTTTTTGCCAACCATACATTTCTCCAATAGTGACTTGGATTTTTCTTTTTTGAGACATTGTAAATTTTAACAGCTACCCACCTATATACAGAAGTATGCCAAACCAAAAAAAGATTACTTAAATATATTTAAAAATATATATTTAAAACATGATTTAAAAACAAATCTATATAACAAACAAACTAATATGGAACCTCCCTATATACACAAGTATACGAAACCAAAAAAAAAATACTTAAACATATTTAAAAAAAAAATTTAAAACATATGATTTAAAAACAAATCTATATAAAAACACAAACTAATACGAAACCAAAAAAAAATACTTAAACATATTTTAAAAAATAAATTTAAAACATATGATTTAAAAACAAATCTATATAAAAAAACAAACTAATACTAAACCAAAAAAAATACTATTTAAAAAAAAAAATTAAAACATATGATTTAAAAACAAATCTATATGTTAACAAATGGAGCCCGATTAGAGAAGCAAACCAATTGTTTAGAAGCTAAAACTTGAAATCATTGATGTCAATAGTATGAAGGGAAATAAACATCTTTAGGCATCACGGACCAGTTTCAATTGAACTTCCTCTTTCTTCTTCCCAAGTTCATTTATCATTCGGGAGAATGGATTCGATACAGCAGAGATTGGACGCATGGCTTCAGCAGCAAAAACAGGGCATGACATGGCTGTGTTTGGGGTGGAAATCGAAGCTGAAATGGCCGTGGGAGGCTGATAAACAAGAGAAGCAGAAATTGCAAGAAGAGTACAATCGTGGGAAATATCAGCTTCAGGTGTTCTGTAACGGGGGTTTCGGCTCCCTCCCTCGCTCACTAGATCAATAATTAAGACGTTAAAACCAAATTTTTTTGGGAACGAAATACTACAACGAATCGAGCTCTAAAATTAATTTTAAGGAAACTATAGAGAAATCAAGCTCATCCCACAGAGACTAGATCTATATTATTAACCACGTATTACTTCTATAAACCACAAAGAATCGATCTCTTCCTCAAATTGTCGATCTATTAATAATTAACTCTGTATTATTTTGAAATTAACCCACAGAGGGGATGATCGACAGTAGAACCTGCTCAACAGTCATGTTTACGATGGAAGGCGTGTTGAAAAATGGGGTCTTCTTACATTTACTTCGAGGTATAGTAATGCATCATCAACGCATAGAACCGTGGAGAAATTCTACCATTTATTGGTAGAAAAGTGCGGAGATATTGGATTGTATATGAACGAAAACCCTGTTGTTTGTGAGTTTGATCAATTTGAAAAGCTTTCTAATGCCCCAGAACTTCGAGAAACTTTTATAAATATCCATGGCAAAGTTGAAGGTCATCTACAAATCCTGCTATGCATTATAGACCATCGGCTGCAGCCTGATAGTTACAAGGCAACAGGTATCACTGAATCCTTTATCTATTTTATAGTTATTTTTTATGTTTTGGGATAGTTAAGCTCTTACAATTAGGCTACCTTTCCTAGGAATCAGGATTGAGGGTATCTATTCATAAAACCTAAGACTCGCACCTAGTATTATCTGCATTGAAAACCATTCTAACACGGGGAGCAAGTTTGCCATGCTTCGAATATGAGTTATCATTGCTGCGGGTAGATCTCAGCCGGATGGACATAATTTTTTCTTTTTGAGAGTCGGTTTCTGTATCAGATCCTCATTTTTTGTGCTAACTGTTTTTATGAAGCATTCGAAGTCTCGTCTGCTTGAGAAAACATTAATGAGGCTTACCAAAATTAAGTAGGCATTGAAGATGACAAATTTTGCATTGGATCTGGCGGTTATTTGGATTAGTCTCAATAGCTAAAATGCATGGTATGGCTATACTTATGTCTACCTAACGCAATTGGGGAATCTGCAATGTCCAGTGCCATACCGCGGCAATAAAATGCGTCTAGTTGTTAGTTTGTAAGCATGGCTGGAATGCAGGCCCTCTAGAGGTTGTTCGGAGTATTATAATTTATAATTGGCAGAACAAACTCAGATAGGAATTTGACCAGGGCCTGAGGTCACACATGGATACCACACTGCATAAAATGCCTAGGTGTTAGAACCCTGTCTAGGCCATGGATTCACACTGAGCATTTAGGCAATACTAAAAACAATAGCTCCATGGATATGGATGGCCCTATGCTGTTAGTAGCAAAACCATTGGGCTAGTGGGTGACAACATTCTAAGCCTAATAGGAAGCTGCAAAAGTTGTTGACTCATAAGACAAAAGCAAGACAATATATGCACTCATTGTGAGACAGTCCTTAATCAGAAAATTAGTCATAGTTGTAAAAATATTCCTTTTTGTATTGAGGGCATCAACATCCTCTAGCTGGCATAATAGACAAGACTATGGATCCATATGGGCAGGAGATACAAAACATGCCCATAGACATCTCAGTTCTTTGCCAGGATGGCAAAATTGGCTAGTAGACATGCTCTTTGCACAGTGCACTTCCCCCACCCATGGAATTTTCGTCAGATGATAACATAGGTTTGAAATTCTAGGCACTGCAAGTCTCAGGAAATGAACAATGCAGGTTGACTACCAAATTTACAACTACCTTAAATTCATATGTGAAAATGAAATAGGATTGCTAACCCAATGTTGTTTATTAGAACAGGTAACAAGATGCAGTTATTATGATGAAAGGCGGGCTTCACAGTATGTAGCCAGTTTAGCAATGAAAATAAATGCAAAGATAGGGGGTAACAAGAACTCGTAAAACTTTAACCAACTAGTGGTCGGTGGAGTATCAGAGGAAACTGAAATTATATTGAAAAACTCAATGTAAAATCACGTTAGAAACAAAAATTTCAGGAGATAATTTACTATATAGTGACATTCCTAAATTCCTAAAAAACGACTAGTCTTCGTCAGCAATTTATAGAGACTTGTATACATTAATGCACATGTCCTCTTACTTGCAGATCTAACGAAGATCTGTTATTGATAATAAAGTTTCTGCGTATAAACACCATTTTCTGCAAGCTCGGCTTGCTTATCTATAAACCTGGACTTTCTGTTTATGGCTTCCGCTTTTGCCTGTATATATCTATATATATTTAGGTTCAAACGCTCTTAGTTTGTTACACATACCTCTACTTGATCTCGAGAACCTTCAGTCGTGGAAGCATTTGAACAGGGCCGAATACAACAGCTCCATTTTAGCAAAAGGTTTGAAGTTTGAAACATCTAAATAATTATAAGCGTGCTGAAAGAGGTCATATGGAGCCCATAGTGAATCCATAGGACAAGACTGCCTCAGATCAAGACGTAGCCAGGGTTTACCCTTGCCACTCCAATGCAGCAAACTCGCAGGCCCCGGATGAAGGTCTCTGCAACGGCCTTCGAAGTTATCCCCGCCTAGGCCATGTTGATTCCATATGTGATCTACTGCTTCCACGCGTCCCGCAAATACCAGCAGAAACAGAGGCAATGATCCGAGCTCGACTAGTCTTCCTCATGAAGATGAAGGATCACGCCGTCAACCTCCACTATCAAGTCACTTTGTAGCTGCAAACCTATGAAAGTGCAGTTTTTTTCAAAGCCATTAGAAATCCAAGCAGCGAGATTTCACCAGTTAACATACAGAAGGCAGAATATTTCCAAAACAAACATTACAGACAGAATTGAATACCTCCACGGTTCCACCGATGAGCATCAATAACTTGGATAATACCCTACAGGCGAGTCGCAATTAATTCCATTAACTTGGATATTACCCTATACCTACTACTAGCGGCCACCAGCAATCGACTCCTCGTCGCCTCGAGTTTCAAACTAGACGGTGCCAGTGCCACACTGCCAAGTGCCATGATGCATTCAATGCTCCAGGCTCCATCCTCCAGGCTCCGCCTAACCCACTTTCCAAGTTGCATGTAGCTACTAGCGGTAGGCCTGTGGCTGTAGGTACTAGTATTTTTGACGTTCGATGGATATTATTAAACGTCAAATCGACAGTCTGCATTTTATATCACATGTAGACGGTGACGTGTGGCAAAAAATCTTACCCGTAAAATACGTTCCAGATTGCTCAATACGTCTTCCTCCACGTCAAATTCCAGGCCTGAGTGGCAGAGTGCCAACGTGCCTCAAAATCTTTGCATCATGCTGCATGTTCCAACTGCCGTGCATGCTCCATCCATTTGTCCTGTAGGTCGTGGGACAATTGTGCTTCTCTTTTAATTTGAAATACGCGACGCGTGTTAAATACAGTTACATAAATTGATCATAAGCGTGTTACACATAGTTAAGTAAATATATAATTCAAAAGTTTAAATTTTACATTCTGACTTCAAACCCTTGGTTATGTAAATTGCATTTTTTTCTAATCCATTGATATGTGTAGTATTTCTCATTTATTATGAGTAATAACTTTATTGGTGTTTATTAGTAAAAAAATAAAAGGAAAAAATTGTTAAAAGTGAGTGTTTTCTTTTTATGTTCATATCATTCAATAAAAAAAAATACTTTCATCCATTCAAAAATATAATAGAAATAAAAATTATGGTTTTATAAAATAATATTTTTATCTATTCAACAATATAAAATAAAAATACTTTCATCCATTCAAAAATATAATAAAAATAAAAATTATGGTTTTATAAAATAATATTTTTATCTATTCAACAATATAAAATAATACTTTTGTCCATTCAAAAAAATAATAAAAATAAAAATTATGGTTCTACAATATAATAGTTATGGATATATATAAGTGATTTGTTGGAAATTTAATCTATTTTCTCGTGGCGTTCAATAATATAAAAAACATGGTAGTTTGGAACTTATATGTTGTTGTGGACCACTTCTTTCAACCAATGTGGGATATCAATTTTGTATAGAGAGACATTTATGTCATAAAAACAATTCCAAGATGCACACGTGGATTTAATGATGAGCATTAATTTTTAGGCAAAAGGAACGGAAAATTTCTAGCGACAAGCATACTCACATCGCAAAGAATTAAGCATTATTTGAGGAACCACTCCTTTATGAGTATCACATTGATTAAAAAGTTAATACCTTATAAAATGCTTTTAGAGTATTCTTCTTTTTAAAGACTCATATCTATACATAAGATTTTCAATGTATCAAAATTCTATTGGTTTATTCTAGATTATAGAACTATAGTTCATATGCATAGGCCAAAGTTCACAATTAATGAAGAGTTTTGTGTTGTTTATTAAAAAGAGAAGAACTTGGAGTATACAACTTGATTTTCCAAGTTGCACATTTCCTCGTCCTTTAGCTAGAGTTCCTTCAACACATCCACAATTTTGGATTGAATATATCCTTCTATTGCTCCACCTGATGTCATTATTGCAATGAGATGCATTACTTTCCTATAAATGATGACACTCTTAGTTGTTTCAATCACAATATTGATCATTTTTGTTTTCCTATTTTTTTGTGTTGATCTCCTCACTACTTTCTTCTTATTATCGAAGAGAAAGCCCCATGATAATACTTGTATATCCTTCAAGTTTTTCAACCACATCGAGATATGATTTTGTTTTATTTGCATATAGTTTTCAATTGCCTCCTATGTGCTTCATTAATATTTCTCTACGCTTGGATTCCCTAGGTTTATCCCCAAATGTCCCCAAGAATATATTTACTAGTGTTTTGGGCATTGATATCCTCCTTGTTGGAAGTCATCTCAGTCTTACCACGTATCTTTCTTTATAGAGGGGTAGACGATTGCATGTTTCCAATGGAACTTATTCCCTTTGATACCTCTTTGAATGCAACATTATGAGTTTTTTCATTTTCAATTGCAGACATTTTCCTTTTGAAGACATGCTCACAATATTTTCATTTTGAAATCTTCCTCAAGTCACTTTTGGTTATTGTAACCCCAACATATGCCTTGTGAAGTAATATGATCCTTAACCACTACGATAGGGTCACGCATTTTGAAATATTCTTTGTTAAGTTGATAGTTTTCTATCGCATTGGTTTCCTTCCATGCATAAACAAAATAAAAAAGGTTGTAGACACTAATAGTGGTAGAATAAGGCCACATCATTTCTTCTTTTTTTTAATCCACTGCCACATTAAAACCATGAAGAGTAATGTGATAGGCTTTAGCTTTCAATATATGTTACACATATTTTCCTAGTGTATGAAGAGCATTTGTGCCACCAAAGGAGCTATACTCTATATAGTTGGGTCAGGATTCCCACATATGTATTCATATAGAGAGTATCCAAAAAGTTATTTCATAAGAATTGTTTTTTTACAAATTTTGATAACAAACATTCCAATTTAACCATGAATATCCCAACATATATTACCCTCTATTGAGTGTATATTGTTTTTTGATTGTATTGGCATTATCCAAACATCTAAACTGCTTTCAATCAACTCAAAATTATGTAAAATATATAAAATTATTACATATAAACATTTACCTAATCACTAATCCCGTTATGAACTCAAAAAATCTACCTAAACATCTAAACATCCAATACAATGAGATGATCCCTTTCTACATTGTTTAAATATCCTATAACCTAATTTTTATTTTTTAAACCACTTTCAATCAACTCAAAATTATGCAAAATATATAAAATTATTACATATAAACATTTCACCTAATCACGTAATCCCATTATGAACTCAAAAAATCTACCTAAACATGAAATGATCCCTGTATGTACATTGTTTAAATATCCTATAACTTAATTTTTGTTTTTTAAACCACTTTCAATCAACTCAAAAATTGTACAAAATATATAAAGTCATTACATATAAACATTTCACCTAATCACATAATCCGTTATGAACTCACAAAATCTACCTAAACATCTAAACATCCCATACAATAAGATGATCCCTCTCTACATGGTTGAAATATCCTATAATTTGTTTTAAATATCCTATAATTGTCAGAAGACGTGTGAATACTTGATGCGGTGAGAGTCATTCATAACCAGTTACTTTCCTTGATTTATTAGAAATTTAAAGAAGATTAGTTCATGTAGTGGCAGGTCTGTTCGCCTTTACATGGTTGATAAGGATGTAAAGTTTTTATTTTGGACTTGAAATCCTCAATGAGAAGAAAGAAACATGTTTGGGTTTCCCACTGTATCTTCCTTTTTTGAAGCAAGCATAACGAAGATTCATTTACAACTTAGATTGTGGCACTATCAAGAGTTGGTCCATGAAAGAGTTCTATACCTATACTTGTATATGGAGATTCCTAAATTTATTGCTACAATACATGGCATGAAAGCAAACTTTTGTTCACAAGTAGTTTGTGCAATTTAGGAGCTATTATAATCATTGTTTTCATTGATATTATTGCATAATTTTTTTTTCAAATTGCTTATATATTCCAGATATAGTAGTAATCTATAGTGTTGAGATTACTACTACAGAGATTGTGAGAAAAATAATTGTAGTTGGCTCACTGTGTTGATGAACTTAACATTATTTTTTGTTATGGGTTAAGTGCCTATGTCTTTGTAATCTGAGATTGTAACAAACTTTGCTCTTTTCTTACCAGTATCCTTCGTTGCCTGTGCCTATGTTTTTGTTCCTTCTAACTTTCCTCTTTTCCTATAACGAGAACCAATGTTCATTGCAATGAATAAAGTTATGATGTTTAAACATGGAAGAAACCCATAGTCCAAGCACGGGGAACTGGAATCCTGGTTGTCCAGGCTATAGTCTTGTAGGTAGCCATGGGAGTCCACGAAGCCCGATTCGAGAGCCAGAAGCACCTGGGTTTCACGGGGAGACACAGTGAGAAAACACAAGACTGATAATTACAAGAAGAAGAAGCTAAACTAAAATACCTGACTAAAAAATGTGGGAGGTGCCCATGACCATTACTACTGCTATAATTTTTGAGACTGGTCTTGGAAAATCAACATCAATAATAATAATAATGGGAACATCGATCCAACCATGAATCAACGACCATTATTACGGGAACAACGATTCAACCATCAATCAACGGTCGCCTGGTATTGTTGTTGTTTGGTGATGATCATATGATCTATCGATACGTAAGGAGGGACAACTACCGTTCAGGATTGAAACGCGTATAAATAGAGCCAGCAAAAGCAGATATTTGAATTGTAGACACGAAACGAATCCATGCAACATTGGGTCGTGTGAGCATCGTCATTCTAATAATGATTATTGTAGGCATTTCTGGCCAGAATCCGCATGCTCTCCCTCTTTACTTTCGCTTCCCCAGCTCCGTCGCCGCCGCCACCTGTTTCACCCTTGTTGCCTGGATCGTCATTTGTTGAATGCATGTTGAATATCAAAATTTTTATTTGGTAAAGAAGAGCAATATACTCTGCAGATTGCATAATCAGTCACTGGTTATGGTTCTTGTGCAATCTTGCAATCATCACGGGCAAGCTTTGGGTGCAACATATGCATATAATATATAGCATTCAAGCTCATAATAAATGGGCTGCAAATTGCAATTTATGTTTCCTGCAATGATCAGGTCAATTGATATTTTTTTCTTCAAAGATGTGAATATGGCTTTCCATAATGTCATGTACTTCCCCTTTTGATTTCATCATATGATCTTAGATACATTCTTTGTCACATGTGACATGCGATAGTATAAGATATTTTCTGCAAAAAGACTAATGCATAATATCTTGAATCATGAATATTATAATGCATGTGTGCATTTTCTGTAGTAGTATTTGTAAGGATTTCAACTTTTAAGTCATCGAATTAACTCAGTAAACTTTTCTTGTACCTGGAATAAAGTTCATAGTTGGGGTGGGACAAAACCGGCAAGTTGGTAAGATTGAATTTTAAGCTGATTTTTAGGTCACCGGAGTTTCATAAATTGATGTCAAGCTTATCAGATTTTCTGATGTTTTAGTTGAAGCTCACAAATTTTGTAAACTGTTATCCACAATGAAAAAATTCAGGCACATTCAATAAACTTCTGTAATGTTGTGTTTTTGTGGCGCAGAATTTGTTTTGATGCAAATAGTTGAAGAAAATAAATGGAAATAAATGAGAATCAGGAATAGAATACCATCCGAGATTTGAAAACATAAATTGGCACTTCATGTACTTGATCATTTTACTGCTTTTCATCAGATGTCTAGGAATTTAGGTATGTGGACAATTTTTTCCCTCAAGGTTTTTCATCAGCTTAGTCAAATTGTAACTTAAATTTTTACTAACTAGAACATAAACATGGTAAATTAGGTTGTTGTTACAACTAGGTTGCAAAATGTTACTTGTGAATTGGGAAATCCCTAAATTGCTGGGATGATTGGCTAATGGGAGACAAAGGCTGGAAAACTTGAATTGTTGCAATCATTGATTCATGAGAGGCAAAGGTTTCTGAATTTCCATGTTCTATATATGAACACCTTATGAGAGTTTGAATGGTAAAGTTGCATGTGCTTTGGCAAAGGTGATGCACACGTTTTTTCTTTCATTTGTTTGCAAAAACTCCTACTGTTTAATCAAAGTTCAATTCAATGATGTTCAGTCATGTAAGGAAATTGAGAATAAATCACAAAATTATCCAATGCCATTCTTGTGTGTTATGTACCTTTATAGCATGATGGGCAGCCACACTCCTTATACCAGGGCATGTCTTGATAGGGCCACAAACTTGGAAAACAAAATTTGGATTCATCTTATTCTCGTCTGACTAATCATTCCTCCGTGGAAACATTTTTATCATTAGGACTACTTCCATATAATGGTGGAACTAGACCCTCTACAACTACAACAACCACCGCATGTAGCAACTAGATATGCTTTAGTGAAGCATATTCGAGATAGGTGTCTTTTTCTCTGCACACTAGAATAACATCAGTGAAATGGAAACTATGATGGGAAAAAAATAATTTCCTGATTACTCACTGTGAGCTTCGTGAGAGCATAGCTCAACCTTTCCATTTAATTTATTATACCTACACTATGAAAATGATTCCAATGCAGCCCACACATGTTGATGGAAAAACAAAGTGAGTGAAGATTTGTTTGTAAGTGGCAAAGGAATGCGAATGGATGTGAATATGAAGAATTTTTGTTTATCAGTGGCGAAGGAAACTGAATATGAATGTAACGGTGTAGAAGTGTCTGCAAAATGAGCGAAAAAACAGCCTTAAATCAGCAACAACAGGGGAAATCCATCTATCAACCTAGCACTTGTAATCCAATATAACATGGTTAAGCATTTGTCTGTGTTTAAGGTGACATGGGTCTTACCCAGATCAAAAGTATAAATTTTGGTCCTCTCCTCTGCTTTTTTACCACCCCAAAGGTCCCTATCCACTTCCCTTTCCTTTCTTGTAGGGTTTGAGGGTAAGTTGGGAATCTGGTATTTGGGTATCATTGAGACTTTCTAAGCATTAGGGTCCACCCATCGGTTAGGATCCGTTGACAAGGATTGCAAACATCAGGAGCCTACTTTGTCACTGTCTGGAATCCCATGTCGGTTTTGTTGTGCAACGGAAATGGTGATTGATTCAATTTTGCAGAAGAAACGAATCCACAAGTCAGTTTGGTGTATCACTTGAGTATATACCAAAATATAGACGCGGATTCTTTGGAGCCTGGTTTTGTGGGCGCAAGGAGGTATTCTTTGTGTGCATATCTCTCTATCTATTTGCAGGGGGTTTAAGAAGGGGCTTAGGAGATGATCCAGTTACTGTTTCTGGTGGTGTTTGTTGAGGGGGTAGTGGCACTACTTCTGATGATAAAACTGGGTCCCTTGTGAAAGTTGATCATGAATGCTCTGGATTAGGTGAAGACAGGGAAAGGTCCAGCAATGGTTAAAACCCTTGCCTGCACAATGTCTGTGATTATGGCATCCAACATGACCAACATTCTTAAAATTCAGAACAGGGCTACCAAGATTAGCACCATGACTCCCATGGATAAGATCTTCTTGAAAACCCACCTGCTGGAGGCTTCACTCATGGGTGGGTATACAGACATACCATTGTCAATCATTCTTTGACCTTTTCTTAATAAGTTGTTATAGATGTTCTTTTGTTTCTTTATGTTTTGGTTGCTTTAGAATGAGCGGGGCTACCTTGATTGATCATGATAGATAATATACATTTTTCAGTATGTAGATCGAGGTAGGATGTTAATTGACGTATGCTCTATGGATCCAAAGCTACTGTCATAAGGGTTGGGAAATTGCTATTCAATAAGTAAGATTCAAATATTAATCTTTGGTGGATTTTAGTATAGTATTATTCTGTCTATTGCAAAATGTTTGGACCTGCATGGATGGGATGTATTGGTACTCTGTTCCTATATGAATTTATGACCGTACGGTTACATGATACATACTCTGGTGTTTAGTTAGCAGGGTTTACAGATAGGTCCAACTTTACAAATTCTTGAGTCGTTGGTCAAGTTAATTCGACATCTTAGGTGGTACAACATATACTGTAATCTTCGCTTTAACTTGGAGGATGATGGACACGTGGCCGTAGCTACCTTTTGATTGGAATCTCAGAGTGGCTAAAATTTTTATGGGTTGCTTAGTAGGCCACCTTGTAGTGTTATGTTATTGTCTGTTCAAGCATAATATATGTGATATACTAGCCTCCTGATACCATTCAAGTTCTATTCTATACACCCTTTTCAATAGAATCCTAGGGAATTAATAATAGGGACACTGTGTTAGAACCCTTGTCACCCCTGGGTCTATAATTGCTGGGTTGATCTGTTGTGACCCCTATCGCCAACAATAGGGCCACTTTTATAAATTATAAAATAGTAGCTCAGCCAAAATTGTGGCCTATATGAGAGAGATGGGAGAAATTAACATATATATGAGCATCACACACTCCCATCACACACATAGATGAATATAGTTATTTGAAATTACTAGTTTTTGGGTTTCTCGGAGATGTTGTTTCTTAGCAGTGGCTAGAGGAATCACACCAATAGCGGGTCCATGCTCACCTTTTAGGATTCAAGGAGTTTTTGTCTTGGAGCAGTGAGTGAAACACAAAATAATTATCCTGAAACCTATCCTACAGGGTTTTCTGAAACGCATATCCTGTTGGCAATACGTTTCTTTCTCTAGCATCAAATGAACTAGAGGAAATTAGATCAATGCATACAAAAAGGGTATTATTTTTTGGAATAAAAAAATGCCAGTCTTGACTCATGTGTTGGGCCGATTGAAGTAGGTCCACTGAAGACGACTGCAAATTTTAGCTATAAGGGTGACTTATTTTCTTCTTGCTATAAGAGATAGCAAAATCTTGATAGCAGTTGTACAATGTGATGGCCAAAAATCATGCATTGCTGCCACATATATCAATATCACTTTTTGTACTTTCTTATCATGTGTGAGCACTAGCTTATATTGTCCACGGTCAGATGGATCCAGCTATTTCTTGCATTATTAAACACGTTTGGATCATGTCTTCTTGTAGTACTACTATTTCCATTTAGTTTGTGAATATTCCCAACTTCCTTATTATGGAGTGCACATGAAACTAAACTTGATGCAGTGCTATGATCTACTGCATATATATTCTATCATAAACCTTAACCTATAGTATATATATATATATATATATATTTTAATTTGTGATTAAACAGAAATAACACATTAACGCAATAAGAGAGAAAATTCAGCTCATAACATAGAATCAAATCAAATCTTGAAGGAGCTTTGAAACACCTATATGAATTAAGTTCTTCCTTACAACCATCTCTTTTTCCCTGCTTCAAAAGTAGATCACATCCTCTTTAAATGGAGTTCCCACTCATTATGATCAACTGATGAGATAACTAACTTATCTATAAAACTTATCATTAACTAGAAGAATCCTTATCCAAAATAATCTTCATGCAGCTCTGTTGTTATCTTTTCCACTTCATTATTATGATCATGCAAAAGTGGTCATTGCATGAACCAATGGATGCTATACATTAGCATGTTGCTATGTTGAAGATATAGCATGTTTCTATATCTTCATGGAAGCGTCCAACTAATTTTAATTGTAAATATCATTTGTATCTTCTCATATGTACAACACTCAAATGAAAAATTTGCCTACTATTCTCATTTTTGCAATTTCACCAGATAACAAACTCTTCCAAGGCTATATAGTGGTGAACCAACCCTTTTTGCTGTTCATCTATTCTTCTTTGTCAATGAAAACAAATTTCCCTTCTTGAGAAACTATTGCAGAAATGTTTATATGTAATGTGTACTTTTCAATGGATATTATTGGGATTCCTTTTCTCTAAAAAACCTAAATGCTTGTTCATATTTTTGTAACAGTGCTATATTTTACTACCTTTTTAGTTCACCTTTACATGGTTGAGAAGCATGTAAAGTTCATTGTTTTCATTGATATTATTGCAGAAAATATTTTTTCAAATTGCTTATATATTCCAGATATAGTAGTAATCTATAGTGTTGACATTACTACTACAGAGATTGTGAGAAAAGCAGTTGTAGTTGGCTCAGTGTCTTGATGAACTTAACATTATTTTTTGTTATGGGTTGAGTGTCTATGTCTTTGTAATTTGAGATTGTTACAAACTTTGCTCTTTTCCAACCAGTATCCTTCGTTGCATCTGCTTATGTTTTTGTTCCTTCTAACTTTCCTCTTTTCCCACCGGTGTTCATTTTTGTCCCTCAAGGGGCAAATGCTAGTCTTTAAACTTTTTTTTAACTAAATCTTGCTCTTTGTTGGATTCATTTGATGCTTTAACAAATGAAAAGAGGCATTTTGATGATAAAGTTTCATTTTCAAAAAAGGTTTTGTATTTTAATGTTTTATTATTATTTTCCTTTGTATTTTTTATAATTCTTTAACAAATGAAAAGAGACATTTTAATAAATAAAGAGAAAGTTCTTCTTAAAATTTATTTTAGTATCCTAATCACATCTATTTTACTTTTTTTTTTTACCTTTTTTTACACTTTTTGAGAAAGTTGCTAATTGATATTTTCATTTAAACATATTACTAAACACTTTGTTGGATTCATTTGATGCTTTAACAAATGAAAAGAGACATTTTGAGACAATTGCTAATTGATATTTTCATTTAAACATATTACCAAATACTTCAGATTCATTTGATGCTTTAACAAATGAAAAGAGACATTTAGATGATAAAGATTCATTTTCAAAAAGGTTTTGTATTTTAATGTTTTTTATTTTCCTTTCTATTTTTTTATAATTCTTTAACTAAAAAAACATTTTAATAATAAAGATGAAGTTCTTCATAACTATTATTTTACTATCCTAATCACATCTATTTTACTTTCTATTTTTTTTTCTTTTTGATATTTTCATTTAACCAAATACTTTCCCTTTCCCTTTGTTGCTTCTATCCACTTTCCTTTACACCTTATAATATAATTGCTGCTTCTATCCACTTTACACCTTATAGATCCACCTTCCTTACTTTCCCTTTCCCTTTGTTGCTTCTATCCACTTTCCTTTACACCTTATAATATAATTGCTGCTTCTATCCACTTTACACCTTATAGGATAATTGTTGCTTCTATCCACCTTCCTTTACACCTTATAGGATAATTGCTAGCGTAACGAGTTTTCTGATCTCCACCATTGATGGATACTTAATGAAGTGCTGAGATTATCCTAGGAACATGCCTTGAACCTTAGATTTAGCTCGATGGTTAAGATTCTCTAGGGTTGCTTAGGGTTTGGGCGTTGTCATCTTATCCTCATTCTCTGTCACCCAGAGCTTCACCTCATCCAGCTTTTCCGCCAGGAGTGGATTTACTCCTGCCCAGATACAATCTGCCCGAGCTACGGCCCTATTCCTTGTTTTCTGATTGCATCCAGTTTTCTCTTTATATTTGTTTTGTTTCTCCGCTGGTTAATTAACGGGGCTTCCATTTTTATGGTTTCTCCCTCTGAGTTTTCTACCATTAATGTAAGATTCGACGCCGCCAATTTCATGGCAACCTTCGGATTTTGATAATACCGTGTCTATGATTTATTAACATTCTTTTCTTAGGGTGGCCATTTCTTCCCCTCATGAATGATAGCGCCCTTTTAGATGCATCCGCCATGCCGTTCTTGCTAGTGGATGGCCTGATTTCTTTCATTGATTTTTTTTCTTTTAGTTATTTCGGGCCCGGATACGCGAATTCTACAATAGCCCGCATGCCAAGAAGACCTTGCAATTACTCTCCACCTCCACAAGACACTTGTTCTTTTGAAAACGCATTCTGAATGCAGAGACCAAGTGTCTTATGGGTGTTGAGAATAAATAGCAATTTCTGTAACAATCCCAGGGAATGAAGGAAGTCATTTGCAAATTTACGAAGCTCCTTTAAGGTTTGTATCTCTCAGCAAATGACCATTGTCCTCACTCTTGGAAGGATCAAAATTGTCCCGAGGTATGTAGTCAGTCACCAAAGTTAGCTTTGTTTTCTACAATATGTATTTCACAAAGTTAAAGGGGTTTTCTAGGGCACGATAAGTATTTTTGGACTTTCAGGCCCTAAAACTGGCTGGTTTTTAGTTTATTTATTTAGTTAGTTTGTTTATTATATGCATATATATTTTTTTATCTTAGTTGATTAGATGTTTTATAGTGCTGTAATCTGTACTCATTGGCCACGAAGATTCTGATTGATAGCAATTTTAGTGGTTTTTGGTACAGTACCAAAATAAGGCCATGCCTGTGCCGTAGCCATGCATCTGGTCTTTTTTAATGAACGATTAGTTGATAAATTGGTCAAAACTGTAGGGGGCATAGTTAGGTTTGATTATTTTGGAAATTTTTTCTGTTGATTACAAAACATATTTTGTTCGGCGTAGGCTTTAATTATCGCTGACTTTTGTTGATGTGGGATCTTGTCTCTTCTGGTTTTTACTTGTTTCGGTCAGTTGTTTATACCATTCTGATGAGCGATTTTAAATGGGCTTGAAAGCTGTTTTCTGTATGAATGTTCTGGATGATTCTTTGTAAGAGCTGCACAGTGAGTTTTGCCCTGAGTGTGAACCTTACATAATATTAAAAACATTTATGCGTCGGAAGGTTTGATTTCTCTTGGTTCTTGATTAATTTAGTATTTGATTGATCCAGGATTACTGGTTTATTATACTTAATAATATGATAATGTTTATTATACTTTATGTGGCCGTGATAAGTTTGTTCACCTTTCGTTGACTCTCAAATTTTATTGTTTTCAATCTAGCAGGAATGCCGGATTGCTCCTAGCATTACCTTTGTGAGAGTTATGAATATTACTGAAATTGAATTATGTGTAACGTTTTTTTACTTAGTAAATTGCCAAAAAGACTTCTTTCACCAAATTTAAAATTCATGGATATAAGAGATCTAAATATTCCAACAATTAACTGGTATTTTTCAAGGTTAATAAGAACAATTAACTGGTATTTTTCAAGGTTAATAAGAGGACAAATTCAACCTATACACTGATTTCATTTTTTTCTTGGTCAGTCAAATTTTTCTTTGATCTACTCATTTTCAAAAAGATGTCTTTCACCAAATTTAAAATTCATGGATACCAGCATAGATCCATCTTAAAGGGGATCTACCAATCGCCGTGAGGGATCAGATCTCTCGAAGTGTAAACGCCTTTTTAAAGTGCAAATAGTGAGGAAGTGTTTTAATTTATCATTTGTGTAGTTTTTATATATATGCTGTTGTAAATGTTCTAAATAGCTAATATGTTATTTTTTATAATATTTTATTATTTTAAAAAACAAAAATACCTGCCAGCTCTAGGATGAGCACAGAAGAAGATACATATCTCCCCCTACTGGGCTGTAGAATGCTCCTCTTTGGTACAAT
Organism: Larix kaempferi; assembly: GCA_027924585.1. Lineage (NCBI taxonomy): Eukaryota > Viridiplantae > Streptophyta > Pinopsida > Pinales > Pinaceae > Larix > Larix kaempferi. Next base: position 7,824,609 of record BSBM01000444.1, read on the forward strand.
AAGAGATCTAAATATTCAAACAATTAACTGGTATTTTTCAAGGTTAATAAGAGAACAAATTCAATCTTTACAGTGATTTCATTTTTTTTCCTGATCAGTCAAGTTTTTCTTTGATCTATTCATCTTCTCAAGATTTCGGCAGTCTATTTTACTATAAAATAATTCAAAATCAATCAGGTGAAACAAGAAATCTTGAAAGATATGAAACAAGTTTTTCTTTGATCTATTCATCTTCTCAAGATTTCGGCAGTCTATTTTACCATAAAATAATTCAAAATCAATCAGGTGAAACAAGAAATCTTGAAAGATATGATTTCATGGTCAAACTTTCCATTAATCAAATAATTTTTTTTCATCAATCAAATAAAATAAAAAGTTATGTTATGGTCAAATTTTCCATTAATTAAGTGGAACTTCAACTTTTCTACAAAATTGTTCACATATTAATTTTTAATTTTTGTAATTCTATATATATTTTGCCTTTGAATAGAAATGTGTGCTTCTGTATATATTTAAAATTTATTTGGTTTTGCAAGCGAGGTGTTTTTCTTTCACATATATTTTGCCGTTGGCTAGAAACTGTGTGTTTCTGTGTGTGTTTAGAATGTATGCGATTTACAATCTACAATGTTCTTATTAGCCTGGTAAAAGTTATAATCATTGTGAACAATGAATTCAATTCAACCACTCTTTGATTCAGTAATTCTATATAGACCATCCGGATATATCTATAAACTCGTTGATTGAAATATTCATTGTAGATGATGTTTTTATGTTTCCCATTTATGTTCAGAATTAATGTGTAGGCTTGCGAGCATGTATGTTTTCGATGTTGTTATGTTTAGGGGTTGCAAGTTTACAACAAAAGCCATGGCATAAGAGATAGATACTACGTCAACAGTTTTGATAGTGGATACCAGTGCATGATTGTTAATTCAACGGTTTTGCAATATGTTATTTCAGATTTTTGCCATTCCACTTTAATGTTGAATTCCAATTTTACAACAAAGCTCCTGGCATAAGTGATACTAGTCAAAAGTTCTGACAGTGGATAACAATGCGTAGTTGTTATCAATGAATTCAACGTCTTTGCAATATACAATTTAAGATATCTGCCATTCCACTTTGGGTTGAAGTGTAAGGATTGAAATTCTTACCATCTCTACTCCAAATCGGGTGGAGCATAATGTGATCCTAGAACTTAAAAAATTGAAAATGGGCTTTTAGATATTTCATCTAGATCAAAGTTTTCATAAAATAGCAAATGCAGAAAATGTTTTAATAACCAAATGGCTAAACTGCTTCAGCAGCATTATTATTGTGTAGAGTTGCTTTTTGTATCCGAATTTTGCGTCGAGCACATACATTTAAGTCCAACATAGTTGCTTAGCCTAGAAAACGTGGTCATGGTTGGCAATTCTCTCTCATGTTAAATGAAATTTGATCTCTTTTGTGCGATACTGGCGGGTATTGTACATTCGTCACGTAACATGTGCCTCTAGAGCTGGGTATTCTACTGCAGGCTTTTTGCCAGTGATTTAAACACTAACTAAATCGCTACGGTCTCGCTAGCATCTGGTGATGGATAAAACTGTAATTTCTGAATTATACATTGTTCAAATTGTAATTTCGAGCATTTGGGTTAGTTAAAAAGGCCCTCAAACTCCCAGGATGCAGTTACCAGTTTTGCCTATATTGCAAAAATTGCTTGATATATATTTTTTTGGAATTTCCAACAAATTGGATGACGAAATATTCACTGGGGACTCTAGAAAAATTGCTGGAGTGGGGCGTTTTAGCTAGAATTTGGCCTTATGCCCTTGTTGTCATAATGTTGCAATGTTGGGCTTATGTCCTTGTTGTTATAATGTTGCAATGTTTTGATATATCAATTGAAATAATTGATCTAATACACAATGGGGGGGAGGGCTGAATTATTACACCTTTTTCCTCCTTGTTTTCAAGTGCCATGCCCAACCTTCTGCTAGAATATGGCCTTATGTCCTTTCGTTTAATGAAGCAATGTTTTGATATATCAATAGAAATAATTGATCTAATACACAATGGGGAAGTCTGAATTATTACACCTTTTTCCTTGTTTTCAAGTGACATGCCCAACCGTTGTTATGACCTTTTTCTTTGTTTAACCGATGGAATACTACATTTTAAAGTGATTTTCAGTTCGTAATCTTTTTATCACCCAGAAAAAAAACAGTTGCTTTTTATTCAATGGATTTGAATCAAAACAAACCTTACAATGCTGTCATCACAATGACCAATGTCAACAGTACCAAAACTACAAAGGACCCAAATATTAATAGTACAATTATTTTCAGTTCGTTATCTAATAAATTTTATTATTGCTATTCCTCCTTTTCAGTTCCTTGGTGATATAACTTCTCTGCTTTATTTTCTGTAGTTGCGGACTAGCATTTATAGTTAAATACTGAATCCAGCTTTGTTTATGCAATTGGTATCATAGCGAGGTACATTATATATTCCCTGTTGCAGAGGAACAGCTCCCAATAACTTTGAAAAAAGTTAATGTTTTGGCATTTCGGGGAGTTTGATAACTAGGATGAATTGTTCCAAATTCTATGGAAATGGCATTGGGAGTGTGGAAAGTTTAGTGAGAGCAGTTTCACTTGTAGTAGGGTGGTTCAGAAATCTAATTCAACATTTATTGTGTTTGGGAGCACGAAGAAGCTTCCTTCCGGTTGCGGACTTGCACACTTCTCAACAAGTAGAGAGCTTCCACACGGTCCCTGAATACGTGGGCCCTTAAAATAGGTGTTTTTCTGTTGTGATTTCTTGGATTATTTCTTTGAGATTTTGGTGTGAAACATTGCCAGTGCCACATGGGCCATTACATTTTTACTTAACCTCATGAAGCCCTAAAACACACTAGACCCTATTTTAAAACCAGATAGAATGCATGTCCTTATGGATACAACATTTGGTATCAGAGTGGACGACCTTTGGTTTTGCTTCTTCATACAAGTCATTTTACCATCGTTTTCCTTTTTTTAATCATCGGCATTGCAAATAAATTTACAGGTTGTTAGAGAACATAATGAAGTGCATTGGGTAAAAAATTTAGAATCTGGTTTGCCATATTTTTTTAAGTTATTAGTACACAAATTAAGGGTTTTGCTACTCCCCAAATGAGGCTTAAACAAGAGTATCTGTCATTGAGACATCTGCATTCTTAAACAGTTCAATCAGAATGCAAATTATATGGTATCTGTCATTGAGACATTATGACGGAGGTTGAATTGCTCCTAGCATCCCACGACCGTCACCAACTCGAAGGTTAGGTTCAGAAATAACAAGTATCCATTTTAGATCTTTATTCAGGGGCTTTTCAGAGTCTTCTTCTATAGTAGGAATTGGGCAGCCTTGATTTGAGATCTGTGTAAATTTAGTATTATAACTACTCCGTTGAGATCTTAGTCTGAGTTTTTTCATTCCTATGGTCATATTCCTCCAAAATCGAACATGAAGTCTGTCCATCTTCCTTTCCTCCGTAAATCCATCGGCAGGTTTATACAATAGGTGCGTAGCGATTGCTGTTTGACGTGCTGATATTCCAGCAACCAGAGTTTGGGTGCAATTGCAATTTGCACCCAAACAAATTTGTCCTAGATTTTTAACTGTAAAGCCAATCTTGACAGATATGCCAATGGAGATGTCTCTAGGATCACAAAGTCCTAAATTGTCACTCTTATGAGTTGTTTTTTTTTAACCATGGGAACAGCAACCTCCCAAGGGTATATCCAACAGCCCGCAAGCCAGATATATCAGAAACTTGTGACTCAGCAGGGGCCGAGACGTCCCGAGACCCTTTATCCCAAGGGAGAGCCTCTATCCCAGGGGTCGCCTACCCTTCGAGCCTTGTCACAGCGGGCCAATGAGCAACCCTACCCCCTGCCGGTTTTGAACCTGTGACCTCCTCAGAGATAACACATGTTCTTAACCATTAGGCCCACTCAGATGCTCTCACTCTTATGAGTTGTTATTCTTGTCACTTTATGAGTTGTTATGCCTATCCGTTGATGAGATGTCAGTGAGACCTAGATTTAGAATCACTTTATGAGTTGTTATGCTTATCCGTTGATGAGTTGTCAGGGAGACCTAGATTTAGAGGTGACTATGATCTTTGTACTATATAATACCATCATTGGTATGAAGATCAATGATAGAGAATGACTTGAGTTTTTTATGCCACTTTGCCTCTTGTTTGCTTGCCCTGAACTTTAACATGGTCCAGCAAACAATATGGAGCAAGTATGGAACCAGCAAACAATATGGAGCAAGTATGGAACCAGCAAACAAGAGACACAAAATGGTGGAAAAGGCTTAAGCCATTTTTTAGCATTGATCCTCGTACCAATGATGATATTATATAGTACAAGGATCATAGTCACCTCTAGATCTAGATCTCACTGAAACTGATTAGTGGATAGGTATGACAACGTAAAGTGAAAGTAATAACAACGCATATGAGAGGTGATCTAGGACTTTGTGATTGTCTAGGAACTTGTAATCTAACACTTCTTGTCTTGTTCATCAGATGGTGTTCTATTTTTCCAAACACAGGTCTGATGAGATTATTAATTCAACCGTGTTTATCCTCTTTCAGCACAATAATATTATGCTGTTCTCAATCTAAGAAGTAGCTTGTAAGTGTGATTTCAGATTTTTCAGTGACCGACTAATCTAGAGAGGCTTCTTGTATGTAACTTGTAAGAGAAGCCTGCTATAAGTATCACACTTCTTGTTCATTAGATGGTGTTCTGTTTTCCCAAAGACAGGTCTGATGAGATTTAGTAATTGAACTGTGTCTTTCCTCTTTCAGCACAATAATGTTATGCTGTTCTCAATCTAACAAGTAGTTTGTAAGTGTGATTTCAGATTTTTCAGTTACGGAGTAATCTAGAGAGGCTTCTTGTCTGTAACTTGTAAGAGAAGCCTGCTATAAGTATCTAGTCTTTAGAGCCCTATATGTGACCTCCAATAAGCTTGCTGTAATTATTTTATAATATATAACGTATAGCCAGGAGGCGACCAGCTAAAACCCTCGTTGAAGCCTGCTATAAATTTCTTATCTGTGCTGTAAACTTGAGAGTGAAATTTCAGCTGTGTTGTGTACTACAGAGCCAAGAGCCAAGAGCCAAGAGCCAAGTCTACTACAGAAGTCATAATCTGTGGCTGTGTCGAATTTAAGGGAAACAACTAAATTCACCAATGTCTTCTTGTGCTTCCCATGTAATTGAGAGTATGCTTCGTTGATAGAGTGAAACTGTGAAACAATTAATCTCACCATTATCTTGTGCTTTTCATGTAAATTGAAAGTATGCTTTGTTGAATGGTTAGGCGTTGTGATTATCTTTTGTGCCGACTGTCTAAAAGTTGGTCACTGCATTGTCGTCGAAGCCATGGAATGATAATCTATACTCGCATGTTGGAGACTAACATCTTGTTCTGAATTTCTATTTTCAACATTTTTCTATCTATTATTCCTCAATATCCAAGTGTCGGTGTTAGATTGATCATACAGAGTTAGTTCAATAGAGCTGTCGAAGTTATGCCATGTTATGGTAATTCTGTTTTAACGACGAATGTTGGCAGTGGCACATGAAGGTGATCCATACGAGAACTCGAGGCCTCCTTTCCTCTCTCCTTTGTTTAACTTGCATTGATATGGTCAACTAAACTACTACTGATGAAGTTTGATTGTTTAATAGTATCATTATTTGGAATTAAGATATTATATTTGATTTCAATTTTGAAGGTTCTTTTTCAACTTTAATTTTTTCTTTTCATTATATAAAATTGGTGTTCCCAATCTGCTGTTTTCTGCAAATATGGAGTTTTAGGTTTTTTTATAACTTTTTCATCATATAAAATTCTTGTTCCCAATCTGCTGTTTTCTGCAAATATGGAGGAAGTTTCTAACTATATTGAAAGTGTGTTCCGTATGGTTCTGCGATTTGGAAACTTGGATGACATAGTTTTTTATTTTTTTGAGTTTCCCTGTTCTCAATGGCAAAAATGGTCATCTATACTTTCTTCTTCCATGGATCTCATAGTCATAGATATTATTGACTATATAATTATACCAAGTTTAAAGATAATACAGTTGGATCTCATAGATAATTATTCACTATATAATTATACCAAGTTTAAAGATAATACAATGTATGAGGATGTGTGTGTGAATTATGTCACCTATTTTGATTTGTGAGTTGGTATCAGAGGCTGACTGGCTTTAATTCCCTCACGGGAGTGCCCAAGATAATGTGACTGTGTGCGAGTAATTAGTTTCCGCTGTGAGTGTAGATTATTTGCTTGTGTGGATTGTTTGCTTGTTATCAGTTGCAGATTCATTCCGCCCAGTGAAAGAAACCAGATCGCTGATTGCTGTGGTGAATCGTTGATCTCGAAGGGGCATGTTTATTTCCCGCTGCGCATAATCGTGATAAAATCTGCTGCCGCCAAGGAAGGTAGAGTAGCCTCTGCTGTGAGAAAGAGGAGACCCGTTTCGGTCAATGTACAGAGTATTGAGCCACCATAGGATAATTACGAGAGCAAAGATCGAAGGGGGACGATCGTTCTGTGCAGTAATCGATACCTGGAAAGTGATCCGTGGCTTATGAATGTGCATCCTCTCTCCAATGACCATGGGTGAGAATCGTTGTTGCCGGATGATACAAGATCGCTGTTTAAAGTGTAGATGTAGGAGGAACGGTGTTTGGATCGGATTTAGATCCCAATGTTTACAACTATATTGGCATATCAGAATCCACAACCTGGCAATCTCTCCATTTCGTTCTGTAAGCTTGAACTGACCACAGATATATTTTGTGTACTTCCAGCTGGAAAGGGCGTCATCAATTGCCGTGTCACGGTGAAGCTATCGATGGAGTCCACTTATTTCACATACATTGGTCGGATCTGTTTCCATTTGAGTTTTGTTGTGTGAAGTAGTGATGCGTTTTTGAATTGTGTTGAATAAATGTTGATGAATCCTAAAATCATATGAAAGAGATGAAATGAAGAACCAATTATTGGATAGAGTAAACATAATTTATGTTGGTGGTGTGCGTGGAAGCCTCGGCCTTGCCACAAGTTGGTCAAAGATAGGAATGTAAGATACTTGTATGATTGACCTTTGGATATATTTGGTATCTAGACTACTTTCCTAGATAATTGACTGGTGGGTCATGTGAAGCCAAGAATAATTGACTGGTGGGTCTTGTGAAGCCAATAGTGATAGTCACAGATCGAAGTATGTTCATAAAATGGTCCAGTTATTTGACTACTTTTCTAGCCAATACTTTGACAACCCCATGTGATGTTTAGCAGAATAAAGTATGTTAATATTGTTAGTCGTTACAAGTGCATAGTCATTACAAAAGTATGTTAATATTGTTAGTCATTACAAGTGCATCATTGGTCAGACGCAGTTGTCTTAAATAGATCAAAGTGGTAACATTACAAGTGCATAGTCATTACAAAAGTATGTTAATATTGTTAGTCATTACAAGTGCATCATTGGTCAGACGCAGTTGTCTTAAATAGATCAAAGTGGTAAGCTCGAAGTTGATTGTTGAGAAATAGGAGAGATTTCAAAGTGGACCAATATGCTAATGATGACAGTGTTGTAATTTCAGTCATGCAATTTGTATTTTGTATTTTGTAATTTGTGATTTAGGTATTGTGATTTATAATGTAAGCATTAAGGGAGGGTGTTAGGATTAATGCTTACTTTAGAAGAGTTGGTTTTGGGTTTGTTGGTTTGTTGGAGATCGCTAAGAGATTGTCTCAACATGTCTCTAAATTCACATGAAATAATCACTAAAAAAAATCTACTCACACCCCTAATCCTACTCCAACAGAAACGACTACCACTGCTCTCGCAGCTTCTTGGCCCTCTCGTAAGGGTTATGGGAGTTAAGCCAGAACCAACTCTAATACCATCTCAAAAATTAGAGGAGCAGACATTTACACATTTACACACACATCATCACGTTGCAATTATCTTTAAACTTGGTACAATTGTATAGTGATCTATAAGATCCTATGAGATCCAACTGATTCTAAGTTTCTAAGTTAGGTTTGGGGAAAGAGATTGAAAAAATCTCTCAACAATCTCCAACAAACTAAACAAACCAAACCAATCCTTAATTAAGCATTAATTTTAACAAGTTGGACACAAAGTTTAACTTGGAATTTGCATGTCGCAAATTTAGCTTGGTGCATAAGTTATTCGGGAGTATAAGTGGAATATTTGGTTCCCAATATAATGAAGTTCTTCAGTGACTTAAGGTAGTCTTTTGTTATTTGGCTTATACCACTCCTTGATTTTTTTTGGTGTGGTCTATGTTCTCTAGCACCTTGGAGACATCATGCAATTTTTTTTATATATATATCCCCAAGAAGCTAGAGAAACACAGACCATATATATATATATAAAGAACAAGGGTAAACATTTTTTTGTTTTGTTTTTTATGTCTAAAACTCAGTTATATAATTTTAATGAAATTTGTAATTTTGAATAGTTGAAATTATTGTTATAATGTAAAAATGGATTTAATATCCTTAAATACATTTTTCTCACCATTTGATTTTGTTATTACAATCTAATTTTATGCTGTTAATTATTAATATATTTAATTCCATTAATATAAATGTTTTTTACTAAATTATATACAAAAATGTTTGTTCTTTCCATAATTTTAAATTGTCAATGATTTTGTAATATTAATTATTGATATAATTGGGGCAGAAGTTGGCATTGATGAATTAAAAGAAGTTTGATCACAATTTGCTAAAGCAAAAAGTCTTGGACCAAATGGCTCCCCAGTGGAGTTTTTCTTCATTTCTTCGATTTGTTAGGTAAGGAGCTTGTGGATATGGTTAATGAATCTAGATTGAAAGGTCTAATACCAAAATCTCTAAATTAGACTCATACCACTCTTATTCCAAAAAAGGATTGCCCCTGAGTCATTCAATGATTATTGTCCAATCTCTATGTAATTTGATCTATAAGTTGATTTCAAAGATATTGCAAATTGTATTAGGCCTTTTCCGAGCAAGTTTATTACCAAAGAACAATTCGGCTTCTTGCCGAACAGACAAATATTTGATGCGGTGGGTATTGCTCAGGAATGCTTACACAATGTGAAAATGAAGAAACTCCAGGCTCTCATCTTAAAGGTTGATCTAGTAAAGGCATATGATCATGTGGATTGGTTCTTTCTTCATTTTATTCTCATTCAAATTGAGCTTTCTACTGAGGTTGCTTGTTGGGTTATGGCTTGTATATCTTCCGCAACCTTTGTTATTTTAGTCAATGGTTCCAACTTCATTTTTCACGTGCAATAGGGGTCTCAGGCAAGGTTGCCCATTATCGCCCCTCTTGTATATTCTGGTCATGGACGGTCTTAGTAGGCTGATTAATGAAGCAAAAATGGAGAACTTGATCAAAGGTATAAATTTTTCTGATCACATTTCTATTTCTCATCTTCTTTTTGTGGACGATGTGCTCAGTTTTGGAATAGGAACTATTGAGGATTGGATTTACTATCACGGTATTTTTTCTCTATTATGTGATGCTTCAAGGATGCTGATAAGTGCACAAAAATCACAATTTCTGGCAAATGGAAATGTTTCGGCCTTATTTGATCAATTGGTTACACTATTCCCTTATAAATTGATTGATTTGGATGAGGGTTTCAAATATCTTGGGTCTTTTCTTAAACCAAATAACTATTCGGTGCATGATTGAGGATGGCTCATAGAAAAGGTTGAAAAGCATATCAAATGCTGGTCTTACAGATTCCTCTCCTTAGGAGGTAGACTGATAGATTGGTTTTGGCATCCTCTATGCTACAAAGTATTATAGTTTTCTGGTTCTCCTAAATGATCATCCCTTTTTCGGTGATATCCATTATCAAGAACATGATTGCACATTTTATTTGGGTTGGTAGTTTGGATTCAGTAAAATTCCATCTTTTCCTCTTGGGAAAATATTGGAAGGCCTAAATATTTTGGTGAAAGGGGTCTGAAGGAACTTAGGTCTTTCAACCAGGACCTATGTGCAAAAAGCTTATGGCATTGTCTATTTGTAGAAGGTCTGTGGTGCAAGGTCATTCTTGCAAAATATATAAAAGTGTATTTATTATTTTACTGGATTCGTGAATCTGAAAAAGTCTCTCAGAACACGTTGATTATATGGAAAAGATTCTTGAAAGCTTATCATGTTTTGGTTGCTTGTTTTAGTTGGAAGATTGGATCTGGTTCTCAAATTTACTTGGGCATCGATCCCATAGCAGGTATGTATGACTTTCAACCCTTCTCGAGAGATAATTTATTTGCACTTCACAATAGGAACATTTTTTGTATTGGAACAGATCCAATGTAACAAAGGGGTGGAAAATCGCTACTGGTTATCTTCTTCGGATTTAAATCTCCCTTCTACAGTCTCTACAAAATGGAATATGTTCATCCTTGATCTGAATAGGCTGGTTGTTAAGCTAAAAAATGAACATGATTGTATATATTGGGATTATAATAAACAGTCCGGAAATGTTGCAACAAAATTAGCTTATGATTTTCTTATGGATTCCTTTTGGTGTAAGACTACTTGTTGGTGGGGAAAGCGGTTATGGAAATGGGGTTTCCCGATAAAAATAAAATGTTTCATTTGGTTGCTGCTAAACAACAAAGTGTTAACTTGGGAAAACCTCCGTCGGGGTTTTATTGGTCCGAGATTCTGTATGCTTTGTAAGGCTGAGAGCGAAACTGTCTCTCATCTTTTCTGTAGATGCTATTTTTTAATGAAGTTTGGTCCGAGGTTTGTAATTTCCTAAAAATTTCGGAAGTGTGGGGCTCTTATTCTTTTGAAGACAGTATGGCTACTTGGTTTGGTAGCAAGATAAAATTTAGAGACTTTCCTTTATATACCTTGTGGGAAATCTAGAAAGCTTGAAACATATTTATCTTCCAAAATATCATTCCCTCTTCTACAGTTATCTGCTCTAAGATTATTGTGAGGTATTTGGAATTTCAAGGAAAGAAAAAGGTGAATTTGTTGAAGGTTTGTCCACAACCAAATCTTTTTAGTGACCGACCTCTCAGTTATTTTGATAGTGCATCAAATCAGGGTAAGACTTGCGGATCAAGAATGGTACTTTATATAAAGAATTTTCACTTTTTAAAATTAAAGATGGGAGTAGGTGATGGAACTAATACATTTGTAGAACTTTTGGCACTATGGGGGCTTTTCTGGTTTGCTAGAAAGAGAGGTATCTTGGAGATTTTGGTTCTTGGGGATTCACGTGCTATCTTAGGATGGATGGGCACAAGGAAAACATGAACTGCAATATATATTCTTGGAGCGTTGGAAGCATCGGATCCAGGAGTTAACATTATACTTTACAAATATTTCTTTCAAACACATTTTTAGGAATTTTAACCAGATGGCTGATGAACTCTCAAAGTCAACTATTGGGGAGTTGGATGGTGTTATATCTTTTGAGGAATTTTATGAGGAGCAACTTTTGGACACCGGTTACTTTATTATCTTCTAATTTTGTGGGACCGATGATAGTCGTCGGACTTATGGGGTTGATAGTTGGTGATTAGTTTTGAAGGGCTAGTTTATAGGGGGAAAGACTCTTGGTCTTGTTTTTGTTTTGTTTGAAAGTATGGAATTTGTTATGAAGAAGGAAGTTTGCTAGCCCTGTATGGAGTGCAGAGGTTTTGATATATGTAACTTTGATTCTTAGTGAATAACAAGTTTCATTTTTTTCCACGTGAAAAAATAATTAATTATTGATAAATTTAATTCCATTAATATGAAATGATTTTTACTATATTATATAAAAAGTGTTGATTCTTTTCCTAATTTTATTTTGCTAGAAAATATCAATTTTGTAGAATGTTACATAACTTGTAAATTAAATTAAGTTGATAATAATCATAAGAATTTTTTTATTGAACCATTTTTTTAAAGCCATTTAATAATCTTTAGGATGAGATATCTCTTCTTATTTTGGTTGATAATATCCCTTCATTTTATATAAGTTGATAATAATCATAAGATTTTTTTTTTATTAAACCATTTTTTTAAAGCAATTTAATAATCTTTACGATGATATATCTCTTCTTATTTTGGTTGATAACATCCCTTCATTTTATTTTCCGTAATATGTATAAGAGTATTTGGAAAATTTTGTGTTCAAAGTTGTTGATTTATGATGTTTCAATTGGACGCTTGCGTATCTTTTTTGTGTTTTGTATAGTTGCTCCCTTGTGGGGGCAACACGTAATTTGTTGATACCAAATTCAACATTATATTATTGTGATTGGATACATATCTACGGTAAATTCCCTCCTAAAATTCTTAGACATCCATTAATGTCTTTTCATTTGCCATTTTTTATGATTATCATTTAATTTGCAAATCATGTAGATTACTTGATTTAATTAGTATGAGGATGTTATTGATTTTTTCATTTAATATTGTAGTACATAGTGTTGGAGCCATTTTTTCCAATATTATGAGTTAAATGAGGTAATGGAACACAATTATTTTTCATCTTTGTAGTGTTTTGTGTTTGTTATATTTTACAACAAATTTATGTTACCAAATATGTGGTCTCTTTGTGGAAACTAGTATTAATACCAAATAATTCATGGAAGAAGATAGCATGGGAGACATCGGAAGCCAAAGCATAATACACAAAAGATGCTTCAACAATAACTGCTTGAGATAATGTGACTTATAAAATTCCCACTTGGATATGTTAGTACAAAATAGCTAGAATTGACAAATAATTATAAATCTAATATTGAGACAAAAACCAAAGTTATTTATTAATTTGATAGGGGAGAATACTATTTTCAATTTTTCTTGAACGAAGTTGTTTGATATTAACATTACAATACTGATATTTGTGAAATATATAATTCACTATTTAGGTTGTGAGCTGAGATTTGTGGAAGAAGACCACTATGTGGGTTGTCAAAGACAACACAATGATATTTTATGGATTTTAGTGCATAAATTTGATTTAATCATTTATAGATGTATGTTTAATTGATATTCTTATTATTTTGATTTTAATGGGTACATTTTGCTAAGACAATTTTAAAAGAGGACTTTGATGTGACATAAAAATAAAATTTACTAGCTTGGACTAAAATATTAAAGACTAAGGAGCCATGCTTGAGCATTGACAAAAATTTGAGAAGTGCTTATGTCTATCGTTTTCGTAAATTCATTAATAACGTTGTAAATGAAAAATATATTTTAAGGCCGTTTGTTTCTTTGGAAATGATATATTGAATTTTTTTTTTGTAAATGCTTCATAATTTATTATTATTATTGATAAGTATTAAGTCAAACACATTGTATTATTTTACATTCACTTATGTAGTAAATGGAAGATCAATGCTTTCTTTCTTGGCGAGAGCATTCAAAGAGATGTTACATAGGAAGATAGGCAAACTTGGGATTATTTAAAGTGAAGAAAGATGAAAGTCTAATTAAATAGGGAAGCCCATGAATGTTGGAAGTGTAGAAAGATAAGAATACAAAAACAAATGTTCGTTTGAGATGCCTTGAGAACTGTGTTCTTTGGAGTTAATTGAACAATGGAGCGAAGATGTGTATGATGCATAAAGATCCATATCAAAATAAATTATCTTTGTTAACACGACTCAAGGAATTGTCATCTTTTTAAAATATTTGTATCTTTTGAATCAATCATTTGATTATTTTTCAAAGGTAACAATATTGACGTTATTATGGAAGGCATGGCAATTTTTTATTAAAATGGACTAGCTTAGGTGCAAAGATTCACTTATGAACACTTTGATATTGTTAGAATTTGTGGTATTGGATTAATTTTTCATAAGCCATAATCTCACCATAATTTGGCTATAGACACACACATCAATCAACTTCACAAAAACACAAATATCCGAATACACAATCACAAGACCACAAGTTATCGTGGAAAACTTTAATGGGAAAAATCTTTCTACAATAAACATATGATATATATTCAAAGAATGCACACCCACCCACAAACATATAAGGATTATAGTTAGTTTATGACTAAACCTTCAATTGTAGGACTACAAGCCCATCGTATAAATCACTAGTATGGTCAAAAGTTTGAATTTGGGTTTATATACTCAAACAACCCTCTTTAGGAGAGGCCAAATAAAAATTGCGTTTCAAATTCTTCCCTCAATTTTTACTAAAGTAGAGATACAAAAGTTACCAACTAAGTCAAAATCTCGACCAAGATGAGTACAATAACACTCTCATTGAGCAATTTACTGGATTGTGTTTCTCTCCAAAGTTAATTCTCATACATTTTTTTATGTGGTAGAGGATTTTATACTTAACCATTTGAATTCAAGGAAGATGTGGATCTCATTTTTTGTAATGGACCTTACTTCATGGGTCCAGGGGCGGGATATTGGATTTTGATAAGGAGGTATATGTACCTTTTTCAATCCATGTGTGGGTTCCTTCCTCATATGCCCTTCCATTGCTAGATTGATGAATCTTTGGAGGCCATATGAAATTATATGGGAAAGCATATTGATAAATTCAATCCAAAAGGAGGCATGTTTTCTTATACCTAGATGTGTGGACGTATATTTGGAGGAGCTTCTTGAAGCCATCAATCTCACTATAGATAGTTGGTTGCATCTCCAAGAGCTTGACTATGAGTAGTTATCTTTCAAATGCAAGTTGTACCATGAATATGGATACTTTTCCAAAATATGCAAGGCCTTGTCTTTGTAATCACCTTTGGAAAGTTGAGATCAATGGCATCAGGTCAACAAAACCAATGGACCTAAGCAGTCAACGCCCAAATCCATTAACTTAGAAAGGGAAAAATCTAGTCAATTGCAACACATATTTTGTGCTTACAATGCTCGACCTAGTTATCCCTTCATTATTTGCACCTCTTCCTTCCTTGTCCTCCCCTCATCTTTTGCATCCCTCTACCTTGCAATAGTTCCATTATATTTCTCAACCCATTCCGTCTCTCTCCTCTCATCCTCTCCCTCGATTCTTTGTCAATCCCTTCTCTTGAATCCCTAAGGCCGGTCCCTTCTCGCTCTTGTTTTGTTTAGTGTTCTCAAAATGGTGTTGTGACCAAGAAGAAAACTCAACAACCACATAGTGAGGATGATGAGGAACTTCAAAGAAATCAATAGAGAAAAAGGAAAAAAAATAGACAAAGAAAAGAGGGAGGAAGTAGTAAACAAGGAAAATAAATTGGGCTCTTTGATGTTGTATTTGGTAGCGGTGTCAAACCTCCAATTAGTGAGCAATAGAAGTGTTTTCCTAAAACTAAAGAGGAATGGTTGGTGATGCAAAACAAGAATTAATTAGAAATCTAATTAGATCCAGGTGCCTAGATATACTTCTCCCCCCAAGAAACAAAGTAGAATACAAGCATACATTGGAACTCATTGGAAAGTTTTGAAAATGCAGAGGTTCCTTTGGTGGATTTTGTAGAGGGTAGTGGTAAGTGTAAGATGTGCATCTAGTGGCTTTTGTACATTATGGGATCATTAAGTTATAAAACCTCTTCAAACCGATGTAGCCCAACATTGGGATTTCATGCTTTTGTTTTTTAAAACATCAATCAAATAGAGTCAATGACACGACATCTATGCTTTAGTTCACTCTCGAAAAAAAAAAAAACATTGTTGGCCCTCTTTGAAAGCATTTGGAGACTATATCCTAATGTCAATTTTTTTTTAGTGGGTGACTTAAACATGGTCCTCTCTCTAAATAAGAAGTGGGGTGACTCCTTTGACAGAGACCCTCTTCATGAGGTCATAGCTAAGCTATTGTTGGAGTGGGATATATATGATCCTACACCCCAAAAACGAAAAAATATACCTAGACATATAGGGGGTTTGGCCTAGGTCATATTACAGAGGGACACGATCAATTTCTTATTTAGGGATCTTTCTTGTTGAAAACTATTCGTATTAGCCTCTTCCATCTTTCCAAATTATGTCTTTGATCTTAAAGCAATTCTCCTTACTCTCCATCTAGAGATCGATTATGGGCCAATTCTCTTTCGCTTATGGCTCAGTGACCCTCAACTTGTAGAAATCATTAAAGAAGCATGGTGTCTCCCTATTCAAGGATTCTCATTTTAAATTTCAAAATAGAAAGTTAGAGACATTAAACATAAATTAAAGGCATGGACTATACTTTGCGTTACCTCTCCTACTTAGGAGAGGTAGCACAAAGTATACTAGAAGATCTTCAACTAGTGATGGAAGATTGTGAGCCTTAAAAGCATTGGGTTAGGAATAAGTCATTTGTTTTTTGCCTTCAAACATGACTTGGAATAAACAATCCATCCCTACCATGACCAAACCTTAAACTTAAATCCACATACCCCTTGTAGGCCAAGGGTTGCTTACGTGAGGCATGCGTAGTGGTCAGGGGCTCTATGCATGTGAATTGGTCCCTATACACATTATTTTAGGCCCAAGTCCCTAGTGTTGACCCTAAAACATGGCTTGGTGTAGCTAAACCAATTTTGAAAACCTTACATGCTCATGAGAGTTGGATGCACCAAACATAAACTTCATCCCTAACTATGAAGGATGACATATGATAAAGATGTTCCAAAACAACTATTTTGGTAAGTTCAAGACAAAATAATTGGGTACCCAACCTAATTTTATGGGTTAAAGTTGGGTTAAAGTTGTAGGGCATAGCTATCCATGCTAAGTTTTGATGGTCTCTAAATGAGCTCAAATATTGAAAATTCTTTAAAGAATATGAAACTATGTTTTACTTTGTTGATTTTCAATGAAAATTAAATTAAATCATTTTGTATAACAAACATGCACCATCAACTGAGTAAATGGAAATATATAATGATCATTAAACATTTTACAGACATACAAAATGAGAATGACTTTATTGAACATGTTGTTACAATCGTTTTAATTACTTAAAACATTATTTTTGAGAGTCCAATATATGTGGCTTTACATATCTATAGAAAATTTTGTCTTGTTATGTCTTTGCATGGGCTTATATAGTTCATATAGCCTTGCAAGTTTTTTGAAAACCAAATGCTTGATATAAGTTTGCATTTTGTGTATTAAATTGATTTTGTTTTGGATTTTTATTGGCTCCAGTTTGTTGACGTTGGCCTTGGGCTCTGGAGCCCAGGCCTTGGCGGTAGATAGAGCTCAATAGTCTTAATGAACACAAACATACTGAATGCCCTTTATTTGCGACCCTATGCCTAAGTGGCAGGTCGATGCCTTTACACATGTGTTAAGGCTTAGAGAACATAGTGGAAAGGAGAGATGACAAAGTGAAGATAACTCACCCTAGTATTGCTTCCCGTCCAAGCTTCACCACTACATATCTTACACATGAAACTACATTTGGTAAGGCCTCGCTCTAGGTAGACGATGGATAAGAACCCGTATAAATGGTAATTAATGTATGATTCAGTGGGCATTTAAGATTGAAATATTTCAGAACAAGGCAAAGTCCAATTTCCATTTAAGGTAAAGATTTCTTTATGTGAAGAGTCGAAGATTTCAATTCACTTCTAGCTTGTTTTTCTGATCATAATGTGCTGTGGCATTGAACTTGGGATACAAGTCACCGTTCCAAGTCAATAAGCGATTTGTTCAAAAAAATCCATCCTTTATGCTTTCTTGATTGGTTCTTCATTTGCAAATGATCTGAAGTAGAGGCCAAGAGCATTTTTTAAGTGAAATAATTTTTATTTTTATTTTTATTCTGAGTGAAATTTGGTTTCACAAAGCATACTTCAACATTTTCTGAGCTCGTTTCAACGTATGTGGTTCAAATCTCTTGCATTTGGGATTCTCTTTGCTTGCTTTCCTACAATTTGGAGAGAAGGGCGTATGCATTGGCTTAACGTCCATAAAAGCTCTCCTAGTCAAGACCATGAACATATGGGTATGTACTCTTGTCTAATATTTCTTTGAATGATTTTCTCGGAGCGATGCGATTTAGATTTCTTTTAACTCAATTTACTGCTTGGCATTATCTATGTTTCATTAGTGTTGTTTGTTTTCCTTCTTTTGTTGCTTCCTACAAGAACTTAGGAATGTGGACTAGTTTTAATTGCTCCAATTTCTTTAAATATTCTAGTGAACCATGATTTTACTACTTAGATTTATATAACCTATGCAATTGTTTAAATTTTGCTTGCATTGGGATTATGTAGGGGCATTTAGAGTTTTATATGATAGAGTTGTGCACAAGTTCAAAGAAGAATTAGTAGCAGCTTAAAGAAGAAACATTAAAAAACTACTTCCAAAACTGGTCCAAAGGTCTAGGGATTCATCCTTATTTGACATTTCTTTACCCTTTTGTCTTTTGCCATCCTTTGTAGTTTTAGTGTTTTTTTTGTTTGCTAGTAAAGTTTTGATGGCTTTGCTTATAGTTGTTCTATGTAACCTATTTAATAATTTGCTTTATGGTATCAAATAATAAATTGCTTTCATTGTGCTATACAACTTTGCATTAAAACATTTTTATTATTATGTTTATTAGATCAAAAGATTCAATAATGATATTTGGCTTATTTCAATATTGATTGATTTTAAGTTAAAATTTAAGGCCTAAATTATAGAAGGTATTTTGTCATTTACTTATTATTTCAACTTATAGCATATATATGCAATCGATACTCTATCATCTTTCATATTCTTGTATAGTAACAACCCACCATATACACAATTAAAATACCCAACAATCTTGTTTAAATGACAATTTAAGTATTTAGATAAATTGGAAGTGTGAGAATTAATTTAAAATTACAATTTACAAAATACTAAAATTACAAATTTATATCCATCCAAACTTTCCCACCGAATTTTGATAAGGAGAAAATGATGGCTGTTTATCTCTTAAATACGGTGCTATTTCGTTATTTGAGCCCAAAAAGAACAAGCTATTAATGCCACAATTAAAGTTATTCAAAATCTTATCCACCAAATTTGTTAAAATCTTTTAAATCATCAAAGATTTGAACTTCCAAACCTTACAAATGATAATATTTAAAAAAAAACAAAACTTTATTCTTTACATATTTATATTTTCATTGATGTAATTTTCTTTTTATATTTTAAGATATTTTAAAATCTTTTTGAATTTAAAAATATTTATATCTCAATTGTTTTTAATAATTAACTAATAAATTTTATTTTAAAATAAAATTATATAATTTACAAGATATATTTCTACTCTTTTATATTTTATTAGACAAGATATATTTCTTTGTCTAGCCATGCGACAATTTCGTCAGAATGGCGAAATCTTTCGGTGGCTGACAACCCCCCTCGAACAACGTGAACCTAGTGGATTTCGTATGACACCTTGGTAATCCCATCTTGGGCCTGTCTTCGTTCCTTCGTCTAAATTAATGGAGTTAACGCAGGCACATTAGACAAGATAGTTAAAATCTTAAAATGTGACTTTCCCAATACTAAATGGCTTGAATACAAAAATACGAGAATGTGACTTCTAGTTACAGAAATTGCTAACTAGGCCATAGTCAATCCCCCGAAGTGCTCTAATGGACACTATATCATTTTTATGGCTCATCAAGCCATTGTCTATGGCTCTTTCACTTCAAAAGGTACTATGAGATGGAATTTGAATAAAACCCTATTTGTGAATCGATTTATCATTTATAAGTTGAACACCAATGAATAGTGAACATTTTGATACTTGCATTGTTATAAATGTTCCATTTCGATATGAACATGCTAGATGGAATTTGAATAAAACCCTATTTGTGAACCGATTTATCATTTATAAGTTGAACACCAATGAATAGTGAACATTTTGATACTTGCATTGTTGTAAATGTTCGATTTCGATATGAACATGCTATTGAGGAAAGTTCAAGTTTTTTTTTTTTTTTTTTTTATGTTTGTGAAGTATAAGTGTTTTTATTATTCATTAACATATTTTATTATACATTTTGTTAAAAGCTTTGTGATTGTGTTGATATATTTGTTGTGACTTTTGTGATATTGTTGATATATTCATTGGTTGATAGTGAAAAAATGTGATTTGCTAATGATATGTTAACTAATCATTGTTAAATGATTTCTTACTTATTATTTTATTACATAGCATTTTCTTATCATTTTTCTTATTATTGTAGTATATTTTCTTATCATTTTTATCTAGTACTATTTTATTACAAAACCTAGTCGAGGACGAAGGAAATGAGGAATATGGATTTATGATTGCACTACCTACGAGTTTGAAAGTAGGGAAAAGTTCCGAGCCCCTAACCCTAGATATCATTTCCACTGTTCAACAAGTAACACACTATAAAGTCTAACAAACTAAGTTAAAGTTACTAACTAAATAATGTGTCCATAAATGAGGTATTGGTTGCCTCTTGTAATAGCATGGAGATCTAAATGAGAATTGAGGTGTTGGTGGGCTCTCATATTAACATTGATTCTATTTGTCCCGGTAATGGAAAAATTCATTGTTGTTTTTCAATTATATTTCTAGAGTATGGTGAATTTCTATGTACTATGATAGTTAGAGTGAGGTACCAAACTACCACCAAAATAAGGATGTTTTTGTGATGATTTATTAATATTGATCTCCTATATAGTATTTTTTATATGTTTTTTTATTAAATTATATATGGCTTTCAAATTTTTCAAAATATTTGCCAAGACTTTACAATATTTCATAATTTAGTGAAAGATTCACCAAGACTTTACAAGGTGTTATAATTTCGTGAAAGATTTTCCAAGATTTTACAAGATTATATAATTCAATCAGAGATTCGCCAAAAAATTATATATACATAATATAGCATTGATAAAAAATAGCCTTTATATTTTCCTATATATCATGGGAATTTGCCCAATTATTATACATAGAAATTAGGGGAGGGGGGGGTTCTTAAAATTTCCCATTTTTCTCCTCAACTTCTTCTCTTGTACTCACCAATTCTGCTTCATCATCACTTATCTTGCACCCCATGTGCAATACCTCTTCTCTAGATTTCCTCTATGGAATCCATTCTGGCCATCATTGTCTTCATCATTTCTGCAATCTCATTCATATCTTCTGCAACCTCTTGTCTTCTAGGTCTTCCATGACCCCTTCCTTTATTTTCCATCCCTTTTTATTTTTATTTGAGATCTCTTTTTTGCGTGCTCCCCACTTCAAAAACATTCATAAGTTACCTAATCTGCAACCACATTATTTTTTATCCTTCCCACCGTAGGATCGACCGCTCTGATACCACTCGATGCAGTGTATCTACACACATAGTTGCACAACATAATACACATATACATGAAAGAAACAATATTAAGTATTCATGTAAAGAAACAACCATGAGGGAAATTAGACACCACAAACATAAATTAAACACAGAATCTGCATCTTTATTTAATATGGACGGAATGCTCCAGATTAGAATTCCACAATTCTCACTGTGGCTCACCACTCTTTCTGCAACATCTACAGGCCCAAATTGAGATCCCAACTCAGTTTCTTCTCTCTCTACCCTTGATGTCCCCTCTTCTCTGCCTCTTTGATGTAAGAAACTCACTCATATAATGTGCTCGAGGAATTTCAAGCATCAATACTGTTCAAGTGCCACCAGATTGTTCATTTCATATTCCCTATGTTTGTTAACGAATTTATTTGTTGGGGAGTGTATATTAGGGATAATTAAATGCTCCTCCTTTGAATAGGGTACAAAACCCCATAATATCTCTCAATGTTGAATCAAATAGGACGTATTGTAAGTGGAAATGGTGACCACCCTAGATTAATGAATATGGTGTTATTTTCATGCACACCAGCTAGGCATCAGTGACCATGCTTTTGTTGTTGCAGCTCATGCCACCTTCTTCATATCTTGGCCATCTTGAAGAAACAGTTATGTCATGGATATGTAGCAACAAGATCAGTAGCAACCTGCCATGGATCTGCAACAACAAGATCTGTAGCAACTTGTCATGGATTTGCAACAACAAGATCTATAGCAACCTGTCATGGATCTACAACATTGTGATATGGAACAACTTGTACCAGCTTTTGTATCTTGAATATATTATGAAGCAACATATATATTAGACTAACTACTGAAAGCAATAGAAATGTGCAAGATGACCTTCATCACCAATGATGCTCCTAAATCATCATGACTCATTTTTGTCCCCATCTAATTGGAATTGCCTATAAACCAACGCTTTAGCGAGTGATACACATGGTGATACATGATATTTTAGTTTTGTTATAACTCCATACACATTTCAAAATTGAAAATCATATTTACAATAGATTAATCCAAATTATAGTAGCTTCTTCAATCTAGCCTAACAACAATACTATACACATTGCCATAGATTTGGTTATTATTATTCAAGTTTGATTTTCATTAGTCATTCTTCTTGTATTTAAATTAGAATGCTCCATTTGTTTATAACAAAGCTTATCTTTTATCTCATTAGTAATTTTAATTTAATTTCAATTGCTATTTGATAAGTTTAATTCAATTTAGTTTAAATTAAAATTTATATATATTTCTTCTCTATTTTTATTTATGTTTTTTGCAATATCATTTAAATTTCAATCCAATCTATTACTAATGACACAAAGACATATTACCACTTTATAACTCTTCTTTAAAATAATACATATCATACAAATTTCAAATAAAAAATCAGCATGTTAGCAATGACACAAAGACATTACCACTTTGTAACTTTTCTTTAAAATATTGAATAATAAGTTACTTGCCCAAAACAAACTTTGTATATTACAAAATAATTTTAAGTTGACACTTTAACACAAACTTTATATATTACAAAATAATTTCAAGCCAACACTTCAACTTTGCAAGAAATCTAATTCTTATAAAAAGCATGAGGTGTGAATAAAGCTTAGTATCATTTAAGAATGGCATGGGCAATCCTTATCTCGATTGCATATTCTGAAAATGGATGGTCAGTGGTCACCGCTGGTCCCACATGCCTCCATTCAACCATCACTTGAAACTGAAAGGTGTTGCAGGTTCGTATGTGTACATGCAATCAACGTTAATTACAACCATATTAATGGATGTACTTGTAATAGACATGCTTTATTTCAAATTTGGATCTAGAGAACGCCCCTGAAAACTGTCCATTTTTTCTTGTAATTTGGATCCTTCATCTTGTAACGACCCATTTTTTTCTGTCAAGGTTGCACTGCTAAAGTGCTTGTGAAGGATTTATCCATTCCAGTTGAAGTATGCCATCCTGTGAGCAAGCTATTTCTTTGAATTTTTTCACACACTGATGCCAATACTCTCATGTAATCTGTGAGTGCATCAATTCAACGCATTGTTCATTTCTTTGTAGGTTGTAGGCTGTTTTGATCTTTATAGGTATGGCTTATGTTGTTGGGATTTTCAAATACCCTCTACAGTTTCTCCTTCAACTATTTTGTTCGCTCTCAGGGAGAAGGAGAAAGTGGTGTATAGGTCAGAGGGGAAGCTCAACAACTTTGTGGGATTTAGTCTTGTAGATGATTTTGTGGCATTCATCCATTTTCCATTTTCTCTCTTTCAATTGTATCCTCTAGTATACATTGGTGATTTAGTGATTTATTTATAGGCATTTAGAACCAGGCTATGCACTTTTTCCTGAAGACATCGCAACAGTTTGACTCCTTTGATAAGGATTCGTTTGATAGAGTTCATGCCCACTGTAAGGAAAATCTACATATTTCTGCCAATGGAGGACATTTTTTCTTCTCATTCCATATCTGGCCGTACAGGTAAATTCCAACTCAAATGTGAAATGCTTGTAGAAATAAGCCTTGATTTTGCAGTTCAAGGTGTTTTCATAAAATTTATGAGTAGGTGGTTGGAGCTTGTGGGTTCTTTAAAAAATTTAAAACTTTGCGAGTAGATTTGAAGCTTGGTTACATAGTTATATTAAAAAATGTTAGATTTGAATTTCATTGCCTTTCAATTTGATTTAATTGTTCATTTCTGTTAAGAATTAAATGAATTCCAATGTACATAGCACTCTTTATGCTCCTTTAAATTAATGATTCATGGATAAATACACTATTTTTTTTCAAATATTGTTCATGTATATCTACGAGCACTATCCTAATATGAGTTGTGCTGGCCAATGTCTCACATACATCTACGAGCACTATCCTAATATGAGTTGTGCTGGCCAATGTCTCACATACATCTGTATATCGCTTTGCAAAGGCATTTCGACACCAAACCTTCCGTGCCGACAACATAAAAAGTATATTCGAAAGAGGCTAGCACTAGCAGTTACTCTTAGTTATTCCCACCCCTTTGAATTGATCTATTAATGAAAAAGGAATAGGGGCCTGCCGAAGAAGTACCTACAATTCCATTCCCTGTATGAAACGATTTATCCACTATGTATCTTCCATTGGTCTCAACATGGATTGATGAGAGAAAAAATTACAAATCAAGGATCGAGAAGACCGTTTGGTCGCCGACCACTAGTGCTCTCCCTTGAGAAGATGCATTCCCATCGTTCCACATACCGAAAGATGGTTGGCATCAAACATGCCATGGGGCCCACAATAGATGGCATCATGCATGCCATGGAAGCCGGTTTCCCACACGCCATTGAAACCTTGGTAGTTGTCCACCAAAGGAGGTGATAGAGGAGGGTGAGCAAACAGTGACAAAGGAGAGTGAGCAATGGAGCAGTATACCTAAACCCCTACTATTCGTCGGAATTCGCTAGAAGAAAAATTGTTGAAATTGCAGTTTTTATTGTTCAAATTGTGATTTCGACGATTTCGAGTAGTTTTAAAATGTGGTATTTAGTCTTTTGATTGCTAAAATTGCATAATTACACAAACTGCAATTTTTAGAAATGTGGGGCATTTTAGTGGGTTTGTATCCTACATGGACAGAAATGTCCACCAAGCTGTGAGATGCCTGTCAAATTAGTGTAATTCATAAATGTGATGGGATTGTCCAATCAGTTTCAAATTCAAAATTCAAACAATGCAATCACAGCTTTTGGTTTCCCTCCAATTCAAACACTCTGTATAGTTCCAAGTGACGTTGAGTAATTGCCGAACATAAACTAGGAGTCCATAATAGCAACAAGAGGATGTAAAAGATGTGTCATGTTGGAGCATCCATAATGCATATTACAGTGTTTGTTTTGGTTCTTCTCCTTGTTAGCAATAAAAAAAATATACAATCACAATAACAACACAATATTTATCCTGGAAAACCGTAGGAAAAAACCAACCATCAATAATAGATTTATTATTGGTTCTTGGCCAAACTAGGCCAAGGATGCCAAGAGCACAAGAGCATCTCTCATTCACATTGACACATTAAAATGGAGGATTACAACATTATTTATAGGGTTCTTTACATGTAAATACAACTAGCAAGAAACCCACTAGCTACCAAAACCATGTTCCCGAAACCACTTTCTACCTTGCTCATTCCCGAGTCAAGGTTAACCCTAACAATCCCCCCTTTAAACTTGACTTGGATAATTGCTTCGGATCTAACCCCTCTAAATACAACTAGAGTACTCAAGAATCTCATTTACATGTAGATTACACATTGTCATCTCCATTTTTTGTTGTTGTTGCTATTACATCCAAAATATTTTATGATAACCATTGCTTCTTTCAACTCTCATTTCTCTCGCCTTGAATTTCCCTTCATGTGCTGCACTTTCACAAGCCTATTGTACCTACAAAAAATTCATCATTGACGTCCATATAAAAAGGAATCCATCTACTAGAATGCATGGGTCCTCAGCGGTTGTAACCGCCAGTTTTCTAGGAATCCTTTTCTCCTACGTGGTTCATCAATACATTAAACTTTTCCTTACGCATAACATGGTCCCAACACTCTGAGATAAATCCATCTCACATTCCCCCCTTAATCGAAGACTCATCCTCTTCGATTCCACATCAAGCTAGGCTACAAGTACACCTGCCACTCCCATACCTACGCAAGTGGTTAATTCCACAACTTGATGCCACATCCTCTTATACACATAAGAGGGATGCGTGCTTCTAAACACCCGAGTAAATCAAACATTAACTAGGAACCCAAAAACTCTAGGGTATCGGGTACGAATGATCATACACTCCATACAACACATGCTCAATTACATTGTAGATGCATAAACATTCAATGCTTTACTAACAAATTGCTTAAACCAATGACTGCTAGCTTCATCACACCACTACATTAACCCATGGCCATTCAACCAATAGCCACTCCTTTGAAGAGATCATTTTTTACCTTTAACCATGATTCATTCATGCTCATAACTTTTGTTTGAATATTCAATTCCATAAATAAAGCCAGTGATATTCTTTCTCTTACAAATAAATATCCTTTGTGAAGGTAAAATCCACAACACCTTTTATAAAAATATACTTTACATCACTTAAAAAACACTCTTTGTGAAGTGATATGGTCCTAAGAAATTCTCATAACAAAAACGATAACCTTTTTCTATACATGGGATATAAAACAAACAAATGATGTCATCTCCTTTCCAAAGAAAAGCCATTTTAAATGTTTGTTCCTATTACCTTTGCTCACTCCACGTTTTTCAAAACACCGATTCACCTTTTTCAATACAAATGGATCTCCCATGCGCGGGTCAGATTTTCTTCACGAGGAGGCTCACTTCTTACGCGGATGGAGATGTATTTTCTTTGGGTAGTTATCTACACACAATTCGGCTGTTTCATGACTTTGTTTCTTCAATGATTTTATTCACATCTCTAGTGGATTTACTCTACTGACGCACTTGTTCATGGCTTTCAATTGTGACAACGATATTACCAACGATATAACTATTTTCTCTCTCCAAAAAAACCTCACTCGCTAACCTCTTCAGGCATTGTTACTTCTTTGGAATCCCAATGCAACCGATTTCCTTCACATTGAGTGCGGCTCCACCAATCTCAAACGGTGGCTCCTTTCTGCAGCCTCATGCGAGAACGCTTATATCCTTTTGCTCTGAAATCAATAGATCCAAGAAACTCACTTGCAGTTGTAGCATGAGCGACTACTACACCCACAAATCGACCTTCTTCTATTCTCTATAAGCGCCCAGGGTTTCATGGGGAATGATCTCCCTCTACTGGATTCAGTATTGCGTCCACCCAAGGGCACGATTCGAAAAGCTATTTTCAATCCAAATGCTCGGGTTGCTCAAAATTACAATATTGTACTATTTTAGACGAAGGAGCATCCAACTCGGTTATGTCGTTATCCTATTGGTGATCCATTGGCTCTCCCGAGTTGAACTGTTCCCCCACCACATTGAAAGCCTTTGATGGACGTGTTTTTCAACCCCACGAGCTGTTACAATCTTTGGCTATAGAGTTAGGCGGTAAGACCATTTCCATTAACGTGGAAGTCATCGCTGGCCCGTCGGATTATAACCTATTAGTTGGTCGAAACTAGTTCTATGCCATGATCGCGGTTGCGTCATCCGTCTTCTGCATTGTGCAATTTCCTCACCAAGGGAGAATTGCCACTATCAACCAGTTAGATTTTTGCACACCTGACACCACTACTCATCCCGCGGACAATGTCCCTCTGTTAGGACACTCCATGCAGATATATGAGAGTGTGGGTGTGGGACTCCTTAAAAATTCATCCCTCATGGGAGTCTTTCCAACACCATATCCCTCTGCCCATTTTTCCATGGTGAACATGATTTTGTCTATGATCTCCTCATCTCATCACTCTACTGACCAATGGGTTGTGCCCGACCCTGATTATTTGGATTTGATTGGATATGTCATGCCTCTTAGCCCCGCGGAAGCCACTTACGAGGCCATCCAATCAACACCCGATCTACCAGATGTCCACCCTTCAGTGGCATCTACCTCTGATTCTTTTCCATTACAGCGGACCTCATTCCTACTTGATCCTCTACTCCAGAATTTTCATTCTGACGAGCCAATCATGGATATTATGAGTGTGGATGAACCCCCATGGGAAGACCTTCACCATCGATTGTCTCTCCTTCCACCATTAGATTCAGTAGAGAACGCCATTGAAACAATTGTTTCACCGAATGTGTTTCCCTACCCTCAGTCTCCTATTCTGACATATGATATGGTAACCGAGAGAAACTTGGTAAACATCACGCGTACTTTTCCGATCGACATCTCGGTAAAACTTGGAGTCGTGGAACACATTCACATAGGCCAAACTTGTTCTTCGGAAGAAGTCACCATTTTCATGGCCTTGTTTAAACAATTCTGCGACGTCTTTGCATGGAGCTACGAGGAAATGCCCAGGATTGATCCTGCTATTGTCATGCACTAGATTCAAACATATCCCGACGCAAAACTTGTCCGGCAAAAAATCCGTCGTGTGCACCCTAGGAAATCTGAGGCTATTAAGGCAGAGATTGAAAAGTTGTTGAAAGGTGGGTTCATTTATCTTATTCCCTTAACAGATTGGGTCTCTAATGTCGTCCCCATTACGAAAAAATAGGGAACCATCCGGGTTTGTGTCGATTACAGGGATTTGAATAACACTTGTCGCAAGGACAAATATTACCTTACCCCGTTTATTGACCAAATCATCGACAATTGTGTCGGAAGTGTGATCTTCGCATTCATGGATGAATTTTTTGGCTATAATTAGATTGAGATCCATCCTGTCGACCAACATAAGACTGCTTTCATCTGCCCATGGGGTACGTTCGCATATCGCAAACTCCCTTTTGGCCTTAAAAATGCTGGTGCTGCATTCCAGCGAGCGATGTCGTATGCTTTCCACGATGTGAAGGATTTTGTGGAACCTTACCTAGACGATCTTCCTACTCATTCGAATCGTCATGACTTCCACATCGACCATATGAAGGTTGTATTCCTTTGGTGTCGACGGTATAATATTCATTTAAATACTCAATGTAAGTGCATTTTCTGTGTCGAGTCCGGACGCCTTTTAGGCTTCATCATTTCAAAGGATGGGATCTGCATCGATCCCCTCAAGGTGGAAGCCATTGTTGCTCTACCACGACCCACGTATATTATGGAACTTCAAAGTTTGTAGGGGAAGGAAAAATACCTACAGCGTTTCATGTACAATTTTGCAAAGAAAACACATGGATATATGCAGTTGTTAAGGAAAGACTTTGATAATCTGCAGGGATCTAGCGACTGTAACAATCTCACAATCAAACTCTCAAGATTATTTGCAAAGAAGAAGAGAAGCATGCACTCAATAATCACTCATAAACACAGAATAATGAACAATAACAGTATCATACAATGAATAATGAATGTAAAGAATGTGATACAATAATCTATGATGAGACATCACATAGGATTCGAATTAACCAAGTAGGGCATTCGAATCTGAGCTCAAAGTCTAGCTTGGATAAATATGGAGACATCATCCAGTCAGTAGTATCAGTCATAAATGGTAAGAGCCAGTCAAGTGTGTCCAACTGAGTCTAACGGAACCATCTAGCCATAAATCAGGGAATGGAGACTCCAGGGAGGGCGCATGAGGCTGTCGAGGTCAAAGTCTAACTTGGATAACAATGGAGACATCATCCAGTCAGTAGTATCAGTCATAAATGGTAATAGTCAGTCAAGTGTGTCTAACTGAGTCTAACAGAACCATCTAAGCATAAATCAGGGAATGGAGACTCTAAGGGGGGCGCATGAGGCTGTCAAATAGTCAAGTGGAACTCTAGAACTAGCTAACTCGAAGCTACAAGCAGTCAACATGAGCAAACAGTGGAAGAACTACTCAATCAATGCACTAACTGAATGATAACTCCCGGTAGGTGAGATAAGGCGCCCTAATTGAGTGATAACTGGTGGTAGGTGAGAAAAGGCCCCCAAAATGGTTGTGGTAGGTGGGAAAGGCGCACTTGTCAAGCATAAAAGTCAAGGAGGGTGCATTAGGTAGGTAGGAGGCCAAATGGGGGCTGTAGACAGGCTCTGGAGAGCTAGAAGCAAGCTCTAGGTGCTGGGGAGACCACCATGATGATGACTGGATGCATGCAGACCTGCAAAATATAAAAATGATGGTGTGAATATTCCAACACCCCCCCACAAGCTATACTATGAGATAATAACTGAAAACACAAAAATAGGGCCTTGGTGACTAAGACCTAAGCTCACCCCGTACAATCAATCTAAATAAGCTAAGTGAGGAAAGAGGGAAAACCCAGTGGGAAAAAGCCCTCCCTCAAAATAGACCGAAGGATGCTAATGTAGCATATCATCTCTCACTCCTGAAGGAGGCAAGTGTCCTTCTTTTCCAAAGAAGGATCGATCGATCTGAAATGGATCAGCAATGTGAGAAGGATGAAACCTTCCATTTTGAAAATCTGATTTGGTTCTTTTATGATCATGTGGATCACCAACCAAATCACCGGCAGATTGGAGTGTAGTGGCTTTCCATCGAGGAAGAGTAGGAATATCAGGTGAGAGATCTTCAGGTTCTTGTGGATCTGGATCTCCCATTCGCTTATCTTCATCATCAGTTGCTAGACCTTCAGGTTCTTGTGGATTTGGATCTATCATTCCATCATAATCATCTCCATATTCAGATTCTGAATCTGAAATATCATGTGAAGATGCATCTACAACTGGCTCATCATCACATCTAAACTCTGAATCTGAAATCTCATGTGATGATGCTTCTCTCTCTTGATCATCAATCAAAGGAGGAGGTATCTTCCTTTTGGGAAGAAGTGGATAATGCTGCAAAAACATAATATGAGGATCATCATGAAGCATGTGATTCGAACCAAATGAGGTAGAATCAAAACCATGAAGGTGTAGATAGTTCCTTGATATCTCCTTTGAACCAACATAGGTCAGATCATGACCAAAGAAACTATGACATGATGATGGTTGAATCTTCAACAAGATCACTAGTGGATGCAACAATGATGGTGGCCCATGAACCAATAGGTGCTAGATCTTCAAGTTCTTGTGGATATGGATCTAGCATTCTCTCAAAAAGAGTTATCCTCCTCTTGGGAAGAAATGAATCATGCTCCAAAAATATGTGCTTGAGTTATCCAACAATGGATGCAAGCAAATCAGATCCAAGACTTGGAAGATGGTTTCTCATGATCTCCTTTGAACCAACAGGGGTGAAATCAAAACCAAAATCATAGAAAGGTGCATGAGTCATGAACCCAAGCAAATGATAGAGTCTTTCATCGTCAGTGAAACTCTAAAAACATGTGCTAATGACCAAATAGGAATCCAAAGTAAGCGTGTGATGAGGAAGAGCAAATGTATTACCTTCCAAATCTGATTTTTCCTTCAAAATGCCCAGTAGGTCATTATCTTGCACATCAACAGGTGCATCAACTCCATGAAAGTGTATGTAGTTCTTTGATATCTTCTTTGAACCAACAGGGGTGAGATCAGAACCAAATGAACCATATAATGATGATGGCTTGAACTTCAAATCAGATCCAAGATTTTGAGGATGGTTTCTTATGATCTTCTTTGAACCAATAGTGGTGAGATCAAAACCAAAATCACAAGGATATGCATGAGACTTGAATCCAAGTGAATGGTACAGTCTTCCATCTTAGGTGAATCTCTGAAAACATGTGCCAATGACCAAATAAAAGTCCATAGGAATATTTTGATCAAGGAGGGAAAATGCATTGCCTCCCAAATCTTCCAAGATGCTCAGTAGGTCATCATCTTGCACATCAACAAGCTCATGGGAAGTAGAGATTGTGAAGGTCTCTTCAAATTCTAGAGTAGTAACTAATATCTTTTGCTCAGACTTTAGAAAGGAAGATGGATCAACTGAAACCATATGTTGTACTTAGACTTCATCTTGAACAACTTCATCATGGGAGATGATGGAGGATGAGTCATGAATAGAGAGAGCACTGTAGGAAGTATCACTGGGATTGCTTTCCACATGGCTAGCATCAACCTCTTCCTCCTGATTTCCAAATAATATGTCCAATCTAGTCCATAGATCACTTGGATGTTCATCAAGATCAATGAGGTATTCCATATTGGAAAACATAGTAATCCATATGCTTCTTGAGGCTCCGTCACAAGCATCAAGCCAATCTTCTTTCTCTCCATTGGAAGAAAAATCTCTCTTAATACCAGTACACACATCAAAAAGACCAAGTCTCTTCAGATATGATGTCATCTTTGGTTTCCACTCATCATAGTTGAATGGAGTGAGAGAAGGAAATCCTTCCAGATACATAGAAGATGTTGTTCAATTTTGAATCTATTGTTGTAACTGCAAAAACTGCTGCAACTGCAGAAAAATTCGAAACCTGTAAAACAAGAAGAGTTTTTGCTGATGGAGAATGCTACACTTTGACTGAACACTACCTTTTGAACACTGAGCACATAGACTAAGTCCTTCACACCTGGCTAGACCTCACTGGATTTATCCAATGAATTCAAGTACTAGCACCAGGATTTGTTGTGGAAACTCAGAGGCTTTTATTGCTCAATTGAAAGATAGATGCTCAAAGAAATGCTGCAACTGATGCTGCTGCAATGGATGCAATTCGAATAGCTACTGAATGCTCTGATACCATGTGATAATTTGCAGGGATCTAGCAACTGTAACAATCTCACAATCAAACTCTCAAGATTATTTGCAAAGAGGAAGAGAAGCATGCACTCAATAATCACTCATAAACACAGAATAATGAACAATAACATTATCATACAATGAATAATGAATGTAAAGAATGTGATACAATAATCTATGATGAGGCATCATATAGGATTCAAATTAGCCAAGTAGGGCATTCGAATTTGAGCTCAAAGTATAGCTTGGATAACTATGGAGACATCATCTAGTCAGTAGTATTAGTCATAAATGGTAAGATCCAGTCAAGTGTGTCCAACTGAGTCTAACATAACCATCTAGCCATAAATCAGGGAATGGAGACTCCAAGGAGGGCGCATGAGGCTGTCTAGCTCAAATTCTAACTTGGATAACAATGGAGACATCATCCAGTCAGTAGTATCAGTCATAAATGGTAATAGTCAGTCAAGTGTGTCTAACTGAGTCTAACAGAACCATCTAGGCATAAATCAGGGAATGGAGACTCCAAGGGGGGCGCATGAGGCTGTCAAATAGTCAAGTGGAACTCCAGAACTAGCTAACTAGAAGCTACAAGCAGTTAGCTTGAGAAATCAGTGGAAGAACTACTCAATCAATGCACTAATTGAATGATAACTCCAGGTAGGTGAGATAAGGCGTCCTAACTGAGTGATAATTGGTGGTAGGTGAGCAAAGGCGCCCAAACTAGCTATGGTAGGTGGGAAAGGTGCACTTGTCAAGCAGAAAAGTCAAGGAGGGCGCATTAGGTAGGTAGGAGGCCAAATGGGGGTTGTAGATAGGATCTGGAGAGCTAGAAGCAATCTTTAGGTGCTGGGGAGACCACCATGATGATGACAAGATGCATGCAGTCGCATGCAAAGCATGCAGGAATGCAAAATATAAAAATGACGGTGTGAATATTCTAATAAGGACGTCCCATTCATTTGGGATGACTATGCTCAAAAATCTTTTGACAAACTCAAACATGCTATCACTCATGCACCTGTGTTACAACCGACGAATTACACCAGGTATTATATCATTTATCTTGCTACTTCCACTTCCACCATTGTTATGGTTTTGGTACAGGAAGGTAGTCACACCCAGGAGCATATGATATACTACCTTAGTAAGGGTCTCCTTGACACTGAAACTCGTTATTCACATGCAGATAAGTTAGCTCTCGCAGCAGTCATTGTTGTTCAGAATTTATGCCACTATATCCTCCTTCGTACTACCACCATCATCGCTGACTCTAACCCCATGTACCACGTTCTTACGCGTCAGGTACTGGGGGGGAAATATTCGCGCTGGACTGTGATTCTTCAGGAATTCGATCTTCAGTTTGAGAAGGCCAAATCAAAGAAGTCTTTGGTTTTTGCGTAACTTATTTGCGATATTCCCTGTATTAATCTAGATACTGAGCCCATGGACTCTCTCCCTGACAAGTCCTTGTTTCTCATCGGTACTTCTAACTTGTGGTATGGAGACATCACATTGTATATCCAAACCCAACACTTAGGTCCTCAATTATCTCGTGATGAACGCTATCGCGTCCGTTACCACACAAAATATTACCTCATCATTGGTGATACATTATATCGTTGTGGTATCGATTCCATTCTCCGACCCTGCTTAAATCATGAGGAGGACAAGCATGTTTTAAATGTTTTCCACTTGGGGTCATGTGGCGGTCATCTTTCTGGGATGGCTATGGCCCAGAATATACTACGCATTGGATACTATTGTCCTTACATCTTTAAAGATTGTATTGAAGCCGTCAAGAAGTGTCCTCCTTGCCATATTTTTCACTATAAAAAGTGCTTACATCCCTTCCCACTACATCTAGTTATCGTCGTCAGTCCCTTTTCCAAATGGGGCATCGACTTCATGCATTATAAGCCTACCTCGGCTGGGGGGCATGGTTATGTTATTTTCACAGTTGACTAATTTACCAAGTGGGACAAGGCTATGCCTACAGACAAAGAAGACAACGAAGCTGCCGCACTCTTTATATTCAACCATATGATTGCGTGACTCGGAGTCCCTCAAGCCATCGTCACCAATCATGGATCACATTTTCAAAACAAGATGGTGGATGAACTATGCGTCAGATTGGGTTTTCAGCATGAAAACTCAACTCCCTACTACCCTCAATCAAATGGACAAGTAGAGGCCATTAAAAAGGTCTTGAAAACCATGATTCAACGTATGGTGGGAACACATAAGTCCAACTGGCGTACCATGATTTTTTCATCCCTATGGGTGTACAGGACTTTCGTTAAAACTACGACTGGTTTTACACCCTTTCAATTGGTCTATGGACTATAGGCAATATTACCTATCGAGTGCGAGATTCCGTCGCTAAAACTCGTTGTCGAACTTTCACCTAACACCATTGCCAAGGAAGAACGATTTCCATACTTGGAAAAAATCGATGAAACCTGCCATGATGCAACTCTGGCTAATGACGCACACAAGAAACACATCAAGGCCCAGTACGATAAATCATAAAACCTCGTATCTTCAATTAGGGTGACTTAGTCCTTACCTATGACCAAAAACACGATAAGCTAGGGGTAGGTAAACTTGAGTCCATGTGGCATGGTCCATATGTGATAAAAAATGTTTTGGAAAAGGGAGCATATGAACTAGAGGATTATGACGGGATATATTTGGGGGAGCCTCGCAATGGACTCTACCTAAAGTGATACTATGTCTAAATCATTTACGCATTGGTACTTTGTATATATTGTTCATGACGTGTTTTTTGTTTGGTGTGACACTTTATTTTTAGTGTGTTAGGATCTTATCATCGCGCTTATACCATGTTCTGCCTGGATGTGCAGATGGAAACATGGTTCGGATTCACAGATGATGCTAGTCGTCACACCCCATCCTCGCTTCGGTGGCTTGGGTACTCTATTCCCCTGCCAGCGAGATGATTAGTTCAGGAGGAACTTGCTTAGGGTTTGCAACCAACAATGCCGCTGAGTATCATGCGGTAATTCGACTATTGACCGACGCCTATTCCTTGGGTATGGACCACCTTGTTATCTATGTCGATTCTCAATTATTGGTCTTCCATCTCAACTGTGTCTACGCTATCCACGACCTCGTATTACTTCGTCTATTCCGACGAATACATCTCTTGGAGAGGTCCTTTGAGTCAATTCAATACCTACGCATTCCAAGAAACATGAACACAATTGTTGATTCCCTAGCCAATTTCATCTTGGATTAGTACATTGCACATTCATAAACATTTGTTATCAAGACGATGTATAAAAACGACATAACATGTAAACTACTCATCGTGTGTAAGCTAACATCCATAAGATCCCAAATGATCATAGGAAACACAATATATAAGACCGCAAAAATAGTGTTTTGTATATATATATCATGTCGGTAAAGTAAAAAAAGTGGTACTAGTACAAAATATGAAGCCCATAAGATTTCAGTAGGTCCTGGCTACGAAAATACGAAGCCTATGGCTTTCAGTACATATATAATACAATGAGTTATCCTTGAGGATGCTCGTGTTAGCAGAAAATAGCTCGAGCTACTCGACGAAGCAGCCGACCAAAGTACCCTGAAACTCCAGCTGTATGGCGCTGGTAGTGGCGAGACAATTCATCGATGGATACATCGGGAATATCCAACGTCAGTCTTTGGAGCTTCTCCTCCATCTCGTTCAGCTCCTCTCCTACATCTTGCTGATCAACTGCCATCTCTTGTACCACTCCTCTCCTCTCAATGGGAGAAGAACGTACCGGTCGAGACGGGCCAACATCTACACCAAACATGTGTGAACCATCAGTACTACCCAAAAACATTAAAAAATAAAAAATGCATAAAAACAACAAAGAGTTTCGTTCTTACCCATATCTCTCTATTGCTCCCCCTTTGGAAGAGCTAGATCTGGATCTCCTCAGAAGTTGGTACCAACATAGGCATAGTCCTCAATCATGAGGAGTTGTCCCCAGAGCCACCTAAAGAATGTTGGCCCATAAGTGATGATAGGTCCTCCACTTCCACGGTGGGCCATCACCCATGACCATCAGAACATGTGAGGATCTTATGGATCGAGATCATCTAGCTCTACCTGAGGCCACAGTACCGGAACTCGCTCAAGGAAGAACGAGACCGCGATGGATCCGTAGCTGAACTGTTTCAACTCACCTCGTCTGCATTTGGTGAGCCGATCCTTTAGATTCGCAAGGAGTCCCTTGCACCAGTTGAAGACCGTCGGTGCCATACACTCAATGACATGTAACATGTGGGCCTTGGTGGCCTGATGAGCAACTCTGCTGCCCGCTACCCTCTCTATAGTAAAGAGAACAGTACACAGGGGTCGATCTCGTATATTCTTGGTGCGAATCTTCCTAGCAAGCCTCTGTGTCCCTGGCGTAAAAAACTATGCCACTAGACTCTCTGTAGACTGATCACTACCCTGTGGCCCGGATAGTGAGACTGTGGTTCCCCGTTTGGATAACCCTGTCAAGAAGTAGATATCTTCCACATCCAAGGTGAGGATGTGGGCACCAAATCGGAAATGCTGCTGATCAGGATCCCATAATCTAATCAGGTAATCTAGCAATTGTACTTGGGCCCTCATGCCCTGTACATGGAATCATTTTAAGAGCCCACATCTTTGTAAAGCATTCATCGAATGTGGATCGTTTACCACTGAAACCTATGTAAGAGCTCTCTTTCCTTCCACTAGACCATTGTGTGAGCTGAAACCCATGTAAACATCAAATAAACATCCATTAGAATCTTTTCATGGATTTGGGTTGGGATTTTTTGGCCTCGATTAATGTTTTTACTTATGGATCTGCATCGACGCACCCCGCTTTTTTGGACAATGTGTCATCAATGCACTTTCTCCACTGGTAAAGCGTGTTAGAGAACCCTCGACACACTTCCCGCAAGGGGAAAGCGCGTTGACTAGGGCGCGCGCAATCCCCCTCAAAATGAGCTAAAAAACCCTAAAAAATGACAATTAAACAAAAAATTAATCCACTGAAAAGATAGAGCATAAGGTTGAGGCCTACCTGTGACTGATGGGGAGTGTAACGGTTGATCGTGGCGTTCGCAATTGACGTTGGAAAAACAAGCTCCAAAGGGGTGTTTTCACTATTCCAACTTGGTAAAAAACAATTGGTGAAAATTTCTTTACTATTTGACTTTTTATGTAAAAGAAATGGAATATTCCATTTTTAATATTTCTTTTATGGGTTTTTTTACCATAGTTGGTGATCTTTTTACCACCTTTTTACGTCTTAACACCTTATTATCAGTTCTAATTTGGTTTTTGGAGTTCGCAGATGAAGTGAGGTGGTGTTTTGACTTTATTGGTGACCATCGTAGATGTTTCATACTTTTTTCAAGTGTGAACGAGTCTTCGATCATTTTTTATGTTATCGTCATGCTCGTTAAAACCATGAGAATAAGTTACCGAGTTACATTTTATCACTTTTCCGGGCTTGTAAAACTCCCACGAAAAAGGACCCCTCGGATTTCCTCTTTAAGCTCTTTTCAGACTCCCTAAATATGAAAAGATCGCCAAGCGAACTTGATTCCTTCATGCTTGTAAAAGTATTTGAAAGATCGTACTTCTGGTGATAGTTTACCCCTTTTACGGACCAGGAGGACTGTTTATGAAAAAGGAGCACTCCGGTTAATCATGACTGGAAGAGTTCTCTCTCATGATGTTTTATCCTTTTTCGGATGAGGAGACTAAATTTTATGAAAAAGAACCACTTGGAGTCTTCTTTAGTTCTTTTTAGACTCTCTAAATATGAAATGACGCCGAGTTTTCCTTCTCTGGACTCATCAAAATATGACATGGAAGGGCCCTTTTTTGGGACGAACCCCTCTTATCTCAGGTTCATAAAACATATGAGATCGGACTCATCCGAAGGCTGAGCTACACCGAGCATCTATTACCCTTCTCAAGCTCGTTAAAAAACAAAAGAGGTACTCATCAATCATGATGGGGATAAGGAAATAGTTTGTGTTTCATTGTAATTATGACAGTACTTAGTTACTCTTGAACATGGCACTCATTTGCACGTGCATTCAAACACTTGGATAATCTGATTGTCTTCGAGTCCCACCTATTCCATGAGTCTTTTCACTCCTTTGAGTCATTCAAATAATGCTTCCATTATCAGTTGCATTAGGCGTTGGTGTCATTCTCGTCATGTCAATGCTTCCAAGTCATGTCATTCCCATGTTCAAGAGAGGTATGTTCATTGAGTCAATCTATGCAGTCGTCGTACCTTCTATCATGTTGGTCATTCCTGAGTCAGTATCAAGTGTCACTCTATAGTCTAATCTACTCCAGAAATATTTGATCTTGTTTCGTGTCGATGATGGGGGAAACATCATAGCCCTCCTTTGACCGGTTTATCCTTGTCAACTTCAACACATCATCCGAGGATTAAACCTATAAACCAATCAAGTACCTTGGGCCTGCATGCCTTAATGGCAGGTTACCTCACTTTCAACAGTAAGTTCACATCATTGACTTATGATTTAAATATTCCACTGAATGTTCGACCTCAAATCATTGATTCACATTCAGTAGTATGTACTATGATACCTTGGAGATCATTGAATTAAATGGTGATTCCCCTCGTACTTGTTAACGGTATACGTCAATGACCGATAATCAAGTGGTTTCTACCATGTTCGACTTCAAGACATTGTAATCACATGGTTAGATTCATATCATTGTTGGTTCAGCTTGAAGACCCTGGGTTAACTCATGTATCTTACCCAAGTTGCGATGGAGATTTTTTGAGTCATATTACATGGATCCACTTTTGTATTAGTCGTGGTTGTGTTATCATCTCATCATGGATCTACGATTGTGTCTAGTATCCATGATTGTGTTCAGTCAGTCATTACTATCATGGATCTGCAATGTATTGGTCGACAACCTTGTTATGAGTCAGTTGAGACATGTATCTCAGATTCAATTGTATTGCAAGGAGTTCTTTGTTTGTCATTCCAACCGACAATCCTTAACTCGATTTTTTCCCTATTACAAACCATTTCACCTACCTTATTTTTCCAGCTTCATGCTTTTGGGGGCATTCTATTACACCAAAATATCGTCATCATGAGTTATGTGTCCTCTGTATGCCCTGATCCCTAAAGTGCATGGGATAAACCATCAGAAGAGAAGTTGTTGTTCTTTCCTTTAACATTATGTTGTCACCTCGACGCGCCCTGCTTTCTGGCAAGATGCGTCAGGTTCAAGATGACGCACTCTGCACCTTAGCAGAGTGCGTCTGTGACGCGTGGTGCTTTTGTGCAAGGTGTGTTTATCTCCCTCTGACGCAAGTTGTCCTTGTGCAAGGTGTGTCATTGTTTGTTAAAATGGATAAAGAGAAGCTTCGAGCGACTTCTCGAAGCTTGGATGGTGTGGAGACCTATCCCTACATACCCGGAAAGGTGGAATTCGATCCCCTTTTCTAGTGGGATGATCCATTAATCCTCTCCCCTAAATCCTCAACCTCTCCTATCCCTTTATCCCTATATATATGAACACCCTCTCCATTGTTGAAGGGGAGGAAGGATAGAGTACCCACATGATGGTGGAATTTTGCTAGGAGATCCTCTTCATCCATTAGAGTATAACCATTTGATCTTGAGGCTAGTATTGTTGGAAGGAGGTTATAACATCAAAGCATCGATTGTAACACCTCTCTCTTTGTACTTCTTATTATTAAATTTAATTGAAGCTCTTTCCATAAACTTTGTTGTGTTAATAATGTTTAGGATTGACCTCTTTGAATGTTGATCTAGATTGATTCACAATCATGTGCTTTTATCACCTGTCTGTTTCCACATGTTATTGACTGGTTTTGCAGCTAGAGATATGAAGATCAGGACTTGGATCAGCACGGATAAAATATCTACATCTATAAGGTAAGCCATCTCTCACTTATCTTGCATTTAAATCAATCTAGGAAAGTTGTTTGCATTATGTACTTGTTTTGTTCTAGATTTGAACCATTCATACTAGGGAGATTAGTTTGAGTCCATTCTTACAGATTGTCCATAAACACATGGAAGCTGTAAAATCCATGATCCATGATCAAGATCTTCCTATGCACTTATGGGCTGAAGCAACTAGAACCGCAGTCTATGTGGAAAACAAAATCTCTCACAATGCTCTTGGAAACAAGACTCCAAAAGAGATGTTTACTGGTGAGAAGCCTGAAGTCAGTCACCTAAAAATATTTA
Source organism: Larix kaempferi (assembly GCA_027924585.1). Taxonomy (NCBI): domain Eukaryota; kingdom Viridiplantae; phylum Streptophyta; class Pinopsida; order Pinales; family Pinaceae; genus Larix; species Larix kaempferi. The sequence goes on from BSBM01000444.1 coordinate 7,865,555, forward strand.
GTTTTCCAGTATGCATACATATTCCCAAGGAGAAGAGGTCAAAGTTGGACCCTTCAGGAAAGAAGGGGATATTTGTGGGTTGCAGTGAGCAATCAAAGGCTTATCGAATCTACATCCCTGGATATCGTCAGATTGAACTCAACAGAGACGTTACATTTGATGAGGATGCAACTTTTATCAAGTCTAGAAAGACTCATGAGAATGAGGAGGAGCAGGAAGCTCCTAGAGTTACAAAAACTAACAACACACCAGACAGAAATGTTGAAGAAGAGCATGTACCAAAGGATCATGACATGACAGAACCTCAAAGACCTGAGGAGTCACCTCATGAGATGATTCCAGGAAAAAGAAGACCAGCTTGGGCACAAGAAATAATTCAAGATGTAGAAAAGTATGGTCCTCTAGAAGGTACATGTAGAGAAAGCAAGAAACCAAGGCCATACTCCAGTTATGTAGCCTTGATGTGTAACCTCGTTGATGAAAAACCTACATGTTTTGAAGAAGCGACAAAAAAGAAGGAATGGTTGGATGCCATGATTGAAGAATATCAGTTCATCATAAAGAGTGATGTTGGGGATGTGGTACTGGGACCAAAAGACAAGTTAGTAGTATCTTCAAAGTGGATTTTCAAAACAAAGCATTCAACATATGGGAGTATTGAAAAATACAAGGCAAGATTCGTAGCCCGAGTGTTCTCTCAAAAAGAAGGAATTGATTATGAGGAGACTTTTTCTCCTGTGGCTAGATACACTTCAATCAAAATCGTCCTTGCTTTGGCAACTAAGATGAAATGGAAGTTACACCAGATGGACGTAAAAACATCTTTTCTGAATGGTAAGATAGAAGAGGAAGTGTACATCAAGCAACTAGAAGGTTTTGAAATAGATGACATGAAGACACATGTGTGTAGATTGAAGAAGGCATTGTATGGGTTGAAACAAGCACCCAAAGAGTGGTATGGAAGAATTGATGGTTTCTTGATGAGCTTGGGTTTTACCAAGAGTAAAGCAGATTCCAACCTTTATTATAAGTTAGTAGATGATGGACCCATGATATTATAATTATATGTGGATGATTTATTCTTGACGGGTGAAGATAAGCCCATTAGTGAATGTAAGAAGAAGCTTGCTTCAGAATTTGAGATGAAAGACCTTGGCATGATGCATTAATTTTTAGGTCTTGAGGTGTGGCAGTGTCAAACAAGATTCCCCTAAATAAAGGAAAGCCTATACTGTTGAGATCCTAAATAGACTTGGGATGATGGATTGTAAGGCTCTGACTACATCGATGATGACAAAATTGAAGCTCTTAAATGATGCTTCGTCAGAGACAGTGGATGTTACATTGTACATACATATCATTGGCTCGTTGATGTATTTAACAAATACAAGATCAGATATATGTTTTTCTATGAACACCTTGAGTCAGTATATGGTAGATCCTAGACATGTTCACTTGGTTGCAGCAAAACATGTGATGAGGTACCTAAAGGGTACATTGAATTGTGGTCTCAAATATGTATCAGATAGTGAGATCAAATTTCACGGTTATACAAATTCAGATTGGGAAGGAAGTGCAGAAGACAGAAAAAGTACTTCAGGAGGTTGTTTTAGTTTGGGATCAGGTATGATCTCACGGCTCAGTAGAAATCAGACCAATGTTTCTCTCAGTACGGTTGAAGCTGAATACATTGTAGCATGTTCAACTTATAGCGAAGCAGTTTGAATTCACAAGATGTTGGCAAGATTATTTGATACCGAGATAGATGTGACTGATATCCTTTGTGATAATCAGAGTTGTATCAAGATGTCAGAAAACCCGGTGTTCCATGATATATCGAAGCATATCGAAATCAAGTATCACTAAATTCAAGATATGGTGCAGAAGGGAGCTGTAAATCTCAAGTATGTTTCTACAGAGGAACAAGTTGCTGATGTGTTGACTAAGCCTCTGTCTCAAATAAAGTTTGAATACTTTTGAGGAAATCTTGGTGTGGTCCAAAAGGATCTCCCTAGAAAGAGGGAGTAATGATCATGATGTGGTTTCCTGGAGCTATGGTGTGGTAACTCAGTCTAGGATTGGTATGTCAGTCTGACAAGGCCTATTTGATCTCGAAAGGGATTGGTATGTCATCCTGGAAAGGAATTTTTTATCCTATGGGGATTGGTACGTCTGACTAGGATTGTTTGGTACGAAAGAATTAGCAATTCAGACAAGGCCTGTTTGGTCCCTAGGTAGATTGGTATGTCTGACTAGGCTTGTTTGGTTCGAAAGGATTAGCAAGTCAGACAAGGGTTGTTTGATATATTAGAGTGTCCACTGTAGAGTAGTTCCAGATGTACATTTATGTTGTTCCAACATTCATATGTTGATGATGATGTTGTTCCATCATTCCCGTGTTGATGACGACGATGATGATGTTGATGATGTCCCAACAGTTCCTTGTTGATGATGACGATGTTATTGATGATGTCACAACAGTTATGTGCTAATTATGATGTTGATGATGATGTTCTAGCAGTTCGATATTGATGATGATGATGATGCTCTCTATATATGATGTTGTTTCAAAAATTCCTATGACATTCAGAGATTCACCAATCAATTGTACAATTGTTGATGTTGATGTCTGTAGAATACCTTCCTAGTTAAGAGGGAGTGTTAAAGAAATGTAACTTCGGAATATATTCTAATTGTATTTGTTTATTATATTATTATTCCTCCTTCGGGATATATAATTGATGTAGTCGGCCATGTAATATTCATTGAAAGAGTCAATGTAAACCCTCCTTTGTAAGTTGGGTCAATAATGTACCCTTAAGAAACATATTAAATATATTATTGAGTCTCCCTAAGTGAAGTCAGCCTAGTTAGTTAGGTGAAGTCGGCCCAATTAGGGTAAAAGGTCACCCAACATTAGAATATAAATAGAGAGGTCAAATTCCTCATTTGTGACATTCACTCACTCAAGCAAGTGCACAAGAGAGAGAAAGAAGAAGTTCATTGGTGAAGAGAAGTTGTTGTTTTGTCTTAGGGTTTTTACATTGTCTTGGTGAATTCTATATTGAGGAAGTTTTGCGGGGTTTTCTCCCTTATGGTTTCCCCGAGGAAAATATTGTGTTCTTTGTGTTGTTGTGCTTGTATTTCTTTCAGTGACCCTATTGTTGCAAATGATTTAAAGTTATCATGCTAAGCAAGTAAAAACTTAACATTTTCTTGGGTAGGGATACAAAGTTATTGATGCTGACAACCAAAATATTGACCATGATGAGTACAACAATGCTCTCTATGGAAATCCCATAAGTAAAATTGAAGTACAACCATGCTCTCTATGGAGAGGCCACTGCATATTTCCTCCTTGTTGTTAAGATAAACGACTATGCTACCAAAGAATATTCTCGAAAACATAGAAGATGGCAAAGTGTTTCATCCCCTTCTAAGTATGGATAACCCATGTGCAAAATTTAACCTTCAAAACATCTTCACCCAACCCTATTTGGAAGATAATGAATCAAGAATTGTAGTTAGCATGGGAACTCAAAATATATCCACCAGTGACCATGCTATCAAAGAATATTCTCCAAAACATAGAATATGACAAATAGGCTCATGAAATTACTACATAATGGTCTTATTTTGCATTGTTGTAGCATCGCATTGCATCATTGTTATTGAAGTGAAAGAAAAACCACGTCTTGTTTGCGATATTTATTCACATTTTGTCCTTTATTTCTTTGCCTTGTTGACACAAAAGACAACTAATTGGTGTAAGTGATGTGTGTGTTGTGTGTATGTGTATGGCATCACATTAGAGTCACATTAACATCATCTCTATGGTAATGGCATTCCATTAAAGTGTTAAAATTGTTTTGGAGTCATATTTGTGATGTGTATCTAATTATTAATTATTATTATTTAATTAACAATTAATTACTAATAATTATGTTTTAATTTTAATATTTTTAAATTAATAAAAATAAAATATTTTCTTTACTATTCAAAACCCTAGTTGCTCTGCTCTAGCTCCTTGCAATTTGTTTGGTGTTCTTGACCATAGATGGGGATGGGGGTAGCCCTTTTGGCTTCCCACTCCTCTTTGTTTAGGTCTTAACCTTCCCGTGCATAGTGGCTTCCTAGCGTTGAAGTTCTCACAATTCCAATGCATCATGTCTCAAAGCTCTTGCCCTCATTGGGCAATTTTCTAGATTATGTCCCTCTCAAAAGTTATTTCTCATACATTTTTTTATGTGGTAAAGGATTTTATACTTCCCCATTTGAATTCAGGGAAGATGTAGATCTCATTTTTTGTTATGGACCTTACTTCATGGGTCTAGGGGCAGGACATTGGATTTTGATAAGGAGGTAGATGTACCTTTTTCAATTCATGTGTGGGTTTTCCTTCTTCATCTGCCCATCCATTGATGGAATGATGAATCTCTGGAGGCCATATGAAATTATGTGGGAAAGAATATTGATAAATTTAATATAAAAGGAGGCATGCTTTCTTATACCTAGATGTCTGGAAGTATATTTGGAGGAGCTTCTTGAAGCCGTTAATCTCACTCTATATAGTTGATTGCGTATCCAAGAGCTTGACTATGAGTAGTTATCTTTCATTTGCAAGATGTGCCATGAACATGGAAACTTTTCCAAAAACTTCAAGGCCTTGTCTTTGTAATCACCTTTGGAAAGTTGAGGTCAATGTCATTAGGTCAACAAAGCCAATGGCCCTAAGTAATTATCCCTTCCACCCTTGTGCTCGACCTAGTTTTCCATTCATTGTTTGCACCTCTTCCTTCATCCCCCCCCCCTCCTCTTTTGCATCCCTCTACCTTGCAATATTTTTCTCCCCCTCATCTCCCTTCTATTTCTTGAGCCATTTTGTCTCTCTCCTCTCATCCTCTTCCTTGAATATTAGTGGACCCCTTCTCTTGAACCACTAAGGTCTGTCCCTTCTCGCTCTTGTTTTCTTCAGTGTTCTCAAAGTGGTGTTGTGACCAAGATCCATTCTCTTGTTTTCCCTATTGTGCTAAACCCTAAAATTTGGGTTGATATTCCCATTCCAGGCCAAAGATTTCTTATGTAGGTCTTGTGTAGTGATATGGATTTGTTTATGCACTATGATCCCTAAAAGCATTAGTGTGTTTTTTGGACTTTATATTTCCTTGGGCCACCTGCGGATGTGATTGTTTAAAAATACATTTTACTTGGAGGGAACTCACACATATTATGAGTCGGGATAATTTTTTTTTTCTTCCACATTTGTTTCAACATGGAAATGTGAGCAAAGCTTGTGTTGGTATTAGCTAACTAATTCAATCAAAATGCATATGAATTAATTTTAAACTAGCACACATTTTTTTTTCATATAATGTGAGATTGAACTTATGCAAAAGTTTGTTGCCTCTTTTGAGGCTCCCCACTTTGCATGCATGCATCAGAAAAAAGGTTGTCATGCTTTCTGGGAATAATTTTGATGATTCTTTAAGTGCGGAGATGCATTCTATAATAGAGTTAAGTGTTGATATTTTGTTTCTCCTTAATTTGCTGTAGTAGAATTGTAGAACTTCTCGAGATGCAGTCTCCAACAATCATCTTTCATGTGTCATCTTTGCTTGCAATAATCATAGGACATATTATTAATATTTTTCTTTTCTAAAGGAAATATTCACATGATTCCCATCTCTTCTTAGAATATATGGATGGAGGATATGCCAACCACTAACCATAGGAGCAATTGGTAATCTTGAGGGATTTGATTGAATTAGAATTGGTGACCTCCCCATTGAGAACATGCCTTTGGTAGATGATTCAACCAATTAAGCTAACCATTGAAGCTACATATTCTTCTTCTTCTTCAACATGCTTTATATATAAGATTCAAAGTTGAGTCTCCTCCTCCAAATTATTATTAAACCAACATGTGATTGGCTCTTCCAACTTATTATTACACCAAGATGTGATTGACTCTTCCAAATCATTATTACTTAACATGTGATTGAATCTTCTAACTTATTATTCAACCAACATGTGATTGACAATTCAATTCCATAATATGCTTGTAACATGTACAATTTTTATGTAATGTAACCCAATGCATAGAATTTTACACAAGTGCTAGAGATTCCTCAACCTAATATAGTTTGAGGAATGTAACCCTCAAAATAATTTGTGAAATTGATATAGAAACTTTCACGAACACTTGAAATATTTACTTTTGACACTCTAAAAAGGTAAAAATGGCATATCTTCCATATAACTAGATTTCAAGTCATGTGAATGTAAGTATCCCATTGAAGCCTCTAGTTTTGGTCTTTTGGTGTAATATTATACTTAAAAGTTTTGGCTCTTGTTGAGGGGTAATAGCTCTAATGGCGAGGAGGTACATTTCACTACCCACAGCTAAGCTCAAAGATTTAATGAGACATTGGTTAGTTATGTTAAGGCAAGAAGTGTAAGTGCCCCTCTTGAGTGAGACTCCATCCTCAATGTGTCTTTGGATGTCTTGATTCTTCACAAGTCATAAGTTTCTTGTTAGGTGATACCTCACAGAATGTTGACACTAGCCTAGGGTTTATAGTAGTGGCCAACCAAATTTGAACCTAGGTCCCACTTGACATTGTTTATATCAATACAATAACTTATAATTCTACATAATAGTAAATATAAATAATTATGTAACCAAAGACCTTCATTTTGGAAGTGGTATTATTATTATAATACAATACATTATATTTATCAACAAAAACTACTGTACTTTAAATGTTTTATGAATTAAGTGCTTGAAATGATGTTGATTGGTCACCATGTATACATAATAATTTATATAGTTTAAGTGGTATAGGGATGGTATATGTGGTACAAGTGGTGTAAACGACACATGTGTGGTGTATGTGGAACAAATATGTTTATGTTGCACAAGGAGAACATGTGTGGTATATGTTGTAGACATGTCACATCTAATAATGGTTTGTGTGGCACGAGTGTAGTCTATTTGGTGCGTGTGACATATGGGTAGTATATGTGAATGGTGTAAATGTGGTCTATGTGGTACAAATTTTGTTTATGTGTCACAAACATGGTCTATGAGGTGCATGTGGCACACATAATTGGTTTTTGTGGCACATCTAACATAATATTGATTTAAATGCAGTATATGAAGAAAATCGTTTAATGCACTATTGTTGCCTTAAACTAATTTGTGTACGCATACATGTTCATAATGTTATGAGTGACATTCTTATTATTGCAAGAAATAATGGTGCCCTAGAAAACCTTTCATATTTTTATATAAATGATGAAAATGTACAAAATCTATATAGAACAATGTAAAATTCTTAGTGACGGTCCAAAGCCATAACCCACTAGCAAATTTCAAATATGTTTACTGTAATTTTTAAAAGACTAGAGTGTGCAAAGTAAAGAATGCTATAGGAATCTACCTAGAGGATCAACACATACATCAACGGATACTGCCAAGCTGATCAAGGACAAGAGAGAACCCAAAACCAAAGGTAGGGATCCCAACCGACTGGTTGTCAACCTCTCAAGCATAGACTTAACTGCGCCCTCCAGAAAACTCTTAGAGAAATGTCTTAATTTCGTCGTTTCCCCCAGAAAGATTCCTATTGAGGACATTATTTGTAGCATTGGTGAAAGCATTAAACACCTTCCAGAAAATGAAGTTGAGGAGGTGCGTCAGGATAGTGCGCAGACCCTAAGAAGAGCCAAACTCCCAAAACCCAACATTATCGGAGAAGAAATCAGAGCGCTGAAGAATAATAATAACATTGTTATTCTAAAGGATGATAAAGGAGGAGCGACGATTATTCTTAATAAGGAAGATTATGTTGATAAGATGAGAGCTCATTTGAATTCAAGTGGTTGTTATAAGAAACTCAACCATAATCCCCTCAATCGTATTACTAGAGAAGTCACGGAGCCCATTAAGACATCATCCATGGACAATGAACTCAAGAAAAAACTTATTATTTCTAAACCATTGATTCCAAGGATATACGGTCTCCCCAAGATTCACAAAGCTGGTGTTCCCCTCCGACCCATAGTGGATACCATAGGCTCACCAACCTATAGACTAGCTAAATTCTTAGCTAACAAACTAAAACCACTGGTAGGGACCACAAGCTCCTTTATTAAGGATTCTTCATTCTTTATTGATAAAATCAAAGACAGACACATGGAAGATAATGAGTTATTCCTGAGCTTGGATGTTGTTTCTCTCTTCACAATGATTCCAATTGATGAAGCAATCAAAGTCATTAACGATTTAACTGATCCTGAAACAACTAGGCTAGTGGGATTATGTCTCAAATCCACATTCTTTAGTTTCCAGGGTGATCTTTACGAGCAAACTTGTGGAGTGGCAATGGGTTCTCCCCTTTCACCTATTATTTCCAACCTATTTATGGATAACTTCGAGCAAAAAGCTCTCAACTCAGCTCATCCAAAACCAGAATGGTGTTGCAGGTTTACAGATGATACATTTCTAATATGGGCCCATGGGTAAGAAGAGCTGGATAAATTTGTTGATCACCTCAACAAACAATCCAACTCCATTAAATTTACAACAGAGATTTAAGAGAATAATGCCATTTCCTTTATTGACACTTTGATCATAAAAAAGGATGATGGTAACATAGCCCACAAGGTCTATAGGAAGAAAACCCACATTGAGCAATACCTTCACACGCTTTCCCACCATCACCTGAACCAGAAAATGGGGGTTTTAAACACATTGATCACCAGGCCCCCCTAAGGATTTCTGATAGAGACCACATAGATGCTGAGAGGGAACACTTACGCACTGTCTTCCTAAGTAACAGATATAACCTAGATCAAATTAACAAAGCCTTTGCTAAAGTCGAAAACCACCAAAATAGACCTAAGGTTTCATCCAAAGAAAGGAGGGTGGGGGATCACAAGGCATTCCTTCCCTACATACAAGGAATCATAGACAAGATAACCAAACACCTAAAAAAAAAAAACATTGACTCAGTGTTCTCACTGCCTAATAGCATTAAAAAGATTCCAAAGTCAGTAAAAGACCCCATAGACCCGTACCTTAAAAAGGGGGTTTACCAGATTCCTTGTGATTGCGAGAAATCCTACATTAGCGAAACTGGGAGATCCACTCGAACCAGGTTAAGGAACACTGCGCAAATACACGTCTAGATCGAACCCAAAAATCTGCATTAGCGAAGCACTCCCATGACACAAAGCACCCAATTAGGATAGAGGACATGAAGGTGTTAGCTCAAGTTGATAATTGGTCCAAAAGAAGAATCATGGAGGCAATTGAGATAGTTAAGAACCCTAACTGCTTGAATAGGGATGACAACTTGACCATTAGTAGAACCTGGCTCCCGAACCTCACAAAATAGGCTAAGTTTCTAACTAAATCTAATTAAACTAACATAAAAAAATTAACATTTTAACTATAATTAAATAGGAATTTAAAATATAATAATTATATATAATATTATATTAATTAATAAAAACAGGGTTGGCAGGTGCGGGTGGAGTCCTCTTTGACTCTGACGGAACAAAAAGAAAAGATTATGCATGGGGACTAGGCAGAACAAGAAACAATAGTGCCGAGTGGCTTGCGCTTATTAAAGGTCTGGAGATCGTCAGGGAGGAGGGTATCAATGACCTAGTTGTGTGTGGAGATTCCATGATGGTCATTTGAGAAGCTCGAAATTTGAGCAAAAATAGGAAGAGCCCGGTCTTAAAACTTCGTAACCTTCTAAAGTATCTGATCAGTGAATTCAACAACATTAGTTTCCTCCACATCTTGAGAAACAACAACCAAGATGTTGATGAGATGGCCAATAACGACACTAAACTCGACCGGGGAGTCCTAGTTAGCAATCTAGTCATGAAACATAAAGTCTGGATCCATTGTCTTTGATTGCCAGTTAATAACATGCCAAGTATTTTTAGAACTCATTCCTCCATGGGGGTTTCTTGGTCTCAAGTCCCTTGCAAACTCAGGAATTTTTATCCAAAGTCGAAAACCCACTCAGGGGCCTCGGTTGGAGCGCAGGTCGCACGCACTCATCACATGCCTCCCATCTGGAAAGCATGCGAGCCCGCCCTTCATTCAATCATTGTGCTGCTAGCCAGTACATGGAATTAAGGCAGGATGGCGGTTCTTTTCTATTTAGCCCATTTCGCAAAATGGGGAGGCAGAGTTTTGAGTTAATGAACAGGAAGAACGGCCAGGCTGACAAAATTTTTCCTTTCTTCCCAATTTGCAGAGAAGGGAGGCAGAGTTTTCGCTTTAAAATGACTGATTCAGGGCTATTTTCCCATGACAAACAGACCATGCCTCATCCGGGCAGCGAACCATTGTCGGACTTCAAAAAAAGGTTCCCCTCTTGGCCAGGAGGACATGAGTGTTTGGCCTGCGAGCAACATAAAGCGAAGGTTCACGTCTGTGGTGGTTCGGATGAGAAGCAGGGTATTAAAGCTTCCTTCATGGTGGTGGATGACCATCTCACCATCCTAGATGCACAAATTCATGTTCTAAAAAATGAGAATTATGACATCAAGTAGACTCTGCATCGCCTGAATTCAGTGGAGCAGATTGGCCATCTTGAGGTTCGTAAACACATCGACAGTCTCAATATGAAGGTAGACACCATCTCTGCAAAGATGGATGAACGATGTACTTGTCAAATCTAAGCGGTTCGAGTCATAGCTCAGCGAATTGAGGCCAAGGTTGACATTCTGCGGAAGGAGCTCGTGGAATTGAAGAATGACCTGCTGAACAACGATGGTGTGCCTCAGAACTAGCTGTGTTCAGGGTTTCCTTTTTATTTTTGTTTCATTTGGGTCTTTTTGGCGTTAGCTGAGGCCAACATAGTTATGCTTTTGTTTTTAAGTGTCAAGGGTGATCTTGTAAGGAGCCTGTTGGAGTCTTCTCTCGGTAAACGTTACATTTTACGTTTTTATATGTATGGATTTTGGTGATCTGGTAAGTCTGTATGGAGTCTGCAAGGAGTCTTTATGAAGTCTGGGGTAAGCCTATGATGATCGTTTTGGAAGTCTGTAATGTCTGGGACGTTTCTACACTCTATAGGTCCTTCTTTTGCGTCTTATGGACGTAGTTTGGAAAAGATGATAGTTAAGGTATGTCGGCTCTCCTTAGTTGGGATGTCACATGACCTTACACTCTGTATTTTGGTTTCTGCCTCCTTTTTTATCAATATAAAACCATCTCAACCGTTTTCGTTAAAAAAATAAAATTATATTAATTAATAAATTTTTAAATTTTTTTAATTATTATTTATTAATATTAATTAATAAAACTTTAACTTTATGAATTCAAGTCTAATAAACCCTAAACCCTTATTAAAAAACTTGAAAACTATGGGTTAGGGTTGAAAATTAATAATTAATAATTAATAATTATTAATATAAATTAATACAAATTTTAACTTTAAAAATTCAAATTTAATAAACCCTAAACCCCTAAAAAAACATAAAAAAACTGTAAATTTAAAAACTTTAAGAATTTAAATCTAATAACTTAATAACTTTTAAAATTTAAATGTAATAAACCCTAACCTTGATTAATTAATTAATAATTTAATTTTAACTTTACGAATTTAAATTTAAATTTAACAAAACCAATCAACTAAATATGAATTCAACATAAAGCTCACTATTTTTTTTAACAGAAACAGGGGAATTTATATATATATATAAAAGCTGTGCACAGTCATTCATTACAAAATTTGAGCCAAGATTCTGCTTCATAGAGAGGGAAAATGCAGAATTTACAGGGGTTTTGGCTCTTAGAGTCTCTGTTTCTAGTCTTCCTGGAGTCTCTATTCATTTTACTGGGATATACCCTTACAAACTGTTTACATAGAAATATGCAAAAAAACATTCAGAGAGGAGTTCATTGGAAACCTGTGGATAGAGCTTTCCAAAATTTCTTAGAAGAAAAATCATCTGTAATTCTGCTGCAGAAAAGAAGCAGCCTCCAGCATTCCTTGGTTGACGGATGGCGCTTCCTGGACATGGCTGAACTGGGTTTTGCTAATGAAGGCAGAGAGGTCTTCTTTGATATTGTCCACCTTCCCCAAAAGATCGATGGTGTTCCTATCAATGTCATCCAGATGAGATTCAACGCAGGAGAGACGAGAATGAATGTATTTAAATTCCATATTTTGTTCTTTGTGTTGATCCACAATAGAACAAACAACCGAATACGTCCTGCTCAAATAGACTTTAACCTCCGAGGTGAGCTAGCTAAGAGTGGCAATGGCTTGCCGAATCCCATCCATGTTACCGTGATGTAAATTGCTGCAGCGAGGGACGTCTTCGAGTTGCTGAGGGTCGAAGTCTGCGATGGAGAGGTTCAGCTGCGTAAGCTCAGGGCCGAGAGAATGAAAATTAGGCTGCTCCATGCCTCGTAACGGGGCCCTAAGACTGCCTTGCTGCAATAAATGCTGAAGCGTGGGAGCAATAAAGCCCATGGTGAAGGCACATGGGCGAGGACGAGACAGCTGGAGAGGGGCGCAAGCAAACGAGGCCGGGTTCCCACGACGGGGAGAGCACCCCCAAAAGACCATAGAATTTGAATTTTTGCTCATTTGCTAACTCATTAAGGGATGAATTTATATTCCATAATTTGGTTTTGCAATAATTGACCTTTTTTCAATTTAGCTCCAATGTTTGCAAGCTTATCAGCCATATAATTGAGACTTCTGAGAATGTGGAAAAAAAGAATGTCGGAAGGGAGAAGAAGGAGCTCTATTCTTTTTCAAAAGTTTTGGCTCTTTGATCTTCTCGAGGAGCCATTCTCCATAGCCTGGATTACGTGCCTGGAGTCTCCAAATACCTGTAGCTTTGCAATGTTTAAGGAGGATGCCAACTCAAGAGAATGATGCATCGCCAACCATTCTGCTTCATTGTTAGATCTTGTGCCTAATCCCCAAGAGAAGTCAACAACTTTTCTTCCTCCAGGATAAAAAATAATCCTCCCCGCGCCTGCCTCCCCTGTAAAGCTCACTATTAATGAAATTTAAAAAATGAATTAATTTAATTATTAATTATCAACTAATTAAAAATTAGTTAATTGATAATATTAATTAAATTAAAAATAAAAATTAATTAGTAATAATAATAATAATTTCAGACTAATAATAATTAATTATCATAACTTTTCAATTAATTAAAATTAAAATATAAATTAATATAATTGAATTTTTTTTTTATTACTCTATATTAAATAATTGATGAGGGAGAAGATCTTCTTAGGCATCAGCGCTAATGTTCTGATGATGAGCCAAGGATGGTTCGAAACATTGACTACATTAATTCATCTAACGCAGACTCTCCACAAGATGCCATGAATCTACCCAATTGAGGATTGATAGTCTTTTTTTCGGAAATCTCATTTGATGTATTAGAGGATATTTAACCATCAAGGCGAACTATTTTGGCTCCTCTTTTCTTTACCCCTTTTGAGCATACAAAAAATTCACTAACACATGCCAAATATTATTTAAATAAATATATATAAATACTCCTTTTTATAAATAAATTAAGTAGACTTTTTTCATTTGAAAAAAAATGAAAATGGTTATTTTTTCTCATTTATACTTACATTGATTACACATAATCAGTCATAATCTAAAATGCAACCATGCATGGCAAACACATTATTGTAATATTGTCATCATTCCACCCATCCATGTCATACTTAATCTTATGAGAACTTCAACTCTTATTTCTTTGTCTCTAGAATAACTAACATAAACTATAAACCCATTTTATCCACGCTACATTGTAAAATGCACCCTCCCTTATTGACCCCATTGAAGCTAGGAAGCCAACATAGAGATTGTTAGTTGGCCCCATTGAGAAACATAGAGATTGTTTATTGGCCCCATTGAGATAAAGGGTTCCTTTATCCACAAGAACCGCCTAGTTAGCAAAGAGATCAGCTTTTTTTATGAGTGAGCCGGTAAAAGAGGAACCGAAAGCGCATTTAAGAAATACAACTTTTGTTTCTACTGTTTATTCTCTCCCTAGGGTTTAGTTTTTATTAGCTTTGTTTGGATATTTCCCCAGCAGGTAGTCCCTGAATAGAGCCCTAAAAGTAAACCCCTTCAGCTGAGACATTATGGTCGGTTTGGAGCTGAATTGGAAGACTCAGGAGCTTCTCAATTATTTTAAAATTAGATCTTCAATCCAGTTGTATACTTATCATAGATATATATAGTAAACAACACTAGGCTTTTTATGATGATCTTCAATATTGTTGTATACTTACTGTAGATATATAGTAAACAAAACTAGAGAGATCAACCTTATTATGATGATGTTCAATATGGTTGTATACTTACCATAGATATAGAGTAAACAACACTAAAATTTTGGCCTCTCAATAATTCCAAATCCACTCAATAATTCCAAATCCAATCCGAGAGAGATTCTTTGAGTTATTGGCTGAGTCAGCTTTAACATCAATTAGTAAAAGGTAAGGCACACGACATATGGTGTTTTTTTTATATAGATAATTAATTTTGAGTGGCAACAAAGAGATTCTGAGTTATTGGCTGAGTCAGCTTTAACATCAATTAGGTAAGAGTACAAGGCATATGATGTTTTTTTTCTTATATAAATAATTGATTTTGAGTGGCAACGGGGCATAATATTTGGCCTTCTGCTCAATAATTCCCAAATCCAATCCGAGAGAGATTCCTTAAGTTATTGGCTGAGTCAGCTTTAACATCAATTAGGTAAAAGGTACAAGGCAAATGATGTTTTTTTTCTTCTATAAATAATTGATTTTATATTTGATGTTTTTTATTGATATATATTATTTATATATTTGTATTATATATATATATATATATATATATATATATATATATATTTTTTTTTTTTTTAAATTTATTTTGAGGTTCATATTAACTTAAAATTTACTTTATTATTAATTAATGATTATTGTAAACAAATTCTACTTAAAAATTAAAAAATATATTTATTTATAAACTTAATTTTTTAAAAATTTAATACATCGGTAGGTGTGTAATTGATGCATGGATTGGCAGACAACCCGTTAACTTGTGGCATATCAGTGTTACCAACCACAAGTTAAGTGATTGTGTTAATTTATTTATAAACTTGCTTCTTTTTTTAAATAGCAAGTCTATATTGCAAAGAGGATGTTTTTATTTTTTAGTTTTCATTCTTAGTACAACTTCCACTTTTACATAGATATGCATTTATATTTTACAATTTGGAGGGGACGAGAAAAGGTCCTCTTCCTAGATTATAAGAAGATGAGATAAGTGTATTGTTAAGATTTATTTTATGAAAATATCTCAATTTACATAATGGACAATTCACAACACTTAGCTTATGACCTATCCACTTTCACCAACCACAGTAAATAACTATACTAATAATTATATGTGTGAACATTTTTTTCTTAAATTATAAAAAATTATTATATTTTTAACCTAGATTGTATCTTTATCTCTTAAATAACTCTATCTTTTCAATACGTCTTAAACAAATTTAAGATTCTAAAATACTTAGGCTTTTTAGGATATCCACCAAAGACTTTTATTGTACTTCCTTGATGCCTATTCTTCTTCGAGGTAGGCTTTGACAAATTCCTAGAGATTTCAAAGGCTTTGTTATATATGAGTTGAAAAAGTATTATATTAGTTATAAAAAACACTCTAGTATTCCTTATTAAGAGATTTGCAAAAGACTGATATCATACTAAGAACTCTTGAGCATTTGATATTATTTCGAATATTCCTTTAACAGATTTGCAAAAAACTGATATCGTAATAAGAGCTGAGCTGTTGAGCATGTGATATTATTTCTAGAAAACTAAAATTTTCAAATTCATCATTTCATAGTTATCAGACCTAAAGTCTTAAACCGTTTTTGTCTAAGCTACTTGAGACATTGTGATGTTTCAAATGCCATATTATGTTATGGATACGCCTCTTATATGCTAACATTAATGGTAAAACATGATATTTGCTTTCTAGTAAAAAAAAGACACCTCCTCTTGCAAGAGTTATGCTTTTCACAAAACTAGACTATGGATCAAGATCCAAAATCAAGCACATGGCAATAAGAAATAAGAAAAGTGAGCCATGAACATTGATTTTACTTTATGCAAAGTTATTTGTTCATAGTGATTAATTATTAAAAGCAATATCACAACAAAAGGAAGATAAATAACATGTATATTTGAAAGAAATTTATTTGAAAAAAGTTTTTCATCACTGTTTCTTGTTGCAATTTCTAAGAAACCTAAGAAATTTGTTATTCCATAAGTACCCTGCCTAAAGTTGTGAACCGTCTTTGTTTAAGATACTTGAGACATTGGGACATTTCAAGTGCTGAATTATGTTATAGATAGACTTCTTATATGTTAATATTGACTGCAACATGGTATTTTGCTTTCAAGTCAAAGGAGAGACTGCCTTCAGCCTCTTGCAAGACTTCTGCTTCTCACAAAACCATACTATGACCTAAGAACGGAGATCATGTACATGGAAATAAAAAAAACAAACCATCACTTCGATTTTACTTTATTCAAAGCCATTTGTACATTAAGATACAATTTTTAGTTATTAAAAACAATATAACAAGAAAATATTATAGATACTTGATTTTTCATAAAGTTATACATGTATATTTGGAAGAAGTATTTTCTTATTATTTCTTGTTGCAATTTCCTCATTGCTTATGCCATAATTTGGAATCTTGTTTCCCTTTTTATTTCCACTTTGAATTTTTTCCCTTGTTTATATATATCCAAACGAATAAGTCTTCAATGAAATGCTTTATCTAAATGCATTAAATGATTTTGTCATACATGATTCAAATACCTAAATAATTGATTGCATATTGGCTAGAATTTCTGCTATAAACTAAGAAACTGCTTATTTAATGCATTGACAATTTTTTATCCATTTTAGTTATACATCTGTAGAAATAAGGAAAAAGATCATGAATCATTTTTATCTCCACCTAATTGGAATTCCCCAAAAAGCAATACTTTAGTTTTGGATACATGATATTCTATGCTCCTAATGCCTTAAAACTTTCATGATCATACCTCTCCCTTCCTGAGGAATACATGAATTGCCTTTTTTTTTTATAACTCCATATACATTTCAAAAATGAAAATCATATTTACAATTTATTAATCCAAAGTATAATAACATTTTAAATATAGCCTAAAAACAATGTTACTCCCCATTACAATAGATTTGGTTTTTATCATCCAAGTTTGATTTTTATTAGGATTCTTCTTGTATTCCATTTGTTTATGACAAAGCTTGTTTTTTTATCTCATTAGTAAATTAAACTTAATTTCTATTACTTTTTGGTAAGTTAAATTTAATTTGTTTTTTTATTTAAAAGTTATGTATATTTTTAAGTTTTTGTTTTGTTATTTTTATCTTTGAGTATAACATTTTTATGCTTTCTGTAATACTTTGCAAATTTCAAATCAATCAGTTAACAATAAAACAGGAACATTACCACCTCATAACTTTTCTTTAAAATATTTAATTATAAATTTCCTTTTAAAAACCTACTTTCCTTCAAAATTAAAAAGAATCCAATTCTTATCAAAAGCATGAAGTGTGAATAAAACTCACCCTCATTTAAGAACCTCCCACCTTAATTAAGAGTTCTCACCTTTTAGAGGCCTCTGCATATTTGGTGCATAGGCGTGTGATACGGGGTACTTAAATCTTTCAGTATCCACTAAAATCCGGCATAAGAAGAAGTGCTGAAATTTTCATTGCACCAGTGATGTCATGGATTCCTGACTTCCTGAAATCTGCTGAAAATTCCTGACTAGGAGTATGGTGGTCAATCAAGTCATTCCAAAAATAACATAAGAAGAAGTGCTGAAATTTTCATTGCATCAGTGATGTCATGGATTCCTAACTTCCTGAAATCTGCTGAAAATTCCTGACTAAGAGTATGGTGTTCAATCAAGTCATTCCAAAAATAACATATCTTTATTTATTTTCTCTAATCGTTCTGTATTCCTATCCACCTCATAGGAAGAAAATTATTATTTTCGTATTTTTGTAATTTTAGCTATTCTATAAAGAGAAAATTGTTATTTTCGTATTTTTGTAATTTCAGTCATTTAGATTTTGATTGTTTTAGATTAATTACCCAATTTTAAAACTATCCAGATTTTGCCAAAATTAAGATGAAATTTTGACAAAAATTATTCTACCAAATTCTGGTTAATCAGGGCATTTTAGTTAACCGCTCCAGAAAATAAGAAATGCTGAAAATGCCATTTTCATTGCACCAGTGGTGCCATGGATTCCTGAAATTGGCTGACAATTCCTGACTATGCGTATGGTGCTCAATCAAGTCATTTCGAAAATAACATATTTTTTATTTATTTTCTATTTCTGGTACTAATTCAGGAAAGCAGAGAAAGACGACCGAGCTTATCTCGCCTGTACATTCAGGCGAGATAAGCCAGCTCGGCAGTGGGTCCCCAGTGGGCTCCTCCGGTGTTCACCTGAAAATCCTTTCTCCGACGATCCTCTGACCCTCGTTCCTCGTCTCTGGCTGTCGTATGAAAACCGATTGTTAGGCGCAGGTACACTGACATAATCTAGATTTTCCGATTTTTGCAGCGAACTATCCTCACGTCACGTCAACATGCAATTAATACACGGGGGAGGATTTTGAACACGATCAACCTGTGACTTCCGTGAAAGGCTCTATTTCCAGCTCCACTGTTTGCATGTTGCATGTCCATGCATGACATCGCGAGGTTCACCGAACATCAGCTTACAAGAGAGCCATTTGAATTTTGAAAATTCAAAATGCCCGTGCTCCACACATGTTGAAATTTCAAATGCTCGCTGAGTGATTGCCATTGAGGAAGAGAGGATTTAAGGCGTTCGGAAAAAAACTACAGCTGTTTCATCGGAATCACATGCCCAGATCTCGTCACGGGTTCGTCCTTCTCCCATAGCCCTGCAAATCCACCTCTACATTTCAGAAGCTCATCGTTGCTCAACTCTATTTTCCATGCATCCAGCGTCAAACAGATGAGTCCCCTACTTTTGATGCAACATCTTGGTTGAAGCAGATGAATACTATCCAATCTCGTTGGGAAGTGAACAGTATGGAGAGCTACCAGTTGGCTCCCGAAGAAGACTTGATTACTGCATCCACGGCTGGAGAAGAAACAGGGCAAGTAGATAGACGCACAGAGGAATTCATGTTATGTAAAGTTTATGGCTGGATTTGAGGCTATGGAGAACTTACCAAGATCTACCCAGAATGTGCCTAGAGGACGTGAAGTTGCCGCAAATAACAAGATATGGTTTGGTGAACATCTTAAGCGTGAGGTTGCAGTTTCTCTGCCTGAGGAAGAAGTCGTGGTTAAGAAGATCATGTATGGTCTACGTGAGGAGATGTTCGAGGTGGTTTTCTCTGTAAATGTGTGAAGCTGTTCTGGAAACTTCATCTCAATTTGCCTCTGTCGTTTATTGAGGCGTTGAGCCCAAGTTTGATGTCTGGTGTTTCTCTGTTATGTAAATTTTATGGTTGTTTATGCTTCCTCTGCCCACAATTAATTGATAGTCTTTATAAGCATATCAATTTCCAGCGTCAAATTTCTCTGCATTGCAGTACCAGGAGATGCTTGCTAGAGGTGGCTTAATTACTTGTGTTAATAATGTTCGAGGTGGTTTTCTCTGTAAATGTGTGAAGCTGTTCTGGAAACTTCATCTCAATCTGCCTTTGTCGTTTATTGAGGCGTTGAGCCCAAGTTGGCTGTCTCGTGTTTCTCTGTTGTGTAAATTTTATGGTTGTTTATGCTTCCTCTGCCCACAACAATTCATTGATAGTCTTTATAAGCATATCAATTTCTAGCGTAAAATTTCTCTGTTGCAGTACCAAGAGATGCTTGCTAGAGGTGCTACTTGAGTTGGGGAGTTATAATTACTTGTGTTAATAATGCTAAAGTGCCATTTGTAATTTTTTTGTTCAGACCGTTCGGCTGTAGAGGCATCCTTTTCAACAAAGATAATTAGGATTCTCGCAATTTCTATTGAATAGTTGGGGTGTTGTAATTACTTGTGTTAGTAATGTTGAAGTGCCATTTGTAAATTTTTTGTTCAGACTGTTTAGCTATAGAGGCATCCCATTTCAAGGAAGATAATTAAATGACAATGAAATTGTAAAACAATTGCACGAATTTTGATTTATGAAATTGGCATGAAATCTGTTTTACGTAATATTAGTGAATGCCAGCTTTATAGTATTATATTCAATAATATTTTTATAAAAAATTTTTTTAGCATCATAGTATTGAAAATAAATAAGATTAAAATAAAAATTATATATAATAAAATAAATTTGAAATAAATTTTTTATATATTATAAAATAAGTTTGAAATCAAACTTAATTATATATATATATGATGAATGAAAATTATTATTATACCTTTGTTTTCACCATATTATTATTATATTTGTTTATACTAAATGTTTTTTAAAATATTTTATATCTTTATAAAGGGTTTTAAAGGTTATTTTTAATGGTAAATCATAGTATATATCTTAATTTGTTTAATATTATATTTTAAATTGTTTAAAAAATAAATTGAATAAAAAATTCATTAGTAAATATTTTTGGAATAGTCTATTTATTTTATTTTATGTTTTGAATTTTTTGTTTTTGTTTTGAATCTAGAATATTTTTTTGGTAGACTCCAAATTTTGAAGTGTTTAAAAAATTATGTTGTTGAATCCATAAATATATAACATTTAGATTTGCAATTTTCATAGGTAATATATTTGATTTTAAATTTTTTTACAAAACAAAACAAAAAATATACTCCAAAAATATAAAATATTTAAACTACATTAATATTTTTTTCTAAATATATAAAATATTTCTCTATTAAAAAATAATTAGTTATTTAAAAAAGGTTTCAAAAATAATAATTTAGTTTAAATAATAAAATAAGAAAGTTTTTTAAAGAATTATTATTTTTAAAATATAACAAAATCAATTTTAGATTTTTATATCAATTATAATAAAAAGTCAATCTTCCATTTTTATGTGAAATATAACAAAGTCCATCTTATGTTTTAGGGTTTTCTAATTATGTATGGACGAACAAAATTTAAATGTGAAATGTAATGAAGTTACTCTTTTTGTAATTATGTACGATGGATTTGAATGTAAAATGTAATAAAGTTATAATTATGTATGATGAATTAAATTAAAAGTTAAATGATAAAGTATTATCACAATTTTAGGAAAACTAATCATTATAATTAGAAAAAAAGAATTAAAATATATGTTTATTATTTTTAATATAATAGATCAATTAAATAATTTTGAAAACTTCATATAAAAGTGAAAAATGTCACAAAATACCTCCATACGTATAAATCAAAATGTGTTAGAATTACCTATATAAGATGAGAAATGGATCAACCAAGCTATACATAAGGCTTTCCATAAGTCCAAAGTTAAGAATAAAAATAAGGTTTTCCATACTAGATGTACATAACCTTATTTGGGTCAAGAATTGTCCTAAGCACTAATATACTTCAATTCTTGATTTAACTTTTACACAATAAGTATCTAAGAATGATAAATACATTCCTATATGGCCTACTACATCAAATGGGACAAGGAAGAGATGGCAATGAGAAGCAAATCTCAAAAAACATATAGAAGAGAAGAAAGAGAAGGAAAATAAAAAATAGTAGAAGAACTAGTAAATACATGGAGAGAAGATGACATGAGAAGAGGTGCAATATAGTGAAGCTTTCTAGTACAATATATGCTAAAAATAGAAGTAAGTATATTGGAGCTTGCTAGAGAAGATAGAGAAGTCTGCAAAAGAGAGAAGATTGTTGAAAGAGAAAACAAAGAATATGAAGGTGTTATAATATTGTTGAAGATTGATGCTAAGGCAAAGAAGTTTTAGAAATGGAGAGTAGTGTAGAAAACTCCAACATAAAGAAGATCACCAGGTATATGTTGTGAAGAGAACACAACTCTAGTAATGATGTGCTATAGTAGGCATTTTAGGAATTAGTGACAACTATAGTACAATGATAATTAGGTAGATGTTGTGAAGATCACTCGATCACCTAGCATTGTTCACTTACTGGATTTTTCCATGCTCTTTAGTTTTGGTTTTGAAGAACGTGATAGAACTTCGGCTTGTTAAAAAATTTACGATGTCTAGTGAACTTTGGATTAGTCTTTCCATGATTTGGATTATGTGGGATCCTTTGAGTGGCTAGAACTCATATGACAATTGAGCAATATTCTAATATTATCTCCCACAATTGAGGGAGAGAGGGAGGGGTTAGGGGTAGTGAGAGTATGAGAGAGAGAGGGGGGGTGGTTGGTAAGGAGTTTGGGGAGAGAAGGGGGGGTTGTTAAGGAGTTGGTGGAGAGAGATAGAGGGTTGGGGGTTAGGTGTACGTGGAGGAGTAGGGGAGAGAGAGGGAAGGGGGGGTTAGGGGGATGGAGAGAGATTGAGAGACATAGGAGGAGGAGGAGGAGGAGGAAGAGGGGGGTCAAAGGTAGGGGGACGAGTTGGGCGGTGAGAGGCAGATGAGGACTAGGGGGGATCAAAGAGACAGATCATACCATATCTCTCTCCAAACCTTCTCTATCTTCCTCTCCACCCAACTCCCCCTCTCTCCCTCACTCCCTAACCCTCCCCCCCCCCTCTCCCTCTCTCCCTCGCCCCCTAACTCTCTTTCACTCTCTCACTCTCTCCAACCCCACCTTTCCCTAACCCCCTCCCTCTCTATAACCCCACCTCCCCTCTCTCTCTCAACTAGCCCCATTTTTGTCCATATCCCTAACCCCCTTCTCTCCCTATCTCTATCTCTCTATCTCTCATAGCCCCCCCTCTCCCTCCCTCCCTCCTCTTCCCCCTATCTCTCTCTCTATCTCTCTCTCTTTGTCCCCATGATACCCAACCCTACCTGTTATCTATCTCAGTAACCCCCTATCTATACTCCTTTCCCTAAACTTCTCTGCCTCTCTCCCTAACCCTCCTCCTCCACCTCTCTCTCTCCCTCCCTCCCTCATCTTCCTCGTGTCTATATCTCTCTTTGTCCCCTAATCCATAAAACCACTAGCCATTTATCTCTATAACGCCCCCTAAACCCACTTTCTTACCCTAAATCCTAACCCGCTCATCTCTCTTCCTCTCTCCCTAACCCCCCTCATTTCTCTATATCTATAAGATCCCCCTTCTCTATAAGCAAAGCCATGAGTAGAGGCATAATTGCTTTATGGAAAGAGTGGGATTAGAACACATTAAGTATGGATAGTGAATGTGATACCAATTATCATATCAATAAGGATCAACAACGCATATACACTAATCACCCACACCATCCCCCCCTTTCCCCTCTGTTCTCTTTCTCTCTCACCCCTTTACTCTTCCACCTACCCCTAACCCCACCTCTCTCGTTCTCTCTCCTCCAACCCCCTCTAAACCCTTTTTCCTAAGTTAAATTCAATCATGTTATATATATCATGCTAGCACTTTAATGCTCCAAACTGTGTGCATAGTTTATAAATAAAAATCATGCACTCATTGTTTAAAGGAATATTGTGCACGTGTTATGTTTACATACAAAACCCCTAACTTTTAATCCCCCCCCCCCCCTCTCTCTCTCCCCCCCTAACCCTTAATAACTCCCCCTAACCCTTAATAACCCCCCTCTTTCTCTCTCTCCACTACTCATCTATGTACACCAAACCCCCAACCCTCTCTCTCTCCACCAACTCCCTAACCCCCCATCTCTCTCCCCCAACTACTTAACACCCACCCCCCATCTGTCACTCACACTCTCACCACCCCTAACCCCCTCCCTCAATTGTAAGATATAATAGTAGGAAATTCCTCAATTGTCATATGAATTCTAGCTACTCGAAGGATCCCACATAATCCAAATCATGGCAAGACTAATCCAAAGGTCACTAGATATCGTCAAATTTTTTAACAACTTTGACTTCTATCATGTTCTTTAAAACCAAAACAAAAGAGCATGGATGTCACAACCCCAATTTACTCAATTTTTTTAAATTTTTATATGTACATATTGACGACATTAATTCTTATGTCGCAGGTATGAAATACGAAGAGGATGCAGTGTGACTCTGCATTGTGTATTGATAAGGTATAATTTGTATTTATGTACTATATATGCGTCAAATATTTATTACATTTTTAATTGCGGAAAACAATTCAGCCTTAGCTTGGCGAATACATCTTGTGTAACAATAATAACTGACAAAACAGATGCTAAGGAATACTGAGTTCTAATCCAAAACAAATAATAGAACCTGACAGAGAGAACAGACCGAATCCAATTTGAAGTTCACCGTTCCTCCCAACCAATCTTCCAGAACAACCAACTTTACTTGTTCTGAAACCCCTGAGCCTGTTTATTGGACCAAAAGGACAAAGACAACTGAAGCAGCCTAGAACTTGATCACTCAGTTCTCTTTCTCAACTCAACAAAATAATTTCCCTCTTCCATCCAAGCCTCCTGCTTGTCTGATGGGAATTGCTTAATAAATCATTGCCTAGGACTTAGGTCTATCATGAGCCTCCTACTCTAGAACCTCCATCTAGAGTTCTGACCTTAAAAATAGGGGTGATGCCTCCTTCACTTGTTTAGGTATTAATTAGTGGTTTTCACCACTATGGGCAATCTACCCAACACATGTCATTCCTCCTTGTGGGCCAGCAAACACTCTTTCAACAACTACTTCAGATTGGATTCTCCTGTTTTATTTATTAAATAATAAAAATAATATAATATTCTCAAACAAGTGTCTTTGACCACACTTGGTCAAATAATTGTTCAATAACAATTAAAAACATTAATACAAAGTATTTAAAATTTAACTAAGGGTCTAGGGGTATTACAATGGATAACTCCAATAAGTGAACAATGCTAGACGATTGAGTAATCTTCACAACATATACCTAATCATCATTGTACTAGAGTTGTCACTAATTCCTAAAATGCCTACCTAACACATCATTACTAGAGTTGTGTTCTCTTCAAAACATATACCCAATGATCTTCTTTATGTTGGAGTTGTCTACACTACTCTCCATTTCTAAAAATTATCTGCCTTAGCATCCTTCAATCTTCAACAATATTATAACGCCTTCTTCATATTCTCTTTTTCTCTTTCAACAGTATTCTCTCTTTTGCAGATTTCTCTATCTTCTCTGGCAAGTTCCAATCTACTTACTTCTTTTTTTAGCATATATTGTACTAGCAATCTTCACTCTATTGCATCTCTTCTCATATCATCTTCTCTCCATGTATTTACTAGTTCTTCTACTATTTTTTATTCTCCTTCTCTTTCTTCTCTTCTATAGGTTTTTTTAGATTTGTTTCTCATTGTCATCTCTTCCTTGTCCCATTTGATGTAGCAGGTCATGTAGGCCCAAAAAATCAACACTCTTTTGTTACAGCCAAACTAACTCTTATAAGAACCATGCTTGACTTGTAATACAATTGTCTTTATAAGAATTATACTTAAACATTGCACTCTACTATCATTAATATACGTAAAGTTTCATCACTTGTTAATGGAGTGTTCTTTCTTCTAGGTCTCATGGGCTTGGACCTTCTCCACATTTTTATAGCTTGCAACACTTGGTTATTGTCAACCCACACACAAAACAATCATACATAGGGTTGGGCCTTCACTTAGACCTCTTTCCTTCCACTAAGGGAACTTGACTCTTTTTTTCACTTGTTAATGTATTCAAGTGTCTCACAAAAACAAATGCTCTCTTCACATAGGGATTTACTTCTAGTTTCACTTCAAAACAAAAAAAAAATATGATAAATAAGTTTACATGATACTAAAATGTTGTCTGATGAATCATATAGGAACATGTAGTTACTGTTATTAGATACTTTATGTGTAAAAGTTAATTTTATCTTAAATAAATATGTGATTAGTATAATTATGTGTAATAAGCATAAATGTTTCCTTCCATTAAATGGTATATAATTCTAAAATTTGTAATTGCACAATAATCTAAAGATAACATATTGGAGTAGTATATTAGTGCTTCTAGGACAATTGTTGACCCAAATAAGGTTATATACATCTAGTATGGAAAACCTTAATTTTAGTCTTAAATTTGGACTTATAGAAATCTTTATGTATAGCTTGGTTGATCAATTTCTCATCTTATACAGGTAATTCTAACATATTTTGATTTTGCAGTACAATGTCTATTTGTTTTCCCATGAATTACCTTGTAATATGATGAGTTGTTGTTGATTTGTAAATACCAAATTCAAATTCAATAGGTTTTTTTTTAGCCAATATGGGAAGTAGAATGTATGGGCATATATGATTGAATCATTTTCTTGCACTCTTTGTTGGTGCACTTAGAGGTCCTCTTATATCAAGCTACACAACTATCTAGAGTTTTCAATGTTCATATTTAAAATTACATAGAATTGTTTTCCAAGCCTTTGTGTCTAACTCCAATATCTCTTTGAATATAATAATGGCATTCACAAATAATTGATGGCTAAACATTCAAGAATATTTACTCAAAAAATCGAGAAGACAACTTATACTCTTAGAATGTAAGATGTATGGAAAGAGGGAAATGTCTCAACCTTCTCATTTTTAACTCCTTGATTTTACAAGAAATTTAGTGGATTTCCCATTAACTAGAATAAAAGGACACAAACTCTAATACATTTTGCCTCTAACACTTCTTAAAATATCACAACCTTGTGTATTATGTGCTCTTAGTATATTTACTTCTATGAGCGCTTTATCTAGACTTTGGATAATGGAAGGCTTCCCCACGATTGTGACACACTAAAATTATTTCACTTTATTTGGTTTGTAGAAACAAACTATCACATATCTCAATAACTCTATTAGCTATGCAATATTTTTTAATAGAAAACAACTAGAACATGAAGTCAACAACCCTATTAGTGATTTGCAATGCCTTTTCATTCACGTTATAAAAACAAATTAATAGATAATTTCATGTGGCATTCTCCCTTTCAGAAATTAATGTTGTGAATATGATTTTCATAAATAAGTAGATAATTGCTCTCCTAAATCTCCATTATCATAAATCCTTAAAACTCATATTATTTAGTATAATATTCTATAGTGGTGTCACTCCATGTTAGGGGATTTATATATATAGAAATATTTTTGTGACATTTTTCACTTTTTATTTTTATTTTACAAGAACTGTTAACAAGCTTTGTATTAAAAAGGTGGGTCCATATACATAGAGGGGGGAGGCCAATACCAAAACTTTAGAGCTGCCAGAGCATACTCTGAGATAACTAGCCTCTGTAGTTCAAAACTGGCATTATGCCTGATACTGCTATGACTTAATACACTGAAAGCACTACTAAATTTTTTTACAAACTGGCCTGATAAGAAACAACAGAAGAAAAACATAGTAAATAGACATATAACTGGACTTTAGACCCAAAATGAGAACGCTTCCCAGAGTTAATTGCCATGTCGATCTCGGACAGGCTTTTCCTTGTTTCCAACAACATTTCCAGCTTCGTCGTCGATGTTCAAGATGATTGAAGGGCTGTTCTCGTTGTTGGTTCTCACACAGTCAACTTTGGCCTCAACAATTCTTAAGCAGTTGTAGAAGATATCATGTTTTCCCATTAAATTCTTGAAGAAGTCTTTCATCTTTCCGGTGCCGGCCCGAGTTTCCAAGTTTGAGATTTGGACGAACGTTGCTAGCTGAGAGATAGACTTTTTCATTTCTGCAAAGTCTCTCCCGAGCCCACGAATTTGCAGTTCCAGGTCTTGCACCTGCGAATTCATCTTCGGGGAGGGACTTTCCACCGGGGAACCTCTGTAACCAAAGTCACCCGGACTTCCATGAGTTTTTTGCCGGGGAGTACCCCTCCCAACTTCATTATGACCAGCAACCGCAATATGCCCAGGGAAAAAACCATAGTTTACAGGCATTCCATTGCCACGATTTCCATGTCCAAGACTGGTGTCCAAAGGCATCCAAACCCCTCCATTTCCAGAGTCCATGGAGTGGTTGAGACAGTCGGACTTAGTACCACTTCCCCTAGCAACCTACACATATCATGCCTCTTGAAAAATATCAGACAGAAAACGTTTCTTTCCTCCATTGCCGACCCCCCCAAGATTGGGATGCTCGTTTTTCCTGCATTTCCTGTAGTGCAGAGCGGCCGGGCATTGGTTAGTCCCCCATTGGAACCTGAGATGAGAGAGAGCCGATATTTTTGGTAGAGTGCCGAGAGCAAACAAAAGCGCAAAGCGAAAGG
This sequence comes from Larix kaempferi, assembly GCA_027924585.1. Lineage (NCBI taxonomy): Eukaryota > Viridiplantae > Streptophyta > Pinopsida > Pinales > Pinaceae > Larix > Larix kaempferi. The sequence continues at coordinate 7,893,956 of BSBM01000444.1, forward strand.
CGGAAGGTCTGAAGGCAGTGTGGTTGAAGGTCCTCGCCACCCTGCCTCAAATAGCAATTCCTTACCTTGGGGGACGTCCTCATTAAGGCTCCGCATGCGAGCCAGGTGGTGACATGAAAGGATGGCTGCCAAAAATTTTGAAGGGACGAGAGACCATCACCATAAGATCTCAGCAGGATACGGGGAGTTAATGCTTCCATTGTATGGGTAGAAGTGCAACAAAGATGAGGGTAATGGGGTAGTTTAAGGCACCCAAACTTTGGAGTTGTTGTGGCCATTAAATTGTGCATGCCCACAATCTAACCTTGCTCCTTTATTAGCCATAGTGTCGGCACTCTTATTGTAGTTTCTAAGGATATGATGGAGGGAGAGAGAATGGAAAGATTTGGCCAAATAGTAGAAATGTTGATGCATCTTGGTAGCAGGCTTTCGACGAAGGCTGGTGATATCTCTGGCATCTTTGATCACTAACATAGAATCCCCAAAAACTACTAGGTCATCTATATCTTTGCTTCTTGCAACATCCATCCCTTTGATCAGAGCTAACCATTCTGCTTCATTGTTTGTTTTTTTCCCAATGCCCCAAGCATAGTCTTCTATCTTGTTTCCGTCGGAGTCCAGTAGGACTCCCCCCACACTTGCCAACCCAGGATTTCCTTTGGAGGCTCCATCGAAGAAGAGGATGGTGCTTCCCAAAGTGAGGATCCATTTTTTAAAATCCTCTAGAAAGCAATCCAAGCTCTTTTGAAATTTATTTTCCCAGATAGGGAGTTTGGATAATAAAGGTGCCAATTCTCGAAGAGATCAGAGCAATTGGTGGGGAGAGTGAGATTTGGGAGGACGACTTTGAAGGGATTTTTGCCAAAATTCCTGGGAGAATTCACAGTCTAGGAACAAATGATTAATTGTCTCCTCCTCTTTTTTGCAGAAAACACATCTAGTCGTCCTGCAATGCCTCTTTTTTTGAGATTATCAACAGTGAGAGTTTTTTTATGAGCCAAGATCCAGTAGAAGACATTCACTTTGGGGATACCATCTCTGCTCCATACTTTTTTCCATTTTTTATCCTTGTTGTCTCTGTTGTTGAGAGTATCCAGGTATCTGTAGCCTTCTTTGACACTGTACTGTCCATTTTGCCCCCATCGTCTCTTATCCCGTAGAGCATGATGGATAGGAATCATGCCATGCAGCCTGGAGAGCAGAGTATTGTACTCATGCTGTAAGTTCTCCGGAATATCAAATTTCTTCCATCCCGACCAATTCCCATTAGAAGACCATATGGAGATATCATAGAGAGAATATAAGTTGTTACGGTCCATCCAACGTTTCAGGTCCTGAAAGAAGATGTGGGAGTTGGCAGGGGACAAGGGTCAAAGATTATCTGTCCATATTTTGATTTTTTTTTTTTTTCATTGCCAGGTGCCCAGGATAGGTTGCTTTGAAGAATGAAAGCAGAGCTTTTGCAAAGATTCCATATCGTGGTACCCTTTTTTTCCTGATCAATTCTTTCCACGCATTTGCTTCTACTTCCCTGCATGTATTTTTTATAAAAAATTTCCTTCCACTGTCCATTTGGAGGTTGACCTCTTCAGGTAGACCTTTCTCCATATCTACCTCTACACAAATTCTGGCACAAAAGAATAGGGATCCTTTTGGCTCGGCTTTATCTATGTATTTCCTGAGAGCATTCCCAATGGCGAGCAGGGAATCATCATCCCAGCAGTGCAGAGGCAAATGGGGAAGACGCACCTAGACGGGGACAGCATAAGGAACATCTTTCTCAGGGTCGAAAGAGAGGCTCCATCGGTTTAGATAGAGACCTCGGGGACCCATGAAATAGGGGCCACTTCGAAAGATTAGATCTTTATCAAATTTATTTTCAAAGAGAAAGATGAAGTAACCCTTACCACAGAAGCAATGCTAAAGACCTCCAGTGATCAGTGGCATCCAGTTTTTGTTGATCCAGACTTCCATCGATTTGGGGGATGGCCAAATGCCTATAAATTGTCCAATCAACCCACGCTCATTCAATGCTAGAGCCTTAAGCTTTGAAGTTGTCGACAGGATCTGGATTCGAGGGGTAGTTGCCCGTTTTATAGAAGCGTCCGAGTGATCCCCTGAAACCTGGGGAGGAGGGGAGGCATCTACCAGAGAACGGAATGATTCATCGAGTAAGTGTTTACGATCCAACAGGGGTGGATCCATGGCTGCGGCCCAGGAGGATCCCACAGATAGAGAGGGACACACACGGCCACTAGGGTTTCACGCTAGCGCAGAGCGGAACTAGGACACCTTCTTGATGGAAATATGTCCCTCTTAACCTAAAGGGTTCTCATCCAATTCCGACATGGAAAGAGATGAACACTGAAGATGTTGTGGTATTAGAAGATCATGATCGATTTTCTGACGTGGTTGGGGAAGGTACACTGATGAACATTAACCAAAGCATACTTTTTTTTTTTCATAAGAAAAAAAGCATAATTCCATTCATCCAAAGAGATCAGAATTACATTCAGTATTCACTGTACTTAGTGAATTGGCCGTATCCAAAGTAATAGTTCTTGTGATGAGACTATAACGTCTTCTTTCAAAAAAACAATATAAATGCCGTTTCCCTGTTTTCCAAAAATAAATTATGGTGCTGTCCCAGCGGACTGTCTTTCTAAAACATTTACAGTTCTTAAATAAAAAGCCATTCTTTCTGCTGATTTAAGAGAAAACTTAAGACAGAATTAATATTTTTCAACCTTGATGTCAAAAACAGCAGCGGTTTTATGTAATGAAAGGTCTGAGCATGCTCTCAGTTCTCTGTCCTTCCAGATCTTCTACTACTTTCCAAGTGCCAAAAGCCATGTTCTGCCCTTCTTTGGATGCCTGGTCCGCTTTTTGGTTATTTTCCCTGTATACATGCCGGCATATGAAAGTGTCAAAAGATTGTTTAAGCCTCTGTACAGTGTGAAGAATATTTGCAAGTCTAACAACTCTGCAAGCTTGTGTTTGATTGGTCCAGTTTATAGTATTCATGGAGTCTCCAAATACCGCCAGTCTATTTATGCCCCTCTCAGCAGCAAAGATAAGCAGCAGTTTCAAACTCATAACTTCAGCATAATTGTTTGTACCCATACCCAGTCCCATGGTGATAATAAAAAAGTGTGAATCGGTTAAATATAGGACAGCTCCCCCACCACAGACCTCATTGCTAGCAGCTCCGTCAAAAAAACCCCCACGGGTAAGTTCTGTCAATCTCCACTTCCATAATGCGTCTCTGCTGTGAAGCCCTTATATGTTCGGGATAAGCCATGTAGAGACCCACCGTCATAGTACCAATAACCTCAGGTATGTATGGTTTATCCTGAAATATTACCCCGTTCCTAGCCAACCATATCTTCCAAATGATAAGTAATGGTAGGACCTTCTGTTTCTGAGTACGCGCCCAGCTCCACCAGCGCTCCCATGCTTCGCTAACAGTGTTACCATCCCAACGACAATCAAAGCCCAGCAATCTTGAACATTCATGCCAGACCGCAGCCGTGAATGGACACTTAATGAAGAGATGTGTAATGGTTTCCATATCCATCTTACACAAGGCACACCACCCCGGGCCCTGGAAGCATCTCTTCTGCAAAATATCCCATGTCGGAACCCGATTTTCCAATGCACACCACATGAAGAGTCTATTTTTCGATGGGCATTTTAGTTTCCATAAAGATCTCCACCACCAGACCTCATCCCGAACAGCTTCACCAGCACTAAGTACATTATAGCCCGTCTTAGGTGTATAAATCCCCGCCGGATCAAGTTCCCAGGTCAATACATCCTCCTCCTCCGTGAGATGAATACCTGCCCGATTCAAACCATGAATGTAATTACCCAGGAAAACAGTCTCCGGTTCCCCCAAGCCCAACATCTCCGCAGTTTTCCAGTATTGAATCCACGGTTCATCAGGACGCTGATCAGCCAGATGATTAAGAGTGAAGATACCCCGATTTTCCAGCGTATGGATAACATGAGCAGGCAAAATATGTAGTTGTTCACTCCCATTCCATGGATCTCTGCCAATTCTCACCTTTTCTCCATTGCCAACATCCCAAGCCAGAAAATCTTCCACCAATGTGAAAGACTTAACCACAGCCTTCCATATCACCGATCCCCCAGCATGTGTTTTCCGAGGGCACCTAATCCAATCCTCCAGAGTAGTATCAGATAGATATTTACAAATAATAACCCTGGTCCAAAGACTATTAGTCTTGATAAGTCGCCAGCCTCCCTTAGCTGCCAACGCCTGGGAGAACAGAAAAATATTCTTTAATCCCCAGCCCCCAAGACCTTTAGGAACAACAATCCTCTTCCAATTGACCCAGGGTGTGACCTGACCATCCTTCTTACCACTCCACAGGAATCTAAAGCATAACCGCCTGATCTGTTCCAGGATTCCTTTGGGTATCCATGACAAAGACATCCAATATACAGGGATGGCTTCTAAAACAGCCTTAACCAGAACCAGCCTACCAGCACGCGACATCCACTTATGACTCCAAACGTTCAATCTTTTTTCCACCTTGCCAATTAACCACCTCCAATCCGTCTTAAGATAAGTATTTGCTTTAAGTGAGAATCCCAGATATTTTAAACCTTCATCAAGAGTAGATACTTTAAAAGGAAAGTATTCAATAAGTGCCCGTTCCTCCTCCTGTCGAAGCAGATGAGTAGTAAGGGTAGACTTATCAGCATTAATGTCCATCCCCGTCGCCAAAGAGTACAAATCCAGGATCTCCTTCAAGGTCCGAGTATCCCTTCGATCTCCTGAGCAGAAGATGATGATATCGTCCACAAATAAGAGATGAGTAACAAATAACCGATCCCCAATGTTAATGCCCCGAAACCTCCCCTGTAATTTAGCATCAATAATAGCCCTGCTCAAGCCTTCAGCCACCAGCAGAAAGAGAAGTGGGGAGAGCGGACAGCCTTGCCTAAGGCCTCTTTCCGCATGGAAAAAAGGGGTGGCGGCACCGTTCAGTAACACAGAAAAAGAAACAGTAGTTATGCATGACATGATCCATCTAATAAAATCAATACCATATCCCAAGTGAGTTAGAAGGAGCCGGATATATATCCAACTCACCTTATCGTATGCTTTGGACAGATCGATTTTAAGAATAGCACCTTTGATGTGCCGAGTCTTCATTCTGTGCAGACCTTCCTGTGCCACCCCTATAGCCTCATGTATCTGTCGACCCTCAAGAAAGCCAAACTGTTCAGCAGTGATATGTTCTGAAAGTGAAACCTTGAGTCTCCGAGCAATGACCTTCGACACAATCTTGTAAATACAATTGCACAAAGAAATAGGTCTGAATTCTGAGAGGGTAACCGAGTTATCGTTCTTAGGTATGAGGGCTATAAAGGTAGAGTTGAAACAGGCAGGAAGCCTCCCATTCAATCGTGAATCCTCAACCACCTGCAGGAGATCCAGTCCCACAATCTCATACAGCTCAATAAAAAATTCCACAGTCCAGCCATCCGGCCCAGGGCTCTTGTCTTTCTGAAAGCTGCCAAGAAAGTCCTTCAGCTCCTCCTCTGTAACAGGTCTCATCAAACGCCTATTGTCCTCCTCCTCAGCAAAACGTGGGAATAATTGGGCAATCCTAATAACTTCTGCAATGGAGGCCTGTGCAGGAGCCTTAAATAGTTGCTGAAAATGACCCACCCCACATCTAGCTTTGCCTTCAAAGTCAAAATGTTCATTACCATCTGCATCTTTCAGGCTCCATATAGTATTGACCGCCTTCCTCCCCCTGGCATATGCATGAAAAAACTTAGTATTCTCATCCCCACATTCCAGCCAGACCGCCCTGCTCTTGAGTCTCCAGGTTTCCTCCTTTTCCATCAAAAGTTTATTTCTGAGACCTTCCATCCTGGCCAATTCAGCCTTAGTTTCCTCGGTCAGAAAGCCCCCACCATCCCCCTCATAAATCTGTAGAAGTTCAGCCTCAATAGATTTCAGATCAGCTTCATCTCTAATTTTCTTATCAAAGGCCCATTTTTTAACAGCTCCTTTTAACCTTTGAATATTCTCAGCGAACTGGAAAGCCCCAGTACGAGCATGTTCCACATCATACGCCCGCCAAATGTCCTAAAAGAGCTCTTTAAAAGAATCATCTCTAAGCCAATTCTTGTTAAATTTAAGAGAGCTAGGTGGATTATCAGGTCCATGCCTGATCTCAATAAAGATAGGGAAATGGTCAGAATCCCCACCGTTCCCTACCCACTGTCGGATTTGTAAAAATCTGTCCACCATCTGTTCAGCCACCAGGAAACGATCAAGTCTTTTTGCCACCCGAGCCTCACCACTCCTGTTGTTCCTCCACGAGGGTTTCAGCTTGATAGGTTCAATATCCAGCAAATTTTTAAGAACCAATTTCTGTTGAAAATACCCTGCCATAGGATCCACAAGTGCCCGAGGTCCCCAAACTTCTGAATTTCCCAACGTGAAGTTTAGGTCACCTCCCACCACAACCGATTCACCTTCAAATAAGGGATCCTGCAGCAAAGAATCCCAAAAAGGGGCCCTATTAACATAAGGCCCGTAGATATTAACCACAGTGAAGCAGGTGCCCAGGTCAACAGAGAGGAATTCAGCTCCTAGCACAGAAGCCCTTCCCCAAGCATTAACCAGTTTAATCGCACAATTTCTCCAGCCCACCGCTAACCCCCCAGAGCGACCCCTCGCATCCAGGGTCAAGAAAGTCCATCCTGCCAACCACAGTTCCAATTTCTCCTTGATGATAGTACCTAAACCTAAAGTCTCTTGTAGCAGAATCACATCAGGATGTTCAAGAGTAAGCACCCTCATGAAGGCTAATTTCTTTTTAGGCCCAGCCAGACCCCGGCAATTGAAGGACATAATCTTCATAACCGCACCTTCGTCCGGGCATTCACTGCTCTAAGTGCCCTTTCAATTGAAACCTGTTTCCCATCCCTGAGATCCAAACGGGCCCTGCTCTGTGCCTTAGATAAGTGGGATCTCCGGCCTCTGCCCCTCCGGGCCATCACCACCGTCTTACCCAAACCCCCCCCAGAAATTTTAGTGCAGGAACGGAGATTGTAACCAGAAGCAGAAGATTCTGGTGAAGACCCTGGTGAAGAGGGCTCAGGGGTTAAGATTCCAGGGTCCGGCCCCAAAGAAGTCAAGATGTTCTCCAGAGGAGTCGTTGTCAAAGTAGTGTTGGGTACATCAGGATCGACCACCGGACAGATACAATTCCCAAAAGAGGGCGCAACAAAAGAAAGAGGAGTAGTCTCAGGCAGACCCGACAAAGATAAATTCTTCAAACCATCAACCCAATCAAAACCGACCACGGAACACCGATTGATAAAAAGATGTACAGAGGGTGTAAAAGAGAGAGAAGAAATACCCGGCAAGATAGGTCCCGGCACTGCAACCACATCAGTCGGAACAGGGCCATTAAAATCCTCAAATGTATCGCTAAGGTCTCCAGCAAGAATGTCCCGTGCCTCAACCGAGTCCGGTCCAGCAATATCCGAAACACCCAAATTCAGGTCCCCATCCACCTCCATCTGCTTAGACACCAGCTCGTTGTGCATCAAAACCGAGGGTTCATCCCTAGTCGCCAAACCCGAAGGGTTACTCATCCCCTCATTCATGGCGCGGGCCGAAAGCTGACATGCAGACTCCGGGTGTCCATACACATGACACCGTCGACACCGAAAGGGTATATTCTCATAATCCAGCATTTGGGTGATAACAACAGGCCCCCATTCCAGATTGATATGCTCCGGCAGCCCCTCCCGCACATTTAAATTGACCAGTATACGAGCAACCTGCTTGTAGTGCGTCTTCATGTAGGAGAGATCGGCTTCCAGAAAATTCCCCAAAATATCCCCAATCTGACGAAAATGGCGAATATCCCAGAAATGAAGCGGAAGTCCCGGTAATCTTACCCATACCGGTGACAAATCGATTCTCTCCTGACTCGCATCGAACAGGGGATGCCAAGGCTTCAATAGAACCGGCTTCTGTTTAAGGTGCCAATTCCTGTTCAAAATTTTGTGCATATCATCCTTATCGCGGAGTACCACCGCAAACCATCCACGGAGCAGCATGTCCACCTCAGGAGTGTATCCCAGAACCTCGCTCCACTGAGAATCCACCCAAGCCATCACCGTGGGCCGAGCAAAAATCCTGCCCATAACCCTACCAACCAGCGTTACACAAGACATCTCAAGGACACGTTCCCAGGCAATGTCCTCGCCTACCGCATAGCTTCCCACCGTGCGGGTTCTGACCCAACTCCTCTTCCTACGCCGGCTTGAACCTTTACTAGCAGCCCCAGTCCCCAGCACGTTCCCAGCACAAACCTGCTGATACCCAGCACCCGTCACAGGACTACCACACCCTCGTAGTTCGTGAAGAGCCAGAGGCACACGTAAATCCCCTGCAGTTTCACCAATAAGCGTCCCAGCCAGTTGCTCAACCTGACGGGCAACACCAGCATCGGCAATCTCATTAAAACCTTCCACAGCTACATAACCCTCCTGAAACCCTGACACCTGATATCCCAGGTTCTCAGCAAAATAAACATCCGCCGCTCTCCAGTCCGAGCTCCCCAAGAGAGCTTCAGGTAAGCCAACAGGTTCCAAACAGTCCGGCAGTAGGTACCCAGGGACACAAGGCGAATATTCCGGTGACAAAACTCCAATATCCGGGCTCACCAGCCCCATCCCAGTCGCTGCAGTGTCGTCAGGCCCCATCAGAGGGTAGCCATCCAAACCCCTCCTCATCACACCACCTGGCGCCCCCCTGTCAATAGATGCCTCCATCTGTCCACCGTCACAAGTATCCATGTCCATAACCTACACCAAAAACAAAACCCAAGATCCAACAAAAACCTTCAAGACCCCACAGCGCCGGCACAAACCTCAGAACCCTGACGCTTCCTCAGAAAGCAACAGCGAATCTCGAAAAAACCTCAGGTAATCTCCCACGGCCATCAAAAACTGAGAAAAACCGGCAGGTCGACAGGGACAGGTTTGAGTTCGTCATCTCCACAGTACAGCGGTCGGTAGCTCACAGCTACTTGCCCCTGCACCAAACCCTACCTCCATCGCCCTCACCTCCAGAAACCCTCCTCTTATTTCATTTATGCTTTGATAGGAATAACAATGAATTTTATAATCAAACCAAAGCATACTTGTTATATAAATCACATGATTTTATTTGGAATCTTTGATTGAATTTTTTCACTTTTATTAATATTAGTTAAAGTTGTCAAAATTGTTTAATTGATTTATTATTTAATTCATCATACATAATTATATAAATAATAATTATTACATTTTGATATTTAAATTTTGTTTCTCTATACATAATTACAAAACCCTAAAACATAGGATGGGCTTGTTATATTTCACAATATAAATGTAAGATTGACTTTTTCTTATAATTGATATAAAAATGTAAAATTGATTTAGTTATATTTAAAAAATAATAATTCTTTAAAAATATTTTTTATTTTACTATTTAAACTAACTTATTATATTATTTTTAATTTTAGCATGAAACTTTTTTTAAATAACTAATTACATTTTAATTGAGAAATATTTATATATTTAGAAAAAAATATTGGTCTAGTTTAAATATTTTAAGTTCTAGGAGTATATTTTAAATCTTGTTTTGTAAAAAATCTTAAAATTAAATATATTGCCTATACAAATTGCATAAGGAAAAATTCAAAACATAAAATAAATAGATTATTCCAAAAATATTTATTAATTAATTTGGTATTCAATTTGTTCTTTAAACAAGTTAAAATATCAAATTAAAGAAATTAAGATATATGCTATGATTTACCATTAAAATATCAAATTAAAGAAATTAAGATATATGCTATGATTTACCATTAAAAGTAACCTTTAAATTTTTTTTATAGATATATAAAATATTTTTTAAAAATTTAATATAAATAAATATAATAATAATAACATGGTGAAAACAAAAACAGAATAATAATTTCCAATCATATATATATATATTTAATTTTAGTTTCAAACTTATTTTATTATATAATTTTTATTTCTAAATTATTTTATTATATATATAATTTTTGTTTTAATCTTATTTATTTTCAATATCAATACTATGATGTTATAATATTTTTTAATAAGAAAATATTATTGAATATAATACTATGATGTTCGCCTTTACAAATATTATATAAGAAAGATTTCATGCAAATTTGTAAGTCAAAATTCGTAGAGAATGCTATTGTGATTCAATAAAAAACTGTCCTGTTATCATCTCATATAGAAAAACTGTACTGTTACCACCGCATATTTTCCGATTTTTGAAAACGGATCGCAGATGCAACTATCATTGTGAGGTATTATGACATCTCAAAATTAAGGCAAAGCATTGGTTTAAAAATTGTAGAAGGATAATTAATAACAATTCACCTAGAAAAAAATATAAATATTGAATCTACCTGGGAAAAAATAAATATAAATATAAAATCTATTGAATGAGAATCCTAATTATCTTCCTTGAAAAAGGATGTGTCTACTCTACAGCCGAACGATCTGAACAAAAAATTTACAAATGGCACTTTAGCATTATTAACACCGGACGTGAGGATAGTTCGCTGCAAAAATGGGAAAATCTAGATTATGTCAGTGTACCTGCGCCTAACAATCGGTTTTCATACGACGGCCAGAGACGATGAACGAGGGTCAGAGGATCGCCGGAGAAAGGATTTCCGGGCGAACACCGGAGGAGCCCACTGGGGAACCACTGCCGAGCTGGCTTATCTCGCCTGAACGTACAGGCGAGATAAGCTCGGCCGAGAAAGACATCACCGAATACTTTCTAAATGAAGTGAAAATGAATTATTTATTGGTGGGACTGGGAAGAGGTTCCTTGTGTTTGTTGAATAACTCTGGTTGGAGACAACTTGTCCAGGATGTCCCAGCAAGGCCTTCCATTATTGGTGAGAAGAGGTTCCTTGTATCTGTTCAATAACTCTGGTTGCAGACAACTTGTCCAGGATGGCCAAGCAAGACTTTCTATTATTGGAGGGAAGAGGTTCCTTGTATCTTTTGAATAACTCGGGTTGGAGACAACTTGTCCAGGATGGCCAAGCAAGACTTTCCATGGGAGGAGCAGGGCATGTTATGAGGTAGCAGAGCGAGAACGTGAACCGATTGATGAATGAAGTTGTAAGAGAAAAGATCTTCCATGCACAAACTATTGGAATCCATGAGAGAAGGGCTTCACCTACTATTCCAATTCTGATATTATTAGATGATGACGACGATGCATCTAGTATGAAATTTTCTTTAACCCCAAAAGCAAGAGTCCCGAGTGAATCCTGTGGGCTCATGAGTGTCTGTTTGGAGTCTTCTTTGCTTATTCATACCATGATTTTGATTCGGTTTTCATTTGGTCCAGTTTTCACTGTTTCAGTCAGTAAGTAGAGTCTCTTACTAACATAATAATGGTTGATTTGGTATTGAGTAATCTTCCTTTCATAGTATGAAGGCAGGCAAACCATATGCACTATACAGTATAGTGATGTATATCCCAGTCTGTATAGCATTTATTACTCTGTATATTGTTTGCCTGATCAATACTCATTTATCCAGTTTTCATTTGTTTGCCTGATCGATCTCATTTGATCCAGTTTTCAATCATAATCATAAGACAGTAAATAGTGTCTCATAACAATGGTTGAAAGGTATTGTACAGCCTTTCTTTCAACTCTTCTGACATGTTCACCTCCTCCTATGTATGATCCCCCTATGTAGATCCCACTGTCTCATAACAATGGTTGAAAGGTAGTGTACAGCCTTTCTTTCAACTCTTCTGACATGTTCCCCTCCTCCTATGTAGATCCCACAAATAGTGTTGATACACATCTGAAATAACAGAGTAACCCTGATCCTCTATTGTGTGGCCTCGTGGAATAGTTTCTACTGCTATTCCAATCTCCTCCCTTTCTATGGAGTAGTTTCTACTTCTATTCCAATCTCTTCCTTCCCCTTCCTCAAATCTCCTTCCTCCCTTTCCTCTCCATGATCTTTGAACTCACAGTCTCCAACATGATTTCTATGGAGTAGTTTCTACTGCTATTCCAATCTCCTCCTTCCTTCTCCTCAAATCTCCTCCCTTTAAAGCAAACAAAATAAGCTTACAGTTGATGGAAACAGGGTGATGATAGAAGTTGGGTGAAAAGCGTATTGATTCAAGATTGGCCTAGGGAGAGGAAAACCCTTATTATGAACCATCTATCTTTTGTATGATCACAAATAATGTGCTTTCACACGGGCCTCATCAACTGTATTTGGTTTAAAGAGCATTACTTACCTTCGTAAATTATTGTGTAGACCATCCATATACTTGAGGAGTACATCTAGGTTCTTGGGATATATACCCAACATAATAGCCATTTTTATGGAGTAGTTTCTACTTCTATTCCAATCTCCTCCTTCCCTCTCCTCAAATCTCCTTCCTCCCTTTCCTCTCCATGATCTTTGAACTCACAGTCTCCAAGTTCCAACATGATTTCTTAATAATCGTTATCGTCATCATCAAAGAGATTGTCAGAACGGATTCCAATGGTTTTTGCAAGGAAGATCTTTTTGCTGGCAAATCTACCTTCAAAGTTGTGTTGAAGTGGTTTTAAACGCAGATGACTCACAGAGAAAGCTCTCCTTTCTACTCTATTGTCACAGGATTGATAGAATAATCATACAGAAGCACCCTGCAAACATTTTCTGGTATCGTATTTCTTCTCAGCTCTCCTTTCTACTCTATTGTCACAGGATTGACGGAATAATCATACAGAAGCACCCTGCAAACATTTTTGGTATCATATTTCTTCTCATTCATTTTATGGGTTGGGTTGGGTTTTACTTTTTGTTACTGTAATTTCTTCTCATTCATTTTTTGGGTTGGGTTGGGTTTTACTTTTTGTTACTGTAATTTCTTATCATTCATTTTTTGGGTTGGGTTGGGTTGGTATCCACCTTCAAAGTTGTGTTGAAGTGATTGTAAACGCAGATGACTAAAAAAGAAAGCTCTCCTTTCTACTCTATTGTCACAGGATTGATGGAATAATCATACAGAAGCACCCTGCAAACAATTATTCTGGTATCATATTTCTTCTCATTCATTTTATGGGTTGAGTTTTACTTTTTGTTACTGTAATTTGTCATAGGCCGAGGCGTCTATATTTTTTGTTTTATATCTGATAATTGTTATAGGCATAGGTGAAAGATCTATGTGGAAAATCTCTGTCTTATATTTGTCCAGACATTATCTATGTGGAAAATCTTAGCCATTGTTTTTACATAATATAAAGTATATGTTCAGATTGTTGCACCGCTTTAAAATACAAGTTATGGAATTTTTGTATAAACATTTTTAGAAATGTACAAGTTTTTCTATATTGATGCACAATAATTTTTGTTTTTTTATTTTATTAATCTATATTAATTGTAATCGTAAAAATTATAATTATTTTTGTAATTTTTATTGAATAGATTGTTGTGTTTATTCAAGTGTGTGTTTATTTGATGTTGATAATGAATGCTAATGACAATGACTACAAGGTCTTCTAACTATTTGAAAAATGATGACGAAGTTGAATGATAAATGGTGATGATGATGACTTAGGTCTATAACCAATCATTTCAAGTGTCATGTTTCATGGGCCATCATGTGGGTGGACACTCCATTCATGGAAATACAATGGTTGTTACTTTTCCATTTTTAAATATTACAAATGTCTATTATGAAATGTTTTATACATTTATTGTCTATTTTTGTATTCTCATGAGATAATAAGATGCACCCAAATATATAGAAATCATTATGAGAGTAATCTATTGTAAGCATTATGGAGTAATATATAGTAACTACTATGATCACCATGAGAGACATGAGACACTCCCTTCTAACTTTCTCTGGGGTGGATTTTTGAATACATTATAATTGAGAAGAGAGATGTGAACATATTTGAAATGGTGATTCTCAATATAATATATATATTCATATTAACTCCTAAGAATTTTATTAGTTCCCTTCTGACTTGATGCAAACCATATCATTGTATAGAATGGACCTAAATTGCTCCACTAATGACTTCCTACTGTAGCTATCCTTGCAAATCTCGTCTCTTAGGCAATGAGAATTAATGTCAATGGACATAATGAGAAATTGTCACCACCACATCCCCAACATTTACCTTGGGTTGGTTTCTTTTGTACCGAAGAATTACCCATCTTGGATTCTTCTTTCAAGATCGGTGGTTTAAAAGAAGAGTAGGTGTCCTTCTTTGTATCTAGAGGCTTAAACCCCTTTCTTCTCTGAGCTTGCTTCTCTCCCAGCTTACCTCTCCAAACCTTTTTCACTTCTTGCCTATGTTGGCTTCGCTCATACAAGCATCTAGCCTTTTGGAAGCAATCCTTCAAGGTGCGAGGTTCATCATAAGTCAATCTATCCTTATAATACGCAGGAAAGCCACTAATAAAACATTGTACCTTCACCTTTTCATCCTTGATAAAATCCACGTAACCCAACAAATCCAAGAATTTCTTTTCATAGTCCTCCATGGACATATTTCCCAATTTATGCTTAAAGAATTCACGTGTCTTTTTATCATAGTACTGCTGTGAAATATATTCTTTCTTGAAGAGTTTTTGGAATTTCCTCCAAGAAATCTGTTTCTCATCCAATTCTTCCACTTGTTTAAGTAGTTTCCACCATTTATAAGCCCTTTCTTGCAAATTATATATTGCAATTTGTGCTTCTTGGTTTTCTGAGTAGTTATTTAAATGCAAATACTTGTTCATTTCCATAAGCCATAGCTCTGCATCATCACCAAACTTCTCTCCATCAAAGGTCGGAAGTTTTAGTTTTCTAAGTTCACCTTCAAGCACTACATCATGCTTTCTCTTTCTCTGCCTTCTAAGATATTTAATCTGCTGGTTATTTTCATACCCATGAGAACTTTCATCGGTTTTATGATGCGAAGGTGATTTCATTATGTTGTCTTCTCTTTCCTGAGAGAAGTGATACCTGTTCATGGATTCTTCACCTCTTTCCACATTGGAAGTGACCTACTGCATTCGATTTTGCAGCTGAGCCAATTTCTGTAGTAATTGTTGGTTAATTTGGTTGTTGTTGATCCAATCTTAGCAAAATTATTTCGTTTCCAAACTGTAAACCCCTCAAAGTTTGCACAACATCCATGGTCCCTAACCCAGTTTGGTGACCATGGATTCGTTACGTTGTTCTTCACCGCCGATTCCTTCCCGAAAATTAGAGAATTCGAGATCCTCTGCCATCTTTTCAATTCTGATTTCCTGTCTTTACTGACAATCTGCAATTCCAATGACCGAATATTCCTGTATAATGCTAGCAATCTGAAATTTTCAATGATTATTAGTTTAAAAATTAATTACAACATATATTCGAATATCTCTTTAGGAAAATAATTTCAATTCCGGAGGCCCGAGAGTTGCAACCGACGCTCTGATACCAAACTGTAACGTACCCCACGTTACACATATACATATCTACAATGTATAAGACTATAAAAATGAGATTTTATTTACACATACACATAATTACAATGTAAACCCATGCAATTAAAACAATTTCCTTTACGCATGCAATTATCGGCTTCATTATTCTCGTTAGTTGCCCATAAACATAATTCAAACACAGGTAGACATCAACATGCCATCCGCACCGAGAAACATATCAGAGTTTAATTCTATCTTTTCCTAATGCTCGATGAAGACTAACAATCCCTTAGCAGGGTGAAGGATAATTTATAAGCAAACATTGGAAAGACACAGAGTTAGATAGACATATCAAAGCTTGCTGAGTCAGCAACGTAAAACAACCTTAATCATGGAAAAACATCCAATCATGCATCCTATCATTATACCCAGATTTATGTCTATATTTTTATGAGCAAGACATGAACTTTCCATTCATAAAAAGGGTTATGCCAACATAAGCAAACATGAGGTGCTTAATTAAGTATAACCAACTCATCATTCACATACCAAATTAATACAGCAGATAGCTTATGCAATTCAAAGAAAACTCATTCATGAATACAACCTTCTAACAGGCTTAACATAGCATATTCATGGCTTACATTTAAATATACATTAATTCCACAGATTGGACATATCAAGCATAATTAAACACATGAATATTATAATTCATACACAGATACTTATATGAAATTCACATGAATGTGGCAACTCGCTGCATGTGAGCCACGCTCCTCCCAACCTTAGAACTTGTCCAGCATATACTATTTCAGCTCCCAAGTTCACCTCGAGTCGAGATACAGACATTAACCAGAGGTATCTCACCAATTTTCCCCAACTCACTCTTAGAGTCTCAGGTGGAAATAACTGAGGTAAAAGATATACATAGGGTTCAACAAACAATAGTTTGGTAACCAATTTCTTGTCAATTCCGCAATTGACCCACCTTATTTCCTTCCCAAAACGCACAGCGACACACTTCACTACAAACGTCGGGAATCCCTCTGGCTCTGATGATTCATTTCCAATTGACTGGTTAATTCAACAAAGGAATTCATGGCCCGATCAGGTTATCTCAGCATAACAATGTTCAGGTTAGCTCTGCATCTCGGGTTCAGTTTCATCTCAGGAAATCTCTCTAAGTTTTTATTTACTCTTAGAGAATTCCAAGACACATAGTGATCCTCTTCATTGTCCGTGTCTGAAACTCCTCTCGGTTTTTCCGCACTTTTATTGCACTCAACATATCCCCTGTGCTCTGCGTGCATTCTCCAGACCACGACCCCCCAACCGCCCAGGCTCTGCGAAGCATCAACATGCCCCACTAATGCCTGGATCGTTGAGGAAACCCCGTGTCCTCCTTTGGGCACCCATGTGGCTGTCCCCAAAGGAACACATTTCCTTCCCCAAGCTTAAGCATGATTATCCACTTAATCATAACATAAACAATATTTAATAATAATTAATTATTAAATACCCCCATTGAGTTTAAGGCTTATAAGTATGGGTTTTGGGTTTATCATAAGGTTTATAGAACAAGGGTTTAGGGAACACGAGAAGTCCTAATAGAGTGTTATTTAAATAATGAATGTTGGAGCTAATACTCTTGGACCACTATTGGAAATTGAAGCATTAAAGAATAAAGTAGTTGTAAAAGAATCTAAGATTGCAAAGCTCAACCAAAAACTCTTGAAGGATTGGAAAACACAATATTTTAGACATGATATGGAGACAATAAAATAAAATAAAATTCCAAATCACTAAATTGAACCCAAAATCACAAGAAAAGCCTAAAGTTGTGATCGTAGCAATCGTGTCCACAAGAAAAAGAGTTAAGAGAACAACAAATAATGAGGGAAGTAAATAATCTGACCATGCATCTAGCTCGAGTTCAAAAATAAGAAGAGCAAGATAGAAGATAAGGAGAAAGAGAACAAGGTGAAGTATAAGAACAACATAGAAATGTTAGATAAGCTATGAAAAGGAAAAGATTATTTAGACCCCAATTTGTAGAAGTATGCACAAAAAGTTAAAGATATGGAACAAAATCTTACGACATGTACCTACTACAACTCTAAAACAATTAGACACTTCTAAGAAATGCAAGAGAGATTGTATTCTAAGAAATGCAAGAGAGATAGGATTGCTGCTTATAGAATCATATTTGATATTAGAAGAGAGTCTCCAAAGAACCTTAAATTGACCTTGCAACATTACTCCCTTTATCTGTAATGAACTGGAGCATAGATGTGAAAAAACAAAATATACTTACTTGTGGATTTGTTAAATGCGGCTGGAAATGCTAATTTCAGTTTCATTCTTGTTCCTCTTCAGATGGTTTTTGAATTTACAGCATTTGTAGAGCTTCATATCTTATTAGTCTTAGTAGATATTCATATCGTTTACTGTTTGTAGTAAGGTAAATTGAATTGGATTAGATTTCTACACTTGTAACAAATATTTTCAATATTGTATGTAGATAATACATTTTACCTGAGTTTACCTAAGTGGTTTCTTTTTGGTATAAGGGTGCATGCTGTAGAAGGCCATGCATGTAGAGATGCAATATATGCAGTGGAAAATTAATTCGAGTATTTAGTTTGTAATGTATGGATTTCACAATAAGTGACTTATAAATTGCATACAAGGAATGATTGCGAATAAAAAACTATCAAATTTCTCCATAAGACAATTTGTCAAACACTTATTGAGCATTCCCCAATCTCTGGCACACGACATACATGTTGACAAGTTTGATTCCCAAACAGACATTTTGCTCAAAGCCATTTCTAAGCATGTGGGCATGGACCCGCTTTCCTTCTACGACCGCTTTCAATTGAGTACATGCGTTTAAGGAGGAATAGTCGACAAAATGGGGTACACTTCTTTATCCTTGCTCCGGTGACGAATTACTTGCTCAAAGAAAACGATGAATAGTACATTCCTTGTGGATTTGTTACTGGGTGGTTACAAGTAGAGAACAAATATGATTATGGCTTCAACCCATTAAAGCACTTCCAAAGGAAGCACATTAAAAACATTAATGTTGATTGACACTTGAAAATATTGAGAGGATGGAACTTTGAAATATCAATCAATTGAATTATATGTAAATGCAAAGTTGGAACTAACGTTATTGACTTATGTATCAAAATCTAATCATTAAAGCATTGATAATTTAGTCAAAACGTTCAATACAAGGATCTAAAGAAACTATGAAAACAGTTTGAATTCAAGCATTTATGACAACAATTTAAACACTATAGTTTTATGTTAAAAATCAAATCAAGGTTATTTCTTTTGATCATTATTGTATTTAACAAATATAGTGAAAGCTTTTTAATTTCACTCTATTTGTTGATGGTCAATAACTCAAATGGTTAGAAAATATTCACATGAAATGCTCACTTCAACCTTAACTAAAAGATAAGATAGAACTTGCTTAAAAAGTATTCACAAGAAATGTTCACGTCAACCTTAACATAAGAAATGATAGGAACTTGCTTGGAAGATGGCTTTGCTTAAACCATTCAAAATCAATGGCTATGTTTGTCATAAACTTGCATAATGGATATTATTCCACTTTTGTAGATATATTCCACTAAGTGTTACATGAATGAACAATTGAATAACAAAACATTTGGGAGAAATGAAAGGAATAAGTTATTGAGTGAAATGGCCATCCTGTTGTGCAGCATTAATAATAAAGCAACTCAAAGTAAAACATTTAATCTTGTACAACAAGTTGGTTATTACTCATCCTCCATAAACAGATAAAATACAGTACAAGTATACAAGGAAATTGCCATGGATGTCCCCTCCCACTTTCGTAATTTATTCATTACATTTTCTTTTATTAGTGCCTCCCGCCAATGACTTGTTTATGTGTGTCCTCCTCATGTGCCTGGAATGTCCGCTGGCTTTTGCAGTGCTCTCACAGTTTCTGTACCTCACTCGGTGGACTCTCCTCATCATCCTCATCCGCTTTGGATCATTGTCCTGCTAACATTAAGCTTGTGTGTAGTTGCGAACCTGTTGGTTTCTTCCTATCCAAAACATTGGATACCAAGTTACCAACTAAAGGAATCATCATATCTTGTGATTGCGCTAAAAGATTTCTTTTCCGAGCAGAATCAACGTAGGTCTACTCAATGCTTTCGCTGTACTCCACCGGCAATATGTGGATGGTGGCAAAAAATTGTCAAGAATTTATTGCTTCCCCATTCAAATTACGATATTAGTTTCATGCATATTCATTAAAAATAATAATTTAACACTAGCATACCCCTGGATCATAGTTACATCATTTCCATGTGACTCGACCTCATATGCCTATCACTATTCGAACTCATAAGCAATTATTAACCGATACATCACTGCTCAAAATACTTGCCATATGTTGCAAAAATGACCCCTTATCTACGTACACACAATTTTTTCTTATTTTACAACACATTGAAGTTTTTTTGAGCGTTTCATTTCCCCGCTTAAACATATTACCAAAACACTTTCCCTTTATCCACTTTCCTTCACACCTTATAGGATAATTGCTAGTGTGTAAAAGCGATAACTATTGTAACGAGTTTTCCTATCTCCACCATTGCTGGATACTTAATGAAGTGCTGAGATTATTCTAAAAACATGCCTTGGACCTTAGATTTAGCTCGATGGTCAAGATTCTCTAGGGTTGTTTAGGGTTTGGGCGTTGTCATCTTATTCTCATTCTCTGTCAGCCAGAGCTTCACCTCATCCAGCTTTTCCGACAGGAGTGGATTTACTCCTGCCCAGATACAATCTGCCATTCCTTGTTTTCTGATTACATCCAGTTTTCTCTTTATGTTTGTTTTGTTTCTCCGTTGGTTAATTAACGGGGCTGCCATTTTTATGGTTTCTACTATTCATGGAAGATTCGACGCCGCCAATTTCATGGAAACGTTCGGATTTTGATAATACCGTGTCTATGATTTATTAACAGTCTTTTATTAGGGCGGCCATTTCTTCCCCTCTTGAATGATAGCGCCCTTTTAGATGCATCCGCCATGCCGTTCTTGCCAGTGGATGGCCTGATTTCTTTCATTGCTTTTTTTCTTTTAGTTATTTCGGGCCCGGATACGCGAATTCTACAATAGCCCGTATGCCAAGAAGACCTTGCAATTACTCTCCACCTCCACAAGACACTTGTTCTTTTGAAAACGCATTCTGAATGCAGAGACCAATTGTCTTATGGGTGTTGAGAATAAATAGCAATTTCTGTAACAATCCCAGGGAATGAAGGAGGTCATTTGAAAATTTACGAAGCTCCTTTAAGGTTTGTATCTCTCAGCAAATGACCAATGTCCTCTCACTCTTGGAAGGATCAAAATTGTCCCGAGGTATGTAGTCAGTCACCAAAGTTAGCTTTGTTTTCTACAATATGTATTTCACAAAGTTAAAGGGGTTTTCTAGGGTACGATAAGTATTTTTGGACTTTCAGGCCCTAAAACTGGCTGGTTTTTAGTTTATTTATTTGGTTAGTTTGTTTATTATATGTATGTATTTTTATCTTAGTTGATTAGATGTTTTATAGTGCTGTAATCTGTACTCATTGGCCACGAAGATTCTGATTGATAGCAATTTTAGTGGTTTTTGGTACAGTACCAAAATAAGGCCATGATTGTGCCGTAGCCATGCATCTGGTCTTTTTTAATGAACAATTAGATAGGTTTAATTATTTTGGAAATTTTGTCTGTTGACTTACAAAACAGATTTTGTTCGATGTAGGCTTTAATTATTTCTGACTTTTGTTGATGTGGATCAAATTTGAAGGGTGGGGTCCCATTTCACTTTGAAGGGCTATGAGATATTTAACCCTTCAATGATGCCATGTAAAAATAAGTCATTCTTTTCATTTGAAAATGTACTAGTACATTAAAATTTTAATGTTTACTTACGTAGTAAAGTTGAGAGGCTTTATTTTGCAGTGGATATAGCAGCACTGAACGTCATATATGTCATATAACACAACCATATTTCGCCCCGATGTAGCGGCTCGCTCTCTAGGCCACTATGCCACCTTTGCCATCTTAGCAGTTTCCCAAATTGATCTTGCCTCTTAAACTTTTAACCAGTATAATAATACAGTTAACTTGCTAACCCCATTCCAATCCAACTTTCATCCTTACAGCCAAAATTAATACTATTTTACTCTTTCATGATCAGCTTGAACATGAGGAATTTATTAGTGAAATATAACTTAGGAGACACATAGAAAATCCACTTTCTAGATGTTTGGTGTGAATTGCCATAACTAAATTTATAGATGTTTTTTTCTGCATCAGCTACAGTTAGCTTGCTAGCCCAATTCCAATCCAACTTTTAACCAGTATAATAATATTTAATACCTCTTAAAATGGGTTCCTAGGCTGCTTCAAACACTACAAGCTCGATGAAGAATTGGGTTCTTCAACTCTTCTAAAAGCAACATGATGCTTATTCTTGGAAAAGATCAATCTTTGTAAATCACCAGCGTTCTTCAAACTAATATAAATTCTAGCCTACATAAAATCTAGACTACTTAACAATGGAAAAAATGATAATGTAAGAAAAAAAGGAAGAAATTGTTTCATAAGCCAAAAACATTGGACGTTGAGTTTGGTCTGTATCTGTTACTAAATTAGTGAACAATAGAGATGTATGCAGAAAGGCAGTAAAAAAGGTGAAGGGAAAGAATCTGAATGGTAACTTTTGTTGAATTGAGGACCATAATTCACTTTCATGCACCTCTATCAAACAACTGCGTTTCCATTTATAATCTTCCCTCACGCAACTATATTAGAGAGAACAGTTCAACAAATAAGTTGGATTGGATTGAAAACTAATAGCAAGTTTCTTTGTCACTCTAATTGTGTATCCTACGGCAGAATTGAATGCCAATGACAACAATATATGTTTTAATTTTTCATTCAACACTATGAATGCCACACGTACTTGGGATAGAAAAGTTTAAGCACTCCTTACATGTCACATGCTATGTTATGGTTTGAGCAAAGAGAACTATCCGACTCTAGGAAAATTTTGTTCTCAATAGCTGATTAAGGACCCTGGATGCTTCTTCTCTATAGCCCTCCCCCTAGATCTCGTTATACATACTAAATCTATGGTATGATGGAGTAGAGGATGGGTTGTAACTCATGAAGCATAAGTAAAACGTAGGTAGACCAAGTAGAGAGGAGATGCATAGATGGTTGAAGTTCTTGTTATATGGTTGAAGTTCTTGTTTTATTCCAGATCAGTCGATAAGAGCAACAAAATCAAAAGGTAAAGTAGCACTGTCGTTCTAAAAATCAAAATTACAAAAAACATTTTTGCCCCAGTTCGTACAGTCGAACGCGGATTGTAAGTGTAGTAGCATCGGTGGTCTTCATATTAATAAATACCAAGAATCTTAAACCGTGTACTAGAGGAAGGTGTTGATTCGACGACTGAGCAATTGGGGAAAATAGCTCATGTAATACAGTTTTAGATACAAAGTCTGGATTCTTGATCTAACTCATTAACTAGATGCATGGAGGTTGGCAAAGTGGGAACTCCCCCAAATCCCCAGGCTTTTTGGTAAGGCTGGGGGGTGCACTGCACAGACCTGTTTCCCTTAGGGATGCAACCGTGGCCAGTGGAAGCTGAACGGGGAAGAACTCGGTTTCAGAGTGAAAACAATGGTCTTCCTTGTCCCCTCCATTTCAGGAAAGTTAAAGGGCAGCTAAATTCTCAAGAGCTTTGATCGGGCAATAATGGAAAATAGGGCAAGGCAAGGAGCACATGGAATCATATGCGTATACACAGGACATATGAAGAAAGAATCAATTGTTGTTGTTGCTACAGTTGGGAATTGATAAATGTCGTTCTAAATAGCCTTTGACGGAGATTTGTGACAAACCCACTCTCGGGTCCAGGCTTCAAATTTGAAGCCTTCAAGGACCATTTGAAGTAACGAAATTTCAGTCAAATAATAATATTGTGTTTGAACTTTGAATTTACAGAATTTTAATCAAATAACAAAATTTTTAAATAATTGATGGGATCATGAATGGATAAAATGATGTACATACCTGTAAATTCATAGGATGTCGGCAATCTAGTCAGCCTTGAAATTGAGCTCCTCAAAGAAAACAAATTTCTTTATATATATTTATGGCAGGTTGGCATTGGAAGCTTCGCTCCGCAAACTCTCCTGGAGGACTGGAGGAGATAGGGTAGGTGGAACTTGGAAGTAGCTCGACCACAGTGGAGTAGGGGTATAAGAAAAAGCTTGTTTGTATTCCTGTAATATTATATATTGATGGTTGGAGCCATGGAAGCATCGAATTCGAGCATTGACTTGATACAACAAAGAAAACACAAGGTGGGATTCGCGAGCCGGAGGATTGACTTGATACAACAAAGAAAAAATAGGGTGTGAGGCTGGGAGCCATATATGGTAGGATTAACTTGATACAACAAAGAAAACGCGGGATTGTGGGTAGGGGCCACGGGCAGGAGCAGCAGCCTGCAACATTACAAGAAGTTTCTGGATTGTGGATTTTGTTTGAAATGCCAAATTCGGGGCACATTAACATAATATATTATACATTGAATACTCAATTAACTCACTGAGTCAGAATTCACGAATTGGTATGTGATAACTGGTAACTTGGTAAGCCCACTGCCAACAACATGTATGCGCCACCAACCAGGTTTAATAAATTTGTTGCTTCCATTAAATGTGTTAGACATGTAAGCGCTCGCTGCAAACACGAGAACTTAGAAGCATTCAAGCCATGGGATGTTCAATGTAAGCCCATCCACGTAAGTTGGTCAATGATATTATTAGAGGCCCAATGGTCCATGATCCATGGATGATCGAACACGTGGATATTGGAGAGTAATCGAGTCCCACTCCCAAGTCACCTAGCTAGTAGCCACATTCCCAATTTCCCATTGAAAACTGTCGATGGGTGAAATTTGGAGCTACCCTTCTGTTGCAATTTTAAACAGTAGTGGTTAATTTAATTATTGAAAGGCCTACCATGAAATTAAATTATTTTTGCATGGTAAAATTTGAAGTGGCCTTCTATGACGTGTAAAATGGCCTCTGAAGGGCCCTGAAGGCTTCAAATTTGAAG
This sequence comes from Larix kaempferi, assembly GCA_027924585.1. NCBI lineage: Eukaryota > Viridiplantae > Streptophyta > Pinopsida > Pinales > Pinaceae > Larix > Larix kaempferi. The sequence continues at coordinate 7,918,675 of BSBM01000444.1, forward strand.
CCTGTGTGGGATCTTGTCTCTTCTGGTTTTTATTTGTTTTGGTCAGTTGTTTATACCATTCTGATGAACGATTTTAAATGGGCTTGAAAGCTGTTTTCTGTATGAATGTTCTGGGTGATTCTTTGTAAGAGCTGCACAGTGAGTTTTGCACTGAGTGTGAACCTTACATAATATTAAAAACATTTATGCGTCGGAAGGTTTGATTTCTCTTGGTTATTGATTAATTTAGTATTTGATTGATTCAGCATTACTGGTTTATTATACCTAATAATACGATAATGTTTATTATACTTTATGTGGCCGGGATAAGTTTGTTCACCTTTCGTTGACTCTCAAATTTTATTGTTTTCAATCTGGCAGGAATGCCGGATTGGCAATCACCTTTATGAGAGTTATGAATATTACTGAAATTGAATTATATGTAACATTTTTTTACTTAGTAAATTGCCAAAAAGACGTCTTTCACCAAATTTAAAATTCACGGATATAAGAGATCTAAATATTCCAACAATTAACAGGTATTTTTCAAGGTTAATAAGAGGACAAATTCAACCTTTACATTGATTTCAATTTTTTTGGTCAGTCAAGTTTTTCTTTGATCTATTCATCTTCAAAAAGACTTTTTTCACTAAATTTAAAATTCTTGGATACCAGCATATATCCATTTTAAAGAGGATCTACTAACACCTAGAGGGTTCAAATCTCTCTAAGTGTAAACGTTTTTTTAGAGTGCAAATATTGAGGAAGTGTGTTTTAATTTATCATTTGTGTAGTTTTATATATATGCTGATGTAAATGTTTTAAAAGCCGACTTATTATTTTTTATAATATTTTATTATGTGCCAGCTCTAGGATGAACACAGAAGAAGATACACATCCCCTTACTGAGCTGTAGAATGCACCTCATTGATGCAATAAGAAATCTAAATATTCCAACTATTAACCGATATTTTTCAAGGTTAATAAAAAGACAAATTCAATCTTTACACTGATTTCATTTTTTTTTCCTGGTCAATCAAATTTATCAAGTTTTTCTTTGATCTATTCATTCTCAAGATTTCGGCAGTCTATTTTGCTGTAAAATAATTCAAAATCAATCAGGTGAAACAAGAAACCTTGAAAAGTTGAAAGATATGATTCCATTGTCAAACTTTCCATTAATCATATAATTTTTTTTTCATCAATCAAATAAAAATAAAAAGTTATGTTATGGTCAAATTTTCCATTAATTAAGTGGAACTTCAACTTTTCTACAAAATTGTTCACATATTAATTTTTAATTTTTGTAATTCTATATATATTTTGCCTTTGAATATAAATGTGTGCTTCTGTATATATTTAAATTTTATTTGGTTTGCAAGCGAGGTGTTTTTCTTCCACATATATTTTGCCGTTGGCTAGAAACTGTGTTTCTGTGGGTGTTTAGAATGTATGTGATTTACAATCTACAATGTTCTTATTAGCCTGGTAAAAGTTATAATCATTGTGAACAATGAATTCAATTCAGCCACTCTTTGATTCAGTAATTGGACATAAAACGCCTTCATGGAATTCTATATAGACCATCCGGATATATCTATAAAGTATAAACATATCGTTGATTGAAATATTCATTATAGATGATGTTTTTATGTTTCCCATTTATGTTCAGAATTAATGTGTAGGCTTGCGAGCATGTATGTTTTTGATGTTGTTATGTTTAGGGGTTGCAAGTTTACAACAAAAGCCATGGCATAAGTGATAGATACTAAGTCAACAGTTTTAATAGTGGATACCAGTGCATGATTGTTAATTCACCGGTTTTGCAATATGTTATTTAAGATTATTGCTATTCCACTTAACGTTGAATTCCAATTTTACAACAATGCTCCTGGCATAAGTGATACTACTCAAAAGTACTGATAGTGGATAACAATGCGTAGTTGTTATCAATGAATTCAATGTCTTTGCAATGTACAATTTAAGATTTCTGGCATCCCACTTTGGGTTGAAGTGGAAGGATTGAAATTCTTACCGTCTCTACCCGAAATCTGGTGGAGCATAATGTGATCCTAGAACTTAAAAAATTGAAAATGGGCATTTAGATATTTCATCTAGATCAAAGTTTTCATAAAATAGCAAATGCAGAAAATGTTTTAATAACCAAATGGCTAAACTACTTCAGCAGCATTTATTGTGTAGAGTTGCCTTTTGTATTCGAATTTTGCGTCGAGCACATACAGTTAAGTCCAACATAGTTGCTTAGCCAAAAAAACGTGTCATGGTTGGCAATTCGCTCTCATGTTAAATGTAATTTTATCTCTTTTGTGCTATACTGGCGGGTATTGTACATTCATCACGTAACATGTACCTCTAGAGCTGGGTATTCTACTGCAGGCTTTTTGCCAGTGACTTAAATTTTAAACACTAACTAAATCGCTACGGCCTCGCTAGCATTTGATGATGGATAAAACTGTAATTTCTGAATTATACATTGTTCAAATTGTAATTTCGAGCATTTGGGTTAGTTAAAATCCCCTCAACTCCCAGGATGCAGTTATCAGTTTTGCCTATATTGCAAAAATTGCTTGATATATTTGTGTTTTGGAATTTCCAACAAATTGGCTGACGAAATATTCACTGGGGACTCTAGAAAAACTGGAGTGGGGCGTTTTAGCTAGAATTTGGCCTTATGCCCTTGTTGTCATAATGTTGCAATGTTGGGCTTATGTCCTTGTTGTCATAATGTTGCAATGTTTTGATATATCAATTGAAATAATTGATCTAATACACAATGGGGGAAGGCTGAATTATTACACCTTTTTCCTCATTGTTTTCAAGTGCCATGCCCAACCTTTTGCTAGAATATGGCCTTATGTCCTTATTTTCATTTAATGAAGCAATGTTTTGATATATCAATAGAAATAATTGATCTAATACACAATGGGGGAAGTCTGAATTATTATACTTTTTTCCTTGTTTTCAAGTGACATGCCCAACCATTGTTATGACCTTTTTCTCTGGTAACACCGATGGAATACTACATTTTAAAGTGATTTTCAGTTCGTTATCTTTTTTCCACCCTGAAAAAAACAGTTGCTTGTTATTCAGTGTATTTGAATCAAAACAAACCTTACAATGCTGTCATCACAATCACCAATGTCAACAGTACCAAAACTATAAAGGACCCAAATATTACTAGTACAATTATTTTCAGTTTGTTATCTAATAAATTTTATTATTGCTATTCCTCCCTTGGTGATATAACTTCTCTGTTTTATTTTCTGTAGTTGCGGACTAGCATTTATAGTTAAATACTGAATCCAGCTTTGTCTATGCAGTTGATATCATAGTGAGGTACATAATATATTCCATGTTGCAGAGGAACAGCTCCAATAACTTTGAAAACATTATTGTTTTGGCATTTCTGGGAGTTTGATAACTAGGATGGATTGTTCCAAATTCAATGGAAATGGCATTGGGAGTGTGGAAAGTTTAGTGAGAGCAGTTTCACTTGTAGTAGGGTGGTTCAGAAATCTAATTCAACATTTATTGTGTTTGGTAGCACGAAGAAGCTCCCTTCCGGTTGCGGACTTGCACATTCCTCAACAAGTAGAGAGCTTCCACACGGTCCCTGAATACGTGGGCTCCCAAAATAGGTGTTTTTCTGTTGTGATTTCTTGGAGATTTTGGTGTGAAACATTGCCAGTGCCACATGGGCCATTACATTTTTACTTAACCTCATGAAGCCTTAAAACACGCTAGACCCTATTTTAAAACCAGATAGAATGCATGTCCTTGTGGATACAACATTTGGTATCAGAGTGGACGATCTTTGGTTTGGCTTCTTCAAACAAGTCATTTTACCATTGTTTTCCTTTTCTTAATCATCGGCATTGCATATAAATTTACAGGTTGTTAGAGAACATAGTGAAGTGCATTGGGTAAAAAATTCAGAATCTAGTTTGCCATATTTTTTTAAGTTATTAGTAAACAAATTAAGGGTTTTGTTACTCCCCAAATGAGGCTTAAACAAGGGTATCTGTCATTGAGAGACATCTGCATTCTTAAAACAGTTCAATCAGAATGCAAATTATATGGTATCTGTCATTGAAACATTGTGACGGAGGTTGAATTGCTCCTAGCATCCCACGACTGTCACCAACTCGAAGGTTATGTTCAGAAATAACAAGTATCCATTTTAGATCCCTATTCAATGGCTTTTCAGAGTCTTCTTCTATAGTAGAATTGGGCAGCCTTGATTTGAGATCTGTGTAAATTTAGTATTATAACTACTCCATTGAGATCTTAGTCTTGAGTTTTTTCATTCCTATGGTCGTATTCCTCCAAAATAGAACATGAAGTCTGTCCATCTTCATTTCCTCCGTAAATCCATCGGCAGGTTTATCCAATAGGTGCGTAGCAATTGCTGTTTGACGTGTTGATATTCCAGCAACCAGAGTTTGGGTGCAATTTCACCCAAACAAATTTGTCCTAGATTTTGCACAAGTCGGCACTAAAAGTAAAGCCAATCTTGACAGATATGCCAATGGAGATGTCTCTAGGATCACAAAGTCCTAAATTGTTTTTCTTATGATTGGTTATTTTTGTCACTTTATGAGTTGTTATATCTTTCCGTTCATGAGTTGTCAGTGAGACCTAGATTTAGAGGTCACTATGATCTTTATACTGTATAATACCATCATTGGTATGAAGATCGATGCTACATAATGACTTGAGTTTTTTTAAATTTTTATGCCACTTTGCATCTTGTTTGGTTGCCCTGAACTTTAACTTGGTCAAGCAAACAATATGGAGCAAGTCTGGAGCCAGCAAACAAGAGACAAAATGGTGAAAAAGGCTTAAGCCATTCTTTAACATTGTTCCTCGTACCAATGATGATATTATTTAGTACAAGGATCATAGTGACCTCTAGAGTTAGATCTCACTGAAACTGATTAGTGGATAGATATAACAACATAAAGTGAAAATAATAACAACTCGTATGAGAGGTGATCTAGGACTTTGTGATTGTCTAGGGACTTGTAATCTAACACTTCTTGTTCATTAGATGGTGTTCTATTTTTCCCAAACACAGGTCTGGCCTAATGAGATTATTAATAGAACCCTGTTTATCCTCTTTCAACACAGTAATGTTATGCTGTTCTCAATTATCTAAGAAGTAGCTTGTAAATGTGATTTCAGATTTTCCAGTGACTGACTACTCTAGAGAGGCTTCTTGTATGTAACTTGTAAGAGAAGCCTGCTATAAGTATCACACTTCTTGTTCATTAGATGGTGTTCTGTTTTCCCAAAGACAGGTCTGATGAGATTTATCATCAATTGAACTCTGTCTTTCCTTTTTCAGCAGAATAATGTTATGTTGTTCTCAATCTAAGAAGTAGTTTGTAAGTGTGATTTCAGATTTTTCACGGAGTAATCTAGAGAGGCTTCTTGTCTGTAACCTGTAAGAGAAACCTGCTATAAGTATCTAGTCTTTAGAGCCCTATATGTGACCTCCAATAAGCTTGCTGTAATTATTTTATAATATATATCGTATAGCCAGGAGGCGACCTGCTAAAAGCCTCATTGGAAGCCTGCTATAAATTTCTTATATGTGCTGTAAACTTGAGAGTGAAATTTCAGCTGTGTTGTGTACTACAGAGCCAAGAGCCAAGTCTACTACAGAATTCATAATCTGTGGCTTTGTCAAATTTAAGGGAAACAACTAAATTCACTAATGTCTTCTTGTGCTTCCCATGTAATTGAGAGTATGCTTTGTTGATAGAGTGAAACTGTGAAACAATTAATCTCACCATTATCTTGTGCTTTTCATGTAAATTGAAAGTATGCTTTGTTGAATGGTTAGGCGTTGTGATTATCTTTTGTGCCGACTGTCTAAAAGTTGGACACTGCATTGACGTCGAAGCCATGGAATGATAATCTGTACTCGCATGTTGGAGCCTAACATCTTGTTCTGAATTTCTATTTTCGACATTTTTCTATCTATTAATCCTCAATTTCCAAGTGTCGGTGTTAGATTGATCATACATAGTTAGTTCAATAGAGCTGTCGAAGTCATGCCATGCTATGGTAATTCTGTTTTAACGACGAATGTTAGCAGTGGCGCATGAAGGTGATCCATACGAGAACTCGAGGCCTCCTTTCCTCTCTCCCTTGTTTAACTTGCATTGATATGGTCAACTAAACTACTGATGAAGTTTGATTGTTTAATAGTAAGTTTGATTGCTTAATAGTATCGTTAGTTGGAATTAAGATATTATATTTTATTTCAATTTTGAAGGTTCTTTTTTAAACTTTAATTTTTTCTTTTCATTATATAAAATTGGTGTTCCCAATCTGCTGTTTTCTGCAAATATGGAGTTTTAGGTTTTTTTATAACTTTTCATCATATAAAATTCTTGTTCCCAATCTGCTGTTTTCTGCAAATCTAGAGGAAGTTTCTAACTATATTGAAAGTGGAATTCTTGTTCTCAATCTGCTGTTTTCTGCAAATATAGAGGAAGTTTCTAACTATATTGAAAGTGTGTTCAAGATGGTTTTGCGATTTGGAAACTTAATTGACTTTTTTTTTTTTTTTTGAGTTTCCCTGTTCTCAATGGCAAAAATGGTCAACTATACTTTCTCTTTCCATGGATCTCATCGATCATTATTCACTATATAATTATACCAAGTTTAAAGATAATACAGTTGGATCTCAGATCATTATTCATTATATAATTATACCAAGTTTAAAGATAATACAATGTATGAGGATGTGTGTGTAAATTATGTCTCCTATTTTGATTTGTGAGTTGGTATCAGAGGCTGACTGGCTTTAATTCCCTCACGGGAGTGCCCAAGATAATGTGAGAGCCTTGTTAGCAGATTCTCGCTGCTGAGTGCGAGTAATTAGTTTCCGCTGTGAGTGTAGATTATTTGCTTGTGTGCATTGTTTGCTTGTCATCAGTTGCAGATTCATTCCGCCCAGTGAAAGAAACCAGATCGCTGATTGCTGTGGTGAATCGTTGATCTCAAAGGGGCATGTTTATTTCCCGCTTAGCATAATCGTGATAAAATCTGCTGCCGCCAAGGAAGGTAGAGTAGCCTCTGCTGTGAGAAAGAGGAGACCCGTTTCGGTCAATGTACAGAGTATTGAGCCATCATAGGATAATTACGAGAGCAAAGATCGAAGGGGAACGATCGTTTGTGCAGTAATCGATACCTGGAAAGTGATCGGTGGCTTATGAATGTCAGTGAATATTAGAAAATACCTCCCAAAATCGTTTTATTTAACCCCCTTTCAATATGTCTTCCCAATTTAAAAAAACCCCTATTTTCCCTATATATTGTATGTATCCATTTTTTTATTTACATTTTTTATACTCCTTTATATATCTACCTAGTATATTGGCATGATACCGTGGGCTTGACTAAACCTCCCAAGGCCTGTAATAGGCATGAGTGGTTGGGTATTCAAACCCCCAAGGCCTATTGAGGGTCTATAACAGGCTCTGGAGGCTTAGAGCCTCCCAAGGCACCTTAGGGGCTTGGATACCTTCATGGTATACAAAACCCAGGGAATCTTTGCATAGCACCCTCACCTAGGAGGTTGCCCTAATCAACATGATAACTAACCATGAGGTGTACACAATGGGGGAGTCAGTTGCTCAATTAAGAGAGGTACCTACCTAGTACAAGGATGAGCATTGGGCACTTGGAGGAGAGCAATTAGCACTTGAAGCTTGGGACTATGTGATAAATACCTTGTAGCTTGGACACTTGACTTGGACAATTAGGTTGAGGAGCATACTTCATGGAGGTTGGTGATGGACTCGGACACATATGTTCAAAAGCATTGGAACTTAGTGACCACATCGACACACATGTTGAGGAGTGTTGGGCACAAGAAGACATGTGGCACACAATTAGACGAGGAGTGCCTCACATGAGGACACTTGGATAGCAAAGCACCATGGAATAGGAAGTGTTTGACCAACAACTTGTTTGATAGCGCATTGCCTTGAAAGGGGGCATTGATCCCAAAGAGCATCATGCATGGAGGGCGTTTGATCTTAGTGACCACATCGACACACATGTTGAGGAGTGTTGGGCACAAGAAGACATGTGGCACACAATTAGACGAGGAGTGCCTCACATGAGGACACTTGGATAGCAAAGCACCATGGAATAGGAAGTGTTTGACCAACAACTTGTTTGATAGCGCATTGCCTTGAAAGGGGGCATTGATCCCAAAGAGCATCATGCATGGAGGGCGTTTGATCTTGGGGGTTGGATAATGCCTTATGTGACACTTATATATTCTTGTATTGTAGAATGCTCCATGTGGGGTTCCATTGTTAGTTACTTGTATGAACATAAATCCTTGTTTTATGTTAGCAACTCTCACCTACTGTAGATATACAACAAGGAGAGACCTCTTGTTATCCATCATCGTCATTGTACTCTATTCTATCTTTGTATTATCTTGGAGATGTCTTGTATGGAGCAAGATGCTAGGGATTATGAGGAAATCCTAGGAGAAGACAAGAAGAGAGAGAGAGAGAGAGAGAGAGAGAGAGAGAGAGAGAGAGAGAGACATCTTGGACGTTCTTGGAGAGAGTGCCCTTGTGTCATGTTAAGGTTTTCTCTTGTGAGATGCTAGGGTTTATGCTATGCAAGTAAACCCTAGAGAAGAAAATGATGTTGGAAGTGATGATGGTTTCCTTGTGGCTCTTGTTGTAGCGCTATGGTTTCTACCTAAGTAGAAGACTTGACGAGTGGAACAACATGGATAGGGTTGGTAAACCCTAAGGAAGACGAGAACTAGTATGGTGAGATTGTGTGATACAAGCTTGGACTATGTGGCAAAGAGGACTTGTCGGTGTTGATGCTATCAAGTTGAGGATCTTTGGTGGAGTCACCAACTTTGGTTGGGAGTGATTCCTACCTAGGAGAAGTTGGTTGCTAGTATTTTCTTGTGGTTTCCCTACCTAAGGTTTGGAGAGCTCGACTTGTACCAGATTTGTCATAAATTTGTGGTATGCATTTGCAATTAATTATATATATTTATATGAAGTTTCCATCTGTCCAAATTTTGTGTAATTGCAGATTTGATTTTCGGCTTATGTTATCTTCATGATTGAGTAGACTTCAACACTGTTTAGGCATGCTGATTTGACATAACATGAAGCTGAATTGGATAAGTAATTTAACACATATTTGGAAGATAAAGGAGCAGTTTTACTGCTGCAATAGTATGATGTAATTAAGTATTTTCAGATCTGTAATTTGCATGGGAAGTGTGCCCTAAGGGATGTAACTTGTTGGCATTGAAGTACAATTGTTCGGTATTTATTTTCTTGGGCTCCCCGGTGAAATAGATTGGACAGAAATAGAATATGAGCTACTGTAATTTAATATTTCAGTTTCAGACCTAACGCTGAAAGTTCACAGGAAATAGAACTGGGAAACCTTGAGTAAATGACGTGAAATTTCAAAAATTGCATTAAAAGCCAAATTTCCAAAATTTAAACACTCATAGCCAACACTCGCATTAGCTTGGCCAACCCACCATCGAACATCTTATCGCATGGGGGACCCTTCATAACCAAGCTACAATTCAGGCAAGGAGATCCCAGCCAAGCTACAACTCTGGTAAGGGCCATGCTCAGTTACCTCTGCTCATCAAGGAATCCCAATGTTATACCTCCTAATGGGCAGATTCGAATAGTATAACAACTCACGATGATCAAGACTCACATGGTAGTAGTATATGTTGAAAACATTCCTCTCAAATGTCACACTCACAACGATCAACTTCCTCTTTGCAAACAAGGCACATACAACACGTAGATGGCATAGCAGCCATAGAATTCTAGTCTAGCAACAAAGAAAAATGATAAATAGGAGAGAAAGCCAATGAAGGAACAATGGAAGAAGAAAGTTCCCAAAGGATAAAGACTGGAATATATATGTGGTTGTGCATGGAAAGGTATCTGACAACATATTCTAAATGTAATTTGTGGTCTAGCCACCTTACAAATATCAAGAAGTTCACGAGTTGACAAGTGTTTTGGTTCTTATTCCCATTTTTTCACCCCTTCTGCATCTTGTCATATCATAGGCCCCACTTGCCCTTAGCAAACCATTCCAAGATGTGTTTTTACATTACTATGACTTTACATGCTTACATCACAGTGATGTCATCATTTTCATGTTCAAACTCAGTAGATATCAAAATGCCTAAGAATGTAATTATTCTGAAGTGGCGCCTTGGCCTTGGGCTTCACACTAAGAATCTACACAAGTATAACATATGTACACAGGCCTTTTACAAATCCCACATGGTTTGACATCTATGCGAAATTTCCACTTATGTACAATATCTACATGCCAGATTATATATAGCATGTATTACAAAGGGACACTTATCTGTAACACCCCAATTTCAACAATATCATTTCTAGAAAGGCATCATCGCCCAATTCACAATCCCAAAGGTTTGTCTAATCACATGTCCAAAGATCTCCATGGGTACTTTCGGAGCAACATCACTGAGATATTGTATATATCTTACTATGATCACATAATTTTTCATCATTTTAGATGATGCTGTAGTCTCCAAGGGATGTTTAAAAGTAACCTTCTTTCCACCAATGGAATATTGTTGTGTATCACCAATGGGTGTTCATTAACCAACTATGCCTCCTCACACTATAAACTTAATTGTGACTAGAGTTCTCTTCATTCTTCATCCTTGGTTGCCTCATTGAGGACATCTTGTTATATTGTTGTTGTGTTCCTTAAAACTTCAATGTACTATGAGTATGATGAGTATCATTTCACAAATGGCATCCAACATCTTTGGCATTGCAACTAGACCATCACAAACAACATTCTCCAATTTGGAACATTTGTGCTAGTATCAAGCTCTAAAATGTACCAAAAAAAACTTTGTCCAGTCTAGAATTGTAAGGCATTCAACTATCTTCTCAACTATTTCACTTCATCAGTCACCCCTGCCATTGTCCTGGTTGGAATTGGTGCCATTTCTTAATCAATAATTGATCTTCAAGCTTCATCAGCAACAACGAAACCTATTTATAACCACAGATAGGATGCATAGTCACTCTATTTTGCACCTCTGTGAGTAAACCCTGCAAAATGATTTTAATGACATGTGTCCTAAGATTTCATTGGCTGGATCCATTTTAGTCAACAAAAATTGCGTTCTTCCATCAAAATCCTTAACAAGGTCTTTAAGTAACTATCAAATAGCCTCCAAAGCTCTCACACCAATAAGGGATGCCTAAACTTCTAGAACCTATCCAAAATTTCTTCAATTGAACCCAAGAGGGTTTTGGCAATCTAGCATACCAATACCATGGGATTGCTACCCCTCTAAAAGTTGAAAACATGAGCTTTACAATTAATTTCATAAGTAATTTTTCTCAACCCAATCCAATTTTTTCGTATGGCAAAATGATTAGAATGGCCACAAATTTGTGAAAACTAATATTCAATCCTTCAGAGTGGTAAATTGCATGATTAGTATATGCCATGCTTGCTAGTTTGGTTGGAGATATTGAAAATCTTCCCCCTCTCTTCCCAAAAGTAGTATTATTCATGTTTAGGTTCTATAAATGAAACTCCAGAACCATTCTTCTAGGTTTCTGATCTCCTAAAAAGCTTTTGTTGAACTAACACTCCTTATTCCAGTACTAATTTCGGAACCAGGCCTGTTTTCATCCACAAATTTTTAGTTTAAAAAATTCCCAAACCATATGCTCCTCACCCAAAGCAAATTCTGATATAGAATACAAAGGATTTTTAGAAGAAATCAAAGTATTGATCACTTTATCTAACTTTACTGGTATTAAAGGTGTTATTACTCATGGAATTGATCTCTCTTGACTACAAGAACAAGAACATTTGTTTTCCTTCCTTGGTAATCATTCTTTTAAACCAAGGGCCCGGGGTTTCCAAACACCATATTCACCTAATCTCTAGGTTGATTTCAGTGCACATTAACATCACAGTAAGATGATAATCCAACCCTCACCCTAATGTCACATTCAGTCAATTAAGGCTTCGCCAAATTCACTTCTCCCCAAAACCGACTAGCCTTGCATCTCGCCCAATCAAATGGATCTATTTGCATACTCGTTCCCACTTTCTTACTGATTTTGGGAGGAATCTGAGACTGCTATCTTCCATGTCTCCATTTTCAATGCCTGTTGCAAAGCATGTTCTGCACAAGTTCTAAGGATGGTTATTTCTTCTTCAATGTCATGGAGACACCCTATGCGAACCCATTTAGCAAAGAATTGCCGTAGGGTTTCCCAGAAAGGTTACTAAATTTACCAACACAAATTTTCTTCTGATTTTCTACTGTTAACTATTAACAGAGAAATATTCTCTGTATTCCTCTCAGTCTTTCATTACAGGCAACCCTGGAATCTCATTCAAACAGTAAAATAATATAATAGCATAACACATCAATATCCTCACAGAAGAACTAGAATTGGATAAATTGTCTTCTTAAATGCAACAAAGTTGGATGTCTAATAGGACACCAGGCAACCATTGTTCATAATTGCATGTTTGGCACACTAAACATCCCATAATTTCTTTCTTTGTAATTATTTCAGGCTATCAATCTATGATTGTTCAATTCTAACTATCAACCAAACATTGTTCGTTATTTGTATATTTTGTTTCAAGGAAAACCTGGCTAGGAAACCCAAGGGATGGTTCCCCACATTCATGGATGGCATCCCCAGTAAACCCATCAACATAGACTAGTGTGCCTCACGCAGGGGGATTTGAACAGGGCACCTGTTGGCATAAAACTAGCCAAATGCCCAATAACATTGGTGACAACCAGTTGAGCTAACCCCTTGGGCTATTGTTGGTTATTGTTATAGCATAATGAAAATAATTGATTACAAGCAGTTATCTTAACACGTTGTAAGTTAACTGATCCCAAAACAAAACATGCCACAATGGAATGGTTGGTAAAATCATTAGGGCACCTGCCAATAAAATAGTCAGTGAAATCGTTAGTAGAACCATCAATGGAGTCATCAGTAGAACCATAGGTGGAGTCATTTGAGTAGTTATTCAAAAGTTAAGCCCAGTTGACTAGCTCAAGTGGTTCAGAGCTATGAATAGCAAGTAAGAGGTCTCAGGATCAAGTCCCCAGGCTGGCTGCCTTTGCGTATGTGGGACTCACTTGATGTCCCTGCTAGGTCAGGGTACAATAGTCCATGTAGCTCACTTTACACTGGGTGCCATCCTCAGAATGAGGGGAAGTGCCCAGGGGTTTCGTGGGGATGTATTTTCCAAGGAAAATATGCTATTCAACAGGTTAGTGGAGTTAATCAACACAATGCTTTATTCAACACAAATTCCCATGAAAACTTAAACCTCGTACATAGTAAAAGATTGAGAGGATTCCTGAGTATTTATGATTTTAATAATTCCCATATTTTCATGATCAATCTAAAGGAATTCTTCATCATAGCATGAAAATTGCCCAAAAAGGAAGCAAAACAGGATATAGTATCCTTTTACTCATGAAACGTGCTCATAAACATCAGTTATATTGAAAATGATTCAATTAGGGCAGAAAATATGCTTTGTTCATATACGATTTTAATCTCAGTTAACAACTCCAACACACGGTCAGAACATAATACGATTCATTCTCTAAAAAACAAAGAAACTGAAATAAAGCATACCCGAATGAGCTTCTTTTGAAGTTCTATATTTTGAGCTCGGATATTTCTCTCCTCAATTCCAAACATGACTCTACACACAAACCATAATCGTCTGCCAAACCCTAGAAATCGGTCCATATTCCTAAACAATGCAACAAATTAGTCAGAAATGATATTGCATCCCAATTGCAGAATGTCCATTACTGAAATAGAAATTTGTGATTTCTCAAATTTTATAAGTATAGCAGCGCTAAATGGTAGCAAAAGAAATGAACAAAGTTACAAAAAAATACTGATGGAATTTGGATGTTATGTGAAGGTCTGAGACACACAGTCAAATATGACAAATAATGTTGGCTCTCTTTAGCACCTCTAGCCCACATTTTCAATTGGCAATATTACCAGCATAGATCCAAATCCTAGGCTCTATCAAGCGCCGAGAGGGATCAAATCTCTCAAGGTGCAAACCTCTCCTTGAATAGCTCCTTGAGTGCAATACCTGAGCCACCTAATCCTAAGCTCTAAAGTTTCTAATTTAAGTCTCATATTTACTTTTTACTTTGTATTATTATTTTTTGTTATGTCCAACATAATATTTATTACTTTTTACTTTGTATTATTCTTTTTTGGTTATTTTCTATTATTTTGTTACTCGACAAACATTCTAAAATCTCATATTTACATTTTACTTTGTATTAAAAGTAAAAAGTAAAGTCTCTAGTTTAAGTCTCATATTTACTTTTTACTTTGAATTATTATATTTTGTTTATGACGGACATAATATTTATCACATAATCTTAAGTTCTAAAGTCTCTAGTTTAAGTCTCATATTTACTTTTTACTTTGTATTATTCTTTTTTGTTTATGGCCGACATAATATTTATTACTTTTTACTTTGTATTATTCTTTTTTGTTTACTTTGTATTATTTTGTTACTCGAGAAAGGCTTGAAAATCTCATATTTACATTTTACTTTGTATTAAAAGTAAAAAGTAACTCTCTAGTTTAAGTCTCATATTTATTTTTTTCTTTGAATTATTCTTTTTTTGTTTATGACCAACATAATATTCATCACCTAATCCTAAGCTCTAAAGTCTCTAGTTTAAGTCTCATATTTACTTTTTACTTTGTATTATTTTTTTTGGTTCACTTTGTATTATTTTGTTACTAGACAAACACTCGACAAACACTCACATGTTACAAGATCTCCCTCATACTGGGTTGTAGAGCGCCTCTCGGCGCAATAACTCACTGATGCTTCAAACATCAAATGACTTGTAGCAAACAAGGATGGCATTCAGAGTCATTGAAGGCTGTTTGTAGACTTTGCACTTGTCCATCTAGCATGAGACAATCAAGGGAGATCTAGGCAGAGCGATGGAAGGCAAGCTGCTATGTTTGCATATTGTTCAACATATATCCTCCAAAGGTGCATTTTAGAGCCAATCTTAGTATGAGACTTCAATATAGAAATAAAATGTTCTATAGAATAATAAGGAACGCTGAATGCTCAAATTTATTTGCTATTTCATAGTTTTGTTCACTAAAAATATCAATTTTGGCCAACTGAGCATTGGTTCACTGTCATGTCCCAAATTTGGCATTGGGTCACAATGGCCTAATCACATTGGCCCTATTCATTAGAGTTTGTCAAATTGATGCTAAAGGTCAAATAATTGCCAAGGAGGAAAATTACTAGTTTCTTAGGTTTGGGGTGGAAGCTTTGGGATTTGGAATAATGGGGATAATAAATGATGTTTGAACATTAGAATGGCATAAATATTTAATAAATGAGCTAAATAAATATATACAAGTGAAAATCAAAGTGGAATTTGATCATGAAGACACATGGAGGAAGTGGGACCCACATATGGCTAGATTTCCTCACTACACTTGGCATCATTCTCTCACCAATTCGAATTCAAGGTGAATGGTAACATACTTGGGGGAGTCCAAAATGTATTATTCATGGCATGACTCATCCAAGGTCGAAATATGGAAGAAGAGTAACTTCCATGGAAGAGGAAGAGGCAATTTGGAGCTAGTGAGACACTTGGGCTAGATTCCCTAGCTCTATGACAACAATGATGAAGATGCTATGACACCTATGACACAAATCAGACTTGAAGGCTGACATATGACATATATGACATGTCAGGGCTAAATATAGACTCCAAGAAGGCGCTCAAGGGTGTTAGGGCAGCTAAGATGCTTCCACATGTGATTTGGTGGAAGTGGGAGACTAGGGATTGGTGTACAAGTGGCGTTCTTTGGAATCTCTTCCCAACTTGAGTTGGCATGAGTCTCTTGGAAGGAATTCGATCCATGGAGGACATTAGAACTTTATAAATGTCAATAACAAAGAATGAAACCAACTTTTGATCATTTGTAGAATTTGCAATTGCATTTGTGAAGAGGGAGAGCTAGTGGATGACTAGTTTCTTGCCTTAGCCAATTTCGAGGGTGAAAGATTCCCATCCAAGTTGGTAATTGGAAAGGCCATTCAGACCTTTCATTTGGAGTTTTAATGGAGTTTTTATTTGTAGGTGTAAGCTATAGGGCAGCTCATGGTTTCTTCTATTGCAGCTCACTCCTTCAACCATTTCTAGTTTTGATGGCATATTCTTGATCCTTGAGGGAGGGCGTTTTTGGTGAGCTATTGTACTCTTTGGGGGGAGCTTCTAATGCCCCAATTTCTTTTGTAATATGAAGTAAATACTCTGTTCTTCATCTCCAGAAAGTTTCAGGTCGAAATTCCAAATAGAAATGTATAAATCTCAATTTTAATGAAAGAACAGTGCCATTTCCCCACTACCTTGTTGTGAATCAATGTAATGCTGATGATTTCGAATGAATGGATGATTCTCTGATATATTTGTGATCAATATACTGCCATGGATGTCTTCTACAACTTTCATGTACTGTACTTGAGCATTTGAAGTATTTTTACTCAGTTTAATTGCATTGGGAGAAGAAATAGTGCCATTTCCCCAAGGGTCAAATTGTTGATTTTTCTAGTTGAATGGGAGAGGGATGGAACAGATATAATAATCAATTAATGGTGCACATGAGACCTTAATAACATACTTAATACATTCCCTACCTCTGTTCAGAAATTTGAGTGGGTTTGGAGGCATTTGGGAAGCCATTTTCAGTACTTACCCCAGGGGGATTTGAACCCCAAATTACTAGTAAAATTGCATACTTGGTATAGAATCTTAAGAGAGTTTGCAGAGGTATTTTGGTGGCCATATATCATCCCTGAACATCATATTCAAGTCCTAATATGATTCATATTACTTCCTTGAAGATTTGAAGGCATTTGGAGTCAATTTGAGACTTAGAGACCAATACTAGTCAAAGGGAAATTACTAGTAAAGTTCTCTACATTGGCTAGAATTGAAAGAGGATTTGCAGAAGTATTTTAAAGGTCCAGAAGCATCCTTGTAATACATATTTATGTTCTAACATCATCCATATACCTTCTCAGAATATTTGGTAGCAATTGAAGCAATTTGGGGACCTAGAGCTCAAAACTAGTCAAAGGTCTAACTAGGGAAAAAAGTGAAAAATTGCCATTTTAATAAAATTCCTAACAAGGGACATTACATTCACTCATGAGATCCATAGAGTTCCATTTTCACTGTGTTTTTCTCCAGCCACGCGGCATGAGTTTAAAACAGATGAGGTCAGGTACAAGTCCAGTTACAGAAAATCAATTTTGATAGTTGTTTCTTAATATTTTGGCCATAAGGAGGGGTTGTTTCTTAATATTTTGGCCATCTTTGGGTACTTCTATGGACCAAGCAGCTGTTCTAGGCCATGAATCAGCAGTAACCAACCTTGTATCTGCGTTCTGGGAAAAGTAAGCAGCCCTAAACCATGAATTTTGGGCATGGCAACAGTTGGCCTGGGCATGATTAAGACCACAACAGCAACAAATCCAAATTTGATGAGTTCTGTGCAACTAAATCTTAATTTTGGGCATGCATATGGATGGGATCAGCCTCCCAACAACCATAAAAAAGAAGTTATGTGGTAAATACAACATTAAATGGCCTTGAATTTAATTTTAGACTAGATCTGAGCTAATCTGGGCAAAGTATGAGATGATTCACCATAGCAGCAGCCTGTTTGACCTTTCAAACAGCATTGAAAATGATTCTTGGCACTCCTAGGCTCACTTCCACCATGAATCAGCATTTAATCTCTAGTTCTGGAAATTTTCTAGGCACGAAAGTGGCAACCCCACCTCTGACTAACCATCAACCAGTCACTACCCTAGACTACAACCAAATCATTCAAGGGCATGCATCCTTTCTACATTTTGTATTTGAAAATGGCCAAAATATTAAGAAACAACAGCTGGCCATGTGATTTGTACCTATTGTATATATCCAGCAACCTTCGATGATGTAATCTCAAAGTATGAGTTCAACACTACCTTCTCCAAATAAGCACTCGAGCCATTTCAAGGGATTGCACACATGAGATTACATCATAGAAGGTAGGACTTCATGGAGATCTCTTCCAAGGGATTGCACACATGAAAATAATAGAGGTAGGACTTCATGGGGATCTCTTCCTAAAATGGGGAAATGTGGAGACACATTTCATTAAGTTGAAAGCAAGTACAAGTGTTAGTTCAAACTTCAAAGCGGAACTTTTGGGTGAGTCAAGAAGGTGTTCAAGCAAAAAATGACCTTGGTTCCTTCCTTTGATGATAATAACATCATACTTAAGCTATTGCAATAGTTCTTGTTTGGATTTTCTTGTATGGAGTTCATGGAGTCATTATTTGTATTAGCCTTGAAGTGTTAGTACACACTTGTTTTGCCCGGTTTTGGTTATGTAGTATCTCAAAAAATGGGGTATGTTTATGAAGTGTTCGGATATCCACATCATCTTTTTCAGGATCTTGCATGCAAATTAGGGTTTGCATGCAGAATCTAGGGTTTGCATGCACCTGCATGCACGGGCATGCATCCCAGTCACCAGTTTGATGCCTCCAGCACCTTATCCACCTTCTTCTAGCACCCGGGAGCCACCTACCACAGAGTTTTAGCCCTCCTAAGCTGAAAGGCGCCCACTTCTCACCTACTGCCAGAGAAGGGCGCACTTGTTCACCTACCACTGCAGTTTCACTTCAGTTACATTCAGTTAGCTCCGATTCTCCCTGATTTGAGGCTAGTTTCACTCCCGACTGACTGTATCACTTCCGTTGGACCTCCAGTTTGATTAGGTGACTTGTTCTGACTTTAGTTAGCCTCCCATGCGCCCCCACTGAGCCTCCAGATCCTATATCAGTGCTACACACTTCAGTTACACTTATTACACTCAGTTAGACTCAGATTGACACCTGGATGACTGGTTGTTGTGATTGATGAGCACCACCGATGATTGATGAGGACTCCTAGATAGAGTCAAGCTACTCCATTCTGTAATTCGAATGACCTCCTTAGGCAATTCAAATTGCTCTGTCATTGTGACAGTTTGTATTGTAATTCATTCACCCTTTCTGGGATAGAGAGCACTGCTGCATGTTTTGCACAGTTTTGCACCATATTTTCTATGTTCATATGTTGTGATTGATTTACTTGTTCATTAGATCTGCTGTGACTAATTTTACATGGTATCAGAGCCATTGCAGGGACAAGATCTCTTTTCTACAGGTGTTTATACAAGAAGATTTGACTGAATTGCTAAAAATTGCAAAAAGTTTGGCATGAGATATCTCAAGGGCATTCGCTCCTGTGCATGCAAAGCTTGAAAATTATTCCAATACCACTCCAGAAGCTTGAGTTACCACATAATTCCTGGATCTGATACATTGGACCCATTCAACATTGCTTGAAATCCAATCCCAGGTGTGATGCAACTCTCAAAGGGTGGATTGTTCGACCTTATTGTGGTTGTTTTTATGTGATTTGCAGGTTTATTGTCTCCTTCAAGTGCACTCGCTATCTTCTGCATGCAAGGTTTCCTACATCAATTGCATTCGCTATAGTCTGCATGCAAGCTTCCTCTTCATCAGTTGACTCGCTCCTAGCAATGGAATACTCTTCTTCAAAGCCTATCCTCACCCCATTCAATTATTTTGATTGGAAAGATGATATGGAGATCATATTACGTTCAAAAGGTTACTACCGAGTCACTATTGGTCTTGAATTGGAGCCAAACAATGTATCAGATCGAACCAAACACTACAACAAGCTTGATGAAGCTTATGGTCTTCTTTGTCTCTCCATCTCCAAAGATCTTCACTTCCATCTCAGCGGATTGAAGACTCCAAAAGCCATATGGGAGCAACTTGAAACATTATTCGGCAAGCAGGATGAGCTTAGGGCTTTTCAATTAGAGAATGAATTGATTGGCCTTAATCCTGAGAATTTCGAGACCATCAATGAATTCTTCACAAAATTCAAGAACTTGAACTTGCAATTGAAGAACAGTGGTGTTATCAAAGAGAATAAACAGTTGATCCTCTCCATTCTAAGCAAGCTTGGGAAAGATTATTCGATATTTGTCTCTACTTTCAATTCCGGTCGGCTAACTACCCCGAATTGGAAGATGCCTACCTTGAATGCCTTCATTGAGTCCGTTACAAAAGAGCATGACAAGTTGATTCAAATGGGGTCCATAAGCTCCAAAGATTCAGCCCTATTTGTTCAAGGACCCAAGATCTCGAATGGTAAAGGAAAGCTAAAGAAGGAGAAGCCCAAATTCGAGCCTCACAAGCAAAAAGACAAAGGCAAGCAAACGGATGCACCATCCGGTTCGAAATCCAAGCAAAAGGGCAAAGAAGGTAACCAAAAATCTAAATGTACTTATTGTAACCGTGGCTTTCATCCCGAAAGTTCATGTATGAAGAAGACTATAGATCAAATGGCCCTCCTTTTGGAAAAGAACAACATAACCCTTCCTGACGGTGCAAGGAAGAAGGATCGGAATGACGATCATGAAAGAGGACAAGCACTCATGGCAACGGTTTCGAAGCCCACTACTCTCTTGATAGATTCGGGTGCATCAAATCATATGGCTGCAAATATTGATTCTTTTTCCTCATTCGATCCAAACAGCTCCATCCCCATCCATTTGGGAGATGAATCAAAAATTTCTTCAAAGGGCAAAGGTACGATTCATGTAGAACATGGATGCTTTCAGAATGTTCTCTATGTGTCTTTCTTAGCTTTGAATCTCCTTTCTGTGTATCAAATGACACATACTGGTGAACCAAAGCAAGTCACATTCAGCCCTAATACAGTTGAAATTTCTGATATCAAAAGTGGAAGACTAGTTGCGGTTGGAAAGGCAAACCACATTGCAAAATGCTATGAGTTTTCGCACTTTATTCCGCTTGCAAAGCCCACTGCTCTTCGCACACATGGTAATGAGGTTAGTAGGCTTTGGCATGAAATATTTGGACATCTAAATTATAAGTATTTGCTGCTGCTATCAAATAAATCCATAGTAGATGGGCTTCCACAACTCCGTTCCTCGAAGGGAATATGCACTGGTTGCATTATTGGGAAGCACCCCGAGCACAGATTCGACCGCGGCAAGGCTAGCAGAGCCTCTACTATTTTGGGATTGATCCATTCTGATATCAGTGGTCCGCTGCCCCATATGTCATTAAATGGTTCAAGGTATGTTTTGACATTTATTGACGATTTTTCCCGCTTTACATGGGTATTCTTTCTCAAAAACAAGTCAGAAGTGCTTGGAAAATTCAAGGATTTTAAGGCTTCTGTTGAGACCACCACTGAGAGCAAGATCAAAGCTCTTAGATCTGATAATGGTGGGGAATATATCAAGCCCGAGTTGCTGCAACTTTGTGCCCAAAGCGGAATCAAGATCCAACATACAGTTCCCTACACACCCCAGCAGAACGGTGTAGCGGAAAGGAAAAACCGGTCACTGAAAGAGATGGCTACATGCATGATTGAATCAAAAGGTTTGGCTGCAAATCTTTGGGCTGAAGCAATCAATGTTGCTGCATATATACAGAACCGTGTTCCACATTCATCCGTGAAAGGTATGACTCCTTTCGAAGCATTCTTTGGTCACAAACCGGATGTGTCAAATTTGAGAGTTTTTGGCTCTACTGCATGGGCTAGAATTCCTTCTGAGAAGAGACGAGCTTTGGATCCACAAAGTATCGAGTGCATATTGATAGGATATGGGGAAGAATCAAAAGCATATAAACTCATGGATATCAGATCTAAAAAGATATTCATAGAGCGCAGTGTGCAGTTTGAAGAACCGCTTCAAGAATTGCAACTAGTCGAGGAGAAAACTGCCGATTCACCGCCTTCACCAGAAGAAGATCCGAGCAGCGATAATGAAGGTATGAGTTCTAATATTTCTGATATTGTAGCAGCATATGATGATCATGACATATCAGGTTCGGAATCCGATCATTATGATCCTCCTCAGTTACCAAAGTGGGCCCAAAACACTCTACAATCTGCTGGTTCTAGTCTTGGAAATCCTGCTGATCCGAGACGAACAAGAGGAGACTTTCAAAGAGCAGGTATGGATCTTTCTATTGCTGATCCATTTCTTCCTGAGATTTGTTATTTGATGGCTGGTTCAGATCCTACATCATACTATTTAGCCCATCGAGATCCGAGATGGAAAAGTGCCATGGATGAAGAGTACAGTTCTCTTCAAAAGAACAATACATGGGAGCTAGTTTCCCTTCCACCTGGAAGAAAATTAGTGAAGTGTAAATGGGTCTACCGTACTAAAGTTGCTGCTGATGGCACTATCAGCAAATATAAAGCAAGGTTGGTGGAAAAAGGTTTTTCCCAAGTCCAAGGAGTGGACTACACAGAGACCTTTGCACCGGTTGCAAAGATGGATTCCATCCGCCTTGTTTTAGCTATTGCCGCATCCAAGCACTGGGAGGTGCACCACATGGATGTGAAGAGTGCATTTTTACATGGAGACCTTGCTGAAGAGGTCTATATGCAGCAGCCAGAGGGTTATACATTAGATCCATCATTGGTTTGTAGATTGAAGAAGTCTTTGTACGGGTTAAAACAGGCCCCAAGAGCTTGGTACGCAAAGATGGACTCCTTCCTTCTTTCTCAGAATTTCCAAAGATGCAAATCTGATCCGAATGTGTATCTTCAACGAGTTAAAGGTAATTTGTTGGTTATTGTACTTTATGTTGATGATCTGCTTATTACTGGTAGCACACTTACTTCAATAAACAAGCTAAAATCTGCCTTAAATCTAGCTTTTGACATGAGCGATTTGGGCTTGCTGAGTCACTTTTTGGGCTTGGAGATAGCTCAAAATTTTGATGGGATCACTATATCTCAGCAAAAATATGCTTCCGACCTGTTATTGAAGTTTAATATGGCTGAATGTAAGGCAGCCCCGTTCCCATTCCTCTCAGGAATCAGTCTTGAGGAGGGAGATTCCACACCGCTTGCAGATTGCAGTATGTATCGACAGTTGATTGGTTCACTACTTTATTTGACACACTCACGGCCTGATATCTCATATGCCGTGAGTGCCGTGTCAAGATATATGCAGCAGCCACATGAGCTTCATTGGCGAGCAGCCAAGCAGATCTTGCAGTATGTGCAAGGTACGAGACAGTTTGGCATACACTATGCTGCAGATTCTGAGCTAGATTTCATTGGTTTTACTGATTCAGATTGGGCAGGTGATGGCATTGATCGGAAGTCCACTTCCGGTTATGTTTTCATGATTGGTCATGGTGCTATTTGCTGGTCCAGCAAAAAGCAAGCAGCCATTGCACTTTCTTCAGCAGAGGCAGAGTATCGAGGGGCAGTCAATGCCTGCCTTCAGGCAGTTTGGTTGCAGGGTATTCTTTCCGAGTTTGGTTTTGGTGGCACTACTTCGACTGTCCTATTTTGTGACAATCAAAGTGCTATCAAGATCTCCACAGATCCAGTTCAACGGCAGAGGACCAAACACATTGAGATTCATATGCATTACATTCGACAGTTGGTGCATGACCGCACCATCATTCTGCAATATTGCCCTACTGATGAGCAAATTGCAGACATCTTCACCAAGAGCTTCACTGAGAAGAAGTTCTCTTACCTCCGTTCACTGTTGGGGGTGAGTTCCATCATGGTGGAGACAGATTGATTCATTATTATGCTTTAGCTTGAGGGGGGGGCTTTCTTCCCACTGGGTTTTCCCTCTTTCCTCACTTAGTTTATTTTCAGCATTTTTTGGATTATTGTATTGGGGTGACCTTTGGTCTTAGTTACCAGGGCCCCACATTAATTTTTGGCACATCATAGTCTAGCTTGAGGGGGGGTGTTCGGATATCCACATCATCTTTTTCAGGATCTTGCATGCAAATTAGGGTTTGCATGCAGAATCTAGGGTTTGCATGCACGGGCATGCATCCCAGTCACCAGTTTGATGCCTCCAGCACCTTATCCACCTTCTTCTAGCACCCGGGAGCCACCTACCACAGAGTTTTAGCCCTCCTAAGCTGAAAGGCGCCCACTTCTCACCTACTGCCAGAGAAGGGCGCACTTGTTCACCTACCACTGCAGTTTCACTTCAGTTACATTCAGTTAGCTCCGATTCTCCCTGATTTGAGGCTAGTTTCACTCCCGACTGACTGTATCACTTCCGTTGGACCTCCAGTTTGATTAGGTGACTTGTTCTGACTTCAGTTAGCCTCCCATGCGCCCCCACTGAGCCTCCAGATCCTATATCAGTGCTACACACTTCAGTTACACTTATTACACTCAGTTAGACTCAGATTGACACCTGGATGACTGGTTGTTGTGATTGATGAGCACCACCGATGATTGATGAGGACTCCTAGATAGAGTCAAGCTACTCCATTCTGTAATTCGAATGACCTCCTTAGGCAATTCGAATTGCTCTGTCATTGTGACAGTTTGTATTGTAATTCATTCACCCTTTCTGGGATAGAGAGCACTGTTGCATGTTTTGCACAGTTTTGCACCATAGTTTCTATGTTCATCTGTTGTGATTGATTTACTTGTTCATTAGATCTGCCGTGACTAATTTTACATGAAGAAGTTTTATAGACATAAACATATATTATATTGTAATAGTTATGTTGGTATGTGCTAGCTTGTTAGGATATGTTCATTGTTGGTACTGAAAAGTATAGGTTTATTTACATGAAATATGGTAGAAGTATGTAGTTGGATTCAAGATGATATGAATCATGAAAGGAATGCCTACATGCATCTATTGAATGTAATTTTATTTTTAAGAATAATGAAATTACAAACCTCTTTTTCTGAGGAAAAAAAATATAACCTAATATGACATTTTTTTTACTGAACATTTCCTGTTTTTGTGTGTAATTATTGTCCTATGCTATGGGATGCTTGATTGTACAAATTTGGTGCTTGGATTCATCCATTGTGACAAACAGTCACTTCTTCACATTCAACATACATAGCATAATAAAGAAAACCAGATGATCATGACCTTCATGTCCTAAAAGTTGAAATTTCCCTCACTTCAGCATATTCCATGAGCTCGTCATTCTTCAGAGACTTGGATGCATAACAGACAGTCGAGTTGGAAAGAAAAGATATATCCTTGACTGGCCCTTCAACCTTTACGAGCTTAGATCCCAATCATTGCCTATATTGGGATCCTAGTCATTAATAGCACCCTATGCCTCCCTGATCTAGGTTCTAGCCCTTGCCTCTAACTTGAATCTCAAAGTTGATCCTCCAAGGACATTAGTTAGCAACTCAACTCCCTACAATTTTGATGAAAATTCCTAATCCAATCATTAAGATAAGGTAGAAAAAGCTTCCCATGCTTAATATTTTATTTTGCTTGAGTACTAGTATAATTGGAGGCATAATGCTTACAATTTACAATTGACATGGCTCAGATGAATTTTCAATTGTCATGTGCTTATCACAAAGTGATACATATATCGATACCTTCTAGGCATCTAAACAAGGTTCTTTGAAAAGAGACTTCTAGCAACAACTCAATGTGGTTGTCAACTATATAATTTGAATGGGACATGATCATAAAATTTATGTTGTCATTTCCCACTTTAAAACAAGACAATATGCACAACTACTTGTTTTGAAGACATGCATTAAAGATGGCAGTTATGATGTCCCGTTGATGTCTGAGAAGATTCACTTCCTTCTACTTAGATGAAAATAGAAACTAGCGGTGATTGAAGGGATCTTTACAAACACAAGACCCTAGGGAGCATGCTAATTTCATTATACCAATAAAGTGCATCTTATAAAAACGTTTATGACATATATTATACTAGTACATTTTTTTAGAGATAAACAACGCAATCCCTAGTTGTGTTGGTCAAAATCTCTCTAGTTACTTTTTCAAGATATGCTAGATTTTGTGCATCCTGGTTGTACCACTGGTTTCTGAGAATATTCCATTTCCTCTATTTAGATGATAATAACAACTAGAAGTGATTGAAGGGATCTTTATGAACATAAGACCCTAAAAGAGTTAGTCAAAACAGGTTGAGGAAGGTGTTGACCACGATAATCTACACTTGATGAAAATTTCCATCATCATTGCTTGAGTTCTTGTCCATCCTGAGAGAAATGTACAAATTGGATGATATTTTAATAACCCACACCTTTGGACAATCATAAATTTTGCATATGAAGTTGGAAGTGTATCATTAAATCCATGATTTTATGTTCTTTTCAAAGAAGGTTACAGTGTTACACGTATGCATAGATGGAATTTGCGTTTGATAAGGATAGTTTTTTGAGTGCATGCATGCTTAATGTATAATAATAAAATGCAACTGGGAAAATCGATAAGCATTCCCAACCATGATACCTGACAACCTCAAAGGCAGAGGAAGAACGAGTGCTTATATATGCAATTACAAAACTCGGATTGGGAACTAGAAGAGGTTGTTGCAAAGGAGAAACAGGATAACTAGAGGCTTATGGATGCAATAAAGGATCTAACACAAGGAAGTGAAGATAAGTAACTAGACATTGGATGACAATGTTCACCCTCACAATGATGGAATTGATGATTACTAGCAAACTAAACATCTTATTCAATGCTCACTAAACACTACACAAAGTTGATATATACTAAAAAAGACATCCCAACAATTTAGGGTAATATTCCAGATAGCTCTAAATAGTCTTCATGTTGACTTCCTTGACTGATTTTACACATTGTCTATGGGATCTGTCTATTCTTTTTCCAATTTTGTTTCAAGTCATTTTAAGGAGTAGGGCCAACAGGGCCAATAATAGTTTGGAAATATTATTATCAATTTCATAAGATATGTACGAGGCCAATACTATTTTTGAAATGTTATTATCAATGTCACAAGATATGGACCACCAAGAGCTTTCAGCTCAAGTTTTGATTTCAATATGGTGCAAGTGTTATGTCCCTAGTTTCAATTAAAAGATGCCTAGAGACAACCTGATTTCAAGGGATTGCACACATGACAATAATAGAGGTAGGGATTCATGGGGATCTCTTCCTAGAATGGGGAAATGTGGAGACACATTTCATTAAGTTCAAAGCAAATACAAGTGTTAGTTCAAACATCAAAGCATAACTTTTGGGTGAGTCAAGAAGGTGTACAAGCAAAAAATGACCCTGGTTCCTTCCTTTGATGATAATAACATCATACTTAAGCTATTGCAATCATTCTTGTTTGGATTTTCTTGTATGGAGTTCATGGAGTCATTATTTGTATTAGCCTTGAAGTGATAATACCCATTTTTTTTGCCCAGTTTTGATTATGTACTATCTCAGAAAAAGGGGTATGTTTATGAAGAAGTTTTATAGACATAAACATATATTATATTGTAATAGTTATGTTGGTATGTGCTATCCTGCTAGGATATGTTGGTACTGAAAAGTATAGGTTTATTTACATGAAATATGGTACAAGTATGTAGTTGGATTCAAGATGATATGAATAATGAAAGGAATGCCTACATGAATCTATTGAATGTAATTTTATTTTTAATAATAATGAAATTGCAAACCTCTCTTTATAAGGGAAAAAAAATATAACCTAATATGACATTTTTTTGACTGAACATTTCTTGTTTTTGTGTGCAATTATTTTCGTATGTTATGGGATGCTTGACTGTACAAATTCGGTGCTAGGTTTCATCCATTCTGACAAACAGTCCCTTCTTCACATTCAACATACAGAGCATAATAAAGAAAACCAGATGATCATGACCTTCATGTCCTAAAAGTTGAAATTTCCCTCACTTCAGCTTATTCCATGATCTTGTCATTCTTCAGAGACTTGGATGCATCACAGACAATCGAGTTGGAAAGAACAAATATATCCTTGACTGGCCCTTCATCCTTTACGAGCTTAGACTGTAATGGATTTGGTTACAGCTCATATGCATAAGATACTAGCCTATTTCACACTTCAGGATTGGATATAGAGAATCCCCTACCCCATACATTCTCTGTTGATGTTCCAAATATGTCAAAGAGAGATACCAGTCAAATTGATATAAATTGACATGGAATTAAATTGATACCGAGCTGGAGGTTTGATCATGATCATTGAAAAGAGAATTGATATTGGCTCCAAGATAGTTGAATTTTACTTCTTGGCATGGAGTGACAAAAGATTAAATGAAGGCAAGTTTTGTTAACTTTGATTGTTTTAAGGATGGAAATGTTGAATAATATAAAATTAAAAAGTGGCCAAATTACTTTAAATATTTTGAGAGTTAGTCAAAATAGGTTCTGGAAGGTGTTGACCATGATAATCTACACTTGATGAAAATTTCCATCATCATTGCTTGAGTTCTTGTCCATCTTGAGAGAAATGTACAAATTGGATGATATTTTAACCCACACCTTTGGACAATCATAAATTTTGCATATGAAGTTGGAAGTGTATCATTTAATCCATGATTTTATGTTCTTTTCAAAGAAGGTTACAGTGTTACACATATGCATAGATGGAATTTGTGTTTGATAAGGATAGTTTTTTTAGTGCATGCATGCTTAATGTATAATAATAAAATGCAACTGGGAAAATCGATAAGCATTCCCAACCATGATACCTAACAACTTGAAAAGCAGAGGAAGAACAAGTGCTTCTGCAATCACAAAACTCGGATTGGAAACTAGAAGAGTTTGTTGCAAAGGAGAAATGGGATAACCAGAGGCTTATGGATGCAATAAAGGATCTAACACAAGGAAGTGAAGATAAGTAACTAGACATCGGATGACAATTTTCACCCTCACAATGATGGAATTGATGATTACTAGTAAACTAAATACTACACAAAGTTGATATATACTAAAAAAGACATCCCAACAATACAGGGTAATATGCCGAATAGCTCTAAATACGCTTAATGTTGACTTCCTTGACTGATTTTACACATTGTCTATGGGATCTGTCTATTCTTTTTCCAATTTTGTTTCAAGTCGTTAGAAGGAGTAGGGCCAACAGGGCCAATAGAAAGCAATGCATGGGAAGACTGAAGTGTCTCAAGTATTCCAAACATTTTCACAAAATCAATTGAACACTGAAACTTATGTTAGATATATACATTTCTATACTTGTGGCATGAAAACATAAACATTCCATGTTGGTTAAATCTGGACAGAGTTGAGAAGAAAGGAAGGACTGAGTACCCCACTAAGACCAAAGTATACAAGAGATAGTCCAATCCTTGGTATGAGTATTCGAGAATTTGAACTAGCAACAAAGAGAAGAAGGAATATTGAAATTAACCTTGGTGCAGTTAATACTAAAGTGTTGGGTTAGCTTGAACCTTTGGATATTGAAGATCCAGTAGCAAAATTGATTTATATGTGTTTTCCTTTAATAATTTAATGGTCATTCAAGAAAATATCAACATAGAATTAAACCACAAAATTGTCATAGAATCATGAGATGTATCTTCATATGTTTTCTTATTTATAGAAAACATCATGCCCTACTGTTTAAGTTGCTAACAAAACTAGTTAGACAATGTGATGTTGAAAACCACTCTATAGAGCCTCTTGGCATATCACTCAAGAAGGCCTTGGGGAGGATGATATCATGGTTGGAAGAATAAATGTCAACCCCAAATTCTCTTATAACCAGTGTTGCAAAACTTAAACTTGTCAAGAACTCACCAATCTTTCAAAGATTTTTTCCACACTTCCTATAACCTTCAAACATTTCCCTTCAACACCTAAAAGTGTCAGCAGATACATGAGGACCAAGATGGATCAACATACCACACATCCCATAGGATATTTTAGTGCGTTTCTAGACATAATAACCCAAATAGAGATTGAAATTGGGACAACTCATACAATGTTCAGCTTATGCAACTGCTGGGTGGATATGCATGCATCAGATCACTGGAGAAGAACTAGATTTGTACTCTACCAATGTCTCTCTCACTAAGCCTACAATGCTACCAACTCGTTACTACTAATTGAACCTTCATAATTTCCTTGAATGGTTTTTTCTTACTCCTTAAACAAAGAATATCGCTCATAATAAGATTCATGGAGAGCTTCATGGATTCAGTCTCTTAGCACCGTGAATGCTAACAAATTTAAATAATTTTCTAAACCAAATGAAAAAAAATCTAAGCCCATATGTTCATGATCAAGCAAAAAAACATGGTTGGAATTGAAAAATATTCAACAACTTGGCTAACAAGAATTTGAATTGCAAGAGAAACTTAAATTTGATTCTTGAATTACAAACATATAATTATAATGTCCACTGCACAGTATCTGGTTCTATGAAAACTAACCTCTCTGAAGACTGCAAACCCCAAGGAACTTTGAACTCTGATGATGTGGGTTTCTATTGACTCTTGCCACATTATATAGGGATAAACTCCTTGCAAGTTGCATGGATCTACTACGTTTTACTCAGATATGGACCAATTTGGACTTGGAGTTCACCCAAAAAACATTGGGGGCTGAAACCAGTAACCAATACCATTATAGAAACCTCCACTTGGAACCAACAAAAATCGATGGGTAATTCGATGAGATTTCCCATCCTCAAATCCAGGGCGTGGTAACTGATTTATCGACTCGAGGATACTGCCCATTGCCCAACCTGAAATCTAGGGCGTGGTAACTTATTTGGTGAGACTTCACATTGCCCAACTCAAATCGAGGGCGTATTAGCTGATAGAGTCCATATATCAGCCACGAACCAGCTGCATCATCCTCCAATCAGGGCAAACTCGCCATTTGGTGGCTACAATACTGAAAAATCAGGGCGAATTCAATATTGGGTGGCCTTCATACCCAAAATGTGGGGCGAATCACCAGTTTCAACCATATTTGGCAGGGCGACATTCAATTTTTCCTCTCTCACGCGCCTATCTGGCCTTGGCAATTCGATTTCCCATTGATGTGGGTCAAATAAATTTGGGGCTAAATTATTAAATTAAAAAAAATTCTTTTCATGTTAAACATTCTCCCACCATATGTTTGAGACCCCTCTAATTTCGCCCTTAAAATCATCCCTGGTTTTCTCCAAATTCCATCTCAAACCAGGATACCTACTCTTTCAATTCACTGCCATATAGTATTGATCAAAGTGACCACCAGAGGCCCATGGATTTGCAAATTTAATCCCACTGTTTTCTTACACTAGGATGTTTGATACGTTAACCCTTATGATACACTTTACTGCCCTAAAGGGTTGAGTTCACCTTTCCATACCCATGTGAGGTGGCATGGAATAGGTTGCAAATCCTTTGGGTGATTTTATGTGTCAAGCCACCCAGTGCTTTGTTTGCAACAGAATAGGTAAATATGCATTATTGTCAACCTATCTCCATATATTGTTGAATCTATTTAAGTTTCTTGAGAAATCCATTCAACAGAAGGTTGTGTACATCATACTACCAAAAGCATGCTTTTAATGCCAAAAAACAACCCGCGAGGATAAATATTGCCAAAACCTAATTCCAAAAGCTACAACTATGTGTTCCGGGAACAAAGCTGTTGCAATGTTTGTAAAACATAAAAAAGACAGAAGTCTCCAAAATTTGAGACAGAAGAAAGGAACGATCTGTACAAGTAGAGATAATATATGTAACTACCGAATCTCAATTCCATACCCATGTTTCTTCTCATACAATGCACCTTTCTCAACCTCGAAGACTGTCCAACCACATTGTTTATAGAAAGTGCTTAATATAGAATCTGTACAAAATTGCTAAAGATCATTCCTACTAAACACAGCTTAAACCTTAGACTGTTGGATCATTAGTAATATCAGTGTTTGCTTATAGATGCTAAGCAAAAGTCCCGTATACACATTCTCATGAAGAAAAAGAATGCAAGGGAATCAAATCATTGGTGGCGTTAGCTTATCTGCAACCACCCACAATTTTCATTTGCAATAAAAATAGATGATCAATAAATTCGAGGTAATCGAACATACCTATGGTCCAGGCACACACAACACAATTTCTCTTTAACATGAAATTCCAGTTTTTTATTTCATCACATTCTAAACCCTAACAAGCCATCCTGGATGTCAAGCTTAGCCTATCCATAAGGTTAATATCTGACCAAGCTTAACCTATCCATAGCTGTGACTAAGGTTTAATATGTTTCATAACCTCTTCCGTTTTTTCAAAAGATCAAAAAACTTCTGTGGTAGTATCCAGCAATATTTCATAAAAATCCGACAATATTTCAATGTCTAAGACAAAAATGTACCTTATAAATAATATCTTCCTTGACTTCGCGTTGGATTCCACTAGCTAGTTTATGCGCTTTGAAGTTCCATAACACTAAAAACACAAATGATATAAATGTAGAAGAGCGACTCTTTCAGAGATCTCTTCATGTTCTTGCTGTGCGTTTCTCTCCCTCGACGCGATTTCAGAGATCTCTTCCTGTCCTTGCTGTGCGTTTCTCTCCCTGGACGTGATTTCAGAGATATCTTCCTGCCCTCGTTGTGCGTTTCTATCCCTCGACGCGATTTCAGAGATCTCTTCTTGTCCTTGCTGTGCGTTTCTCTCCCTCGACTAGATTTCTCTGCAAGCCCTTGTCTCTTCACACCCTGGCCTCAACGCGATTTCCCTGCAACTCTCATTGCCATTTCGGGGATATTTAGCAGCCCGCCCATATAAAATATACCCCAAAGTATTTGGGTATTGCTGTATTAAATAAAAAAACCCTAATACCCCTTAATATATAAGCTATATAATATTTGGGTTTTCATGTTTATTTAATACCCCCAATATGAACGAACGTGATATTATATTGGCCCCCTAGTGAAGCCCCCGTGGTTGATGATGTCCCAACAGTTATGTGTTGATTATGATGTTGATGATGATGTTCTAGCAGTTCCATATTGATGATTATGATGATGATGCTCCAGATATATGATGTTGTTTCAAAAATTCCTATGGCATACAGAGATTCACCAGTCAGTTGTACTGTTGTTGATGTTGATGTCTGTAGAATACCTTCCTAGTTAAGAGGGAGTGTTAAAGAAACGTAACTTCGGAAGATATTCTAATTGTATTTGTTTATTATATTATTATTCCTCCTTCGGGAGATATCATTGATGTAGTCGGTCATGTAAGTTCATTGAAAGAGTCAATGTAAACCCTCCTTTGTAAGTCGGGTCAATAGTGTACCCTTAAGAAACATATTAAATATATTATTGAGTCTCCCTAAGTGAAGTCGGCCCAGTTAGTTAGGTGAAGTCGACCCAATTAGGGTAAAAGGTCACCCAAAATAAGAATATAAATAGAGAGGTCAAATTCCTCATTTGCGCCATTCACTCACTCTTGCAAGTGCACAAGAGAGAGAAAGAATAAGTTCACTGGTGAAGAGAAGTTGTTGTTTGTCTTGGGGTTTTTACACTGTCTTGGTGAATTCTATATTGATGAAGTTTTGCGTGGTTTTCTCCCTTGTGGTTTCCCCAAGAAAAATATTGTGTTCTTTGTGTTGTTGTGCCTGTATTTCTTTTAGTGATCCTATTGTTGCAAATGATTTAAAGTTACCATGCTAAACAAGTAAAAACTTAACATTTTCTTGAATAGAGATACAAAGTTATTGATGATGACAACCAAAATATTGACCATGATGAGTACAACAATGCTCTCTATGGAAATCCCATAAGTATAAAGTATAATTGAAGTACAACCATGCTCTCTATGGAGAGGCCAATGCATATTTCCTCCTTGTTGTTAAGATAAACGGCTATGCTACCAAAGAATATTCTCGAAAACATAGAAGATGGCAAAGTGGTTCATCCCCTTCTAAGTATGGATAACCCATGTGCAAAATTTAACCTTCAAAACATATTCACCCAACCCTATTTGGAAGATAATGAATCAAGAATTGCAGTCAACATGGGAACTCAAAATATATCCACTAGTGACCATGCCATCAAAGAATATTCTCCAAAACATAGAAGATGAGAAAGAGGCTCATGAAATTACTACATAATGGTCTTATTTTGCATTGTTGTAGCATTGCATTGCGTCATTGTTATTGAAGTGAAAGAAAAACCACGTCTTGTTTGCGATATGTATTCACATTTTGTCCTTTATTTCTTTGCCTTGTTGACACAAAAGACAACTAATTGGTGTAAGTGATGCGTGTGTTGTGTGTATGTGTATGCCATCACATTAGAGTCACATTGACATCATATCTATGGTAATGGCATTCCATTAAAGTGTTAAAATTGTTTTGGAGTCATATTTGTGATGTGGATCTAATTATTAATTATTATTATTTAATTAACAATTAATTACTAATAATTATGTTTTAATTTTAATATTTTTAAATTAATAAAAATAAAATATTTTCTTTACTATTCAAAATCCTAGTTGCTCTGCTCCAGCTCCTTGCAATTTGTTTGGCTTTTTTTATCATAGATGGGGATGGGGTAGCCCTTTTGGCTTCCCACTCCTTTTTGTTTATGTCTTAACCTTCCCGTGCATAGTGGCTTCCTAGCGCTGAATTTCTCACAATTCCAATGCATCATGTCTCAAATATCTTGTCCTCATTGGGCAATTTTCTAGATTATGTCCCTCTCAAAAGTTATTTCTCATACATTTTTTTATGTGGTAGAGGATTTTATACTTCCCCATTTGAATCCAGGGAAGATGTGGATCTCATATTTTGTTATGGACCTTACTTCATGGGTCTAGGGGCAGTATATTGGATTTTGATAAGGAGGTAGATGTACCTTTTTCAATTCATGTGCGGGTTTTCCCTCTTCATCTGCCCATCCATTGTTGGAATGATGAATCTCTGGAGGCCATATGAAATTATGTGGGAAAGAATATTGATAAATTTAATCTAAAAGGAGGTATGTTTTCTTATACCTAGATGTCTGGAAGTATATTTGGAGGAGCTTCTTGAAGCCGTTAATCTCACTCTATATAGTTGATTGCATATCCAAGAGCTTGACTATGAGTAGTTATCTTTCAATTGCAAGATGTGCCATGAACATGGATACTTTTCCCAAAACTGCAAGGCCTTGTCTTTGTAATCACCTTTGGAAAGTTGAGATCAATTTCATTAGGTCAACAAAGCCAATGGCCCTAATTAATTATCCCTTCCACCCTTGTGCTCGACCTAGTTATCCATTCATTGTTTGCACCTCTTCCTTCATTTTCCTCCCCTCCTCTTTTGCGTCACTCTACATTGCATTAGTTTTCTCCCCCTCATCTCCCTTCTATTTCTTGACCCATTTTGTCTCTCTCCTCTCATCCTATTCCTTGAATATTAGTGGATCCCTTCTCTTGAATCACTAAGGTCTATCCCTTCTCGCTCTTTTTTTCTTCAGTGTTCTCAAAGTGGTGTTGTGACCAAGATCCATTCTCTTGTTTTCCTTATTGTTCTAAACCCTAAAAATTTGGGTTGATATTCCCATTCCATGCCAAAGATTTCTTATGTAGGTATTGTGTAGTGATATGGATTTGTTTATGCACTATGATCCCTAAAAGCATCAGTGTGTTTTTTGGACTTGATATTTCCTTGGGCCACCTGTGGATGTGATTGTTTAAAAATACGTTTTACTTGGAGGGAACTCAGACATGTTATGAGTTGGGATAAAAAAAAATTGTTCTTCCACATTTGTTTCAACATGGAAATGTGAGCAAAGCTTGTGTTGGTATTAGCTAACTAATTCAATCAAAATGCATATGAATTAATTTTAAACTAGCACACATTTTTTTTTCATATAATGTGAGATTGAACTTATGCAAAAGTTTGTTGCCTCTTTTGAGGCTCCCCACTTTGCATGCATGCATCAGAGAAAAGGTTGTCATGCTTTCTGGGAATAATTTTGATGATTCTTTAAGTGAGGATATGCATTCTATCATAGAGTTAAGTGTTGATATCTTGTTTCTCCTTAATTTGTTGTAGTAGAATTGTAGAACTTCTCGAGATGCAGTCTCCAACAATCATCTTTCATGTGTCATCTTTGCTTGCAATAATCATAGGACATATTATTAATCTTTTTATTTTCTAAAGGAAAACTTCACATGATTCCCACCTCTTCTTAGAATATATGGATGGAGGATATGCCAACCACTAACCATAGGAGCAATTGGTAATCTTGAGGGATTTGATTGAATCAGAATTGGTGACCTCCCCATTGACAACATGCCTTTGGTAGATGATTCAACCAATTAAGCTAACCATTGAAGCTACATATTCTTCTTCTTCAACATGCTTTATATATAAGATTCAAAGTTGAGTCTCCTCCTCCAAATTATTATTAAAACAACATGTGATTGGCTCTCCCAACTTATTATTACACCAAGATGTGATTGACTCTTCCAACTCATTATTACTTAACATGCGATTGAATCTTCTAACTTATTATTCAACCAACATGTGATTGACAATTCAATTGGACCACAATATGCTCTTAACATGTACAATTTTGATGTAATGTAACACAATGCATAGACTTTTACACAAGTGCTAGAGATTCCTCAACCTAATATAGGTTGAGGAATGTAACCCTGAAAATAATTTGTGAAATTGATATAGAAATTTTCACAAACACTTGAAATATTTACTTTTGACACTCTTAAAAAGTAAAAATGGCATATCTTCCATATAAGCATATTTCAAGTCATGTGAATGTAAGTATCCCATTGAAGCCTCTAATTTTGGTCTTTTGGTGTAATATTATACTTAAAAGTTTTGGCTCTTGTTGAGGGGTAATGGATCTAATGGTGAGGAGGTGCATTTCACTGCCCACAGCTAAGGTCAAAGCTTTAATGAGATTTTGGTTAGTTATGTTAAGGATAGAAGGGTAAGTGCCCCTCTTCAGTGAGACTCCATCCTCAGTGTGTCTTTGGATGTCTTGATTCTTCACAAGTCATAAGTTTCTTGTTAGGTGCCATTTCATAGAATGTTGACACTAGCCTAGGGTTTATAGTAGTGACCAACCAAATTTGAACCTAGGTCCCACTCAAGCAATTTCAACTAATTACTAATTTCCCTAAATCTTACAAAAAGTCTTGTTTTTTGTTTGCTTTTGTTTTAATAGTTGGCATTGTTTATATCAATAGAATAACTTATAATTCTACATAATAGTAAATATAAATAATTATGTAACCAAAGACCTTCATTTTGGAAGTGGTATTATTATTATTATAATACAATACATTATATTTATCAACAAAACCTATTGTACTTTAAATGCTTTATGAATTAAGTGCTTGAAATGATGTTGACTGGTCACCATGTATACATAATAATTTATATAGTTTAAGTGGTATAGGGATGGTATATGTGGTACAAGTGGTGTAAACGACACATGTATGGTGTATGTGGAACAAATATGTTTATGTTGCACAAGGAGAACATGTGTGGTATATGTTGTAGACGTGTCACATCTAATAATGGTTTGTGTGGCACGAGTGTAGTCTATTTGGTGTGTGTGACATATGGGTAGTATATGTGAATGGTGTAAATGTGGTCTATGTGGCACAAATTTTGTTTATGTGTCACAAACATGGTCTATGAGGTGCATGTGGCACACATAATAGGTTTTTGTGGCACATCTAACATAATATTGGTTTAAATGCAGTATATGAAGAAAATTGTTTAATGTATTATTGTTGCCTTAAACTAATTTGTGTATGCATACACGTTCATAATGTTATGGGCGACATTCATATTATTGCAAGAAATAATGGTGCCCTAGAAAACCTTTCATATTTTTATATAAATGATGAAAATGTACAAAATCTATGTAGAACAATGTAAAATTCTTAGTGATTGCCCAAAGCCATAACCCACTAGCAAATTTCAAATATGTTTACTATAATTTTTAAAAGACTAGAGTGTGCAAAGTAAAGAATGCTATACGAATCTACCTAGAGTATCAACGCAGACATCAACGGATACTGCCAAGCTGATCACGGACAATAGAGAACCCAAAACCAAAGGTAGGGATCCCAACCGGCTGGTTGTCAACCTCTCAAGCATAGAATTAACTGCGCCCTCTAGAAAACTCTTAGAGAAAGGTCTTAATTTCGTCGTTTCCCTCATAAATATTCCTATTGAGGACATTATTTGTAGCATTGGGGAAAGCATTAAACACCTTCCAGAAAATGAAGTTGAGGAGGTGCATCAGGATAGTGCGGAGACCCTAAGAAGAGCCAAACTCCCAAAACCCAACATTACCAGAGAAGAAATCAGAGCGCTGAAGGAGCTGAAGAATAATAATAACATTGTTATTCTGAAGGATGATAAAGGAGGAGCACGATTATTCTTAATACGGAAGAATATGTTGATAAGATGAGAGCTCACTTGAATTCAAGTGGTTGTTATAAGAAGCTCAACCATAATCCCCTCAATCGTATTACTAGAGAAGTCACGGAGGCCATTAAGACATCATCCATGGACAATGAACTCAAGAAAAAACTTATTATTTCTGAACCATTGATTCCAAGGATATACGGTCTCCCCAAGATTCACAAAGCTGGTGTTCCCCTCCGACCCATAGTGGATACCATAGGCTCACCAACCTATAGATTAGCTAAATTCTTAGCTAACAAACTAAAACCACTGGTAGGGACCACAAGCTCCTTTATTAAGGATTCTTCATTCTTTATTGAGAAAATCAAAGACAGACACATGGAAGATAATGAGTTATTCCTAAGCTTGGATGTTGTTTCTCTCTTCACAATGATTCCAATTGATGAAGCAATCAAAGTCATTAACGATCTAACTGATCCTGAAACAACTAGGCTAGTAGGATTATGTCTCAAATCCACATTCTTTAGTTTCCAGGGTGATCTTTACGAGCAGACTTGTGGAGTGGCAATGGGTTCTCCCCTTTCACCTATTATTGCCAACCTATTTATGGATAACTTTCAGCAAAAATCTCTCAACTTAGCTCATCCAAAACCAGAATGGTGTTCCAGGTTTATAGATGATACATTTCTAATATGGGCCCATGCGTAAGAAGAGCTGGATAAATTTGTTGATCACCTCAACAAACAATCCAACTCCATTAAATTTACAACAAAGATGTAAGAGAATAATGCCATTTCCTTTCTTGACACTTTGATCATCAAAAAGGATGATGGTAGCATAGCCCACAAGGTCTATAGGAAGAAAACCCACATTGAGCAATACCTTCACATGCTTTCCCACCATCACCTGAACCAGAAAATGGCGGTTTTAAACACATTGATCACCAGGGCCCCCCTAAGGATTTCTGATAGAGACCATATAGATGCTGAGAGGGAACACTTATGCACTGTCTTCCTAAGTAACAGATATAACCTAGCTCAAATTAACAAAGCCTTTGCTAAAGTCGAAAACCACCAAAATAGACCTAAGGTTTCATCCAAAGAAAGGAGGGTGGGGGATCACAAGGCATTCCTTCCCTACATACAAGGAATCATAGACAAGATAACCAAACACCTAAAAAATAAAAACATTGACTTAGTGTTCTCACTGCCTAATAGCATTAAAAAGATTCCAAAGTCAGTAAAAGACCCCATAGACCCGTACCTAAAAAAGGGGGTTTACCAGATTCCTTGTGATTGCGAGAAATCCTACATTGGCGAAACTGGGAGATCCACTCGAACTAGGGTTAAGGAACACTGCACAGATACCCGTCTAGATCGAACCCACAAATTTGCACCAGCGAAGCACTCCCATGACACAAAGCACCCAATTAGGATAGAGGACATGAAGGTGTTAGCTCAAGTTGATAATTGGTCCAAAAGAAGAATCAGGGAGGCAATTGAGATAGTTAAGAACCCTAACTGCTTGAATATGGATGACAGCTTGACCATTAGTAGAACCTGGCTCCCGAACCTCACAAAATAGGCTAAGTTTCTAACTAAATCTAATTAAACTAAAATAAAAAAATTAACATTTTAACTATAATTAAATAAGAATTTAAAATATAATAATTATATATAATATTATATTAATTAATAAAAACAGGGTTGGCAGGTGCGGGTGGAGTCCTCTTCGACTCTGATGGAACAAAAAGAAAAGATTATGCATGGGGACTAGGCAGAACAACAAACAATAGTGCCGAGTGGCTTGCGCTTATTAAAGGTCTGGAGATTGCCAGGGAGGAGGGTATCAATGACCTAGTTGTTTGTGGAGATTCCATGATGGTCATTTGAGAAGCTCGAAATCTAAGCAAAAATAGGAAGAGCCCGATCTTAAAACTTCGTAACCTTCTAAAGTATCCGATCAGTGAATTCAACAACATTAGTTTACTCCACATCTTGAGAAACAACAACCAAGATGCTGATGAGATGGCCAATAACGACGCTAAACTCAGCCGGGGAGTCCTGGTTAGCAATCTAGTCATGAAACATAAAGTATGGATCCATTGTCTTTGATTGCCAGTTAATAACATGCCAACTATTTTTAGAACTAATTCCTCCATGGGGGTTTCTTGGTCTCAAGTCCCTTGCAAACTCAGGAATTTTTATCCAAAGTCGAAAACCCACACAGGGGCTTCGGTTGGAGCACAGGTCGCACGCGCTCGTCACATGCCTCCCATCTGGAAAGCATGCGAGCCCTCCCTTCATTCGATCATTGCGCTGCTAGCTAGTACATGGAATTAAGGCAAGATGGCGGTTCTTTTCTATTTAGCCCGTTTCGCAAAATGGGGTGGCGGAGTTTTGAGTTAATGAACAGGAAGAACGGTCAGGCTGACAAAAATTTTCCTTTCTTCCCAATTTGCAGAGAAGGGAGGCAAAGTGTTCGCTTTAAAATGACTGATTCAAGGCTATTCTCCCATGGCAAGCAGACCATGCCTCATCCGGGCAGCGAACCATTGCCGGACTTCAGAAAAAGGTTCCCCTCTTGGCCAGGAGGACATGAGTGTTTGGCCTGCGAGCAACATAAAGCGAAGGTTCACGTCTGTGGTGGTTCGGATGAGCAGTAGGGTATTAAAGCTTCCTTCACGATGGTGGACGACCATCTTAGCATGCTACATGCACAAATTCATGTTCTAAAAAATGAGAATTATGACATCAAGCAAACTCTGCATCGCCTGAATTCAGTGGAGTAGATTGGCCATCTCAAGGTTCGTAAACACATCGGCAGTCTCAATATGAAGGTAGACACCATCTCTGCAAAGATGGATGAAGGATGTACTTGTCAAATCTGAGCGGTTCGAGTCATAGCTCAGCGAAATGAGGCTAAGGTTGACATTCTGCAGAAGGAGCTCGTGGAATTGAAGAATGACCTGCTAAACAACGATGGTGTGCCTCAGAACTAGCTGTGTTCAGGGTTTCCTTTTTATTTTTGTTTCAGTTGGGTCTTTTTGGCGTTAGCTGAGGCCAACATAGTTATGCTTTTGTTTTTAAGTATCAAGGGTGATCTTGTAAGGAGCCTGTTGGAGTCTTCTCTCGGTAAACGTTACGTTTTACGTTTTTATATGTATGGAGTCTGGTGATCTGGTAAGTCTGTATGGAGTCTGTAAGGAGTCTTTATGAAGTTTGGGGTAAGCCTATGATGGTCGTTTTGGAAGTCTGTAATGTCTGGGACGTTTCTACACTCTATAGGTCCTTCTTTTGCGTCTTATGGACGTAGTTTGGAAAAGATGATAGTTAAGGTATGCCGGCTCTCCTTAGTTGGGATGCCGCATGACCTTACACTCTGTATTTTGGTTTTTACCTCCTTTTTTATCAATATAAAACCATCTCAACCGTTTTCGTTAAAAAAATAAAATTATATTAATTAATAAATTTTTAAAATTTTAAAATTATTATTTATTAATATTAATTAATAAAACTTTAACTTTATGAATTCAAGTCTAATAAACCCTAAACCCTTATTAAAAAACTTGAAAATTATGGGTTAGGATTGAAAATTAATAATTAATAATTATTAATTATTAATATAAATTAATACAAATTTTAACTTTAAGAATTCAAATTTAATAAACCCTAAACCCCTAAAAAAATAAAAAAAAACTGTAAATTTAAAAACTTTAAGAATTTAAATTTAATAACTTAATAACTTTTAAAATTTAAATGTAATAAATCCTAACCTTGATTAATTAATTAATAATTTAATTTTAACTTTACGAATTTAAATTTAAATTTAACAAAACCAATCAACTAAATATGAATTCAACATAAAGCTCACTATTAATGAAATTTAAAAAATGAATTAATTTAATTATTAATTATCAACTAATTAAAAATTAGTTAATTAACTAAATATGAATTCA
Organism: Larix kaempferi; assembly: GCA_027924585.1. Lineage (NCBI taxonomy): Eukaryota > Viridiplantae > Streptophyta > Pinopsida > Pinales > Pinaceae > Larix > Larix kaempferi. The sequence goes on from BSBM01000444.1 coordinate 7,961,074, forward strand.
ACATAAAGCTCACTATTAATGAAATTTAAAAAATGAATTAATTTAGTTATTAATTATCAACTAATTAAAAATTAGTTAATTGATAATATTAATTAAATTAAAAATAAAAATTAATTAGTAATAATAATAAAAATTTCAAACTAATAATAATTAATTATCATAACTTTTCAATTAATTAAAATTAAAATATGAATTAATATAATTTTAATTTTTTTTTTTTACTACTCTATATTAAATAATTGATGAGGGAGAAGATCTTCTCAGGCATCAGCGTTAATGTCCTGATGATGAGCCAAGGATGCCTCGAAACGTTGACTACATTAATTCACCTAACACAGACTCTCCACAAGATGCCATGAATCTACCCAATTGAGGATTGATAGTCTTTTTTTTCGAAAATCTCATTTGATGTATTAGAAGATATTTAACCATCAAGGCGAACTATTCCGACTCCTCTTTTCTTTACCCCTTTTGAACATACAAAAAATTCACTAACACATGCCAAATATTATTTAAATAAATGTATATAAGCACTTTTTTATAAATAAATTAAGTAGACATTTTTCATTTGAAAAAAAATGAAAATGGTTATTTTTTCTCATTTATACTTACATTGACTACACATAATCAGTCATAGTCCAAAATGCAACCATACATGACAAACACATTATTGTAATATTGTCATCATTCCACCCATCCATGTCATATTTAATCTTATGAGAACTTCAACTCTTATTTCTTTGTCTCTAGAATAACTAACATAAACGCAAAAAAGATAAAAATATATTAAAATGCAAATTTTTCTATGCTTAAATCTTTTTTTAATATATATATATATTTTTAATATTAAAAGTTTAAATAATTCTTTTTATTTTAAAAGTTATAAACTATAAACCCATTTTATCCACGCTACATTGTAAAATGCACCCTCCCTTATTGACCCCATTGAAGCTAGGAAGCCAACATAGAGATTGTTAGTTGGCCCCATTGAGAAACATAGAGATTGTTTGTTGGCCCCATTGAGATAAAGGGTTCCTTTATCCACAAGAACCGCCTAGTTAGCAAAGAGATCAGCTTTTTTATGAGCGAGCCGGTAAAAGAGGAACCGAACGCGCATTTAAGAAATACAACTTTTGTTTCTACTGTTTCTCCTTTCCCTAGGGTTTAGTTTTTATCAGCTTTGTTCGGATATTCGTTCGGATATTCCCCAGCGGGTAGTCCCTGAATAGAGCCCTAAAAGTAAACCCCTTCAGCTGAGACATTATGGTCGGTTTGGAGCTGAATTGGAAGAGTGAGGAGCTTCTCAATTATTTTAAAATTAGATCTTCAATCTAGTTGTATACTTATCATAGATATATATAGTAAACAACACTAGGCTTTTTATGATGATCTTCAATATTGTTGTATACTTACCGTAGATATATAGTAAACAAAACTAGAGAGATCAACCTTTTTATGATGATGTTCAATATGGTTGTATACTTACCATAGATATAGAGTCAGCTTTAACATCAATTAGATAAAATGTACAAGGCAAATGATGTTTTTTTTCTTATATAAATAATTGATTTTGAGTGGCAACAACGGCCTTTTTTTTTTATAACTCCATACACATTTCAAAATGAAAATCATATTTACAGTTGATTAATCCAAAGTATAATAACATTTTAAATATAGCCTAAAACACCCCATTACCATAGATTTGGTTTTTATCATCCAAGTTTGATTTTTATTAGGCCTTCTTCTTGTATTCTATTTGTTCATGACAAAGCTTGTTTTTTTATCTCATTAGTAAATTAAACTTAATTTCTGTTACTTTTGGGTAAGTTAAATTTAATTTGTTTTTTTATTTAAAATTTATATATATTTTTAAGTTTTTGTTTTGTTATTTTTATTTTTGAGTATAACATTTCTATGCTTTCTATAATACTTTGCAAATTTCTAATCAATGAGTTAACAATAAAACAGGAACATTACCACCTCATAACTTTTCTTTAAAATATTTAATTATAAATTTCCTTTTAAAAATGTACTTTCCTTCAAAGTTAAAAAGAATCCAATTCTTATCAAAAGCATGAAGTGTGAATAAAACTCACCCTCATTTAAGAACCTCCCACCTTAATTAAGAGTTCTCACCTTTTAGAGGCCTCTGCATATTTGGTGCATAGGCGTGTGATACGAGGTACTTAAATCTTTCAGTATCCACTAAAATCCGGCATAAGAAGAAGTGCTGAAATTTTCATTGCACCAGTGATGTCATGGATTCCTGACTTCCTGAAATCTGCTGAAAATTCCTGACTAGGAGTATGGTGGTCAATCAAGTCATTCCAAAAATAACATAAGAAGAAGTGCTGAAATTTTCATTGAACCAGTGATGTCATGGATTCCTGACTTCCTGAAATCTGCTGAAAATTCCTGACTAAGAGTATGGTGTTCAATCAAGTCATTCCAAAAATAACATATCTTTATTTATTTTCTCTAATCGTTCTGTATTCCTATCCACCTCATAGGAAGAAAATTGTTATTTTCGTATTTTTGTAATTTTAGCCATTCTATAAGGAGAAAATTGTTATTTTCGTATTTTTGTAATTTCAGTCATTTAGATTTTGATTGTTTTAGATTAATTACCCTATTTTAAAACTATCCAGATTTTTCCAAAATTACAATGAAATTTTGACAAAAATTATTCTACCAAATTCTGGCTAATCGAGGCGTTTTAGTTAACCGCTCCAGAAAATAAGAAATGCTGAAAATGCCATTTTCATTGCACCAGTGGTGCCATGGATTCCTGAAATTGGCTGACAATTCCTGACTATGCGTATGGTGCTCAATCAAGTCATTTCGAAAATAACATATTTTTTATTTATTTTCTATTTCTGGTACTAAGTCAGGAAAGCAGAGAAAGACGGTCGAGCTTATCTCGCCTGTACGTTCAGGCGAGATAAGCCAGCTCGGCAGTGGGTCCCCAGTGGGATCCTCCGGTGTTCACTCGGAAATCCTTTCTCTGGCGATCCTCTGACGCTCGTTCCTCGTCTCTGGCTGTCGTATGAAAACCGATTGTTAGGCGTAGGTACACTGACATAATATAGATTTTTCAATTTTTGTAGCGAACTATCCTCACGTCACGTCAACATGCAATTAATACACGGGGGAGGATTTTGAACACAATCAACCTGTGACTTCCGTGAAAGGCTCTATTTCCAGCTACACTGTTTGCATGTTGCATATCCATGCATGACATCGCGAGGTTCACCGAACATCAGCTTACAAGAGAGCCATTTGAATTTTGAAAATTCAAAATGCCCGCTCTCCACACATTTTGAAATTTCAAATGCTCGTTGAGTGATTGCCATTGAGGAAGAGAGGATTTAAGGCGTTCGGAAAAAAACTACAGCTGTTTCATCGGAATCACATGCCCAGATCTCGTCACGGGTTCGTCCTTCTCCCATAGCCCTGCAAATCCACCTCTACATTTCAGAAGCTCATCATTGCTCAACTCTATTTTCCATGCATCCAGCGTCAAACAAATGAGTCCCCTACTTTTGCTGCAGCATCTTGGTTGAAGCAGATGAATACTATCCAATCTCGTTGGGAAGTGAACAGTATGGAGAGCTACCAGTTGGCTCCCGAAGAAGACTTGATTACTGCATCCACGGCTGGAGAAGAAACAGGGCAAGTAGATAGACACGTAGAGGAATTCATGTTATGTAAAGTTTATGGCTGGATTTGAGGCTACGGAGAACTTTCCCAGATCTACCCAGAATGTGCCTAGAGGACGTGAAGCTGCCGCAAATAACAAGATATGGTTTGGTGAACATCTTAAGCGTGAGGTTGCAGTTTCTCTGCCTGAGGAAGAAGTCGTGGTTAAGAAGATCATGTACGGTCTACGTGAGGAGATGTTCGAGGTGGTTTTCTCTGTAAATGTGTGAAGTTGTTCTAGAAACTTCATCTCAATTTGCCTCTGTCGTTTATTGAGGCATTGAACCCAAGTTTGCTGTCTAGTGTTTCTCTGTTATGTAAATTTTATGGTTGTTTATGCTTCCTCTGCCCACAATTAATTGATAGTATTTATAAGCATATCAATTTCCAGCGTCAAATTTCTCTGCATTGCAGTACCAGGAGATGCTTGCTAGAGGTGGCTTAATTACTTGTGTTAATAATGTTCGAGGTGGTTTTCTCTGTAAATGTGTGAAGCTGTTCTGGAAAATTCATCTCAATTTGCCTTTGTCATTTATTGAGGCGTTGAGCCCAAGTTGGTTGTCTCGTGTTTCTCTGTTGTGTAAATTTTATGGCTGTTTATGCTTCCTCTGCCCACAACAATTCATTGATAGTCTTTATAAGCATATCAATTTCTAACGTAAAATTTCTCTGTTGCAGTACCAGGAGATGCTTGCTAGAGGTGCTACTTGAGTTGGGGAGTTATAATTACTTGTGTTAATAATGCTAAAGTGCCATTTGTAATTTTTTTGTTCAGACCGTTCGGCTGTAGAGGCATCCCTTTTCAACAAAGATAATTAGGATTCTCGCAATTTCTATTGAATAGTTGGGGTGTTGTAATTACTTGTGTTAATAATGTTGAAGTGCCATTTGTAAATTTTTTGTTCATACCGTTTAGCTATAGAGGCATCCCATTTCAAGGAAGATAATTAAATGACAATAAATTTGTAAAACAATTGCACGAATTTTGATTTATGAAATTGGCATGAAATCTGTTTTACGTAATATTAGTGAATGCCAGCATTAGAGTATTATATTCAATAATATTTTTATAAAAAGATATTTTAGCATCATAGTATTGAAAATAAATAAGATTAAAATAAAAATTATATATAATAAAAGAAATTTGAAATAAATTTTTTATATATTATAAAATAAGTTTGAAATCAAATTTAATTATATATATATAATGAATGAAAATTATTATTATGCTTTTGTTTTCACCATATTATTATTATATTTGTTTATACTAAATGTTTTTAAAAATATTTTATATCTTTATAAAGGGTTTTAAAGGTTATTTTTAATGGTAAATCATAGTATATCTCTTAATTTGTTTAATATTATATTTTAAATTGTTTAAAGAATAAATTGAATAAAAAATTCATTAGTAAATATTTTTGGAATAGTCTATTTATTTTATTTTATGTTTTGAATTTTTCGTTTTTGTTTTGAATTTAGGATATTTTTTGGTAGACTCCAAATTTTGAAGTGTTTAAAAAATTATGTTGTTGAATCCATAAATATATGGCACTTAGATTTGCAATTTTAATAGGTAATATATTTGATTTTAAATTTTTTTACAAAACAAAACAAAAAATATACTCCAAAAATGTAAAATATTTAAACTACATTAATATTTTTTCTAAATATATAAAATATTTCTCTATTAAAAAATAATTAGTTATTTAAAAAAGGTTTCAAAAATAATAATTTAGTTTAAATAATAAAATAAGAAAGTTTTTTAAAGAATTATTATTTTTAAAATATGACAAAATCAATTTTAGATTTTATATCAATTATAATAAAAAGTCAATCTTCCATTTTTATGTGAAATATAACAAAGTCCATCTTATGTTTTAGGGTTTTCTAATTATATATGGACGAAAAAAATTTAAATGTGAAATGTAATGAAGTTACTCTTTTTCTAATTATGTACATGGATTTGAATGTAAAATGTAATAAAGTTATAATTATGTATGATGAATTAAATTAAAAGTTAAATGATGAAGTATTATCATAATTTTAGGAAAACTAATAATTACAATTAGAAAAAAAAATTAAAATATATGCTTATTATTTTTAATATAATAGATCAATTAAATAATTTTGAAAACTTCATATAAAAGTGAAAAATGTCACAAAATACCTCCATACGTATAAATCAAAATGTGTTAGAATTACCTATATAAGATGAGAAATGGATCAACCAAGCTATACATAAGGCTTTCCATAAGTCCAAAGTTAAGAATAAAAATAAGGTTTTCCATACTAGATGTACATAACCTTATTTGGGTCAAGAATTGTCTTAAGCACTAATATACTTCAATTCTTGATTTAACTTTTACACAATAAGTATCTAAGAATGATAAATACATTCCTATATGGCCTACTACATCAAATGGGACAAGGAAGAGATGGAAATGAGAAGCAAATCTCAAAAAACATATAGAAGAGAAGAAAGAGAAGGAAAATAAAAAATAGTAGAAGAACTAGTAAATACATGGAGAGAAGATGACAAGAGAAGAGGTGCAATATAGTGAAGCTTTCTAGTACAATATATGCTAAAAATAGAAGTAAGTATATTGGAGCTTGCTAGAGAAGATAGAGAAGTCTGCAAAAGAGAGAAGATTGTTGAAAGAGAAAAAAGAGAATATGAAGGTGTTATAATATTGTTGAAGATTGATGCTAAGGCAAAGAAGTTTTAGAAATGGAGAGTAGTGTAGAAAACTCCAACATAAAGAAGATCACCAGGTATATGTTGTGAAGAGAACACAACTCTAGTAATGATGTGCTATAGTAGGCATTTTAGGAATTAGTGACAACTATAGTACAATGATAATTAGGTAGATGTTGTGAAGATCACTCGATCACCTAGCATTGTTCACTTATTGGATTTTTCCATGCTCTTTAGTTTTGGTTTTGAAGAACGTGATAGAACTTCGGCTTGTTAAAAAAATTTACGATGTCTAGTGAACTTTGGATTAGTCTTTCCATGATTTGGATTATGTGGGATCCTTTGAGTGGCTAGAACTCATATGACAATTGAGCAATATTCTAATATTATCTCCCACAATTGAGGGAGAGAGGGAGGGGTTAGGGGTAGTGAGAGTATGAGAGAGAGAGGGGGGGTGGTTGGTAAGGAGTTTGGGGAGAGAAGGGGGGGTTGTTAAGGAGTTGGTGGAGAGAGATAGAGGGTTGGGGGTTAGGTGTACGTGGAGGAGTAGGGGAGAGAGAGGGAAGGGGGGGTTAGGGGGATGGAGAGAGATTGAGAGACATAGGAGGAGGAGGAGGAGGAAGAGGGGGGTCAAAGGTAGGGGGACGAGTTGGGCGGTGAGAGGCAGATGAGGACTAGGGGGGATCAAAGAGACAGATCATACCATATCTCTCTCCAAACCTCCTCTATCTTCCTCTCCACCCAACTCCCCCTCTCTCCCTCACTCCCTAACCCTCCTCCCCCCTCTCCCTCTCTCCCTCTCTCCCTCGCCCCCTAACTCTCTTTCACTCTCTCACTCTCTCCAACCCCACCTTTCCCTAACCCCCTCCCTCTCTATAACCCCACCTCCCCTCTCTCTCTCAACTAGCCCCATTTTTGTCCATATCCCTAACCCCCTTCTCTCCCTATCTCTATCTCTCATAGCCCCCCCTCTCCCTCCCTCCCTCCTCTTCCCCCTATCTCTCTCTCTATCTCTCTCTCTTTGTCCCCATGATACCTAACCCTACCTGTTATCTATCTCAGTAACCCCCTATCTATACTCCTTTCCCTAAACTTCTCTGCCTCTCTCCCTAACCCTCCTCCTCCACCTCTCTCTCTCCCTCCCTCCCTCATCTTCCTCATGTCTATATCTCTCTTTGTCCCCTAATCCATAAAACCACTAGCCATTTATCTCTATAACGCCCCCTAAACCCACTTTCTTACCCTAAATCCTAACCCGCTCATCTCTCTTCCTCTCTCCCTAACCCCCCTCGTTTCTCTATATCTATAAGATCCCCCTTCTCTATAAGCAAAGCCATGAGTAGAGGCATAATTGATTTATGGAAAGAGTGGGATTAGAACACATTAAGTATGGATAGCGAATGTGATACCAATTATCATATTAATAAGGATCAACAACGCATATACACTAATCACCCACACCATCCCCCCCTTTCCCCTCTGTTCTCTTTCTCTCTCACCCCTTTACTCTTCCACCTACCCCTAACCCCACCTCTCTCTCTCTCTCTCCTCCAACCCCCTCTAAACCCTTTTTCCTAAGTTAAATTCAATCATGTTATTTATATCATGCTAGCACTTTAATGCTCCAAACTGTGTGCATAGTTTATAAATAAAAATCATGCACTCATTGTTTAAAGGAATATTGTGCACGTGTTATGTTTACATACAAAACCCCTAACTTTTAATCCCCCCCCCTCTCTCTCTCTCCCCCCCAACCCTTAATAACCCCCCCTAACCCTTAATAACCCCCCTCTTTCTCTCTCTCCACTACTCATCTATGTACACCAAACCCCCAACCCTCTCTCTCTCCACCAACTCCCTAACCCCCCATCTCTCTCCCCCAACTACTTAACACCCACCCCCCATCTGTCACTCACACTCTCACTACCCCTAACCCCCTCCCTCAATTGTAAGATATAATAGTAGGAAATTCCTCAATTGTCATATGAATTCTAGCTACTCGAAGGATCCCACATAATCCAAATCATGGCAAGACTAATCCAAAGGTCACTAGATATCGTCAAATTTTTTAACAACTTTGACTTCTATCATGTTCTTTAAAACCAAAACAAAAGAGCATGGATGTCACAACCCCAATTTACTCAATTTTTTTAAATTTTTATATGTACATATTGACGACATTAATTCTTATGTCGCATGTATGAAATACGAAGAGGATGCAGTGTGACTCTGCATTGTGTATAGATAAGGTATAATTTGTATTTATGTACTATACATGCATCAAATATTTATTACATTTTTAATTGCGGAAAACAATTCAGCCTTAGCTTGGCGAATACATCTCGTGTAACAATAATATCTGACAAAACAGATGCTAAGGAATAATGAGTTCTAATCCAAAACAAATAATAGAACCTGACAGAAAGAACAGACTGAATCCAATTTGAAGTTCACCGTTCCTCCCAACCAATCTTCCAGAACAACCAACTTTACTTGTTCTGAAACCCCTGAGCCTGTTTGTTGGACCAAAAGGACAAAGACAACTGAAGCAGCCTAGAACTTGATCACTCAGTTCTCTTTCTCAACTCAACAAAATAATTTCCCTCTTCCATCCAAGCCTCCTGCTTGTCTGATGGGAATTGCTTAATAAATCATTGCCTAGGACTTAGGTCTATCATGAGCCTCCTACTCTAGAACCTCCATCTGGAGTTCTGACCTTAAAAATAGGGGTGATGCCTTCTTCACTTGTTTAGGTATTAATTAGTGGTTTTCACCACTATGGGCAATCTACCCAACACATGTCATTCCTCCTTGTGGGCCAGCAAACACTCTTTCAACTACTTCAGATTTGATTCTCCTGTTTTATTTATTAAATAATAAAAATAATATAATATTCTCAAACAAGTGTCTTTGACCACACTTGGTCAAATAATTGTTCAACAACAATTAAAAACATTAATACAAAGTATTTAAAATTTAACTAAGGGTCTAGGGGTATTACAATGGATAACTCCAATAAGTGAACAATGCTAGACGATTGAGTAATCTTCACAACATATACCTAATCATCATTGTACTAGAGTTGTCACTAATTCCTAAAATGCCTACCTAACACATCATTACTAGAGTTGTGTTCTCTTCAAAACATATACCCAATGATCTTCTTTATGTTGGAGTTGTCTACACTGCTCTCCATTTCTAAAAATTATCTGCCTTAGCATCCTTCAATCTTCAGCAATATTATAACGCCTTCTTCATATTCTCTTTTTCTCTTTCAACAATATTCTCTCTTTTGCAGATTTCTCTATCTTCTCTGGCAAGTTCCAATCTACTTACTTCTTTTTTTAGCATATATTGTACTAGCAATCTTCACTCTATTGCATCTCTTCTCATATCATCTTCTCTCCATGTATTTACTAGTTCTTCTACTATTTTTTATTCTCCTTCTCTTTCTTCTCTTCTATAGGTTTTTTTAGATTTGTTTCTCATTGTCATCTCTTCCTTGTCCCATTTGATGTAGCAGGTCATGTAGGCCCAAAAAATCAACACTCTTTTGTTACAGCCAAACTAACTCTTATAAGAACCATGCTTGACTTGTAATACAATGGTCTTTATAAGAATTATACTTAAACATTGCACTCTACTATCATTAATATACGTAAAGTTTCATCACTTGTTAATGGAGTGTTCTTTCTTCTAGGTCTCATGGGTTTGGACCTTCTCCACATTTTTATAGCCTGCAACACTTGGTTATTGTCAACCCACACACAAAACAATCATACATAGGGTTGGGCCTTCACTTAGACCTCTTTCCTTCCACTAAGGGAACTTGACTCTTTTTTTCACTTGTTCATGTATTCAAGTGTCTCACAAAAACAAATGCTCTCTTCACATAGGGATTTACTTCTAGTTTCACTTCAAAACAAAAAAAAATATTATAAATAAGTTTACATGATACTAAAATGTTGTCTGATGAATCATATAGGAACATGTAGTTACTATTATTAGATACTTTATGTGTAAAAGTTAATTTTATCTTAAATAAATATGTGATTAGTATAATTATGTGTAATAAGCATAAATGTTTCCTTCCATTAAATGGTATATAATTCTAAAATTTGTAATTGCACAATAATCTAAAGATAACATATTGGAGTAGTATATTAGTGCTTTTAGGACAATTGTTGACCCAAATAAGGTTATATACATCTAGTATGGAAAACCTTAATTTTAGTCTTAAATTTGGACTTATAGAAATCTTTATGTATAGCTTGGTTGATCAATTTCTCATCTTATACAGGTAATTCTAACATATTTTGATTTTGCAATACAATGTCTATTTGTTTTCCCATGAATTACCTTGTAATATGATGAGTTGTTGTTGATTTGTAAATACCAAATTCAAATTCAATAGGTTTTTTTTTAGCCAATATGGGAAGTAGAATGTATGGGCATATATGATTGAATCATTTTCTTGCACTCTTTGTTGGTGCACTTAGAGGTCCTCTTATATCAAGATACACAACCATCTAGAGTTTTCAATGTTCATATTTAGAATTACATAGAATTGTTTTCCAAGCCTTTGTATCTAACTCCAATATCTCTTTGAATATAATAATGGCATTCACAAATAATTGATGGCTAAACATTCAAGAATATTTACTCAAAAAATCGAGAAGACAACTTATACTCTTAGAATGTAAGATGTATGGAAAGAGGGAAATGTCTCAACCTTCTCATTTTTAACTCCTTGATTTTACAAGAAATTTAGTGGATTTCCCATTAACTAGAATAAAAGGACACAAACTCTAATACATTTTGCCTCTAACACTTCTTAAAATATCACAACCTTGTGTATTATGTGCTCTTAGTATATTTACTTCTATGAGCGCTTTATCTAGACTTTGGATAATGGAAGGCTTCCCCACGATTGTGACACTAAAATTATTTTACTTTATTTGGTTTGTAGAAACAAACTATCACATATCTCAATAACTCTATTAGCTATGCAATATTTTTTAATAGAAAACAACTAGAACATGAAGTCAACAACCCTATTAGTGATTTGCAATGCCTTTTCATTCACGTTATAAAAACAAATTAATAGATAATTTCATGTCGCATTCTCCCTTTCAGAAATTAATGTTGTGAATATGATTTTCATAAATAAGTAAATAATTGCTCTCCTAAATCTCCATTATCATAAATCCTTAAAACTCATATTATCTAGTATAATATTCTATAGTGGTGTCACTCCATGTTAGGGGATTTATATATATAGAAATATTTTTGTGACAATTTTTCACTTTTTATTTTTATTTTACAAGAACTGTTAACAAGCTTTGTATTAAAAAGGTGGGTCCATATACATAGAGGGGGGAGGCCAATACCAAAACTTCAGAGTTGCCAGAGCATACTCTAAGATAACTAGCCTTTGTAGTTCAAAACTGGCATTATGCCTGATACTGCTATGACTTAATACACTGAAAGCACTGCTAAATTTTTTTACAAACTAGCCTGATAAGAAACAATAGAAGAAAAACATAGTAAATAGACATATAACTGGACTTTAGACCCAAAATGAGAACGCTTCCCAGAGTTAATTGCCATGTCGATCTCGGATAGGATTTTCCTTGTTTCCAGCAACATTTCCAGCTTCGTCGTCGATGTTCAGGATGATTGAAGGGTTGTTCCCGTTGTTGGTTCTCACACAGTCAACTTTGGCCTCAACAATTCTTAAGCAGCTGTAGAAGGTATCATGTTTTCCCATTAAATTCTCAAAGAAGTCTTTCATCTTTCCGGTGCCGGCCCGAGTTTCCAAGTTTGAGATTTGGACGAACATTGCTAGCTGAGAGATAGACTTTTTCATTTCTGCAAAGTCTCCCCTGAGCCCACGAATTTGCAGTTCCAGGTCTTGCACCTGCGAATTCATCTTCGGGGAGGGACTTTCCACCGGGGAACCTCTGTAACCAAAGTCACCCGGACTTCCATGAGTTTTTTGCCGGGGAGTACCCCTCCCAACTTCATTATGACCAGCAACCGCAATATGCCCAGGGAAAAAACCATAGTTTATAGGCATTCCATTGCCAGGATTTCCATGTCCAAGACTGGTGTCCAAAGGCATCCAAACCCCTCCATTTCCAGAGTCCATGGAGTGGTTGAGACAGTCGGACTTAGTACCACTTCCCCTAGCAACCTCCACATATCATGCCTCTTGAAAAATCTCAGACAGAAAACGTTTCTTTCCTCCATTGCCGACCCCCCCAAGATTGGGATGCTCGTTTTTCCTGCATTTCCTGTAGTGCAGAGCGGTCGGGCATTGGTTAGTCCCCCATTGGAACCTGAGACGAGAGAGAGCCGATATTTTTGGTAGAGTGCCGAGAGCAGACAAAAGCGCAAAGCGAAAGGCGGAAGGTCTGAAGGCAGTGTAGTTGAAGGTCCTCGCCACCCTGCCTCAAATAGCAATTCCTTACCTTGGGGGACGTCCTCATTAAGGCTCCGCATTCGGGCCAGGTGGTGACATGAAAGGATGGCTGCCAAAACTTTCGAAGGGACGAGAGACCATCACCATAAGATCTCAGCAGGATATGTGGAGTTAATGCTTCCATTGTATGGGTAGAAGTGCAGCAAAGATGAGGGTAATGGGGTAGTTTAAGGCACCCAAACTTTGGAGTTGTTGTGGCCATTAAATTGTGCATGCCCACAATCTAACCTTGCTCCTTTATTAGCCATAGTGTCGGAACTCTTATTGTAGTTTCTAAGGATATGATGGAGGGAGAGAGAATGGAAAGATTTGGCCAAATAGTAGAAATGTTGATGCATCTTGGTAGCAGGCTTTCGACGAAGGCTAGTGATATCTCTGGCATCTTTGATCACTAACATAGAGTCCCCAAAAACTACTAGGTCATCTATATCTTTGCTTCTTGCAACATCCAGCCCTTTGATCAGAGCTAACCATTCTGCTTCATTGTTTGTTTTTTTCCCAATGCCCCAAGCATAGTCTTCTATCTTGTTTCCGTCGGAGTCCAGTAGGACTCCCCCCACACTTGCCAACCCAGGATTTCCTTTGGAGGCTCCATCGAAGAAGAGGATGCTGCTTCCCAAAGTGAGGATCCATTTTTTAAAATCCTCTGGAAAGCAATCCAAGCTCTTTTGAAATTTATTTTCCCAGATAGGGAGTTTGGATAATAAAGGTGCCAATTCTCGAAGAGATCAGAGCAATTGGTGGGGAGAGTGAGATTTGGGAGGACGACTTTGAAGGGATTTTTGCCAAAATTCCTAGGAGAATTCACAGTCTAGGAACAAATGATTAATTGTCTCCTCCTCTTTTTTGCAGAAAACACATCTAGCCGGTCCTGTAATGCCTCTTTTTTTGAGATTATCAGCAGCGAGAGTTTTTTTATGAGCCAAGATCCAGTAGAAGACATTCACTTTGGGGATACCATCTCTGCTCCATACTTTTTTCCATTTTTTATCCTTGTTGCCTCTGTTGTTGAGAGTATCCAGGTATCTGTAGCCTTCTTTGACACTGTACTGTCCATTTTCCCCCCATCGTCTCTTATCCCGCAGAGCATGATGGATAGGAATCATGCCACGCAGCCTGGAGAGCAGAGTATTGTACTCATGCTGTAAGTTCTCCGGAATATCAAATTTCTTCCATCTCGACCAATTCCCATTAGAAGACCATGTGGAGATATCATAGAGAGAATATAAGTTGTTACGGTCCATCCAGCGTTTCAGGTCCTGAAAGAAGATGTGGGAGTTGGCAGGGGACAAGGGTCGAAGATTATCTGTCCATATTTTTTTTTTTTTTTTTCGTTGCTAGGTGCCCAGGATAGGTTGCTTTGAAGAATGAAAGTAGAGCTTTTGCAAAGATTCCATATCGTGGTACCCTTTTTTTCCTGATCAATTCTTTCCACGCATCTGCTTCTACTTCCCTGCATGTATTTTTTATAAAAAATTTCCTTCCACCGTCCATTTGGAGGTTGACCTCTTCAGGTAGACCTTTCTCCAGATCTACCTCTACACAAATTCTGGCACAAAAGAATAGGGAGCCTTTTGGCTCGGCTTTATCTATGTATTTCCCGAGAGCATTCCCAATGGCGAGCAGGGAGTCATCATCCCAGCAGTGCAGAGGCAAATGGGGAAGACGCACCTAGATGGGGACAACATAAGGAACATCTTTCTCAGGGTCGAAAGAGAGGCTCCATCGGTTTAGATAGAGACCTCGGGGACCCATGAAATAGGGGCCACTTCGAAAGATTAGATCTTTATCAAATTTATTTTCAAAGAGAAAGATGAAGTAACCCTTACCACAAAAGCAATGCTGAAGACCTCCAGTGATCAGTGGCATCCAGTTTTTGTTGATCCAGACTTCCATCGATTTGGGGGACAGCCAAATGCCTATAAATTGTCCTATCAACCCACGCTCATTCAGTGCTAGAGCCTTAAGCTTTGAAGCTGTCGACAGGATCTGGATTCGAGGGGTAGTTGCCCGTTTTACAAAAGTGTCCGAGTGATCCCCTGAAACCTGGGGAGGAGGGGAGGCATCTACCAGAGAACGGAATGCTTCATCGAGTAAGTGTTTACGATCCAACAGGGGTGGATCCATGGCTGTGGCCCAGGAGGATCCCACAGACAGAGAGGGACACACACGGCCACTAGGGTTTCATGCTAGCGCAGAGCGGAACTAGGGCACCTTCTTGATGGAAATATGTCCCTCTTAGCCTAAAGGGTTCTCATCCAATTCCGACATGGAAAGAGATGAACACTGAAGATGTTGTGGTATTAGAAGATCATGATCGATTTTCTGACGTGGTTAGGGAAGGTACACTGATGAACATTAACCAGAGCATACTTGTTATATAAATCACATGATTTTATTTGGAATCTTTGATTGAATTTTTTCACTTTTATTAATATTAGTTAAAGTTGTCAAAATTGTTTAATTGATTTATTATTTAATTCATCATACATAATTATATAAATAGTAATTATTACATTTTGATATTTAAATTTTGTTTCTCTATACATAATTACAAAACCCTAAAACATAAGATGGGCTTGTTATATTTCACAATATAAATGTAAGATTGACTTTTTCTTATAATTGATATAAAAATGTAAAATTGATTTAGTTATATTTAAAAAATAATAATTCTTTAAAAATATTTTTTATTTTACTATTTAAACTAACTTATTATATTATTTTTAATTTTATTGTTGAAACTTTTTTTAAATAACTAATTACTTTTTAATTGAGAAATATTTATATATTTAGAAAAAAATATTGGTCTAGTTTAAATATTTTAAGTTCTTGGAGTATATTTTAAATCTTGTTTTGTAAAAAATCTTAAAATTAAATATATTGCCTATACAAATTGCAAAAGGAAAAATTCAAAACATA
Source organism: Larix kaempferi (assembly GCA_027924585.1). Taxonomy (NCBI): domain Eukaryota; kingdom Viridiplantae; phylum Streptophyta; class Pinopsida; order Pinales; family Pinaceae; genus Larix; species Larix kaempferi. Next base: position 7,976,874 of record BSBM01000444.1, read on the forward strand.
AAATAAATAGATTATTCCAAAAATATTTATTAATTAATTTGGTATTCAATTTGTTCTTTAAACAAGTTAAAATATCAAATTAAAGAAATTAAGATATATGCTATGATTTACCATTAAAATATCAAATTAAAGAAATTAAGATATATGCTATGATTTACCATTAAAAGTAACCTTTAAATTTTTTTATAGATATATAAAATATTTTTTAAAAATTTAATATAAATAAATATAATAATAATAACATGGTGAAAACAAAAACATAATAATAATTTCCAATCATATATATATTTAATTTTAGTTTCAAACTTATTTTATTAAATAATTTTTATTTCAAAATTATTTTATTATATATATAATTTTTGTTTTAATCTTATTTATTTTCAATATCAATACTATGATGTTTATAATATTTTTTAATAAGAAAATATTATTGAATATAATACTATGATGTTCGCCTTTACAAATATTATATAAGAAAGATTTCATGCAAATTTGTAAGTCAAAATTCGTAGAGAATGCTATTGTGATTTAATAAAAAACTGTCCTGTTATCACCCCATAGAAAAACTGTACTGTTACCACCGCATATTTTCCGATTTTCGAAAATGGATAACAGATGCAACTATTATTGTGAGGTATTATGGCATCTCAAAATTAAGGCAAAGCATTGGTTTAAAAATTGTAGAAGGATAATTAATAACAATTCACCTTAGAAAAAAATATAAATATGGAATCTATTGAATGAGAATCCTAATTATCTTCCTTGAAAAAGGATGTGTCTACTCTACAGCCGAACGATCTGAACAAAAAATTTACAAATGGCACTTTAGCATTATTAACACCGGACGTGAGGATAGTTCGCTGCAAAAATGGGAAAATCTAGATTATGTCAGTGTACCTGCGCCTAACAATCGGTTTTCATACGACGGCCAGAGACGATGAACGAGGGTCAGAGGATCGCCGGAGAAAGGATTTCCGGGCGAACACCGGAGGAGCCCACTGGGGAACCACTGCCGAGCTGGCTTATCTCGCCTGAACGTACAGGCGAGATAAGCTCGGCCGAGAAAGACATCACCGAATACTTTCTAAATGAAGTGAAAATGAATTATTTATTGGTGGGACTGGGAAGAGGTTCCTTGTGTTTGTTGAATAACTCTGGTTGGAGACAACTTGTCCAGGATGTCCCAGCAAGGCCTTCCATTATTGGTGAGAAGAGGTTCCTTGTATCTGTTCAATAACTCTGGTTGCAGACAACTTGTCCAGGATGGCCAAGCAAGACTTTCTATTATTGGAGGGAAGAGGTTTCTTGTATCTGTTGAATAACTCGGGTTGGAGACAACTTGTCCAGGATGGCCAAGCAAGACTTTCCATGGGAGGAGCAGGGCATGTTATGAGGTAGCAGAGCGAGAACGTGAACCGATTGATGAATGAAGTTGTAAGAGAAAAGATCTTCCATGCACAAACTATTGGAATCCATGAGAGAAGGGCTTCACCTGCTATTCCAATTCTGATATTATTAGATGATGACGACGATGCATCTAGTATGAAATTTTCTTTAACCCCAAAAGCAAGAGTCCCGAGTGAATCCTGTGGGCTCATGAGTGTCTGTTTGGAGTCTTCTTTGCTTATTCATACCATGATTTTGATTCGGTTTTCATTTGGTCCAGTTTTCACTGTTTCAGTCAGTAAGTAGAGTCTCTTACTAACATAATAATGGTTGATTTGGTATTGAGTAATCTTCCTTTCATAGTATGAAGGCAGGCAAACAATATGCACTATACAGTATAGTGATGTATATCCCAGTCTGTATAGCATTTATTACTCTGTATATTGTTTGCCTGATCAATACTCATTTATCCAGTTTTCATTTGTTTGCCTGATCGATCTCATTTGATCCAGTTTTCAATCATAACATAAGACAGTAAATAGTGTCTCATAACAATGGTTGAAAGGTATTGTACAACCTTTCTTTCAAACTCTTTTGACATGTTCCCCTCCTCCTATGTATGATCCCCCTATGTAGATCCCACTGTCTCATAACAATGGTTGAAAGGTAGTATACAGCCTTTCTTTCAACTCTTCTGACATGTTCCCCTCCTCCTATGTAGATCCCACAAATAGTGTTGATACACATCTGAAATAACAGAGTAACCCTGATCCTCTATTGTGTGGCCTCATGGAATAGTTTCTACTGCTATTCCAATCTCCTCCCTTTCTATGGAGTAGTTTCTACTTCTATTCCAATCTCTTCCTTCCCTTTCCTCAAATCTCCTTCGTCCCTTTCCTCTCCATGATCTTTGAACTCACAGTCTCCAACATGATTTCTATGGAGTAGTTTCTACCGCTATTCCAATCTCCTCCCTTTAAAGCAAATAAAATAAGCTTGCAGTTGATGGAAACAGGGTGATGAGAGAAGTCGGGTGAAAAGCGTATTGATTCGAGATTGGCCTAGGGAGAGGAAAACCGTTATTATGAACCATCTATCTTTTGTATGATCACAAATAATGTGCTTTCACACAGGCCTCATCAACTGTACTAGGTTTAAATAGCATCACTTGTCTTCATAAATTATTATGTAGACCATCCATATACTTGAGAAGTACGTCTAGGTTTTGGGCATATATACCCAACATAATAACCATTTTTATGGAATAGTTTCTACTTCTATTCCAATCTCCTCCTTCCCTCTCCTCAAATCTCCTTCCTCCCTTTAATAGCCATTTTTATGGAGTAGTTTCTACTTCTATTCCAGTCTCCTCCTTCCCTCTCCTCAAATCTCCTTCCTCCCTTTCCTCTCCATGATCTTTGAACTCACAGTCTCCAAGTTCCAACATGATTTCTTAATAATCGTTATCGTCATCATCAAAGAGATTGTCAGAACTGATTCCAATGGTTTATGCAAGGAAGATCTTTTTGCTAGCAAATCTACCTTCAAAGTTGTGTTGAAGTGGCTTTAAACGCAGATGACTCACAGAGAAAGCTCTCCTTTCTACTCTATTGTCACAGGATTGATAGAATAATCATACAGAAGCACCCTGCAAACATTTTCTGGTATCGTATTTCTTCTCAGCTCTCCTTTCTACTCTATTGTCACAGGATTGACGGAATAATCATACAGAAGCACCCTGCAAACATTTTTGGTATCATATTTCTTCTCATTCATTTTATGGGTTGGGTTGGGTTTTACTTTTTGTTACTGTAATTTCTTCTCATTCATTTTTTGGGTTGGGTTGGGTTGGTATCCACCTTCAAAGTTGTGTTGAAGTGATTGTAAACGCAGATGACTAAAAAAGAAATCTGTCCTTTCTACTCTATTGTCACAGCATTGATGGAATAATCATACAGAAGCACCCTGCAAACAATTATTCTGGTATCATATTTCTTCTCATTCATTTTATGGGTTGAGTTTTACTTTTTGTTACTGTAATTTGTCATAGGCCGAGGCGTCTATATATTTTGTTTTATATCTGATAATTGTTATAGGCATAGGTGAAAGATCTATGTGGAAAATCTTAGTCTTATATTTGTCCAGACATTATCTATGTGGAAAATCTTAGTCATTGTTTTTACATAATATAAAGTATATGTTCAGATTGTTGCACCGCTTTAAAATATAAGTTATGGAATTTCTGTATAAACATTTATAGAAATGCACAAGTTTTTCTATATTGATGCACAATTATTTTTGTAATTTGTAATTTTTTGTAATCTATATTAATTGTAATCGTAAAAATTATAATTATTTTTGTAATTTTTATTGAATAGATTGTTGTGTTTATTCAAGTGTTTGTTTATTTGATGTTGATGATGAATGCTAATGACAATGACTACAAGGTCTTCTAACTATTTGAAGAATGATGACGAAGTTGAATGATAAATGGTGATGATGATGATTTAGGTCTATAACCAATCATTTTAAGTGTCATGTTTCATGGGCCATCATGTGGGTGGACACTCCATTCATGGAAATACAATGGTTGTTACTTTTCCATTTTTAAATATTATAAATGTCTATTATGAAATGTTGTATAAATTTATTGTCCATTTTTGTATTCTCATGAGATAATAAGATGCACCCAAATATATAGAAATCATTATGAGAGTAATCTATTGTAAGCATTATGGAGTAATATATAGTAACTACTATGATCACCATGAGAGACACGAGACACTCCCTTCTAACTTTCTCTGGGGTGGATTTTTTAATACATTATAATTGAGAAGAGAGATGTGAACATATTTGAAATGGTGATTTTCAATATAATATATATATTCATATTAACCCCTAAGAATTTTATTAGTTCCCTTCTGACTTGATGCAAACCATAACATTGTATAGAATGGACCTAAATTGCTCCACTAATGACTTCCTACTATAGCTATCCTTGCAAATCTCGTCTCTTAGGCAATGAGAATTAATATCAATGGACATAATGAGAAATAGTCACCACCATATCCCCAACATTTACCTTGGGTTGGTTTCTTTTATACCGAAGAATTACCCATCTTGGATTCTTCTTTTAGGATCGGTGGTTTAAAAGAAGAGTAGGTGTCCTTCTTTGTATCCAGAGGCTTAAACCCCTTTCTTCTCTGAGCCTGCTTCTCTCCCAGCTTACCTCTCCAAACCTTTTTCACTTCTTGCCTATGTTGGCTTCGCTCATACAAGCATCTAGCCTTTTGGAAGCAATCCTTCAAGGTGCGAGGTTCATCATAAGTCAATCTATCCTTATAATACGCAGGCAAGCCACTAATAAAACGTTGTACCTTCACCTTTTCGTCCTTGATAAAATCCACATAACCCAACAAATCCAAGAATTTCTTTTCATAGTCCTCCATGGACATATTTCCCAATTTATGCTTAAAGAATTCACGTGTCTTTTTATCATAGTACTGCTGTGAAATATATTCTTTCTTGAAGAGTTTTTGGAATTTCCTCCAAGAAATCTGTTTCTCATCCAATTCTTCCACTTGTTTAAGTAGTTTCCACCATTTATAAGCCCTTTCTTGCAAATTATATATTGCAATTCGTGCTTCTTGGTTTTCTGAGTAGTCATTTAAATGCAAATACTTGTTCATTTCCATAAGCCATAGCTCTGCATCATCACCAAACTTCTCTCCATCAAAGGTCGGAAGTTTTAGTTTTCTGAGTTCGCCTTCAAGCACTACATCATGCTTTCTCTTTCTCTGCCTTCTAGGATATTTAATCTGCTGGTTATTTTTATACCCATGAGAACTTTCATCGGTTTTATGATGCGAAGGTGATTTCATTATGTTTTCTTCTCTTTCCTGAGAGAAGTGATACCTGTTCATGGATTCTTCACCTCTTTCCATATTGGAAGTGACCTACTGCATTCGATTTTGCAGCTGAGCCAATTTCTGTAGTAATTGTTGGTTAATTTGGTTTTTGTTGTTCCAATCTTAGCAAAATTATTTCATTTCCAAATTGTAAACCCCTCAAAGTTTGCACAACATCCATGGTCCCTGACCCAGTTTGGTGACCATGGATTCGTTACGTTGTTCTTCACCGCCGATTCCTTCCTGAAAATTAGAGAACTCGAGATCCTCTGCCATCTTTTCAATTCTGATTTCCTGTCTTTACTGACAGTCTGCAATTCCAATGACCGAATATTCCTATGTAATGCTAGCAATCTGAAATTTTCAATGATTATTAGTTTAAAAATTAATTACAACATATATTCGAATATCTCTTTAGGAAAATAATTTCAATTCCGGAGGCCCGAGAGTTGCAACCGACGCTCTGATACCAAACTGTAACATACCCCACGTTACACATATACATATCTACAATGTATAAGACTATAAAAATGAGATTTTATTTACACATACACATAATTACAATGTAAACCCATGCAATTAAAACAATTTCCTTTACGCATGCAATTATCGGCTTCATTATTCTCGTTAGTTGCCCATAAACATAATTCAAATACAAGCAGACAGAAACATGCCATCTGCACCGAGAAACATATCAGAGTTTAATTCTATCTTTTCCTAATGCTCGGTGAAGACTAACAATCCCTTAGCAGGGTGAAGGATAATTTATAAGCAAACATTGGAAAGACACATAGTTAGATAGACATATCAAAGCTTGCTGAATCAACAACGTAAAACAACCTTAATCATGGAAAAACATCCAATCATGCATCCTATCATTATACCCAGATTTATGTCTATATTTTTATGAGCAAGACATGAACTTTCCATTCATAAAAAGGGTTATGACAACATAAGCAAACATGAGGTGCATAATTAAGTATAACCAACTCATCATTCACATACCAAATTAATACAGCAGATAGCTTATGCAATTCAAAGAAAACTCATTCATGAATACAACCTTCTAACATGCTTAACATAGCATATTCATGGCTTACATTTAAATATACATTCATTCCACAGATTGGACATATCAAGCATAATTAAACACATGAATATTATAATTCATACACAGATACTTATCTGAAATTCACATGAATGTGGCAACTGGCTGCATGTGAGCCACGCTCCTCCCAACCTTAGAACTTGTCCAGCCTATACTATTTCAGCTCCCAAGTTCACCCCGAGTCGAGATCCAGACATTAACTAGAAGTATCTCACCAATTTTCCCCAACTCACTCTCAGAGTCTCAGGTGGAAATAACTGAGGTAAAAGATATACATAGGGTTCAACAAACAATAGTTTGGTAACCAATTTCTTGTCAATTCCGCAATTGACCCACCTTAGTTCCTTCCCAAAACGCACAGCGACACACTTCACTACAAACGTCGGGAATCCCTCTATCTCTCATGCTTCATTTCCAATTGACTGGTTAATTCAACAAAGGAATTCATGGCCAGATCAGGTTATCTCAGCATAACAATGTTCAAGTTAGCTCTGCATCTCGGGTTCAGTTTCATCTCAGGAAATCTCTCCAAGTTTTTCTTTACTCTCAAAGAATTCCAAGACACATAGTGATCCTCTTCATTGTCCGTGTCTGAAACTCCTCTCGGTTTTTTCGCACTTTTCTTGCACTCAACATATCCCCTGTGCTCTGCGTGCATTCTCCAGACCACGACCCCCCAACCGCCAAGGCTCTGCGAAGCATCAACATGCCCCACTAATGCCTGGATCGTTGAGAAAACCCCGTGTCCTCCTTTGGGCACCCATGTGGCTGTCCCCAAAGGAACACATTTCCTTCCCCAAGCTTAAGCATGATTATCCACTTAATCATAACATAAACAATATTTAATAATAATTAATTATTAAATACCCCCATTGAGTTTAAGGCTTATAAGTATGGGTTTTGGGTTTATCATAAGGTTTATAGAACAAGGGTTTAGGGAACACGAGAAGTCCTAATAGACTGTTATTTAAATAATGAATGTTGGAGCTAATACTCTTGGACCACTATTGGAAATTGAAGCATTAAAGAATAAAGTAGTTGTAAAAGAATCTAAGATTGCAAAGCTCAACCAAAAACTCTTGAAGGATTGGAAAACACAATATTTTAGACATGATATGGAGACAATAAAATAAAATAAAATTCCAAATCACTAAATTGAACCTAAAATCACAAGAAAAGCCTAAAGTTGTGATCGTAGCAATCGTGTCCACAAGAAAAAGAGTTAAGAGAACAACAAATAATGAGGGAAGTAAATAATCTGACCATGCATCTAGCTCGAGTTCAAAAATAAGAAGAGCAAGATAGAAGATAAGGAGAAAGAGAACAAGGTGAAGTATAAGAACAACATAGAAATGTTAGATAAGCTATGAAAAGGAAAAGATTATTTAAACCCCATTTTGTAGAAGTATGCACAAAAAGTTAAAGATATGGAACAAAATCTTACGACATGTACCTACTACAACTCTAAAACAATTAGACACTTCTAAGAAATGCAAGAGAGATTGTATTCTAAGAAATGCAAGAGAGATAGGATTTCTGCTTATAGAATCCTATTTGATATTAGAAGAGAGTCTCCAAAGAACCTTAAATTGACCCTGCAACATTACTCCCTTTATCTATAATGAACTGGAGCATAGATGTGAAAAAACAAAATATACTTACTTGTGGATTTGTTAAATTCGGCTGGAAATGCTAATTTCAGTTTCATTCTTGTTCCTCTTCAGATGGTTTTTGAATTTACAACATTTGTAGAGCTTCATATCTTATTAGTCTTAGTAGATATTCATATCGTTTACTGTTTGTAGTAAGGTAAATTGAATTGGATTAGATTTCTACACTTGTAACAAATATTTTCAATATTGTATGTAGATAATACATTTTACCTGAGTTTACCTAAGTGGTTTCTTTTTGGTATAAGGGTGCATGCTGTAGAAGGCCATGCATGTAGAGATGCAATATATGTAGTGGAAAATTAATTCGAGTATTTAGATTGTAATGTATGGATTTAACAATAAGTGACTTATAAATTGCATACAAGAATGATTGCGAATAAAAAACTATCAAATTTCTCCATAAGACAATTTGTCAAACACTTATTGAGCATTCCCCAAACTCTAGCACACGACATACATGTTGACAAGTTTGATTCCCAAACACACATTTTGCTCAAAGCCATTTCTAAGCATGTGGGCATGGACCCGCTTTCCTTCTACGACCGCTTTCAATTGAGTACATGCGTTGAAGGAGGAATAGTCGACAAAATGGGGTACACTTCTTTATCCTTGCTCCGGTGACGAATTACTTGCTCAAAGAAAACGATGAATAGTACATTCCTTGTGGATTTGTTACTGGGTGGTTACAAGTAGAGAACAAATATGATCATGGCTTCAACCCATTAAAGCACTTCCAAAGGAAGCACATTAAAAACATTAATGTTGATTGACACTTGAAAATATTGAGAGGATGGAACTTTGAAATATCAATCAATTGAATTATATGTAAATGCAAAGTTGGAACTAACGTTATTGACTTATGTATCAAAATCTAATCATTAAAGCATTGATAATTTAGTCAAAACGTTCAATACAAGGATCTAAAGAAACTATGAAAACAGTTTGAATTCAAGCATTTATCACAACAATTTAAACACTATAGTTTTATGTTAAAAATCAAATCAAGGTTATTTCTTTTGATCATTATTGTATTTAACAAATATAGTGCAAGCTTTTTAATTTCACTCTATTTGTTGATGGTCAATAACTCAAATGGTTAGAAAATATTCACATGAAATGCTCACTTCAACCTTAACATAAAAGAAAAGATAGAACTTGCTTAAAAAGTATTCACATCAAATGTGCACGTCAACCTTAACATAAGAAATGATAGGAACTTGCTTGGAAGATGACTTTGCTTAAACCATTCAAAATCAATGGCTATGTTTGTCATAAACTTGCATAATGGATATTATTCCACTTCTGTAGATATATTCCACTAAGTGTTACATGAATGAACAATTGAATAACAAAACATTTGGGAGAAATGAAAGGAATAAGTTATTGAGTGAAATGGCCATCATGTTGTGCAGCATTAATAATAAAGCAACTCAAAGTAAAACATTTAATCTTGTACAACAAGTTGGTTATTACTCATCCTCCATAAACAGATAAAATACAGTACAAGTATACAAGGAAATTGCCATGGACGTCCCCTCCCACTTTCGTAATTTATTCATTACATTTTCTTTTATTAGTGCCTCCCGCCAATGACTTATTTATGTGTGTCCTCCTCATGCGCCTGGAATGTTCGCTGGCTTTTGCAGTGCTCTCACAGTTTCTGCACCTCACTCGGTGGATTCTCCTCATCGCCGTCATCCGCTTTGGATCATTGTCCCGCTAACATTAAGCTTGTGTGTAGTTGGGAACCTGTTGGTTTCTTCCTATCCAAAACATTGGATACCAAGTTACCAACTAAAGGAATCATCATATCTTGTGACTGCGCTAAAAGATTTCCTTTCCGAGCGGAATCAACGTAGGTCTACTCAATGCTTTAGCTGTACTCCACCGACAATATGTGGACGGTGGCAGAAAATTGCCAAGAATTTATTGCTTCCCCATTCAAATTACAATATTAGTTTCATGCATATTCATTAAAAATAATAATTTAACACTAGCATACCCTTGAATCATAGTTACATCATTTCCATGTGACTCGACTTCATATGCCTCTCACTATTCGAACTCATAAGCAATTGTTGACTGATACATCACTGCTCAAAACACTTGCCATATATTGCAAAAATTACCCCTTATCTTGGTACACACAATTTTTTCTCATTTTACAACATATTGAAGTTTTTTTGAGCGTTTCATTTCCTCGCTTAAACATATTACCAAAACACTTTCCCTCGCACCTTATAGGATAATTGCTAGTGTGTAAAAGCTATAACTATTGTAACGAGTTTTTCTATATCCACCATTGATGGATACTCATTGAAGTGCTGAGATTATTCTAAAAACATGCCTTGGACCTTAGATTTAGCTCGATGGTTAAGATTCTCTAGGGTTGTTTAGGGTTTGGGCGTTGTCATCTTATTCTCATTCTCTGTCAGCCAGAGCTTCACCTCATCCAGCTTTTCCGACAGGAGTGGATTTACTCCTGCCCAGTTACAATCTGCCCGAGCTACGGCCCTATTCCTTGTTTTCTGATTGCATCCATTTTTCTCTTTATGTTTGTTTTGTTTCTCCGCTGGTTAATTAACGGGGCTGCCATTTTTATGGTTTCTACCATTCATGGAAGATTCGACGCCGCCAATTTCATGGAAACCTTCGGATTTTGATAATACCGTGTCTATGATTTATTAACTGTCTTTTCTTAGGGCGGCCATTTCTTCCCCTCATGAATGATAGCGCCCTTTTAGATGCATCCGCCATGCCGTTCTTGCCAGTGGATGGCCTGATTTCTTTCATTGCTTTTTTTCTTTTAGTTATTTCGGGCCCGGATACGCGAATTCTACAATAGCCCGTATGCTAAGAAGACCTTGCAATTACTCTCCATCTCCACAAGACACTTGTTCTTTTGAAAACGCATTCTGAATGCAGAGACCAATTGTCTTATGGGTGTTGAGAATAAATAGCAATTTCTGTAACAATCCCAGGGAATGAAGGAGGTCATTTGAAAATTTACGAAGCTCCTTTAAGGTTTGTATCTCTCAGCAAATGACCAATGTCCTCTCACTCTTGGAAGGATCAAAATTGTCCCGAGGTATGTAGTCAGTCACCAAAGTTAGCTTTGTTTTCTACAATATGTATTTCATAAAGTTAAAGGGGTTTTCTAGGGCACGATAAGTATTTTTGGACTTTCAGGCCCTAAAACTGGCTGGTTTTTAGTTTATTTATTTAGTTAGTTTGTTTATTATATGTATGTATTTTTATCTTAGTTGATTAGATGTTTTATAGTGCTGTAATCTGTACTCATTGGCCACGAAGATTCTGATTGATAGCAATTTTAGTGGTTTTTGGTACAGTACCAAAATAAGGCCATGATTGTGGCGTAGCCATGCATCTGGTCTTTTTTAATGAACGATTAGATAGGTTTAATTATTTTGGAAATTTTGTCTGTTGATTTACAAAACAGATTTTGTTCGATGTAGGCTTTAATTATTTCTGAATTTTGTTGATGTGGGATCAGGGATCAAATTTGAAGGGTGGGGTCCCATTTCACTTTGAAGGGCTATGAGATATTTAACCCTTCAATGATGCCATGTAAAAATAAGTCATTCTTTTCATTTGAAAATGTACTAGTACATTAAAATTTCAATGTTTACTTACGTAGTAAAGTTGAGAGGCTTTATTTTGCAGTGGATATAGCAGCACTGAACGTTATATATGTCATACAACACAACCATATTTCGCCCCGATGTAGCGGCTCGCTCTCTAGGCCACTATGCCACCTTTGCCATCTTAGCAGTTTCCCAAATTGATCTTGCCTCTTAAACTTTTAACCAGTATAATAATACAGTTAACTTGCTAACGCCATTCCAATCCAACTTTCATCCTTACAGCCAAAATTAATACTATTTTACTCTTTCGTGATCAGCTTGAACATGAAGAATTTATTAGTGAAACATAACTTAGGAGACACATAGAAAATCCACTTTCCAGATGTTTGGTGTGAATTGCCATAACTAGATTTATAGATGTTTTTTTCTGCATCAGCTAAAGTTAGCTTGCTAGCCCAATTCCAATCCAACTTTTAACCAATATAATAATATTTAATACCTCTTAAAATGGGTTCCTAGGCTGCTTCAAACACTACAAGCTCGATGAAGAATTGAGTTCTTCACCCCTTCTAAAAGCAACATGATGCTTATTCTTGGAAAAGGTCAATCTTTGTAAATCACCAGCGTTCTTCAAACTAATATAAATTCTAGCCTACATAAAATCTAGACTACTTAACAATGGAAAAAATGGTAATGTAAGAAAAAAAAAGGAAGAAATTGTTTCATAAGCCAAAAACATTGGACGTTGAGTTTGGTCTGCATCTGTTACTAAATTAGTGAACAATAGAGATGTATGCAGAAAGGCAGTAAAAAAGGTGAAGGGAAAGAATCTGAATGGTAACTTTTTTTTACTTTGTTGAATTGAGGACCATAATTCACTTGCATGCACCTCTATCAAACAACTGCGTTTCCATTTATAATCCTCCTTCACGCAACTATATTAGAGAGAATAGTTCAACAAAGAAGTTGGATTGGATTGAAAACTAATAGCAAGTTTCTTTGTCACTCTAATTGTGTACCCTACGGCAGAATTGAATGCCAATGACAACAATATATGTTTTAATTTTTCATTCAACACTATGAATGCCACACGTACTTGGGATAGAAAAGTTTAAGCACTCCTTACATGTCACATGCTATGTTATGGTTTGAGCCAAGAGAACTATCCGACTCTAGGAAAATTTTGTTCTCAATAGCTGATTAAGGACCCTGAATGCTTCTTCTCTATAGCCCTCCCCCTAGATCTCATTATACATACTAAATCTATGGTATGATGGAGTAGAGGATGGGTTGTAACTCGTGAAGCATAAGTAAAACATAGGTAGACCAAGTAGAGAGGAGATGCATAGATGGTTGAAGTTCTTGTTATATGGTTGAAGTTCTTGTTTTATTCCAGACCAGCCGATAAGAGCAACAAAATCAAAAGGTAAAGTAGCATTGTCGTTCTAAAAATCAAAATTACAAAAACATTTTTGCCCCAGTTCGTACAGTCGAACGTGGATTGTAAGTGTAGTAGCATTGGTGGTCTTCATATTAATAAATACCAAGAATCTTAAACCGTGTACTAGAGGAAGGTGTTGATTCGACGACTGAGCAATTGGGGAAAATAGCTCATGTAATACAGTTTTAGATACGAAGTCTGGATTCTTGATCTAACTCATTAACTATATGCATGGAGGTTGGCAGAGTGGGAACTCCCCCAAATCCCCAGGCTTTTTGGTAAGGCTGGGGGTGCACTACACAGACCTGTTTCCCGTAGGGATGCAACCGTGGCCAGTGGAAGCTGAACGGGGAAGAACTCGGTTTCAGAGTGAAAACAATGGTCTTCCTTATCCCCTCCATTTCAGGAAAGTTAAAGGGTAGCTAAATTCTCAAGAGCTTTGATCGGGCAACAATGGAAAATAGGGCAAGGCAAGGAGCACATGGAATCATATGCGTATACACAGGACATATGAAGAAAGAATCAATTGTTGTTGTTGCTACAGTTGGGAATTGATAAATGTCGTTCTAAATAGCCTTTGATGGAGATTTGTGACAAACCTACTCTCGGGTCTAGGCTTCAAATTTGAAGCCTTCGAGGACCATTTGAAGTAACAAAATTTTAGTCAAATAATAATATTGTGTTTGAACTTTGAATTTACAGAATTTTAATCAAATAACAAAATTTTTAAATAATTGATGGGATCATGAATGGATAAAATGATGTACATACCTGTAAATTCATAGGATGTCGGCTATCTAGTCAGCCTTGAAATTGAGCTCCTCAAAGAAAATGAATTTCTTTATATATATTTATGGCAGGTTGGCATTGGAAGCTTCGCTCCGCAAACTCTCCTGGAGGACTGGAGGAGATAGGGTAGGTGGAACTTGGAAGTAGCTCGACCACAGTGGAGTAGGGGTATAAGAAAAAGCTTTTTTGTATTCCTGTAATATTATATATTGATGGTTGGGCCATGGAAGCATCGAATTTGAGCATTGACTTGATACAACAAAGAAAACACAAGGTGGGATTCGGGAGCCAGAGGATTGACTTGATACAACAAAGAAAACATAGGGTGTGAGGCTGGGAGCCATATATGGTAGGATTAACTTAATACAACAAAGAAACCGCAGGGTTGTGGGTAGGGGCCATGGGCAGGAGCAGCAGCCTGCAACATTACAAGAAGTTTCTGGATTGTGGATTTTGTTTGAAATGCCAAATTCGGGGCACATTAACATGATATATTATACATTGAATACTCAATTAACTCACTGAGTCAGAATTCACGAATTGGTATGTGATAACTGGTAACTTGGTAAGCCCACTGCCAACAACATGTATGAGCCACCAACCAGGTTTAATAAATTTGTTGCTTCCATTAAATGTGTTAGACATGTAAGCGCTTGCTGCAAACACGAGAACTTAGAAGCGTTCAAGCCATGGGATGCTCAATGTAAGCCCATCCATGTAAGTTGGTCAATGATATTATTAGAGGCCCAATGGTCCATGATCCATGGATGATCGAACACGTGGATATTGGAGAGTAATCGAGTCCCACTCCCAAGTCACCTAGCTAGTAGCCACATTCCCAATTTCCCATTGAAAACTGTCGATGGGTGAAATTTGGAGCTACCCTTCTGTTGCAATTTTAAACAGTAATGGTTAATTTAATTATTGAAAGGCTTACCATGAAATTAAATTTTTTTTGCATGGTAAAATTTTAAGTGGCCTTCTATGACGTGTAAAATGGCCTCTGAAGGGCCCTGAAGGCTTCAAATTTGAAGCCTGTGTGGGATCTTGTCTCTTCTGGTTTTTACTTGTTTTGGTCAGTTGTTTATACCATTCTGATGAGCGATTTTGAATGGGCTTGAGAGCTGTTTTCTGTATGAATGTTCTGGGTGATTCTTTGTAAGAGCTGCACAGTGAGTTTTGCACTGAGTGTGAACCTTACATAATATTAAGAACATTTATGCGTCGGAAGGTTTGATTTCTCTTGGTTATTGATTAATTTAGTATTTGATTGATCCGGCATTAATGGTTTATTATACCTAATAATATGATAATGTTTATTATACTTTATGTGGCCGGGATAAGTTTGTTCACCTTTCGTTGACTCTCAAATTTTATTGTTTTCAATCTAGCAGGAATGCCGGATTGGCAATCACCTTTGTGAGAGTTATGAATATTACTGAAATTGAATTATGTGTAACATTTTTTTACTTAGTAAATTGCCAAAAAGACGTCTTTCACCAAATTTAAAATTCACGGATATAAGAGATCTAAATATTCCAACAATTAACTGGTAAATATTCCAACAATTAACTGGTATTTTTCAAGGTTAATAAGAGGACAAATTCAACCTTTACATTGATTTCAATTTTTTTGGTCAGTCAAGTTTTTCTTTGATCTATTCATTTTCAAAAAGACTTTTTTCACTAAATTTAAAATTCTTGGATACCAGCATATATCCATTTTAAAGAGGATCTACTAACACCTAGAGGGATCAAATCTCTCCAAGTGTAAACGTTTTTTTAGAGTGCAAATATTGAGGAAGTGTGTTTTAATTTATCATTTGTGTAGTTTTATATATATGCTGTTGTAAATGTTTTAAAAGCCGACTTATTATTTTTTATAATATTTTATTATGTGCCAGCTCTAGGATGAACACAGAAGAAGATACACATCCCCTTACTGAGCTGTAAAATGCACCTCATTGATGCAATAACAAATCTGAATATTCCAACTATTAACCAATATTTTTCAAGGTTAATAAAAAGACAAATTCAATCTTTACACCGATTTCATTTTTTTTCCTGGTCAATCAAATTTATCAAGTTTTTCTTTGATCTATTCATTCTCAAGATTTCGGCAGTCTATTTTGCTGTAAAATAATTCAAAATCAATCAGGTGAAACAAGAAACCTTGAAAAGTTGAAAGATATGATTCCATGCTCAAACTTTCCATTAATCATATAATTTTTTTTTCATCAATCAAATAAAAATAAAAAGTTATGTTATGGTCAAATTTTCCATTAATTAAGTGGAACTTCAACTTTTCTACAAAATTGTTCACATATTAATTTTTAATTTTTGTAATTCTATATATATTTTGCCTTCAACTTTTCTACAAAATTGTTCACATATTAATTTTTAATTTTTGTAATTCTATATATATTTTGCCTTTGAATAGAAATGTGTGCTTCTGTATATATTTAAATTTTATTTGGTTTGCAAGCGAGGTGTTTTTCTTCCACATATATTTTTCCGTTGGCTAGAAACTGTGTGTTTCTGTGTGTGTTTAGGATGTATGTGATTTACAATCTACAATGTTCTTATTAGCCTGGTAAAAGTTATAATCATTGTTGACAATGAATTCAATTCAGCCACTCTTTGATTCAGTAATTGGACATAAAACGCCTTCATGGAATTCTATATAGACCATCCGGATATATCTATAAAGTATAAACATATCGTTGATTGAAATATTCATTATAGATGATGTTTTTATGTTTCCCATTTATGTTCAGAATTAATGTGTAGGCTTGCGAGCATGTATGTTTTTGATGTTGTTATGTTTAGGGGTTGCAAGTTTACAACAAAAGCCATGGCATAAGTGATAGATACTAAGTCAACAGTTTTAATAGTGGATACCAGTGCATGATTGTTAATTCACCGGTTTTGCAATATGTTATTTAAGATTTTTGCTATTCCACTTTAACGTTGAATTCCAATTTTACAACAATGCTCCTGGCATAAGTGATACTACTCAAAAGTTCTGATAGTGGATAACAATGCGTAGTTGTTATCAATGAATTCAATGTCTTTGCAATATACAATTTAAGATTTCTGCCATCCCACTTTGGGTTGAAGTGGAAGGATTGAAATTCTTACCATCTCTACCCGAAATCTGGTGGAGCATAATGTGATCCTAGAACTTAAAAAATTGAAAATGGGCATTTAGATATTTCATCTAGATCAAAGTTTTCATAAAATAGCAAATGCAGAAAATGTTTTAATAACCAAATGGCTAAACTGCTTCAGCAGCATTTATTGTGTAGAGTTGCCTTTTGTATTCGAATTTTGCGTCGAGCACATACAGTTAAGTCCAACATAGTTGCTTAGCCAAAAAAACGTGGTCATGGTTGGGAATTCGCTCTCATGTTAAATGTAACTTTATCTCTTTTGTGCTATACTGGCGGGTATTGTACATTCATCACGTAACATGTACCTCTAGAGCTGGGTATTCTACTGCAGGCTTTTTGCCAGTGATTTAAATTTTAAACACTAACTAAATCGCTACGGCCTCGCTAGCATTTGATGATGGATAAAACTGTAATTTCTGAATTATACATTGTTCAAATTGTAATTCGAGCATTTGGGTTAGTTAAAATCTCCCCAACTCCCAGGATGCAGTTATCAGTTTTGCCTATATTGCAAAAATTGCTTGATATATTTGTTTTTTGGAATTTCCAACAAATTGGCTGACGAAATATTCACTGGGTACTCTAGAAAAACTGGAGTGGGGCGTTTTAGCTAGAATTTGGCCTTATGCCCTTGTTGTCATAATGTTGCAATGTTGGGCTTATGTCCTTGTTGTCATAATGTTGCAATGTTTTGATATATCAATTGAAATAATTGATCTAATACACAATGGGGGAGGGCTGAATTATTACTCCTTTTTCCTCATTGTTTTCAAGTGCCATGCCCAACCTTTTGCTAGAATATGGCCTTATGTCCTTATTTTCATTTAATGAAGCAATGTTTTGATATATCAATAGAAATAATTGATCTAATACACAATGGGGGAAGTCTGAATTATTATACTTTTTTCCTTGTTTTCAAGTGACATGCCCAACCGTTGTTATGACCTTTTTCTCTGTTAACACCGATGGAATACTACATTTTAAAGTGATTTTCAGTTCGTTATCTTTTTTTCACCCAGAAAAAAACAGTTGCTTGTTATTCAGTGTATTTGAATCAAAACAAACCTTACAATGCTGTCATCACAATGACCAATGTCAACAGTACCAAAACTATAAAGGACCCAAATATTACTAGTACAATTATTTTCAGTTCGTTATCTAATAAATTTTATTATTGCTATTCCTCCCTTGGTGATATAGCTTCTCTGTTTTATTTTCTGTAGTTGCGGACTAGCATTTATAGTTAAATACTGAATCCAGCTTTGTCTATGCAATTGATATCATAGTGAGGTACATAATATATTCCATGTTGCAGAGGAACAGCTCCAATAACTTTGAAAAAATTATTGTTTTGGCATTTCGGGGAGTTTGATAACTAGGATGGATTGTTCCAAATTCAATGGAAATGGCATTGGGAGTGTGGAAAGTTTAGTGAGAGCAGTTTCACTTGTAGTAGGGTGGTTCAGAAATCTAATTCAACATTTATTGTGTTTGGTAGCACGAAGAAGCTCCCTTCCGGTTGCGGACTTGCACATTCCTCAACAAGTAGAGAGCTTCCACACGGTCCCTGAATACGTGGGCTCCCAAAATAGGTGTTTTTCTGTTGTGATTTTTTGGAGATTTTGGTGTGAAACATTGCCAGTGCCACATGGGCCATTACATTTTTACTTAACCTCATGAAGCCTTAAAACACACTAGACCCTATTTTAAAACCAGATAGAATGCATGTCCATATGGATACAACATCTGGTATCAAAGTGGACGACCTTTGGTTTGGCTTCTTCAAACAAGTCATTTTACCATCGTTTTCCTTTTCTTAATCATCGGCATTGCATATAAATTTACAGGTTGTTAGAGAACATAATGAAGTGCATTGGGTTAAAAATTCAGAATCTAGTTTGCCATATTTTTTTAAGTTATTAGTACACAAATTAAGGGTTTTGTTACTCCCCAAATGAGGCTTAAACAAGGGTATCTGTCATTGAGAGACATCTGCATTCTTAAAACAGTTCAATCAGAATGCAAATTATATGGTATCTGTCATTGAAACATTGTGACGTAGGTTGAATTGCTCCTAGCATCCCACGACTGTCACCAACTCGAAGGTTAGGTTCAGAAATAACAAGTATCCATTTTAGATCTTTATTCAATGGCTTTTCAGAGTCTTCTTCTATAGTAGAATTGGGCAGCCTTGATTTGAGATCTGTGTAAATTTAGTATTATCACTACTCCATTGAGATCTTAGTCTTGAGTTTTTTCATTCCTATGGTCATATTCCTCCAAAATAGAACATGAAGTCTGTCCATCTTCCTTTCCTCCGTAAATCCATCGGCAGGTTTATCCAATAGGTGCGTAGCAATTGCTGTTTGACGTGTTGATATTCCAGCAACCAGAGTTTGGGTGCAATTGCACCCAAACAAATTTGTCCTAGATTTTGCACAAGTCGGCACTAAAAGTAAAGCCAATCTTGACAGATATGCCAATGGAGATGTCTCTAGGATCACAAAGTCCCAAATTGTTTTTCTTATGATTGACAGATATGTCAATGGAGATGTCTCTAGGATCACAAATTCCTAAATTGTTTTTCTTATGATTGGTTATTTTTGTCACTTTATGAGTTGTTATATCTTTCCGTTCATGAGTTGTCAGTGAGACCTAGATTTAGAGGTCACCATGATCTTTATACTATATAATACCATCATTGGTATGAAGATCGATGCTACATAATGACTTGAGTTTTTTTAAATTTTTATGCCACTTTGCATCTTGTTTGCTTGCCCTGAACCTAAACCTGGTCAAGCAAACAATATGGAGCAAGTCTGGAGCCAGCAAACAAGAGACAAAATGGTGAAAAAGGCTTAAGCCATTCTTTAACATTGTTCCTCGTACCAATGCTGAGATTATTTAATGATGATATTATTTAGTACTAGGATCATAGTGACCTCTAGATTTAGATCTCACTGTAACTGATTAGTGGATAGATATGACAACATAAAGTGAAAATAATAACAACTTGTATGAGAGGTGATCTAGGACTTTGTGATTGTCTAGGGACTTGTAATCTAACACTTCTTGTTCATTAGATGGTGTTCTATTTTTCCAAAACACAGATCTGGCCTAATGAGATTATTAATGGAACCCTGTTTATCCTCTTTCAGCACAGTAATGTTATGCTGTTCTCAATTATCTAAGAAGTAGCTTGTAAATGTGATTTCAGATTTTCCAATGACCGACTAATCTAGAGAGGCTTCTTGTATGTAACTTGTAAGAGAAGCCTGCTATAAGTATCACACTTCTTGTTCATTAGATGGTGTTCTGTTTTCCCAAAGACAGGTCTGATGAGATTTATCATCAATTGAACTCTGTCTTTCCTCTTTCAGCAGAATAATGTTATGTTGTTCTCAATCTAAGAAGTAGTTTGTAAGTGTGATTTCAGATTTTTCACGGAGTAATCTAGAGAGGCTTCTTGTCTGTAACCTGTAAGAGAAGCCTGCTATAAGTATCTAGTCTTTAGAGCCCTATATGTGACCTCCAATCAGCTTGCTGTAATTATTTTATAATATATATCGTATAGCCAGGAGGCGACCTGCTAAAAGCCCTCATTGGAAGCCTGCTATAAATTTCTTATATGTGCTGTAAACTTGAGAGTGAAATTTCAGCTGTGTTGTGTACTACAGAGCCAAGAGCCAAGTCTACTACAGAAGTCATAATCTGTGGCTTTGTCAAATTTAAGGGAAACAACTAAATTCACTAATGTCTTCTTGTGCTTCCCATGTAATTGAGAGTATGCTTTGTTGATAGAGTGAAACTGTGAAACAATTAATCTCACCATTATCTTGTGCTTTTCATGTAAATTGAAAGTATGCTTTGTTGAATGGTTAGGCGTTGTGATTATCTTTTGTGCCGACTGTCTAAAAGTTGGACACTGCATTGACGTCGAAGCCATGGAATGATAATCTGTACTCGCATGTTGGAGCCTAACATCTTGTTCTGAATTTCTATTTTCAACATTTTTTCTATCTATTAATCCTCAATTTCCAAGTGTCGGTGTTAGATTGATCATACATAGTTAGTTCAATAGAGCTGTCGAAGTCATGCCATGCTATGGTAATTTTGTTTTAACGACGAATGTTGGCAGTGGCACATGAAGGTGATCCATACGAGAACTCGAGGCCTCCTTTCCTCTCTCCCTTGTTTAACTTGCATTGATATGGTCAACTAAACTACTGATGAAGTTTGATTGCTTAATAGTATCGTTAGTTGGAATTAAGATATTATATTTTATTTCAATTTTGAAGGTTCTTTTTTAAACTTTAATTTTTTCTTTTCATTACATAAAATTGGTGTTCCCAATCTGCTGTTTTCTGCAAATATGGAGTTTAGGTTTTTTTATAACTTTTCATCATATAAAATTCTTGGAGTTTAGGTTTTTTTATAACCTTTCATCATATAAAATTCTTGTTCCCAATCTGCTGTTTTCTGCAAATATAGAGGAAGTTTCTAACTATATTGAAAGTGTGTTCCAGATAGTTCTGCGATTTGGAAACTTAGTTGACATATTTTTTTTTTTTTTTTGAGTTTCCCTGTTCTCAATGTTCTCATTGGCAAAAATGGTCAACTATACTTTCTTTTTCCATGGATCTCATCAATCATTATTCACTATATAATTATACCAAGTTTAAAGATAATACAGTTGGATCTCAGATCATTATTCACTATATAATTATACCAAGTTTAAAGATAATACAATGTATGAGGATGTGTGTGTAAATTATGTCTCCTATTTTGATTTGTGAGTTGGTATCAGAGGCTGACTGGCTTTAATTCCCTCACGGGAGTGCCCAAGATAATGTGAGAGCCTTGTTAGCAGATTCTCGCTGCTGAGTGCGAGTAATTAGTTTCCGCTGTGAGTGTAGATTATTTGCTTGTGTGGATTGTTTGCTTGTCATCAGTTGCAGATTCATTCCGCCCAGTGAAAGAAACCAGATCGCTGATTGCTGTGGTGAATCGTTGATCTCAAAGGGGCATGTTTATTTCCCGCTGAGCATAATCGTGATAAAATCTGCTGCCGCCAAGGAAGGTAAAGTAGCCTCTGCTGTGAGAAAGAGGAGACCCGTTTCGGTCAATGTACAGAGTATTGAGCCATCATAGGATAATTACGAGAGCAAAGATCGAAGGGGAACGATCGTTTGTGCAGTAATCGATACCTGGAAAGTGATCCGTGGCTTATGAATGTCAGTAAATATTAGAAAATACTTCCCAAAATTGTTTTTTTTTTAACCCCCTTTCAATGTCTTCCTAATTTAAAAAAACCCCTATTTTTCCTATATATTGTATGTATCCATTTTTTTATTTACATTTTTTATACTTCTTTATATATCTACCTAGTATATTGGCATAATACCGTGGGTTTGACTAAACCTCCCAAGGTCTGTAATAGGCACGAGTGGTTGGGTATTCAAACCTCCAAGGTCTATCGAGGGCCTATAACAGGCCCTGGAGGCCTAGAGCCTCCCAAGGCACACTAGGGGCCTGGATACTTTCATGGTATACAAAACCCAGGGAATCTTTGCATAGCACCCTCACCTAGGAGGTTGCCCTAATCGACATGATAACTAACCCATGAGGTGTACACAATGGGGGAGTTAGTTGCTCAATTAAGAGAGGTACCTACCTAGTACAAGGATGAGCATTGGGCACTTGGAGGAGAGCAATTAGCACTTGAAGCTTGGGACTATGTGATAAATACCTTATAGCTTGGACACTTGACTTGGACAATTAGGTTGAGGAGCATACTTCATGGAGGTTGGTGATGGACTTGGACACATATGTTCAAAAGCATTGGAACTTAGTGACCACATCGACGCACATGTTGAGGAGTGTTGGGCACAAGAAGACATGTGGCACACAATTAGAAGAGGAGTGCCTCACATGAGGACACTTGGATAGCCAAGCACCATGGAATAGGAAGTGTTTGACCAACAACTTGTTTGATAGCGCACTGCCTTGAAAGGGGGCATTGATCCCAAAGAGCATCATGCATGGAGGGCGTTTGATCTTGGGGGTTGGATAAAGCCTTATGTGACACATATATATTCTTGTATTGTAGAATGCTCCATGTGGGGTTCCATTGTTAGTTACTTGTATGAACATAAATCCTTGTTTTATGTTAGCAACTCTCACCTACTGTAGATATACAACAAGGAGAGACCTCTTGTTATCCATAATCGCCATTGTACTCTATTCTATCTTTGTATTATCTTGGAGATGTCTTGTATGGAGCAAGATGCTAGGGATTATGAGGAAATCCTAGGAGAATACAAGAAGAGAGAGAGAGAGAGAGAGATAGAGAGAGACATCTTGGGCGTTCTTGGAGAGAGTTCCCTTGTGTCATGTTAAGGTTTTCTCTTGTGAGATGCTAGGGTTTATGCTATGCAAGTAAACCCTAGAGAAGAACATGATGTTGGAAGTGATGATGGTTTCCTTGTGGCTCTTGTTGTAGCGCTATGGTTTCTACCTAAGTAGAAGACTTGACGAGTGGAGCAACATGGATAGGGTTGGTAAACCCTAAGGAAGACGAGAACTAGTATGGTGAGATTGTGTGATACAAGCTTGGACTATGTGGCAAAGAGGACTTGTCGGTGTTGATGCTATCAAGTTGAGGATCTTTGGTGGAGTCACCAACTTTGGTTGGGAGTGATTCCTACCTAGGAGAAGTTGGTTGCTAGTATTTTCTTGTGGTTTCCCTACCTAAGGTTTGGAGAGCTCGACTTGTACCAGATTTGTCATAAATTTGTGGTATGCATTTGCAATTCATTATATATATTTATATGAAGTTTCCATCTGTCCAAATTTTGTGTAATTGCAGATTTGATTTTCAGCTTATGTTATCTTCATGATTGAGTAGACGTCAACACTGTTTAGGCATGCTGATTTGACATAACATGAAGCTGAATTGGATAAGTAATTTAACACATATTTGGAAGATAAAGGAGCAGTTTTACTGCTGCAATAGTATGATGTAATTAAGTATTTTCAGATCTGTAATTTGCATGGGAAGTGTGCCCTAAGGGATGTAACTTGTTGGCATTGAAGTACAATTGTTCGGTATTTATTTTCTTGGGCTCCCCGGTGAAATAGATTGGATAGAAATAGAATATGAGCTACTGTAATTTAATAATTCAGTTTCAGACCTAACGCTGAAAGTTCACAGGAAATAGAACTGGGAAACCTTGAGTAAATGAAGTGAAATTTCAAAAATTGCATTAAAAGCCAAATTTCCAAAATTTAAACACTCACAGCCAACACTCACACTAGCTTGGCCAACCCACCATCGAACATCTTACCGCATGGGGGACCCTTCATAACCAAGCTATAATTCAGGCAAGGAGATCCCAGCCAAGCTACAACTCTAGTAAGGGCCATGCTCAGTTACCTTTGCTCATCAAGGAATCCCAATGTTATACCTCCTCATGGGCAGATTCGAATAGTATAACAACTCACGATGATCAAGACTCAACACATGGTAGTAGTATATGTTGAAAACATCCCTCTCAAATGTCACACTCACAACGATCAACTTCATCTTTGCAAACAAGGCACATACAACACGCAGATGGCATAGCAGCCATAGAATTCTAGTCTAGCAACAAAGAAAAATGATAAATAGGAGAGAGCCAATGAAAGAACAATGGAAGAAGAAAGTTCCCAAAGGATAAAGACTGGAATATATATGTGGTTGTGCATGGAAAGGTATCTGACAGCATATTCTAAATGTAATTTGTGGTCTAGCCACCTTACAAATATCAAGAAGTTCACGAGTTGACAAGTGTTTTGGTTCTTTTTCCCATTTTTTCACCCCTTCTGCATCTTGTCATATCATAGGCCTCGCTTGCCCTTAGCAAACCATTCTAAGATGTGTTTTTACATTACTATGACTTTACATGCTTACATCACAATGATGTCATCATTTTCATGTTCAAACTCAGTAGATATCAAAATGCCTAAGAATGTAATTATTCTGAAGTGGCGTCTTGGCCTTGGGCTTCACACTAAGAATCTACACAAGTATAACATATGTACACAGGCTTTTTACAAATCCCACATGGTTTGACATCTATGCAAAATTTCCACTTATGTATAATATCTACATGCCAGATTATATATAGCATGTATTACAAAGGGACACTTATATGTAACACCCCAATTTCAACAATATCATTTCTAGAAAGGCATCATCGCCCAATTCACAATCCCAAAGGTTTGTCTAATCACATGTCCAAAGATCTCCATGGGCACTTCCGGAGCAACATCACTGAGATATTGTATATTTCTTACTATGTCACATAATTTTTCATCATTTTAGATGATGTTGCAGTCTCCAAGGGATGTTTAAAAGTAACCTTCTTTCCACCAATGGAATATTGTTGTGTATCACCAATGGGTGTTCGTTAACCAACTATGCCTCCTCACACTATAAACTTAATTGTGACTAAAGTTCTCTTCATTCTTCATCCTTGGTTGCCTCACTGAGGACATTTTGTTACATTGTTGTTGTGTTCCTTAAAACTTCAATGTACTATGAGTATGATGAGTATCATTTCACAAATGGCATCCAACATCTTTGGCATTGCAACTAGACCATCACAAACAACATTCTCCAATTTGGAACATTTGTGCTAGTATCAAGCTCTAAAATGTACAAAAAAAAACTTTGTCTAGTCTAGAATTGTAACGCATTCAACTATCTTCTCAACTATTTCACTTCATCAGTCACCCCTGCCATTGTCCTGGTTGGAATTGGTGCCATTTCTTAATCAATAATTGATCTTCAAGCTTCATCAGCAACAACGAAACCTATTTATAACCACAGATAGGATGCATAGTCACTCTATTTTGCACCTCTGTGAGTAAACCCTGCAAAATGATTTTAATGACATGTGTCCTAAGATTGCATTGGCTGGATCCATTTTAGTCAACAAAAACTGCGTTCTTCCATCAAAATCCTTAACAAGGTCTTTAAGTAACTATCAAATAGCCTCCAAAGCTCTCACACCAATAAGGGATGCCTAAACTTCTAGAACTTATCCAAAATTTCTTCAATTGAACCCAAGAGGGTTTTGGCAATCTAGCATACCAATACCATGGGATTGCTACCCCTTGTAATGTCCCCTCCCATCATACCAACATGATAGAGAGGACGTGACACTAAATTCGGGCATCTAGCCCCATATCCATTTAGTAAAAAAAAACTCATTGATAAAAAGACATATACATGTGCATGTTATAGAAACACAGCGGAATTAAAAATCATGTTTAATATCTAATATACATTCAACATTTCTGTGACAGCCATTAAATAAAGACATTGCAGAGTTTATAAAAGAGAATACTGATCTTAACAAAGTAGTCCCAAGCAACCAGCTATGCATCTGCAATGTTCCACCCAACCATAGGCCAGTTGTGCTTATCAACCTCTTGATACAACTGCCACCCTCGAGCTGGGCATGATTACTACAAGGAACCAGGGAACAACAGACTCACACATAGCCAAACATACACCAATATGAGCCAAGCCGATCTACAATTGCGTTTATCAGGCTGCTAGGAAATGGAAAAGAAGAATTGCTAAGCTAGTGAGCTCAACCACAGAGCTATGGATACCTCTACAAGATCTATTTAGCTTGGCACCCACAATGGCTACACACCCCACTCAAGGAAGTATTCCCTTCACCAATCCACAGTCCCTCAGGCCATACCTTCCAATTCTAGAGTGTCTCAGGTGTGCATAGAAGAGTAGCCAGCCCTCTTGATCTTCTTGAGAGGTTATTCTCCCCACTAGGTTTATCAAGCCAATTCTGTCCATTACCACTTCAAAACTTTTGCTCACAGGTTTAAACTAAAACAGGGATGCACATAACAACAAAACCACAATTGCTGGGCATGAGGAAAAACATTTCTTCAGTGGGATGCCCAAATAGGAGGTTTCTACCAATTCAGAAAAACGTGGGAAAGCCCAAAACGAAATGGCAATTGGGGAACAACCCTGGAGAGCAGAAATCGTTTTCAGAAAAATGTCCATGGAAATTTTGGGGCAAAAACGACCTCCATCACAATCTCAAATCGTGGCCCTTCTCTCCCAGCCGCTGTACAATGCAAAAACGAGCTCCCAGGCATGGAAAATGCAGGAAAAATGGTGAAAAACATGATGGGGAAAGACCCAATAGTTCAGACTGCGTGAGAGAGGAAAGACTATGGGTTTAGAATGGCTTTGGGCACCATTTCGTGGGTGTTTTTTTGCCCAAGGAGACAAAATACGATTTTCCAGGTTGATGGCTTGCCCATACACGAAATTGACTGCCATACCTCTTCATTCCCAAAGCATTAACTGCCTCAACCAATTTCTGGAAAAATTAAATGATTGGTTCCATAACCCAAAATTGGTAGTTGAGGGTTTATGGGTTTTCTCATTGACACATGGATTAACACGATTGGCTCAAGGGTTTGAATAATTTCCCTCCCTATTCCTTGTAGAATCATGCCCCCATCTCTTTGTTGCATTGCATAGCTAGTTGTGGGTATTTTCATTAAAATTCGTATTTACATGATGTCTTATTTACATTGTGCCTATCTAGCACAAGAACCGCACAAGAACCATAGGCATCTATTTTTAATTGCTGATACATAAAACGCTAAATCAATGGTGGGGCCTTGGCCTTAAGCTCCTCACCATGATTAAATTACAATATTTACATCATTTACGATTTAATGCAAAGGGGGTCAAAATGGGGACATTACATTCTCCTCCCCTTACATTAGCACTGTCCTCAGTGCTCATCAAAATTGAACAAAAATGGATATGCCACCCTCATGGCATCCTCCAGCTCCCATGTAGCCTCATCGAGACCATAGTGCTTCCATTACACTTTTACCTGTCCGATGGCTCGGTTCCGGAGCAATGTTACCTTCTTGTCTAGGATGCGCAATGGGTCGGTTTGGAACTCTCCTTCGGGTTCCACCTTGATCACATCCCAATTAATCACATGGTTAGGGTCATGTACATATTTCTTAAGCAAAGAGACATGAAAAACATTATGAGCTTTAGTGCTAGCAGGCAATGCAAGCCTATATGCAACTGGCCCTATTCTTTCAAGCACTTCAAATGGCCCACAATATCTAGGTGATAGCTTGGCACAACTCCCAAGCTTCAAAGAGCTCTTCCTTGATCTCACTCTAAGATACACATAATTCCTAACATTGAATTCCCTATGCACTCTATGTTTATTTGCATAGCTTTTCTGTCTATCCTGGGCTGTTTTTAAATTCTGCTTGATCTTGGTAACTTCTTGTTCCATTTCCTTAAGCAATTCTGGCCCAAGTACAATTATGTTCACTGGATTGTCCCAAGTCACTGGTGTCCTACACCTTCTGCCGTACAAAGCCTCATAAGGACTCATTCCCAACGATGCTTGTTGCCAATTGTTATATGCAAATTCTACCAAGTGTAGATAATCCTCCCACTTGGATGGTTTGTTCATTACATACATGTGGAGCATGTCTTCAAGTACTCGGTTTACTCTTTCTGTTTGCCCATCTGTTTGAGGATGGTATGCGGTGCTAAAGCTTAGCTGTGTACCCAAATATGTAAAGAGACATTTCCAAAAATTGGAAGTGAACTTGGTATCTCTGTTAGAAATTATTGTCTTAGGGAACCCATGTAATCTGAAAATTTCCTTCATGAAAATATTTGCAATGGCATCGGCTTTATGTGTGGACTTAACCGGTATAAAATGTGCTGCCTTTGTTAACTTGTCCACCACAACCATGATGGAATCATGTTGTCTCACAGTCATTGGCAATCCTGTAATAAAGTCCATGGATACTACTTCCCATTTCCATTCTGGAATTGGCAGTGAGAGCAATAAACCTGCTGGATGTTGGTGTTCACTCTTCACCTGTTGACATTCCATGCACTTAGAAATGTATTCAGCGATGTCCTTCTTTATGCCTGGCTAGAAATAATATTTTCTTGCTGTAGCAATTGTTTTCTGATATCCTGGGTGACCAGAGTATGGAGCTTTATGGATTTCATCCATAACAATCCTCCTCAAATTTGCCGCATTTGGAATATAGACTCTATTCTTATAAGTAAGAAGTCCGCCTTCTTCCAAATGATAGCCTTCATACTTATTTTCAAGGTTTTGCTGCTACAATTTGTCCTTTATCTGCACGTACACTTCATCCTCAACAATATGGTTAACAATCTGCTGCCTCAAATCTGGTTGGCAAGTACTAAGTGCTACCATATACATTTCATGTACCTTCCTGTTGAGTGCATCAGCCACCTTATTTTCTTTCCCTTTTATGTGTTTGATTTCAAAATCAAATTCACACAAAAATTCCAACCATCTAGCTTGCCTAGCATTTAAAGTTGGCTGATCAAACAAGTATTTCAGACCACAATGGTCTGTCCTTAATTCAAATTTTCTTCCCATTAAGTAATGCCTCCACATCTTTAAAGCATGTACTATGGCTGCAAGTTCTATATCATGAGTAGCATAGTTCTTCTCATGCTTCTTCAACTTTCTTGACTCATAGCATATCACGTGGTTGTCTTGCATAAGAACTCCTCCAAGTCCTTAATTGCATGCATCGGTATACACCACAAAGTCTTTTTCTGGGTCTGCAATTTTCAAAATTGGTGCACTTGTAAGAAAATTCTTCAACCGTTGAAAACTTTCCTCACATCTTGGTGTGACCATTCAAACTTTATCCTCTTCTTTTGCAAAGAAGTGATCGGGTTTGCAACCTTGGAGAATCCTTCGATAAACCTCCTGTAGTAACCAACAAGGTCCATAAAAGATCTCACATCAGTCACATTCCTTGGAGTTGGCCAATTCATAATGGCTTCAATCTTCTCAGGGTCTACAGATATTCTTTCGTCGGAGATGATGTGACTAAAATAATGAATTCTATCTTTATAAAAGTCACATTTGTTCAACTTTGCATACAGCTTATGCTCCCTTAGTAAATGCATTGTCATTCTCAAATGTTCTTCATGCTCTTCTTCATTCTTAGAATAGATGAGAATGTCGTCTAGGAATACAAGAACAAACTTGTCCAAATACTTGCTAAAAACATTATTCATGAGACACATGAATGTAGCTGGTGCATTTATGAAACCGAATGGTATCACTACAAACTCATAGTGTCCATACTTCGTTCTAAAGGCGGTCTTATGAATATCTTCTTCTTTGATTCTTACCTGATGGTAACCAGACCTCAAGTCAATCTTTGAGAATACCTTTGCTCCTCTCATTTGGTCAAAAAGGTCATCAATTCGGGGCAATGGGTATTTGTTCTTCACAGTGACTTTGTTCAACTGCCTGTAGTCAATACATAACCTGAGTGTTCCATCTTTCTTTTTCACAAATAGAACAGGTGCTCCCCACGGGGACACACTTGGCCTAATATATTTCTTTTCTAGCAACTCTTGTAGTTGCATTTTCAATTCTAGCAATTCCGGTGTACTCATCCTATAGGGTGTCTTAGACACTGGTGCCGCTCCTAGCACAAGTTCAATTGTAAAGTCAATGTCTTTCTTTGGAGGGAGTCCTGGAATCTCATCAGGAAAAACATCCCTGAATTCTTGCAATACATGATAGTCCTCCAATTTAAGAGTTTCATTCTCTGCTGCCTCTAAAATGTGGGCTACATACAATTGACATCCCTTCCTACAGAACTTCTTCAGCTGCATGGCTGAAACTTGTCTAACAGAAGTCACCTTTGGAATGCCTTTTACAACCCTCGGGTTTCCTTCTTCGTCCATGCATTCAAATGTCTTATTGTAGCAGTCCAGTTTAACCCTGTGTGATTCTAACCAATCCATTCCAATGAGAATATCATAAGAACCCAGTGGTAAAATATTCAGATCTGCATAAGTGAATAGCCCATCCATCTCTAATGGACATTTCTCTACTATTTCACTAACTTTTTTCTTGGTTCCAGTGGCTAGTTGAACTAACCATGATTTACTATGCTTTAATTTCTTAAAAGCACAAATCTCAACAATTCTAGGAGTGACATAACTGTGAGTAGATCCAGGATCAATCAAAATAGAAACAGATTGCTTAGCAATCTTACCTTCAACTTCAACCACAGTTGACTGATGATCTGCCTGGCGGTCTTCTACTGCTGCATAGATTCTAGGGATTGCTCTCGCCACTTGACCCACAGTTTCAGCTTCTTGGATGTTGTGGACTTGATTTGCATTCCCATTCCGATGTGGACAGTTCCTAAGCATGTGGTCTCCTCCACAACCCCAACATTGAAGTGGTTCTCTTGGCTCCTTTGGATCTCTTGGCTTGTCTCCCATCATCCTAGTTGGCTTAGTCACAACCTGTGATGGTTGCCTTTGCTGATTCCGGAATTGAGGAGGCTTGAACCCCTTCTTCCTTTGATCAAACTTTTCATTTTTCTTATCCTTCCATGCCTTATGGAATTCTAGTTTGCTTCTGTTTTGATCAAAGCAATACTTGGCCTTTCTTATGGCCTCCTCTAGAGTTCGGAGTTCATCGAACTCAATTCTGTCTTTATATGACTGGGGCAGTCCACTTAGGAAACGCTGAATTTTCACCTTATCATCTCGAATGTACCTGACATATCTTAGCAGCTCCAAGAATTTGTTTGCATATTCTTCCATGCTCAATTGTCCCAATCTCAGCTCATGGAACTCTTTGATCTTATCATCATAGTACCTGTCAGTGAGGTACTTCTGCTTGAAGTATTTCTTGAACTGCTTCCACACGATCTTTCTTTCATTGATCTTCTTCACTTGCCTGATGTGTTCCCACCATATAGATGCTCTTCCATTCAAGTTGAAGATGGCTACCCTTGCCTTCATATTTCCCGAGTAGTCTTGGACTTGGAAATACTTTCTCATCCCAAGAAGTCAAGCTTCAGCTTCTTGACCAGACTTTATCTCTCTATCAAATGTAGGAGGTTTCGCCTTCTTAAATTCCCCATGTGAATTGTTCTTGTAGTGCTTCTTCCTCTTACTCTTGCGAGATGAAGAGCTTGAACCCTCAATGGATTCTTCAGAGTCAGATGATTCATTAGAAGATATTTCTGGAGTATACGTTCTATCTGTAGAAACTCTTCTTGAGCTACTGGCCCTCTTACGGGAATTCTTTCTAGAACTACTCTCACCCCTTTCTAGATTTGATATCTGATGCCCAGAGTTTATTTGCCTTTGGATGTCTGTCAAACTCTGCAGCATGGATGCATTCAACTTATTTTGTTCTTCCTGAGCTTTAATCATCATTTCATTGTCTTCTCTACAGTTTTGCAACTCCACCCTTAGGTTTCTCATGGTGGCTGCAATACCTGGAGGAGTCTCTTGATTTCTTCTCCCATTAGATTCTGTTTCAGTATTTTCAACATGTATGTTCTCCTCCATGGCATCTGTCTCAGGCTCATAGGGATCCTGTGCATCATTCATGATGTTAGTTTTCTTGGCCCAACCAAGATCCAAAACTTTCCAACTGTACTATCTAGAGTGCTGCCTGATGTAACTGTGATTCTGCAGAATGTGTTCATCAACACAATTGTTAGCTGCATTATATTCTCAGAATTCATAACTTACTTTCATGCATGTGGGAAAATGTTATATTGACAATTTGTCAGATCATAGAATTTTCTCACAATCAACGACATATGAGGGGTATGACGGGGGTCAAGGGGGCTTGCTATTTCGACAATCTGGCGCATAAGTTCCATGGCAATTTTTCCATTTTCGGCACCTGAAAATCTCCCTGAAAAATGGCTGAAATTGCTTGTTTCAGAGCAACTCAGCGAGTTCTTCCGACCTGTTTCGGGCCAACTTGTGGAGTTCTTCCGCAGTTTCGGAAGAGAATTCCCTCCGCAGTTTCGGAAGACATTTCAGAATTCTTTCCGCAGTTTCGGAAGACATTCCGGAATTCTTTCCGCAGTTTCGGGGCGGTTCCGCAATTGCGGGGCGATTTGTCGAAGGCTTCCGCAATTGCGGGGTGATTCGCGGAACTCTTCCGCAATTGCGGGACGATTCGCGGAACTCTTCCGCAATTTCGGGACAATTCGCGGGACTCTTCCACACTTTCGGAATGATTTGCCGAACTCTTCCGCAATTGCAGGACGATTCGCGGAATCCTTTCGCGGTTTCGGGCCAACTTTCCGAATTCTTCCGCGTTGCGGAACAACTCGCGGAATCCTTCTGCAGTTTCAGAAGAGAATTCCTTCAGCAGTTTCGAAAGAGAATTCCTTCCGCAGTTTCGGAGCAATTCGCCGAATTCTCCTGCGGTTTCAGAGCAATTCGCCGAATTCTCCCGCTGTTTCGGCGAAGATTTCCGAGTTCTTCCCGAAACAGACTTAAACAAAAAAAATTTCAAAAACACTTAAAACAATTTCTGAGTTCCTTCTCTTCTTCTTCCTGTGATGATTGTTGTTCAGCAGGAGGTGATCTTACCTCTGCAAACTATCCAACTTAACCAGTTTAGGCCTGATGCTGAGACCTGTGGTGATCAGGAATGGACCTTCCCATGTGATTGTAATTGAATTTGGCCCATAGAGGTCCAATGCTACAACCAACAGCTCTGATACCAAAATGTAATGTCCTCTCCCATCATACCAACATGATAGAGAGGACGTGACACTAAATTTGGGCATCTAGCCCCATATCCATTTAGTAAAAAAAAACTCATTGATAAAAAGACATATACATGTGCATGTTATAGAAACACAACGGAATTAAAAATCATGTTTAATATCTAATATACATTCAACATTTCTGTGACAACCATTAAATAAAGACATTGCAGAATTTATAAAAGAGAATACTTATCTTAACAAAGTAGTTCCAAGCAACCAGCTATGCATCTGCAACGTTCCACCCAACCATATGCTAGTTGTGCTTATCAACCTCTTGATACAACTGCCACCCCCCGAGTTGGGCATGATTACTACAAGGAACCAGGGAACAACAGACTCACACATAGCTAAACATAAACTAAGATGAGCCAAACCAATCTACAATTTGGTTTATCGGGCTGCTAGGAAATGGAAAAGAAGAATTGCTAAGCTAGTGAGCTCAACCACAGAGCTATGGATACCTCTACAAGATCTATTTAGCTTGGTACCCACAATGCCTACACACCCCACTCAAGGAATTATTCCCTTCAACAATCCATAGTCCCTCAGGCCATACCTTCCAATTCTAGAGTGTCCCAGGTGTGCATAGAAGAGTAGCCAGCCCTCTTGATCTTCTTGAGAGGTTATTCTCCCCACTAGGTTTATCAAGCCAATTTTGTCCACTACCACTCCAAAACTTTGCTCACAGGTTCAAACCAAAACATGGATGCACATAACAGCAAAACCACAATTGCTGGGATGAGGAAAAACGTTTCTTCAGTGGGATGCCCAAAGAGGAGGTTTCTACCAATTCAGAAAAACGTGGGAAACCCCAAAACGAAATGGCAATTGGGGAACAACCCTGGAGAGCAGAAATCGTTTTCAGAAAAACGTCCATGGGCATTTTGGGGCAAAAACGACCTCCATCACAGTCCCAAATTGTGGCCCTTCTCTCCCAGCTGCTGTACAATGCAAAAACGAGCTCCCAGGCATGGAAAATGCAGGAAAAATGGTGAAAAACATGATGGGGAAAGACCCAGTAGTTCAGATTGCACGAGAGAGGAAAGACTATGGGTTTAGAATGGCTTTGGGCACCATTTCGTGGGTGTTTTCTTGCCCAAGGAGACAAAATACGATTTTCCAGGTTGATGGCTTGCCCATACACGAAATTCGCTGTCATACCTCTTCATTTCCAAGGCATTAACTGCCTCAACCAATTTCTGGAAGAATTAAATGATTGGGTCCATAATCCAAAATGGGTAGCTGAGGGTTTATGGGTTTTTTCATTGACACATGGATTAACACCATTGGCTCAAGGGTTTGAATAATTTCCTTCCCTATTCCTTGTAGAATCATGCCACCATCTCTTTGTTGCATTGCATAGCTAGTTGTGGATATTTTCATTAAAATTCGTATTTACATGATGTCTTATTTACATTGTGTCTATCTAGCACAAGAACCATATGCATCTATTTTTAATTGCCGATACATAAAATGCTAAATCAATGGTGGGGCCTTGGCCTTGAGCTCCTCACCATGATTAAATTACAATATTTACATCATTTACGATTTAATGCAAAGGGGGTCAAAATGGAGACATTACACCCCTCTAAAAGTTGAAAACATGAACTTTACAATTAATTTCATAAGTAATTTTTCTCAACCCAATCCAATTTTTTCGTATGGCAAAATAATTAGAATGGCCACAAATTTGTGAAAACTAATATTCAATCCTTCAGAGTGGTAAATTGCATGATTAGTATATGCCATGCTTGCTAGTTTGGTTGGAGATATTGAAAATCTTCCTCCTCTCTTCCCAAAAGTAGTATTATTCATGTTTAGGTTCTATAAATGAAACTCCAGAACCATTCTTCTAGGTTTCTGATCTCCTAAAAAGCTTTTGTTGAACTAACACTCCTTATTCCAGTACTAATTTCTGAACCAGGCCTATTTTCATCCACAAATTTTTAGTTTAAAAAATTCCCAACCATATGCTCCTCACCCAAAGCAAATTTTGATATAGAATACAAAGGATTTTTAGAAGAAATCAAAGTATTGATCACTTTATCTAACTTTACTGGTATTAAAGGTGTTATTACTCATGGAATTGATCTCTTTTGACTACAAGAACAAGAACATTTGTTTTCCTTCCTTGGTAATCATTCTTTTAAACCAAGGGCCCGGGGTTTCCAAACACCATATTCACCTAATGCTCCAGGTTGATTTCAGTGCATATTAACATCATAGTAAGATGATAATCCAACCCTCACCCTAATGTCACATTCAGTCAATTAAGGCTTCGCCAAATTCACTTCTCCCCAAAACCGACTAGCCTTGCATCTCGCCCAATCAAATGGATCTATTTGCATACTCGTTCCCACTTTCTTACTGATTTTGGGAGGAATCTGAGACTGCTATCTCCCATGTCTCCATTTTCAATGCCTGTTGCAAAGCATGTTCTGCACAAGTTCTAAGGATGGTTATTCCTTCTTCAATGTCATGGAGACACCCTATGTGAACCCATTTAGCAAATAATTGCCGTAGGGTTGCCCAGAAAGGTTACTAAATTTACCAACACAAATTTTCTTCTGATTTTCTACTGTTAACTATTAACAGAGAAATATTCTCTGTATTCCTCTCAGTCTTTCATTACAGGAAACCCTGGAATCTCATTCAGACAGTAAAATAATATAATAGCATAACACATCAATATCCTCACAGAAGAACTAGAATTGGATAAATTGTCTTCTTAAATGCAACAAAGTTGGATGTCTAATAGGACACCAGGCAACCATTGTTCATAATTGCATGTTTGACACACTAAACATCCCATAATTTCTTTCTTTGCAATTATTTCAGGCTATCAATCTATGATTGTTCAATTCTAACTATCAACCAAACATTGTTCGTTATTTGTATATTTTGTTTCAAGGAAAACCTGGCTAGGAAACCCAAGGGATGGTTCCCCACATTCATGGATGGCATCCCCAGTAGAATAGTGTGCCTCACGCAGGGGGATTTGAACAGGGCACCTGCTAGCATAAAACTAGCCAAATGCCCAATAACATTGGTGACAACCAGTTGAGCTAACCCCTTGGGCTATTGTTGGTTATTGTTATAGCATAATGAAAATAATTGATTACAAGCAGTTATCTTAACACGTTGTAAGTTAACTAATCCCAAAACAAAACATGCCACAATGGAATGGTTGGTAAAATCATTAGGGCACCTGCCAATAGAATAGTCAGTGAAATCGTTAGTAGAACCATCAATGGAGTCATCAGTAGAACCATAGGTGGAGTCATTTGTGTAGTTATTCAAAAGTTAAGCCCAGTGGGCTAGCCCAAGTGGTTCAGAGCTGTGAATAGCAAGTAAGAGGTCTCAGGATCAAGTCCCCAGGCTGGCTGCCTTTGCGTATGTGGGACTCACTTGATGTCCCTGCTAGGTCAGGGTACAATAGTCCATGTAGATCACTTTACACTGGGTGCCATCCTCAGAATGAGGGGAAGTGCCTAGGGGTTCCGTGGGGATGTATTTTCCAAGGAAAATATGCTATTCAACAGGTTAGTGGAGTTAATCAACACAATGCTTTATTCGACACAAATTCCCATGAAAACTTAAACTTCGTACATAGTAAAAGATTGAGAGGATTCCCGAGTATTTATGATTTTAATAATTCCCATATTTTTCATGATCAATCTAGAGGAATTCTTCATCACAGCATGAAAATTGCCCAAAAAGGAAGCAAAACAGGATATAGTATATCCTTTTACTCATGAAACGTGCTCATAAACATTATTTATATTGAAAATGATTCAATTAGGGCAGAAAATATGCTTTGTTCATATACAATTTTAATCTCAGTTAACAACTCCAACACATGGTTAGAACAGAATACGATTCATTCTCTAAAAAACAAAGAAACTGAAACAAAGCATACCCGGATGAGCTTCTTTTGAAGTTCTATATTTTGAGCTCGGATATTTCTCTCCTCAATTCCAAACATGACTCTACACACAAACCATAATTGTCTGCCAAACCCTAGAAATCGGTCCATATTCCTAAACAATGCAACAAATTAGTCAGAAATGATATTGCATCCCAATTGCAGAATGTCCATTACTGAAATAGAAATTTGTGATTTCTCAAATTTTATAAGTATAGCAGCGCTAAATGGTAGCAAAAGAAATGAACAAAGTTACAAAAAAATACTGATGGAATTTGGATGTTATGTGAAGGTCTGAGACACACAGTCAAATATGACAAATAATGTTGGCTCTCTTCAGCACCTCTAGCCCACATTTTCAATTGGAAATATTACTAGCATAGATCCAAATCCTAGGCTCTATCAAGCGCCGAGAGGGATCAAATCTCTCGAGGTGCAAACCTATCCTTGAATAGCTCCTTGAGTGCAATACCGGAGCCACCTAATCCTAAGCTCTAAAGTTTCTAGTTTAAGTCTCATATTTACTTTTTACTTTGTATTATTCTTTTTTGTTATGTCCAACATAATATTTATTACTTTTTACTTTGTATTATTATTTTTTGTTTACTTTGTATTATTTTGTTACTCGACAAACATTCTAAAATCTCATATTTACATTTTACTTTGTATTAAAAGTAAAAAGTAAAGTCTCTAGTTTAAGTCTCATATTTACTTTTTACTTTGAATTATTCTTTTTTGTTTATGACGGACATAATATTTATTACCTAATCTTAAGCTCTAAAGTCTCTAGTTTAAGTCTCATGTTTACTTTTTACTTTGTATTATTCTTTTTTGTTTATGGCCGACATAATATTTATTACTTTTTACTTTGTATTATTCTTTTTTGTTTACTTTGTATTATTTTGTTACTCGAGAAACACTCGAAAATCTCATATTTACATTTTACTTTGTATTAAAAGTAAAAAGTAAAGTCTCTAGTTTAAGTCTCATATTTATTTTTTACTTTGAATTATTATTTTTTTGTTTATGATTGACATAATATTCATCACCTAATCCTAAGCTCTAAAGTCTCTAGTTTATGTCTCATATTTACTTTTTACTTTGTATTATTTTGTTACTAGACAAACACTCACATGTTACAAGATCTCCCTCATACTAGGCTGTAGAGTGCCTCTCGGCGCAATAACTCAGTGATGCTTCAAACATCAAATGACTTGTAGCAAACAAGGATGGCATTCATAGTCATGGAAGGCTGTTTGTAGACTTTGCACTTGTCCATCTAGCATGAGACAATCAAGGGAGATCTAGGCAAAGCGATGGAAGGCAAGCTGCTATGTTTGCATATTGTTCAACATATATCCTCCAAAGGTGCATTTTAGAGCCAATCTTAGTATGAGACTTCAATATAGAAATAAAATGTTCTATAGAATAATAAGGAACACTGAATGCTCAAATTTATTTGCTATTTCATAGTTTTGTTCACTAAAAATATCAATTTTGGCCAACTGAGCATTGGTTCAGTGTCATGTCCCAAATTTGGCATTGGGTCACAATGGCCTAATCACATTGGCCCTATTCATTAGAGTTTGTCAAATTGATGCTAAAGGTCAAATAATTGCCAAGGAGAAAAATTACTAGTTTCTTAGGTTTGGGGTGGAAGCTTTGGGATTTGGAATAATGGGGATAATAAATGATGTTTGAACATTAGAATGACATAAATATTTAATAAAGGAGCTAAATAAATATATACAAGTGAAAATCAAAGTGGAATTTGATTATGAAGACACATGGAGGAAGTGGGACCCACATATGGCTAGATTTCCTCACTACACTTGGCATCATTCTCTCACCAATTCGAATTCAAGGTGAATAGTAACATACTTGGGGGAGTCCAAAAGGTATTATTCATGGCATGACTCATCCAAGGTTGAAATATAGAGGAAGAGTAACTCCCATGGAAGAGGAAGAGGCAATTTGGAGCTAGTGAGACACTTGGGCTAGATTCCCTAGCTCTATGGCAACAATGATGAAGATGCTATGACACCTATGACACAAATCAGACCTGAAGGCTGACATATGACATATATGACATGTCAGGGTTAAATATAGACTCCAAGAGGGCGTTCAAGGGTGTTAGGGCAGCTAAGATGCTTCCACATGTGATTTGGTGGAAGTGGGAGACTAGGAATTGGTGTACAAGCGGCGTTCTTTGGAATCTCTTTCCAACTTGAGTTGGCATGAGTCTCTTGGAAGGAATTCGACCCATGGAGGACATTAGAACTTTATAAATGTCAATAAAAAAGAATGAAACCAACTTTTGATCATTTGTAGAATTTGCAATTGCATTTGTGAAGAGGGAGAGTTAGTGGATGACTAGTTTCTTGCCTTAGCCAATTTCGAGGGTGAAAGATTTCCATCCAAGTTGATAATTGGAAAGGCCATTCAGACCTTCCATTTGGAGCTTTAATGGAGTTTTTATTTGCAGGTGTAAGCTATAGGGTAGCTCATGGTTTCTTCTATTGCAGCTCACTCCTTCAACCATTTCCAGTTTTGATGGCATATTTTTGATCCTTGAGGGAGAGCGTTTTTGGTGAGCTATTGTACTCTTTGGGGGAGCTTCTAATGCCCCATTTCTTTTGTAATATGAAGTAAATACTCTGTTCTTCATCTCCAGAAAGTTTCAGTTCGAAATTCCAAATATAAATGTATAAATCTCAATTTTAATGAAAGAACAGTGCCATTTCCCCACTACCTTGTTGTGAATCAATGTAATGCTGATGATTTCAAATGAATGGATGATTCTCTGATATATTTGTGATCAATATACTGCCATGGATGTATTCTACAAGTTTCATGTACTGTACTTGAGCATTTGAAGTATTTTTATTCAGTTTAATTGCTTTGGGAGAAGAAATAGTGCCATTTCCCCAAGGGTTGAATTGTTGATTTTTCCAGTTGGGATAGGGTTGGAACAGATATAATAATCAATTAATGGTGCACATGAGACCTTAATAACATAATTAATACATTCCCTACCTCTGTTCAGAAATTTGAGTGGGTTTGGAGGCATTTGGGAAGCCATTTTCAGTACTTACCCCAGAGGGATTTGAACCCCAAATTACTAGTAAAATTGCATACTTGGTATAGAATATTAAGAGAGTTTGCAGAGGTATTTTGGTGGCCATATATCATCCCTGAACATCATATTCAAGTCCTAATATGATTCATATTCCTTCCTTGAATATTTGAAGGCATTTGGAGTCAATTTGAGACTTAGAGACCAATACTAGTCAAAGGGAAATTACTAGTAAAGTTCCCTACATTGGCTAGAATTGAAAGAGGATTTGCATAAGTATTTTAAAGGTCTAGAAGCACCCCTGTAATACATATTTATGTTCTAACATCATCCATATACCTTCTCAGAATATTTGGGAGCAATTGGAGCAATTTGGGGACCTAGAGCTCAAAACTAGTCAAAGGTCTAACTAGGGAAAAAAGTGAAAAATTGTCATTTTAATAAAATTCTTAACAAGGGACATTACATTCACTCATGAGATCCACAGAGTTCCATTTTCACTGTGTTTTTCTCCAGCCACACGGCATGATTTTAAAACGGATGAGGTCAGGTACAAGTCCAGTTACAGAAAATCAATTTTGATTGTTGTTTCTTAATATTTTGGCCATAAGGAGGGGTTGTTTCTTAATATTTTGGCCATCTTTGGGTACTTTTGTGGACCAAGCAGTTGTTCTGGGCCATTAATCAACAATAACCAACCTTGTATCTGCGTTCTGGGAAAAGTAAGCAGCCCTAAACCATGAATTCTGGGCATGGCAACAGTTGGCCTGGGCATGATTAAGACCACAGCAGCAGCAAATCCAAATTTGATGAGTTCTGTGCAACTAAATCTTAATTTTGGGCATGCATATGGATGGGATCAGCCTCCCAACAACCATAAAAAAGAAGTTATGTGGTAAATACAACATTAAATAGCCTTGAATTTAATTTTAGACTAGATTTGAGCTAATTTGGGCAAAGTATGAGATGATTCACCATAGCAGCAACTTGTTTGACCCTTCAAACAGCATTGAAAATGATTCTTGGCACTCCTGGGCTCACTTCCACCATGAAGCAGCATTTAATCTCTAGTTCTGGAAAGTTTCTAGGCATGAAAGTGGCAACCCCGCCTCTGACTAACCATCAACCAGTCACTACCCTAGACTACAACCAAATCATTCAAGGGCATGCATCCTTTCTACATTTTGTATTTGAAAATGGCCAAAATATTAAGAAACAACAGCTGGCCATGTGATTTGCACCTATTGTATATATCCAACAACCTTTGATGATGTAATCTCAAAGTATGAGTTCAACACTACCTTCTCCAAATAAGCACTCGAGCCATTTCAAGGGATTGCACACATGAGATTACATCATCGAAGGTAGGACTTCATGGGGACCTCTTCCAAGGGATTGCACACATGAAAATAATAGAGGTAGGACTTCATGGGGATCTCTTCCTAAAATGGGGAAATGTGGAGACACATTTCATTAAGTTGAAAGCAAGTACAAGTGTTAGTTCAAACTTCAAAGCGGAACTTTTGGGTGAGTCAAGAAGGTGTTCAAGCAAAAAATGACCCTGGTTCCTTCCTTTGATGATAATAACATCATACTTAAGCTATTGCAATAGTTCTTGTTTGGATTTTCTTGTATGGAGTTCATGGAGTCATTATTTGTATTAGCCTTGAAGTGTTAATACCCATTTGTTTTGCCCGGTTTTGGTTATGTAGTATCTCAGAAAATGGGGTATGTTTATGAAGAAGTTTTATAGACATAAACATATATTATATTGTAATAGTTATGTTGGTATGTGCTAGCTTGTTAGGATATGTTCATTGTTGGTACTGAAAAGTATAGGTTTATTTACATGAAATATGGTAGAAGTATGTAGTTGGATTCAAGATGATATGAATCATGAAAGGAATGCCTACATGCATCTATTGAATGTAATTTTATTTTTAAGAATAATGAAATTACAAACCTCTTTTTCTGAGGAAAAAAAAAACCTAATATGACATTTTTTTTACAACATTTCCTGTTTTTGTGTGTAATTATTGTCCTATGCTATGGGATGCTTGATTGTACAAATTTGGTGCTCAGATTCATCCATTCTGACAAACAGTCACTTCTTCACATTCAACATACATAGCATAATAAAGAAAACTAGATGATCATGACCTTCATGTCCTAAAAGTTGAAATTTCCCTCACTTCAGCGTATTCCATGAGCTCGTCATTCTTCAGAGACTTGGATGCATCACAGACAGTCGAGTTGGAAAGAAAAGATATATCCTTGACTGGCCCTTTAGCCTTTACAAGCTTAGATCCCAATCATTGCCTATATTGGGATCCTAGTCATCAATAACACCCTATGCCTCCCTGATCTAGGTTCTAGCCCTTGCCTCTAACTTGAATCTCAAAGTTGATCCTCCAAGGACATTAGTCAACAACTCAACTCCCTACAATTTTGATGAAAATTCCTAATCCAATCATTAAGATAAGGTAGAAAAAGCTTCCCATGCTTAATATTTTATTTTGCTTGAGTACTAGTATAATTGGAGGCATAATGCTTACAATTTACAATTGACATGGCTCAGATGAATTTTCAATTGTCATGTGATTATCACAAAGTGATACATATATCGATACCTTCTAGGCATCTAAACAAGGTTCTATGAAAAGAGACTTCTAGCAACAACTCAATGTGGTTGTCAACTATATAATTTGAATGGGACATGATCATAAAATTTATGTTGTCATTTCCCACTTTAAAACAAGACAATATGCACAACTACTTGTTTTGAAGACATGCATTAAAGATGGCAGTGATGATGTCCTGTTGATGTCTGAGAAGATTCACTTCCTTCTACTTAGATGAAAATAGAAACTAGCGGTGATTGAAGGGATCTTTACAAACATAAGACCCTGGGGAGCATGCTAATTTCATTATACCAATAAAGTGCATCTTATAAAAATGTTTATGACATATATTATACTGGTACATTTTTTTAGAGATAAACACCGCAATCCCTAGTTGTGTTGGTCAAAATCTCTCTAGTTACTTTTTAAAGATATGCTAGATTTTGTGCATCCTGGTTGTACCACTGGTTTATGAGAATATTCCATTCCCTCTATTCAGATGATAGTAACAACTAGAAGTGATTGAAGGGATCTTTATGAACATAAGACCCTAAAAGAGTTAGTCAAAATAGGTTGAGGAAGGTGTTGACCATGATAATCTACACTTGATGAAAATTTCCATCATCATTGCTTGAGTTCTTGTCCATCCTGAGAGAAATGTACAAATTGGATGATATTTTAATAACCCACACCTTTGGACAATCATAAATTTTGCATATGAAGTTGGAAGTGTATCATTTAATCCATGATTTTATGTTCTTTTCAAAGAAGGTTACAGTGTTACACATATGCATATATGGAATTTGTGTTTGATAAGGATAGTTTTTTTAGTGCATGCATGCTTAATGTATAATAATAAAATGCAACTGGGAAAATCAATAAGCATTCCCAACCATGATACCTGACAACCTCAAAGGCAGAGGAAGAACAAGTGCTTATATATGCAATCACAAAACTCGGATTGGGAACTAGAAGAGGTTGTTGCAAAGGAGAAACAGGATAACCAGAGGCTTATGGATGCAATAAAGGATCTAACACAAGGAAGTGAAGATAAGTAACTAGACATTGGATGACAATGTTCACCCTCACAATGATGGAATTGATGATTACTAGTAATAAAACTAAACATTTTATTCAATGCTCACTAAACACTACACAAAGTTGATATATACTAAAAAAGACATCCCAACAATTTAGGGTAATATTCCAAATAGCTCTAAATAGTCTTCATGTTGACTTCCTTCACTGATTTTACACATTGTCTATGGGATTTGTCTATTCTTTTTCCAATTTTGTTTCAAGTCATTTTAAGGAGTAGCGCCAATAGGGCCAATAATAGTTTGGAAATATTATTATCAATTTCATAAGATATGTACGAGGCCAATAATATTTTTGAAATGTTATTATCAATGTCACAAGATATGGACCACCAAGAGCTTTCAGTTCAAGTTTTGATTTCAATATGGTGCAAGTGTTATGTCCCTAGTTTCAATTAAAAGATGCCTAGAGACAACCTGATTTCAAGGGATTGCACACATGACAATAATAGAGGTAGGGAT
Organism: Larix kaempferi; assembly: GCA_027924585.1. NCBI lineage: Eukaryota > Viridiplantae > Streptophyta > Pinopsida > Pinales > Pinaceae > Larix > Larix kaempferi. The sequence continues at coordinate 8,021,820 of BSBM01000444.1, forward strand.
TCATGGGGATCTCTTCCTAGAATGGGGAAATGTGGAGACACATTTCATTAAGTTTAAAGCAAATACAAGTGTTAGTTCAAACATCAAAGCATAGCTTTTGGGTGAGTCAAGAAGGTGTACAAGCAAAAAATGACCCTGGTTCCTTCCTTTGATGATAATAACATCATACTTAAGCTATTGCAATTGTTCTTGTTTGATTTTCTTGTATGGAGTTCATGGAGTCATTATTTGTATTAGCCTTGAAGTGATAATACCCATTTTTTTTGCCCAGTTTTGATTATGTACTATCTCAGAAAAAGGGGTATGTTTATGAAGAAGTTTTATAGACATAAACATATATTATATTGTTATAGTTATGTTGGTATGTGCTATCCTGCTAGGATATGTTGGTATTGAAAAGTATAGGTTTATTTACATGAAATATGGTACAAGTATGTAGTTGGATTCAAGATGATATGGATAATGAAAGGAATGCCTACATGAATCTATTGAATGTAATTTTATTTTTAATAATAATGAAATTGCAAACCTCTCTTTATAAGGGAAAAAATATAACCTAATATGACATTTTTATGACTGAACATTTCCTGTTTTTGTGTGCAATTATTTTCCTATGTTATGGGATGCTTGACTGTACAAATTCGGTGCTAGGTTTCATCCATTCTGACAAACAGTCCCTTCTTCACATTCAACATATAGAGCATAATAAAGAAAACCATATGATCATGACCTTCATGTCCTAAAAGTTGAAATTTCCCTCACTTCAGCTTATTCCATGATCTCGTCATTCTTCAGAGACTTGGATGCATCACAGACAATCGAGTTGGAAAGAACATATATATCCTTGACTGGCCCTTCATCCTTTATGAGCTTAGACTGTAATGGATTTGGTTACAGCTCATATGCATAAGCTACTAGCCTATTTCACACTTCAGGATTGGATATAGAGAATCCCCTACCCCATACATTCTCTGTTGATGTTCCAAATATGTCAAAGAGAGATACCAATCAAATTGATATAAATTGACATGGAATTAAATTGATACCGAGCTGGAGGTTTGATCATGATCATTGAAAAAAGAATTGATATTGGCTCCAAGATAGTTGAATTTTACTTCTTGGCATGGAGTGACAAAAGATTAAATGAAGGCAAGTTTTGTTAAATTTGATTGTTTTAAGGATGGAAATGTTGAATAATATAAAATTTAAAAGCGGCCAAATTACTTAAAATATTTTGAGAGTTAGTCAAAACAGGTTTTGGAAGGTGTTGACCATGATAATCTACACTTGATGAAAATTTCCATCATCATTGCTTGAGTTCTTGTCCATCTTGAGAGAAATGTACAAATTGGATGATATTTTAACCCACACCTTTGGACAATCATAAATTTTGCATATGAAGTTGGAAGTGTATCATTTGATCCATGATTTTATGTTCTTTTCAAAGAAGGTTACAGTGTTACACATATGCATAGATGGAATTTGTGTTTGATAAGGATAGTTTTTTTAGTGCATGCATGCTTAATGTATAATAATAAAATGCAACTGGGAAAATCGATAAGCATTCCCAACCATGATACTTGACAACCTGAAAGGCAGAGGAATAACAAGTGCTTCTGCAATCACAAAACTCGGATTGGAAACTAGAAGAGGTTGTTGCAAAGGAGAAATGGGATAACCAGAGGCTTATGGATGCAATAAAGGATCTAACACAAGGAAGTGAAGATGAGTAACTAGACATCGGATGACAATGTTCACCCTCACAATGATGGAATTGATGATTACTAGTAAACTAAATACTACACAAAGTTGATATATACTAAAAAAGACATCCCAACAATATAGGGTAATATGCTGAATAGCTCTAAATACGCTCCATGTTGACTTCCTTGACTGATTTTACACATTGTCTATGGGATTTGTCTATTCTTTTTCGAATTTTGTTTCAAGTCATTAGAAGGAGTAGGGCCAATAGGGCCAATAGAAAGCATGCATGGGAAGACTGAAGTGTCTCAAGTATTCCAAACATTTTCACAAAATCAATTGAACTCTGAAACTTATGTTAGATATATACATTGCTATACTTGTGGCATGAAAACATAAACATTCCATGTTGGTTAAATCTGGACAAAGTTGAGAAGAAAGGAAGGATTGAGTACCCCACTAAGACCACAGTATACAAGAGATAGTCCAATCCCTGGTATGAGTATTCGAGAATTTGAACTAGCAACAAAGAGAAGAAGGAATATTAAAATTAACCTTGGTGCAGTTAATACTAAAGTGTTGGGCTAGCTTGAACCTTTGGAGATTGAAGATCCAATAGCAAAATTGATTTATATGTGTTTTCCTTTAATAATTTAATGGTCATTCAAGAAAATATCAACATAGAATTAAACCACAAAATTGTCATAGAATCATGAGATGTATCTTCATATGTTTTCTTATTTATAGAAAACATCATGCCCTACTGTTTAAGTTGCTAACAAAACTAGTTAGACAAGGTGATGTTGAAAACCACTCTATAGAGCCTCTTGGCATATCACTCAAGAAGGCCTTAGGGAGGATGATATCATGGTTGGAAGAATAAATGTCAACCCCAAATTCTCTTATAACCAGTGTTGCAAAACTTAAACTTGTCAAGAACTCACCAATCTTTCAAAGATTTTTTCCACACTTCCTATAACCTTCAAACATTTCCCTTCAACACCTAAAAGTGTCAGCGGATACATGAGGACCAAGATGGATCAGCATACGACACATCCCATAGGATATTTTAGTGCATTTCTAGACATAATAACCCAAATAGAGATTGAAACTGGGACAACTCATACAATGTTCAGCTTATGCAACTGTTGGGTGGATATGCATGCATCAGATCACTGGAGAAGAACTAGATTTGTACTCTACCAATGTCTCTCTCACTAAGCCTACAATGCTACCAACCCGTTACTACTAATTGAACCTTCATAATTTCCTTAAATGGTTTTTTCTTACTCCTTAAACAAAGAATATCACTCATAATAAGATTCATGGAGAGCTTCATGGATTCAGTTTCTTAGCACCGTGAATGCTAACAAATTTAAATAATTTTCTAAACCAAATGAAAAAAAATCTAAGCCCATATGTTCATGATCAAGCAAAAAAACATGGTTGGAATTGAAAAATATTCAACAACTTGGCTAACAAGAATTTGAATTGCAAGAGAAACTTAAATTTGATTCTTGAATTACAAACACATAATTATAATGTCCATTATAATGTCCACTGCACAGTATCTGGTTCTATGAAAACTAACCTCTCTGAAGACTGCAAACCCCAAGGAACTTTGAACTCTGATGATTTGGGTTTCTATTGACTCTTGCCACATTATATAGGGATAAACTCCTTGGGGGCTGAAACCAGTAACCAATACCATTATAGAAACCTCCACTTGGAACCAACAAAAATCGACAGGCGATTTGACGAGATTTCCCATCCTCAAATCCAGGGCGTGGTAACTGATTTATTGACTCGAGGAGACTGCCCATTTCCCAACCTGAAATCGAGGGCGTGGTAACTTATTTGGTGAGACTTCCCATTGCCCAACTCAAATCGAGGGCGTATTAGCTGATAGAGTCCATATATCAGCCACGAACCAGCTGCATCATCCTCCAATCGGGGCAAACTCGCCATTTGGTGGCTACAATACTGAAAAATCAGAGCGAATTCAATATTGTGTGGCCTTCATACCCAAAATGTGGGGCGAATCACCAGTTTCAACCATATTTGGCAGGGCGACATTCAATTTTTCCTCTCTCACGTGCCTATCTGGACTTGGCAATTCGATTTCCCATTGATGTGGGTCAAATAAATTTGGGGCTAAATTATTAAATTAAAAAAAATTCTTTTCATATTAAAAATTCGCCCACCATATGTTTGAGACCCCTCTAATTTTGCCCTTAAAATCATCCCTGGTTTTCTCCAAATTCCATCATACAGTATTGATCAAAGTGACCACCAGAGGCCCATGGATTTGCAAATTTAATCCCACTGTTTTCTTACAATATGATGTTTGATACGTTAACCCTTATGATACACTTTACTGCCCTAAAGGGTTGAGTTCACCTTTCCATACCCATGTGAGGTGGCATGGAATAGGTTGCAAATCCTTTGGGTGATTTTATGTGTCAAGCCACCCGGTGCTTTGTTTGCAACAGAATAGGTAAATATGCATTATTGTCAACCTATCTCCATATATTGTTGAATCTATTTAAGTTTCTTGAGAAATCCATTCAACAGAAGGCTATGTACATCATACTACCAAAAGCATGCTTTCAATGCAAAAAAAAACCCGCGAGGATAAATATTGCCAAAACCTGATTCCAAAAGCTACAACTATGTGTTCCGGGAACAAAGCTGTTGCAATGTTTGTAAAACATAAAAAAGACAGAAGTCTCCAAAATTTGAGACAGAAGAAAGGAACGATCTGTACAAGTAGAGATAATATTTGTAACTACCGAATCTCAATTCCATACCCATGTTTCTTCTCATACAATGCAGCTTTCTCAACCTCGAAGACTGTCCAACCACATTGTTTATAGAAAGTGCTTAATATAGAATCTATACAAAAGTGCTAAAGATCATTCCTACTAAACACAGCGTAAACCTTAGACTGTTGGATCATTAGTAATATCAGTGTTTGCTTATAGATGCTGAGCAAAAGTCCCGTATACACATTCTCATGAAGAAAAAGAATGCAAGGGAATCAAATCATTGGTGGCATTAGCTTATCTGCAACCACCCACAATTTTCATTTGCAATAAAAATAGATGATCAATAAATTCGAGGTAATCGAACATACCTATGGTCCAGGCACACAAAACACAATTTCTCTTTAACATGAAATTCCAGTTTTTTATTTCATCACATTCTAAACCCTAACAAGCCATCCTGGATGTCAAGCTTAGCCTATCCATAAGGTTAATATGTGACCAAGCTTAACCTATCCATAGCTGTGACTAAGGTTTAATATGTTTCATCACCTCTTCCGTTTTTTCAAAAGATCAAAAAACTTCCGTGGCAGTATCCAGCAATATTTCATAAAAATCCGACAATATTTCAATGTTTGAGACGAAAATGTACCTTATAAATAATATCTTCCTTGACTTCGCGTTGGATTCCACTATCTAGTTTATGCCCTTTGAAGTTCCATAACACTAAAAACACAAATGATATAAATGTAGAAGAGCGACTCTTTCAGAGATCTCTTCATGTTCTCGCTGTGCGTTTCTCTCCCTCGACGCGATTTCAGAGATCTCTTCCTGTCCTCGCTGTGCGTTTCTCTCCCTCGACGTGATTTCAGAGATCTCTTCCTGTCCTCGTTGTGCGTTTCTATCCCTCGACGTGATTTCAGAGATCTCTTCTTGTCCTCGCTGTGTGTTTCTCTCCCTCGACGAGATTTCTCTGCAAGCCCTTGCCTCTTCACACCCTGGCCTCGACGCGATTTCCCTGCAACTCTCATTGCCATTTCGGGGGATATTTGGCAGCCCGCCCATATAAAATATACCCCAAAGTATTTGGGTATTGCTGTATTAAATAAAAAAACCCTAATGCCCCTTAATATATAAGCAATATAATATTTGGGTTTTCATGTTTATTTAATACCCCCAATATGAACGAACGTGATATTATATTGGCCCCCTAGTGAAGCCCCCTCAACATGATGTCCCAGCAGTTATGTGTTGATTATGATGTTGATGATGATGTTCTAGCAATTCCATATTGATGATGATGATGATGATGCTCCAGATATATGATGTTGTTTCAAAAATTCCTATGACATACATAGATTCACCAGTCAGTTGTACTGTTGTTGATGTTGATGTCTGTAGAATACCTTTCTAGTTAAGAGGGAGTGTTAAAGAAACATAACTTCGGAAGATATTCTAATTGTATTTGTTTATTATATTATTATTCCTCCTTCGGGAGATATCATTGATGTAGTCGGTCATGTAAGATTCATTGAAAGAGTCAATGTAAACCCTCCTTTGTAAGTCGGGTCAATAGTGTACCCTTAAGAAACATATTAAATATATTATTGAGTCTCCCTAAGTGAAGTCGGCCCAGTTAGTTAGGTGAAGTCGACCCAATTAGGGTAAAAGGTCACCCAAAATAAGAATATAAATAGAGAGGTCAAATTCCTCATTTGCGCCATTCACTCACTCTTGCAAGTGCACACGAGAGAGAAAGAATAAGTTCACTGGTGAAGAGAAGTCATTGTTTTGTCTTGGGGTTTTTACACTATCTTGGTGAATTCTATATTGATGAAGTTTTGCGGGGTTTTCTCCCTTGTGGTTTCCCCAAGGAAAATATTGTGTTCTTTGTGTTGTTGTGCCTGTATTTCTTTCAGTGATTCTGTTGTTGCAAATGATTTAAAGTTACCATGCTAAACAAGTAAAAACTTAACATTTTCTTGGGTAGGGATACAAAGTTATTGATGATGACAACCAAAATATTGACCATGATGAATACAACAATGCTCTCTATGGAAATCCCATAAGTAGAATTGAAGTACAACCATGCTCTCTATGGAGAGGCCAATGCATATTTCCTCCTTGTTGTTAAGATAAACGACTATGCTACCAAAGAATATTCTCGAAAACATAAAAGATGGCAAAGTGGTTCATCCCCTTCTAAGTATGGATAACCCATGTGCAAAATTTAACCTTCAAAACATATTCACCCAACCCTATTTGGAAGATAATGAATCAAGAATTGCAGTCAACATGGGAACTCAAAATATATCCACTAGTGACCATGCTATCAAAGAATATTCTCCAAAACATAGAAGATGACAAAGAGGCTCATGAAATTACTACATAATGGTCTTATTTTGCATTGTTGTAGCATTGCATTGCGTCATCGTTGCTGAAGTGAAAGAAAAACCACGTCTTGTTTGCGATATGTATTCACATTTTGTCCTTCATTTCTTTGCCTTGTTGACACAAAAGACTACTAATTGGTGTAAGTGATGCGTGTGTTGTGTGTATGTGTATGGCATCACATTAGAGTCACATTAACATCATATCTATGGTAATGGCATTCCATTAAAGTGTTAAAATTGTTTTGGAGTCATATATGTGATGTGGATCTAATTATTAATTATTATTATCTAATTAACAATTAATTACTAATAATTATGTTTTAATTTTAATAGTTTTAAATTAATAAAAATAAAATATTTTCATTACTATTCAAAATCCTAGTTGCTCTGCTCTAGCTTTTTGCAATTTGTTTGGCTTTCTTAACCATAGATAGGGATGGGGTAGCCCTTTTGGCTTGCCACTCCTTTTTGTTTAGGTCTTAACCTTCCCGTGCATAGTGGCTTCCTAGCGTTGAATTTCTCACAATTCCAATGCATCAGGTCTCAAATATCTTGCCCTCATTGGGAATTTTCTAGATTAGATTATGTCCCTCTCAAAAGTTATTTCTCATACATTTTTTTATGTGGTAGAGGATTTTATACTTCCCCATTTGAATCCAAGGAAGATGTAGATCTCATATTTTGTTATGGACCTTACTTCATGGGTCTAGGGGCAGGATATTGGATTTTGATAAAGAGGTAGATGTACCTTTTTCAATTCATGTGCGGGTTTTCCCTCTTCATCTGCCCATCCATTGTTGAAATGATGAATCTCTGGAGGCCATATGAAATTATGTGGGAAAGAATATTGATAAATTTAATCTAAAAGGAGGCATGTTTTCTTATACCTAGATGTCTGGAAGTATATTTGGAGGAGCTTCTTGAAGCCGTTAATCTCACTCTATATAGTTGATTGCATATCCAAGAGATTGACTATGAGTAGTTATCTTTCAATTGCAAGATGTGCCATGAACATGGATACTTTTCCCAAAACTGCAAGGCCTTGTCTTTGTAATCACCTTTGGAAAGTTGAGATCAATGTCATTAGGTCAACAAAGCCAATGGCCCTAATTAATTATCCCTTCCACCCTTGTGCTCGACCTAGTTATCCATTCATTGTTTGCACCTCTTCCTTGATTTTCCTCCCCTCCTCTTTTGCATCACTCTACATTGCATTAGTTTTCTCCTCCTCATCTCCCTTCTATTTCTTGACCCATTTTGTCTCTCTCCTCTCATCCTATTCCTTGAATATTAGTGGATCCCTTCTCTTGAATCACTAAGGTTTGTCCCTTCTCGCTCTTTTTTTCTTCAGTGTTCTCAAAGTGGTGTTGTGACCAAGATCCATTCTCTTGTTTTCCTTATTGTTCTAAACCCTAAAAATTTGGGTTGATATTCCCATTCCAGGCCAAAGATTTCTTATGTAGGTCTTGTGTAGTGATATGGATTTGTTTATGCACTATGATCCCTAAAAGCATTAGTGTGTTTTTTGGACTTGATATTTCCTTGGGCCACCTGTGGATGTGATTGTTTAAAAATACGTTTTACTTGGAGGGAACTTAGACATGTTATGAGTTGGGATAAAAAATTTTTGTTCTTCCACATTTGTTTCAACATGGAAATGTGAGCAAAGCTTGTGTTGGTATTAGCTAACTAATTCAATCAAAATGCATATGAATTAATTTTAAACTAGCACACATTTTTTTTTCATATAATGTGAGATTGAACTTATGCAAAAGTTTGTTGCCTCTTTTGAGGCTCCCAACTTTGCATGCATGCATCAGAGAAAAGGTTGTCATGCTTTCTAGGAATAAATTTGATGATTCTTTAAGTGAGGATATGCATTCTGTCATAGAGTTAAGTGTTGATATCTTGTTTGTCCTTAATTTGTTGTAGTAGAATTGTAGAACTTCTCGAGATGCAGTCTCCAACAATCATCTTTCATGTGTCATCTTTGCTTGCAATAATCATAGGGCATATTATTAATCTTTTTATTTTCTAAAGGAAAACTTCACATGATTCCCACCTCTTCTTAGAATATATGGATGGAGGATATGCCAACCACTAACCATAGGAGCAATTGGTAATCTTGAGGGATTTGATTGAATTAGAATTGGTGACCTCCCCATTGACAACATGCCTTTGGTAGATGATTCAACCAATTAAGCTAACCATTGAAGCTACATATTCTTCTTCTTCAACATGCTTTATATATAAGATTCAAAGTTGAGTCTCCTCCTCCAAATTATTATTAAACCAACATGTGATTGGCTCTTCCAACTTATTATTACACCAAGATGTGATTGACTCTTCCAACTCATTATTACTTAACATGCGATTGAATCTTCTAACTTATTATTCAACCAACATGTGATTGACAATTCAATTGGACCACAATATGCTCTTAACATGTACAATTTTGATGTAATGTAACACAATGCATAGACTTTTACACAAGTGCTAGAGATTCCTCAACCTAATATAGGTTGAGGAATGTAACCCTCAAAATAATTTGTGAAATTGATATAGAAATTTTCACGAACACTTGAAATATTTACTTTTGACACTCTTAAAAAGTAAAAATGGCATATCTTCCATATAAGCATATTTCAAGTCATGTGAGTGTAAGTATCCCATTGAAGCCTTTAATTTTGGTCTTTTGGTGTAATATTATACTTAAAAGTTTTGGCTCTTGTTGAGGGGTAATAAATCTAATGGTGAGGAGGTGCATTTCACTGCCCATAGCTAAGGTCAAAGCTTTAATGAGATTTTGGTTAGTTATGTTAAGGCTAGAAGGGTAAGTGCCCCTCTTCAGTGAGACTCCATCCTCAGTGTGTCTTTGGATGTCTTGATTCTTCACAAGTCATAAGTTTCTTGTTAGGTGCCACCTCACAGAATGTTGACACTAGCCTAGGGTTTATAGTAGTGACCAACCAAGTTTGAACCTAGGTCCCACTCAAGCAATTTCGACTAATTACTAATTTCCCTAAATCTTAAAAAAAGTCTTGTTTTTTGTTTGCTTTTGTTTTAATAGTTGGAATTATTTATATCAATAGAATAACTTATAATTCTACATAATAGTAAATATAAATAATTATGTAACCAAAGACCTTCATTTTGGAAGTGGTATTATTATTATTATAATACAATACATTATATTTATCAACAAAAACTATTGTACTTTAAATGCTTTATGAATTAAGTGTTTGAAATGATGTTGACTGGTCACCATGTATACATAATAATTTATATAGTTTAAGTGGTATAGGGATGGTATATGTGGTACAAGTGGTGTAAACGACACATGTATGGTGTATGTGGAACAAATATGTTTATGTTGCACAAGGAGAACATGTGTGGTATATGTTGTAGACGTGTCACATCTAATATTGGTTTGTGTGGCACGAGTGTAGTCTATTTGGTGTGTGTGACATATGGGTAGTATATGTGAATGGTGTAAATGTGGTCTATGTGGCACAAATTTTGTTTATGTGTCTCAAACATGGTATATGAGGTGCATGTGGCACACATAATTGGTTTTTTGGCATATCTAACATAATATTGATTTAAATGTAGTATATGAAGAAAATTGTTTAATGTACTATTGTTGCTTTAAACTAATTTGTGTATGCATACACGTTCATAATGTTATGGGCGAAATTCATATTATTACAAGAAATAATGGTGCCTTAGATAACCTTTCATATTTTTATATAAATGATTAAAATGTACAAAATCGATGTAGAACAATCTAAAATTCTTAGTGACGACCCAAAGCCATAACCCACTAGCGAATTTCAAATATGTTTACTAGAATTTTTAAAAGACTAGAGTGTGCAAAGTAAAGAAGGCTATACGAATCTACCCAAAGCATCAATGCAGACATCAACAGATACTTCCCAGCTGATCATGGACATCAGAGAACCCAAAACCAAAGGTAGGGATCCCAACCGGCTGGTCGTCAACCTCTCAAGCATAGAATTAACTGCACCCTCCAGAAAACTCTTAGAGAAAGGTCTTAATTTCGCCGTTGCCCCCAGAAAGATTCCTATTGAGGACAATATTTGTAGAATTGAGGAAAGCATTAAACACCTTCCATAAAATGAAGCTGAGGAGGTGCGTCAGGATAGTGCGCGGACCCTAAGAAGTGTCAAACTCCCGAAACCCAACATTACCAGAGAAGAAAGCAGAGCACTGAAGGAGATGATGAATAATAATAACATTGTTATTCTGAAGGATGATAAAGGAAGAGCGTCGGTTATTATTAATAAGGAAGACTATGTTGATAAGATGAGAGCTCATTTAGCCCCAAGAGTTAGCTCGATCGGATGTGTTCTCGGAAGTTAGGCCTCCCAGCATGCGAGGTCACGAGATCCATTCTCATCAACTCTCTTGGGGTTAGGCACGCAGCGGCCGCAGGGTGGAAACCCCTTCGGGGCGGGTCCACCGGAAATTATTTCGTGGATGTAGCGGTCGGCTAAGCCGATTAGTGAACCACATTGAAAAAAAAAAGAAAAAGAAAAAAAGATGAGAGCTCATTTGCATTCAAGTGGTTGCTATAAGAAACTCAACCGTAATCCCCTCAATCATATTACTAGAGAAGTCACAAAGGCCATTAGGACATCATCCATGGACAATGAGCTCAAGGAAAAACTTATTATTTATGAACCATTGATTCCAAGGATATACGGTCTCCCCAAGATTCACAATGCTGGTGTTCCCCTCCGACCCATAGTGGATACCATAGGCTCACCAACCTATAGATTAGCTAAATTCTTAGCTAACAAACTACAACCACTTGTAGGCAACACAAGCTCCTTTATTAAGGATTCTTCATTCTTTATTGAGAAAATCAAAGACAAACATATGGAAGATAATGAGTTATTCCTGAGCTTGGATGTTGTTTCCCTCTTCACAATGATTCCAATTGACGAAGCAATCAAAGTCATTAACGACCTAATTGATCTTGAAACAGCTAGGCTAGTAGGCTTATGTCTCAAGTCCACATTCTTTAGTTTCTAGGGTGATCTTTACAAGCAAACTTGTGGAGTGGAAATGGGTTCTCCCCTTTCACCTATTATTGCCAACCTATTTAAGAATGGAGAACTTTGAGCAAAAAGCTCTCAACTCAGTTCATCCAAAACCAGAATGGTGGTCCAGGTTTGTAGATGATACATTTCTAATATGGGCCCATGGGCAAGAAGAGTTGGATAAATTTGTTGATCACCTCAACAAACAATCCAACTCCATTAAATTCACAACAGAGGTTGAAGAGAATAATGCCATTTCCTTTCTTGACACTTTGGTCATAAAAAAAGATGATGGTAGCATAGCCCACAAGGTCTATAGGAAGAAAACCCACACTGAGCAATACATTCATGCCCTTTCCCATCATCACCTGAACTAGAAAATGGGGGTTTTAAACACATTGATCACCATGGCCCTAAGGATTTCTGATAGAGACCACATAAGTGTTGAGAGGGAACACTTACGCACTGTCTTCCTAAGTAACGGATATAACCTAACTCAAAATAACAAAGCCTTTGCTAAAGTCGAAAACCACCAAAATAAACCTAAGGTTTCATTCAAAGAAAGGAGGGTGGGGGATCACAAGGCATTCCTTCCCTACATACAAGGAGTCACAGACAAGATAGCCAAACACCTAAAAAGGAAAAACATTGACTCAGTGTTCTCACTGCCTAATGGCATTAAAAAGCTTCCAAAGTCAGTAAAAGACCCCATAGACCCGTCCCTAAAAAAGGGGGTTTACCAGATTCCTTGTGATTGCGAGAAATCCTACATTGGCGAAACTTGGAGATCCATTCGAACTAGGGTTAAGGAACACTGCGCAGATATCCGCCTAGATCGAAACCACAAATCTGCACTAGCGAAGCACTCCCATGACACAAAGCACCCAATTAGGATAGAGGACATGAAGGTGTTAGCTCAAATTGATAATTGATCCAAAAGAAGAATTAGGGAAGCAATTGAGATAGTTAAGAACCCTAACTGCTTGAATAGGGATGATGGCTTGACCATTAGTAGAACCTGGCTCCCAAACCTCACAAAATAGGCTAAGTTTCTAACTAAATCTAATTAAACTAAAATAAAAAATTAACATTTTACTATAATTAAATAGGAATTTAAAATATAATAATTATATATAATATTAATTAATTAATTATTTAATTTCTAACTATTAATTATTAATAATAATTAATAAAACTTTAACTTTATGGATTCAAATCTAATAAACCCTAAACCTTTATTAAAAAACTTGAAAATTATGGGTTAGGGTAGAAAATTAATAATTATTAATATAAATTAATAAAAAAATTAACTTTAAGAATTCAAATTTAATAAACCTAAAACCCTTAAAAACACTGTAAATTTAATTTTAAGAATTTAAATTTAATAACTTAATAACTTTTTAAATTTAAATGTAATAAACCCTAATCTTAATTAATTAATTAATTAAAATTTAATTAAAATCAATTAATTAATAATTTAATTAAAATTAATTAATTAATAATTTAATTTTAACTTTATGAATTTAAATTTAAATTTAACAAAACTAATAAACTAGATATGAATTCAACATAAAACTCACTATTAATGAAATTTAAAAAATAAATAAATTTAACTATTAATTATCAACTAATTAACTAAATATGAATTCTACATAAAGCTCACTATTAATGAAATTTAAAAAATGAATTAATTTAATTATTAATTATCAACTAATCAAAAATTAGTTAATTCATAATATTAATTAAATTAATAATCATAATTAATTAATAATAATAATAAAAATTTCAAACTAATAATAATTAATTATTATACCTTTTCAATTAATTAAAATTAAAACATGAGTTAATATAATTTTAAATTTTAAATTTTTAAATTTTATGAATTTAATTTAATAAACCCTAACCCTAAAAAATTTACCATTAATAAACTTATCATTAAATTCAACTAAAATTAATTCCCAAAATCCTAGGACCCGCTCCATTCCATTAAAATATTTTTGAATACTCTATATTAAATAATTGATGAGGGAGAAGATCTTCTCAAACATCACTAATGTCCCGATGATAAGCCAAGAATGACTCGAAACGTTGACTATATTAATTTACCTACCATAGACTCTTCACAAAATGCTATGAATCTACCCAATTGAGAATTGATAGTCTTTTTTTCGGAAATCTCATTTAATATATTAGAAGATATTTAGCCATCAAGGCGAACTATTCCAACTCCTCTTTTTTTTACCTCTTTTGAGCATTCAAAAAATTCACTAACACATACCAAACATTATTTAAACAAATGTATATAAGTACTCCTTTCTATTAATAAATTAAGTAAACTTTTTTCATTTGAAAAAAAATAAAAGAGTTCTTTTTCTCATTTATGCGGAGGGGAAAGATGTTACGAAATATAAGTACGCTAGTTTCCAAATATGAAACTTTCATTACATTGACTACACATTATTAATCATAGTCCAAATTACAACAATGCATGACAAACACATTATTGTAATATAAACACATTTTATCCCCGCTACATTATAAAATGCACCCTCCCTTATTGACTCCATTGAAGCTAGGAAGCCAACATAGAGATTGTTTGTTGGCCCCATTGAGAAACATAGAGATTGTTGGCCCCATTGAGAAAAAGGGTTCCTTTATCCATAAGAACCGCCTAGTTATCAAAGAGATCAGCTTTTTTATGAGCGAGTCGGTAAAAGAGGAACCGAACACGCATTTGAGAAAGAAAACTTTTGTTTCTACGGTTTCTCCTCTCCATGGGGTTTAGTTTTTATCAGCTTTGTTAGGATATTCTCCCAGCAGGTAGTCCCTGAATAGAGCCTTAAAAGTAAACCCCTTCAGCTATGACATTATGGTCGGTTTGGAGTTGAATTGGAAGAGTGAGGAGCTTCTCAATTATTTTAAAGTTAGATTTTTAATATAGTTGTATATTTACCATAAATATATATAGTAAACCATAGTAGCATAATTTGGTCGTATTGGTACTTTGTATAGGGAAAATTCCGAATAAATTCAAATTCGTCGAATATTTGGTGTAGGCGTAATATGGATACAAATTATTAGTGGAGAATTAAATTTTGAAAACCAATTTAAAGAAAGAAAAAAAAATATTAATTATTTAAACACTATAAAACAAAAATACCATTCTATTTCATGCCTACTTATTAAAATAACTATAAATAAGTAGTTGCCGTCTCTCACACTTCCATATCCAAGATTGTTGAGATTTTATATTTTTATTATTTTTAAATATATGTTTAAATTTTATTATAGAAATGTCTATGTATATTTATGGTATTATTATTTGTGATATTTGATTAAAAATATTATATATATGCAAATTACTTCCATATTTTATTTGTATTAGATATTTTCATTACGTATTTTTTCTATATCGAATCATATTAATATTCGAATTATGCTACTATGTTGCTACTATGTAATAAACAACACTAACCTTTTATGATGATCTTCAATATTGTTGTATACTTACCATAAATATATAGTGAACAAAACTAAAAAAATCAACCTTTTTATGATGATGTTCAATATGGTTGTATACCTACCATAGATATAGAGTAAACAACACTAAAATTTTAGCCTTCTGCTCAATAATTCCAAATCCAATCCCAGAGAGATTCTTTGAGTTATTGGCCGAGTCAGCTTTAACATCAATTACGTAAAAGGTAAGGTACACGGCATATGATGTTTTTTTTCTTATATAAATAATTGATTTTGAGTGGCAACGGAACATAATATTTGGCCTTTTGCTCAATAATTCCAAATCCAATCCGAGAGAGATTCCTTAAGTTATTCGCTGAGTCAGCTTTCACATCAATTAGGTAAAAGGTACAAGGCAAATGATTTTTTTGTTATATAAATATTTGATTGTATATTTGATGTTTTTCTTTTATATATATATATTAAATTTATTTTGAGGTTCATATTTATTTAAAAATTTACTCTATTCTTAATTAACTATTATTGCAAACAAATTTTACTTAAAAATTAAAACTATATTTATTTATAAACTTAGTTTTTAAAAAATTTAATATATCTGTAGGTGTGTAATTGATGTATGATAACTTTTAATTGATGCATGGATAACGGGCAGTTCGTGGCAGACAATCGTTTAATCAGAAGAAGACCAACAATTCGTCTATATTGCAAAAAAGGATGTTTTTATCTTTTGGTTTTCATTCTTAGTACAACTTCCATTTTTACATGGATAGGCATTTATATTTTACAATTTGGAGGGGACGAGAAAGGGTCCTCTTCCTAGATTATAAGAATATGAGATAAGTGTATTGTCAAGATTTATTTTATGAAAATATCCCAGTTTACATAATAGGTAGTTCACAACACCTAACTTGTGACCTATTGACGTTCACCAACCACAAAGTAAATGACTATGCTAATAATTATATGCGTGAGCATTTTTTTCCAAAATTATAAAAAATCATTATATTTTTGACCTAAATTGTATCTTTTATCTCTTAAATAACTCTATCTTTTCAATAAGTCTCAAATAAATTTAACATTCTAAAATACTTAGGCTTTCTAGGATATCCATCAAAGACTTTTGTTGTACTTCCTTCATGCCTATTCTTCTTCGAGGTAGGCTTTGACAAAGTCCTAGAGATTTCTAAGGCTTTGTTATATACGGGTTGAAAAAGTATTTATATTAGTTATAAAGAAAACTATAGTATTGCTTATTAATAGAGTTGCAAAAGACTGATATCATAATAAGAAATGTTGAGTATTTGATATTATTTCGAATATTCCTTGTAACATATTTGCAAAAAACTATAAGAGCTGAGTTGTTGAGCATGTGATATTATTTCTAGAAAACTAAAATTTTCACATTCATTATTTCATAGTTATCAGAACTAAAGTCTTAAACCGTTTTTGTCTAAGCTACTTGAGACATTACGATGTTTCAAATGCCATATTATGTTATGGATACACCTCTTATATGCTAACATTAATGGTAAAACATGATATTTGCTTTCTAGTCAAAAGAGAGACACCTCCTCTTGCAAGAGTTATGCTTTTCACAAAACCAGACTATGGATTGAGATCCAAGATCAAGCACATGGCAATAAGAAAAGTGAGCGATGAATATTGATTTTGCTTTATGCAAAGTCATTTGTTTATAGTGTTTAATTATTACAAGCAATATAACAACAAAAGGAAGATAGATAACATGTATAGTTGAAAGAAGTTTATTTGAAAAATGTTTTTCGCCACTATTTTTTATTGCAATTTCTAAGAAACCTAAGAAATTTGTTATTGCATAGGTACCCTGCCTAAAATTGTGAACCGTTTCTGTTTAAGATACTAGAGACATTGGGATATTTCAACTGCCGAATTATGTTATAGATAGATTTCTTATATGTTAACATTGACTGCAACATGGTATTTTGCTTTCAGGTCAAAGGAGACACTGCCTTCAGCCTCTTGCAAGACTTCTGCTCCTCACAAAACCATACTATGAATTAAGAACCAAGATTAAGCACATGGAAATAAAAAAACAAATCATCACTTTGATTTTACTTTATTCAAAGCCATTTGTACATTAAGATACAATTTTTAGTTCCAAGGAAAAGATACAATTTTTAGTTATTAAAAACAATGTAACAAGAAAATATTATAAATGCTTGATTTTTCCTAAAGTTGTACCTGTATATGTGGAAGAAGTATTTTCTTATTGTTTCTTGTTGCAATTTCCTCATTGCTTATACCATAATTTGGAATCTTGTTTCCCTTTTTATTTCCACTTTTAATCTTTTTCCCTGGGTTATATATATCCAAAGGAATAAGTCTTCAATGAAATGTTTTATCTAAATGGATCAAATGATTTTGCCATACATGGTTCAAATACCTAAATAATTGATTACATATTAGTTAGAATTTCTGCTATAAACCAAGAAACTGCTTATTTAATGCATTGACAGTTTTTATCCATTTTAGTTATACAACTATAGAAATAAGGAAAAAAATCATGAATCATTTTTATCTCCACCTGCTTGGAATTCCCCCTAAAACAATACTTTAGTTCTGGATACATGATATTATATGCTCCTAATGCCTTGAAATTTTCATGATCATACCTCTCCCTTCCTGAGGAATACATAAACTGCCTTTTTTTGTTATAACTCCGTACACATTTCAAAATGAAAATCATATTTACAATTGATTAATCCAAAGTATAAAAGCATTTTGAATCTAACCTAAAAACAATGTTACCCCATTGGTTTTTATCATCCAAGTTTGATTTTTATTAGGCCTTCTTCTTGTATTCCATTTGTTTATGACAAAACTTGCTTTTTTTTATCTCATTAGTAAATTAAACTTAATTTCTGTTACCTTTTGGTAAATTAAATTAAATTTGTTTTTTTATTTAATATTTATGTTTTGTTATTTTTATTTTTAAATATAGTATTTTTTATAATTTCTGTAATATTTTGCAAATTTCAAATCAACTTGTTAACAATAAAGCAGAAACATTACCACCTCATAACTCTTCTTTATAATATTTAAATATAAATTTCCTTCTCAAAAAACAAGCTTTTCCTTCGAAGTTATGAGAAATCCAATTCTTATCAAAAGCATGAAGTGTGAATAAAACTCATCCTCATTTAAGAACCTCCCACCTGAATTAAGAGTTCTCACCTTTTAGAGGCCTCTGCATATTTGGTACTCACTAGTTGCACTTGTTGTCTTTCAAAAAGAGAATATGGGTGATACAGGGTACTTAAATCTTTCAGTATCCACTAAAATCCGGCATAGGAATAAGTTCTGAAAGTATCATTTTCATTGCACCAGTGGTGTCATGGATTCCTGACTTCCTGGAATCTGTTGAAAATTACTGACTAAGAGTATGGTGGTCAATCAAGTCATTCCAAAAATAGCATGTATTTTATTTATTTTCTCGAATCGTTCTGTATCCACCGCATAAGAAGAAATTAAGAAAATGCCATTTTCATTGCACCAGTGGTGCCATGGATTCCTAACTTCCTGAAATCGGCTGAGAATTCCTGACTATGCATATGGTGCTCAATCAAGTCATTTCGAAAATAAGATATCTTTTATTTTTTTTTTTTTTTATATTTCTGGTAAGTCGGGAAAGCAGAGGTTCCTTGTGTTTGTTGAAAAACTCTGGTTGGAGACAACTTGTCCAAGCAAGACTTTCTATTATTGGAGGGAAGAGGTTCCTTGTATCTGTTGAATAACTCTGGTTGGAGACAACTTGTCCAGGATGGCCAAGCAAGACTTTCCATGGGAGGAGCAGGGCATGTTATGAGGTAGCAGAGCGAGAACGTGAACCGATTGATAAATGAAGTTGTAAGAGAAAAGATCTTCCATGCACAAACTATTGGAATCCATGAGAGAAGGGCTTCACCTGCTATTCCAATTCTGATATTATTAGATTATGACGACGATGCATCAAGTATGAAATTTTCTTTAACCCCAAAAGCAAGAGTCCCGAGTGAATCCTGTGGGCTCATGAGTGCCTGTTTGGAGTCTTCTTTGCTTATTCATACCATGATTTTGATTCGGTTTTCATTTGGTCCAGTTTTCACTGTTTCAGTCAGTAAGTAGAGTCTCTTACTAACATAATAATGGTTGATTTGGTATTGAGTAATCTTCCTTTCATAGTATGAAGGCAGGCAAACAATATGCACTATACAGTATAGTGATGTATATCCCAGTCTGTATAGCATTTATTACTCTGTATATTGTTTGCCTGATCAATACTCATTTATCCAGTTTTCATTTGTTTGCCTGATCGATCTCATTTGATCCAGTTTTCAATCATAATCATAAGACAGTAAATAGTGTCTCATAACAATGGTTGAAAGGTATTGTACAGCCTTTCTTTCAACTCTTCTGACATGTTCCCCTCCTCCTATGTATGATCCCCCTATGTAGATCCCACTGTCTCATAACAATGGTTGAAAGGTAGTGTACAGCCTTTCTTTCAACTCTTCTGACATGTTCCCCTCCTCCTATGTAGATCCCACAAATAGTGTTGATACACATCTGAAATAACAGAGTAACCCTGATCCTCTATTGTGTCGCCTCATGGAATAGTTTCTACTGCTATTCCAATCTCCTCCCTTTCTATGGAGTAGTTTCTACTTCTATTCCAATCTCCTCCCTTTCTATGGAGTAGTTTCTACTTCTATTCCAATCTCCTCCCTTTCTATGGAGTAGTTTCTACTTCTATTCCAATCTCTTCCCTTTCCTCAAATCTCCTTCCTCCCTTTCCTCTCCATGATCTTTGAACTCACAGTCTCCAACATGATTTCTATGGAGTAGTTTCTACTGCTATTCCAATCTCCTCCTTCCTTCTCCTCAAATCTCCTCCCTTTAAAGCAAATAAAATAAGCTTACAGTTGATGCAAACAGGGTGATGATAGAAGTTGGGTGAAAAGCGTATTGATTCAAGATTGGCCTAGGGAGAGGAAAACCCTTATTATGAACCATCTATCTTTTGTAAGATCACAAATAATGTGCTTTCACACGGGCCTCATCAACTGTAGGTTTAAAGAGCATCACTTACCTTCGTAAATTATTGTGTAGACCATCCATATACTTGAGGAGTACATCTAGGTTCTTGGGATATATACCCAACATAATAGCCATTTTTATGGAGTAGTTTCTACTTCTATTCCAATCTCCTCCTTCCCTCTCCTCAAATCTCCTTTCTTTCTTTCCTCTCCATGATCTTTGAAGTCACAGTCTCCAAGTTCCAACATGATTTCTTAATAATCGTTATCGTCATCATCAAAGAGATTGTCAGAACTGATTCCAATGGTTTATGCAAGGAAGATCTTTTTGCTGGCAAATCTACCTTCAAAGTTTTGTTGAAGTGGTTTTAAACGCAGATGACTCACAGAGAAAGCTCTCCTTTCTACTCTATTGTCACAGGATTGATAGAATAATCATACAGAAGCACCCTGCAAACATTTTCTGGTATCGTATTTCTTCTCAGCTCTGCTTTCTACTCTATTGTCACAGGATTGACGGAATAATCATACAGAAGCACCCTGCAAACATTTTTGGTATCATATTTCTTCTCATTCATTTTATGGGTTAGGTTGGGTTTTACTTTTTGTTACTGTAATTTCTTCTCATTCATTTTTTGGGTGGGTTGGGTTGGGTTGGTATCCACCTTCAAAGTTGTGTTGAAGTGATTGTAAACGCAGATGACTAAAAAAGAAATCTCTCCTTTCTACTCTATTGTCACAGGATTGATGGAATAATCATACAGAAGCACCCTGCAAACAATTATTCTGGTATCATATTTCTTCTCATTCATTTTATGGGTTGAGTTTTACTTTTTGTTGCTGTAATTTGTCATAGGCCGAGGCGTCTATATATTTTGTTTTATATCTGATAATTGTTATAGGCATAGGTGAAAGACCTATGTGGAAAATCTTAGTCTTATATTTGTCCATACATGATCTATATGGAAAATCTTAGTCGCGGCATTGTTTTTACATAATATAAAGTATATGTTCAGATTGTTGCACCGCTTTAAAGTATAAGTTATGGAATTTCTGTATAAACATTTATAGAAATGTGCAAGTTTTTCTATATTAATGCACAATTATTTTTGTAATTTGTAATTTTTTTTAATCTATATTAATTGTAATTTTTATTGAATAGATTGTTGTGTTTATTCAAGTGTTTGTTTATTTGATGTAGATGATGAATGCTAATGACAATGACTACAAGGTTCTCTAACTATTTGAAGAATGATGACAGCAATGAATGATAAATGGTGGATGATGATGATTTGGGTCTATAACCAATCATTTTAAGTGTCATGTTTTATGGGCCATCATGTGGGTGGACACTCCATTCATGGAGATACAATGGTTGTTACTTTTTAGTTTTTAAATTTTACAAATGTCCATTATGAATGTCTTTATAAATTTATTGTCTATTTTTGTATTTTTGTATTTTCATGAGACAATAAGATGCATCCAAATCTATAGAAATCCTTATGAGAGTAATCTATTGTAAGCATTATGGAGTAATCTATAATAACTACTATGATCACCATGAGAGACACTTCCTTCTAACTTTCTCTTTGGTGGCTTTTTGAATACATTATAATTGAGAAGAGAGATGTGAACATATTTGAAATGGTGATTTTCAATATAATCTATATACTCATATTCACCCCAAGAACTTTATTAGTTCCCTTCCGACTTGATGCAAACCATAACATTGTATACAATGGACCTAAATTGCTCCACTAATGACTTCCTAGTGTAGCTATCCTTGTAAATCTAGTCTCTTAGGCAATGAGAATTAACGTCAATAGACATAATGAGAACATGTATCTTACAAAACAACTCATTTCGATGCTCTTATTTTTTTCATTCACTCTATCACTTAACCAGAGTTTAATTGAGATAATGATATATCCTTACAACCTTTGGATATGAGGGGTCAAAACTTGAGAGGACTCATGTTCAACCTCGATGACTTCATGGGGATGATGGCCCCATTGAAATAGACGGTTGAAATTGATGGCACATATTTATGATGCACAATTTTCATTTTGTGCCCTTGGTTACATCTAGTTCAAGTGTTTCAAGGACTCTTGGCAAATTGGTCATGAGTGCATAATAATGAAACTGAGCAGAAAAAACGAGTGCCATAATTTATGGCAAGCATGTCTAGGTAAGGCGAATGTGATCATGTTTTCCAATTGTAAAATTTGTATTGCCTCTTATTGAGCAGAACTAGGTAGTTTGAGGTATTGTTGGATAAAACAGATTTGGACCATGAAATTCACATGAGAGTGCCACTTATAGTGGTAATTCAATGTCATAAGTCCAATATAATTGATAGTTTGTTGATCTGAGTCTTGATTTTCCTTTTATAGTGAAATACAACTCACTTCCCAAAGTCATTCAATAACACATGGTGAACTAGTGTTGGGGGTATAAAAACCAAATTGAGGAGAAAAATTGGGTGTCACAAGTTTCGACAAATGTGTTTGGTTAAGGCCAATGTGAGCACATTCTGAGGGCAGAGTTTTCAAATTTTGACCTTGAATGTAGAATTTGCATTGCCTCTTACTAAGAAAAACCATTGTTCCGAGAATAGTTGAGTAAGGCAAACTCCAATCCATGGACTCATGAGAGATGGTGGTCCCTAAAGGTAATCTAATGTCACAATTCCAATGGAATTGATAGTTCATTAATTTGTGTCTTATTTTTCATTTTATGGCACGTTAGAACTTGCTTCCCAAAGTCATTAAATAACATTGCATGGGAGGTTGGTCTTGGGGCATAAAAACTAAACCAATCAACAAAATTGAGTGTCTAAATCTTGATAATAGTGTTTGGGTAAGGTTGATGTGAGCATGTTGTCTACACACTTTTGCGGTATATTTTTTAAAATTTGACCCTTGGATGCAAAATTTACATTGCCTCTTATTCAACAAAAGTCTAGATATGGGAATCATTGAATAAAACAAGCTTTGGGCCATAGACTCATGGGAGAGGGGTGCCTGTGGAGATAATATGATGTGACAACTCCAATGAAATTGATATTTCATAGATCTGAATCCAATTCCCAAAGCCATTCAATAGAGCACATGGCAAATTGATCACGGGGGCATAAAAACCAAACCAATATAAAAATTCCTAAGTTCTAGAAAGCATACTTGGGAAAGATCAATGTGAATACACTCTCCATACATTTTTAGTATAGAGTTTTCAAAATTTTATCCCATGAATGCAAAATTTTCATTACTCTTACTGAGTAAAATCCTAGCTTTAGGAATCGTCAAATAAAACATGACATGTGCCATGAAATCATGGAAGATGGCTGCCCCTAGTGGAAATATGATGTCATGAGTCCATAATAAAATGGATGGTTCATTAGGGGAGGCAGGTGCGGGTGGAATTATATTTGATCCAGGAAGGGAAAAAATTATATCCTATGCATGGGGGCTCGACAAGAAAACCAACGACGAAGCAGAATGGTTAGCACTCTATCAATCCATGGGAATTATTTCAACTCTCAACATCAATAATCTCAATGTTTTTGGAGAATCCAAACATGTTATCCAAAAAATAAGGCAAGGGACACTTAAAGGAGATTCCAGATGTAATAGAATGCATAGGAGAATTAAGCATATAACCTCCCCCCTGAGGTACTCTACTTCCACATACTCAGGGAAAATAACAAGCAAGCTGATGAAATTTCCAACCAAGGGGTTAACCTCACCATTGGATTTATAAAATATTGTGATGGGGGGGGGGGGGATTTTCAAGAGCATCCCCTAAGCTCTGTTCTCAAGACGGGCGGACAAAAGTGGCGAAGGTTGGGTGTTCCCTTGGTCATATACTAATATCACCTGAAGGGACGCGCGAGTCTTCACAGGGTCTACCCTCGCATGTCCCTTCGGTGGCATAAGCCTCGCTTCAACATTAATTAATGCTTCAGCCCTCTTCTTCATCTACGGCCCTAACATTGGCATAATGACGAACCCTCCTCGCGACATAGACCTCTCTGCGAATTCTCTGCCTCCTTGGTTCCATAGAGGTTTTGAAAGCCTCCCCTTCACAGCTTGGCAGGCCTATCCGAATCATCTCCATGGTCCGGTGTCTAGTTTAAATGTGTAGTTAGTTCCCCTAGTTTCTTTGGTTTGGCAATGTGACGACTTTGCCTCCTCTCAGACTTTTGAATTCAGTTCAATGGATGGCCTCACAGACATAATGGAATTTTTAAAATCCAACGTGGAGGACTTTAAACAACACATGCGCAAGGTTTACGAGTCATTTTGCATGGGTATCAAAGCGCACAGGGAGTCGGATGACGACATGAGGTATATTTATCAACAGTTAACTTGCGAGGATTGTCAAATAGATGATCTAGAACGCAACCTGTTTGAAATGATGGGGTCTGTGGATGTGATAAAAGAGGAAATTTTAAAGATGGCCAGGATATTGCAATGCAGTCATTGCCAGGAATCCCCCTCCGTGGATATGAGAATTGCAGAGGAAACCTCAATTCAACAGTGAAGTATGGTTAGAAGGGCTTCTTCTTTAGCTAGGTTGGTAACTTCTTGTTTGAATGTTTGAATGCTTCTTTGCATCTTGTTAAAATGTCAGTTTGTAAGGGTATATCCCTCCTTTGTAATTACAAATACTAGACAGCAGTTCCAGAACTATTATAGAGAAGGCCTCGTTGGTAATTACAAATACTAGACAGCAGTTCAAGAACTATTATAGATCTAGGCTGGGTATATATATAATCTCCACTGTGAAAAATATCTCAGTTTCATGGCTCTCCATTTTGTAATGAATGGTTGTGCACAAAATTTTTGAATACAAACTTTTATACTCTGTTTCTGTTAAAAAAAATGGATGGTTCATTGATCAGAGCATCGATTTTCATTGTATGGCAAGTTGCAACTTGCTTTTTGAAGCCATCCAAGGACACACGCTGAATTAGTCCCGGGGGCATACAAAACAAACTAAACAACAAAATTAATGTCATAAATTTTGGAAAGCGTGTTTTCACAAGGAATACATAAACATGTTGTCCACATTCTCTTCTGGCAAAGTTTTCAAAGTTTGACCCTAGAGGCAAGTGTGTTTGTTTAAGAAGATAAAGGAACCATGTGGGGATTATTTATCCCATAAGTGTTATGTGGGTTAGAGTATGAGGATTGGTGCACTCAGGATTGGTCTCCTCATCCAAGATATGGTTAAGTGACAAAACAAGGAGCTTAGGCCCTATACACCACTTTTAGGGCTCATGGGAAAATCACATGACCTAGACCATGACACAATACCTCCACAAGGAAACTATATCTCTTAAGTAGCATACATTCCTAATTTTAAGGTTCACTTCGCCAAGGATGGTCTTCTATTCTAGAACATTATTAATGGATAAAACCTAGATCTTATGCCATAGAGACTACTTTTAGGGCTTATGGGCCATGCACTTGGCCTTTAGTTGTGACACAAAACTTTCAATTTAACTCACGAGTGTGATATGTGTTAGTACCAAGGTTTGGAATACCAAGGATAAGTCTATTGGTCCAAGGATTAGTCTGTATAGAATAATTCTATATAGAATAATGGTATCAAACCTGCCATTATTAACCTCTTATTCACCCAAATATTTTAGACAACTTGAATGGGAAAACTACATGGTACAAATTGATACCTTTATGAGGAACTTGCCAAATTAATCGCTCGCTACGAAAATATAATTGATGACAATTACTTATCAAACTATATAAAACATAGTCAAATTCAAGGCTATGACAATTTTAACATGTGATTTTCCCAACAAATCCATCAAATATAGCTACAATGTAGATGGAATAATAACCAATCTGGCCCTGATCAATAGTTAATTGTACAAACTCATAGATTTTTGAACATGCAACATGACCCCGATCCAAACAATCAAGGTAATTATCAAATGTAAAACATGTCCTAGTAAATATAATTTTTTGAGCCACACAAACACATTAGAGAACATAGCATGAACCACAAGCAAATAACATCATAGTAATCCAGGAAAATCATAGCCCAAAATTTTCTTGGAAAATCAGACATTGTTGTACGAGTGATGAATGAGATGATTCCATGTTCCAGAGGCTCATTGCCAATAGTGGGAGGTCCTTCGGGAAGCACAGTAATAGGACAATTGGGAAAAACCAGATTTACGTGTGGCAGAACTTTCTAATATCAATGCAACTTAAGGTCAAAGAGCCCCTTAAAAAAATATAAAATAAAAACTATATTATAATGTTTGGGCATTGAAATATAAAAAATGTTAAATTTATATTCTTAATTATCATACCTAACCCTTCTCTCCCCACAAGATACTAACAATAACCTAACTCAAGCAACACTCATAAACCATCACCATTACTTTGGACCCTCCTTAGGTGTTACCATTGCAAACATCCACAAATAATGAAAAACAAAAAAAGAATACAAATCATGCAAACATAGTTCAATGTAACATAGCCATTCGATCAGGATAAGCAAAGCAGTAGCATAAGTATAAAGCTAGTTACAACACCAAAAATTGGATTGATATCCTATAGTTTTGAATGAAAGCTATCAATTCTGACTTGTTCATCCACCTTTGTCGGATCGAGAATAACTTCTCCATTGTCTCTCACACCGCAACAAATTGCAACTAATTAAAAGCATAATATAAGACCATGGACATTAGAAACGAAGTTAGTAAGAGGCAAAACACCAATTTAAACCAAAACCAAAATAAAGGATTAGAAAATGATGAACAATACCAATAATGTTTCTCAAAGGAATTCCAACATCCACAAAGGAATGAGCTCATAAATTCTATTAACAATTGAAGTCTTTGAATAGACATGTTGCATAGAAGAAGAGCTCCATTCCAATTTTAATTAATACTAAAATTATAGGAAGATGACAAAAGTTCATAAAATTTCTATCTTTTAGGACTGATCTATGCACACTTGTAAAAAAGCAAAGACTGGTAACTTCTAGTTTACATGACTAAAGCAAGGAAAATTTTAGGGGAGAAATTTAGCCCATGGGCTATATTTTGACCTTTTTTCCAAACAAATATTTGCCAATTTGCCCTATTTTCAAAGTTGATTCGCCCATATTCCATAGGATAATTTTTTTTACTCTAAAATCACCGAAATTGTCCAAAAACTATATAAAGGCATTGGAAATTTGAATAATTTTTTAAAATTTTGCTAAACATTTCATTGTTACGAATTTAAGAATTAGTAAGATTCACCAAAGTTTCTACACTTTGCGAAAATTATGGATCCGTAAAATTTTCCTTAGATTCAAGCTAAAAAAAGGTTTATCTTACCTCCAACAATCTAAGACATCAAAATATTTACATATGACACAAAAATGGCCTCGGGCTTAATAAAGCAGCTAAGCTTAGCTGAGCTAAGACACAGCCTCCTATTAAGCATAATTTAGATTTAGCTATTAACTTCTTTCCTACAAAAGATATTCCTACAAAAGATATTAGCTGTAAGAGGTTGCTATATTTTCATGCTTCATCATGAGTTGTAAAATTTAATTGACTGTAATGTAAAGCAAGTGACCAACTAACTTCCAAAAGGGTGAACAAGTCCCACGGGAAATCATCAGTTCCATGTCATTATTCCATAGGCCACTCTAAATGTAAAAGGAAAAATATAAATATAACAATCACCATGAACTTGTAATAAAAAACAAGAGAGCTCTACATAAACCTGACCTTTTGAGATGGATGTAATTGGGAAAGGAACAACCAAGGATATAAGAGGAACCTCTTGTTTATGCAACATGTTTGGGCATGAGCATAACACTTAGGTTGATATCATATTTAAAAACAAGTGGATAGAGAGTGACCTTTTGATATGAATGTGTTGAATTCTTGGTTGTCATTGATGTCAAAATGCTGACAACAATAACATCATGGAAAATGCCCATCAATGTTCTGGAAAATGCTGGCATGCCTTAAAAAATGCCGGTAAACCTCAAGGAAAAAGGCCAGCACTTCTCAGCACAAGCAAATATGCCTGCACAAGACTTATTCTCACCAACACATGAGTAAAATTCCTGCACTGTTATAAGAGAATGCCCGCAAGCTCTGGAAAATGCTTGCAAGACTAGATATTATGCCCACACTTAGCTAGGGAAATGCCTGCAGCATTATGCTCGCATACTGTAATGCAACTAATAGCCAAATATTCCCGTAGGTGCTCAGAAAATGCCCGCGGTCATGGGATAAATTCCTGCAACATGGGAGAAAATGTTTGTAGCATGGGAGAAAATGCCCACAAGCATGGGAGGAATTCCCAAAAGCATGGGAGAAATGCTCATAGCATCATACGAAATGCTCGCAGACTCTATAAACGTTAAAGAGGTAAGGACGGCTTCTATTATGATAAAAATAACTAAAAAGAAGAATTAACACCCTGGGGCTTCTATTATGAATGGAAAAATGAATAGAAATACATATGATGGCCCTCTCATTTTAGTGTGGAACTTGAGGATAAATAACTCATTGATATGAGATAGAAGTAGAACGAAATATCTGGGTTATAATCAACAATTGTTCACAGGCTTGGAGAAGTTCACTCGTAGACCGAATCTGAGAATTACTGTGTCTTGGGGAGTGTGTCACATGTAGAGACTAAGAACATATTTCATGACAAGATTTGGAATAGTTTTTGAAGATATTTGGAGGAGTTTGCAAAGGACAATATTGACATCTTTATTGGCTGATCTTGCAGAGTATTAGGGAATATTTGAAAGTCTGATTTGCAACAATTTTAAGGGAATATTTTGAAGCATCTTTGGACATATATCTAGAGAACCTTGGAGGGAAAGATTGAGTGCAACATTGAATATCATACTTGAATAATTGGAAGCAATGAAGACAAATTAGGAGATTGGTTTCTCCCACATGTTGGAGCCTCCTTCTATTTGGAGCTGGTATATCAGGGGGTTGGAGCCTCCTTCTAGTTGGAGCTGGTAAATTAGGGGGTCGGAGACTCCTTCCAGTTGGTGCTAGAGAACCTTGGAGATTGGTGTCTTCACCAAATTGATGTAATCTATTTTTATGGTTGTATCAATATCATATTGAGTTTCCATATAAAGAACTGGTGTACACTTTTGTTGAGTGTATATCTTATTATATGGTTATTGATGATTACATAAATATATGATTAATGAAATAAAAAGTGATAATTGTGTAAGATATTGATTCAGCCTCCCCCCTCTCAGTATCTATGTATGTTCCAACATAGTGTAATTGGAAAAGGAACAACCTAGGATATAAGGGAACTCTTGTTTATGCAACATGCCAAGCATGTTGGGCATCAGAAAAACACATTGGTTGATCTCATGTTTAAAAACAAGTGGATACTAGGTGATTGTTTATGCTTATTTCATACTTTGACATCCATGTTTTGTCCCTGGGTGTACTGTGTCATGTGTGACATCACTGCAATTTCCAAAATGACTAGAATCACTACAAGGGAAATGCCACTAAATGAAAGTACAAGTTACCTTACCCATAGTCATGAGCATGCAAGGTGGGAAAAGTGCTTGTCCATGCATCATACCTACACACAAAGAGAACAAATAACATTAGATCATATATTGCACAATTATCTAAATACAACATAAACTGGTAAAAAAATCAACAAAAAAATCATAAGCGTAAACAAAATGCAGATATCTTTACTCACCAAATTCACTAGATTTACTTATAGTTATTAGTTGCATTTATGTTGCATGTGAATACTTGCAGAAATCATGATGTAATAATAAATTTATATATATAAATAAATCATAAATAAATATGCAAACCAATATGTATCATACTCTAAAAATATCAAAGGGGAATACCTATATGAGTTTCTCTTTGTTCCGAGAATAATTTATTCTCTACTGAACATGGTCAACCATGTGAAGGTGGAAACATGTTTGCCCCCCCCCCTCACATCACTCTGAATTCCCCGTACCCAATCTATTTACTATAACATACTTGAAAGAAACACACCTACATAAAACATAACACTCATTTAAACTTAGTAGAGGCTAGTGACAAAATCAAAGAAAATGAACATACATACAACATAAAACATAACACATATAAATTTCATGCATATAAAAATACATCATAACAAAATATAAATCTAATATAGAGGTAAATCGAATTCCTCTAGCAAAAATATATATAGTAAAATATCCTATACAACAAAATGTGTCTGCCATGCATAGTGGCCAATCTCTATTTCCCTACTTCTTTTTAGGTTTCTCTTTTTAACGAAGTTTGCAATTATGTCATTGGAAACAACTTCCTCATTATCATCTCGACCAATTTCTTTTGGTACTGCGTCGGGATCATGATACCGCAAGATACGTCTACATGTAGGTTGCTTAAGACTAGGGTCGACGCAAACTACAATTAA
This sequence comes from Larix kaempferi, assembly GCA_027924585.1. NCBI lineage: Eukaryota > Viridiplantae > Streptophyta > Pinopsida > Pinales > Pinaceae > Larix > Larix kaempferi. Next base: position 8,052,745 of record BSBM01000444.1, read on the forward strand.
AGTAAATCATTTTTTGATAAGCTTATTTATACTAAATAGTAACAAAAAAATATGAATTTCTATAATTCAACTCATTCATGGTACATGTAGTTGCAGCAGGGGAAACCTCTGGTTGAGCAGTACCGGCTTCGGTCTCTAAAACTAGCTAATGAGGAACAACTAAATCTTGTATTTCCTGCAATAACATTTGTAGTTGTTGTAGAACCGCACAATATCACTTTGTGTATTATAATTAAGTAGTCAATAAAAAATCATTGAGTTTGTATACCTCCTCGTTGATAGTAGAAGTGTTAGTTGCATTGTCTTTTATCCTTTCAATCACGACGTGGTATTTTCATTTGAAGGTAAGTTGGAGCTCTTCAGGTGTGGGCATGACGCCAAAGTCTTTGGACTACATATCCTGTAACATAACAAATTTTAGTAAGGAAAATGCTTAAAACATAAATGAAAATGCAACATAGACAATTTTTAAATCTTAATACTTACAGATCTACCCTTCACTTTACCCTATGCCTTTATGCCAAGTTTTTGTTGGCCAACCTTATCAAGTCTAGCCTGTGTAGCCTTTGAGGTGTCTTTGAGCCTACGTAAATGGTCAAGTACATGTTTACGTGATTTAAAAATCATGGTGAAATGCAATATACAAATTGTAAAATCATTGTTCGTTACACTATTTTATCTACCTTGGTGTTTGTGTTGCACTTGGAGGCAAGCATCCCTCTTTTCTCATGTTCTTCTCCTTGGCATCCTCTAGTAGTACATACCACTCCCATTATGGAATTATTCCAGGATGCTCATAATTGGGGTACCAATCAATATTAGTGCGATAATTGTCCCGCACTAATTTCATGTACTTCCCCACCATGGTTTGGGATGACTTTTGGTTGAATACAAGACCAAACAATGTGGTCATGTGTTTCATCAACTCCTCCTTCAATTCATTGCTTTGATATTTAAAACTTGTTCTAATTGTAGGTGCAAATAGATAAAATTCATTTTCATGCAACTGTTGATAGAACACTTTATTTTCTACATTGTAATAAAATATTTCGATTAGATAGATATAATGAATATAAAAATATTCTTCTTAATTGTATAAAATCAAAGTATTCCAATGGATTGGACATAATTATCATGGAGTTTTAATCCCTTTACCGACACCAAATCATGGTCCATTGGTAAGGAAACTGATAATTTCCATGTGCTCTTGACGAGTAAGCCTGGCTTCGTGGCACTCATATCAGCATCTGATGACTGAGGTACATGAGTACTAGAATCGAGAGTCATAGGTATAGTTTGAGTCATGGATTGCCCCCATAAACACTAGATATAGAATCAAGGGTAGACACAACAATACCATGATTTAAGGAACCAATAGCATGTGCAACAAGAGCAGAGGGTGCATGCATAGAAGCATGTGTGCTACTTCCAACACCGGGTTATTCTTGTCTTAGGAATGTATGCGAAAATAGAATTCATCGAGTCAAGCTCTTGGATTCCTTTAAAAAAAATGTCATATTCTTTAAAATAATTAATGGAATATAATTTTAAAAACACGCGGTGTACTTCGCGATGCATTCCTTCAAGAATTTGTATCTTCTTTCATTTTCTGGAGTATCTTCTGCACTCACCAATTTTTCTAGTTCATTAGTGTAATGTCACCAAAAATCCCTTACTATTTTTTTTTTCTTTTATTATTGAGGACATAATTAAGACTATACTTTAGCCAATAACACTATGTTTAAACACAGTCCTTGCTTTAGATGCTTGAACAGTTCCATTGTGTTGAATTGTTCATGCAAAATTTATATATATATAATCTTTTCAAATTGACCTTAACACTCATGTCCACATGTCATATGTATAATTTTACCCATTCTCTTAGCGTACTTTATTTCCATTATCCAAGGATGAATACTAGTAGTTTATGAGGTTTGTAGCATTCAGATCCACCTCTTTAACCCCAATGCATCATGCCATTGAGCTTAATCTTAGCAAATTTCTCATTAAATTTGGGCATATCAATTTACTTGGGGAATTTCTCAGAAGGAGGACAAATTCATCTTGATATTTCCATTGTGGGAATTGGACGTAGAGGTGACCGCGGGTATCCGTGGCACCAAAGGTTTTGGGTAAGGGGCCAACCCCATTACTCATTTGATTGGTGTGATTGAAGAGGGGCTGCATTTCTATTGAGAAGAGTCACATATTTATCGAGGAGAGCCACATTGTGGAGAGGCCGCAACCTTTGTGCTGGCATGAATAAATGAATGGAGGCCAAACCTCCCTGTTGAGATTTCATGGGAGAGATAGAAGGGGGCCAACCCTTGTTTGCTTATTCGTCCGATACAATTGAGGAGGAGATAAACCATTAGCAACAATTGTGAGTTTGGTTAATGGACAAGTCAATTCATGGAGGGGTCGCGAGCTTGGTTAGTGGCCAAGCCAATCTGTGGGAGATCGTGACGTTGTGAGGAGGAGTTAAGAAGGGATCCATGTAGCAGAAGAGAGAACCAAATTTCAGGTGAAGAAGATGTAGGGATGTGGAAACCAAGGGAGTCTGTGAACCTTAGTAAGCAGTCCCACTCTCCTTGGGAGAGTCTAAGGATTTGAGGAAAGTCCTCAAGCCTCTAGGAAGAGAAGCCAAACTTGGAGCTGGGTCGTGAGCTTTTCAATACATTCACACATTTTGGGTAGGTCGTAGCTCTTATTGGTGGAGATTGAGAGGTATTGGAGGGGCCAAAAGTCACGATAAGGGAACAATTATCAACTGTAGCAAACAATTGAGAGGGTTGGAGAAGTGACAAGTAACAAGTTAAAAGCCATGGCATATTCCCGGTAATTGGTAGTTTGAGGTTTTGATAGTGCAATGTAGCTGCTGCAACAACCTTTAGAATAGTGTTGTTGTCATCAATAAATAAAGTCTTCTTGTTGTCCCTCTCTCTCTCATTTCTTATGTACTGGAAATATATTTGGAAAAAACATGTTCATGAGTATGTATGCAAAGTGTTTGTGAAAAGTAAACTATTTGACGAAATCTCACATCCAATTTTTTTTTTGTTGCATATAATTCATTGGGGATATTACAGTGGTATCAAAGCCATATATCCTGCCAACTTGTTGGGTATTTAGTGGGAAGATCATTCCAAATTGCTTCAAATTAAGTGATCTGCTCTTATTTCTCTCAATTTCAACAGTGGTATGTGGTAGCAATCTTGCACTCAGTGGACTTAACGAAGATGAAGGAAACAAAGGAACTCATAGATGAGACTTTGCAAATCCTTCGGGAAAATAAGAAGGATCTTGAGATCTTGGATGAAAGTTCGAAGAAGCTAGCAGCAATGAAATGCATTCCTTACTAGTGGAAATATCTAGCATTGGATGAGGAATTCCATGCAGTCTTGTCCTTTCGAGACTATTACACCATCAAGCACGAAATCTGGCCCAAGGATTTGGACGAGGATTTCCTTAAAGACACAGGGCATAAATTGAACAAAGATGAGCATGAAGGACAGGGAAAGAAGTATGCATTTAGCTATATTGAGGATTTGTGCATAGAGGAAGATCAAACAACAACATATGAGGCATCATCAGAGCTAACCGATAAGGCCGATGACACTAGTGCATTAGAGGGGTATACTAATGATGAAGTTTTCAAATCAGCAAAAGATGAGGATGCAACATCTTGTCCTACTTATGATGGATATGAATCAATCATGGTTGAGGATCCAACATCTTTTCTTGTGTATGATTTTGATATTTTAAGTGGGATAGTACCTAACTATGACGTGGATACAACACCTCATCCTATTTATGACATGTATAATGATGTAGACATGATTGTACTGGAACATGACAATTACGGTTGGGAGGAAGACAACAAAGGGGCTAAATTGGTGGATGAGAACTTGTATGAGAATGATAGTCCACATGCCCTCCACATGAGTTCCATCATTGCACGGTATCAGCTAGTGAGTCAGTTGGTCTCGTGTATGGTTTGGAGAATTAGATATTGGTCACAGAAGAGCAAATTGTGCAGATGTTGACAAGGAAAGATGATGCTCATAAGTTTATTGAATACCTTATGTGAAAAACCCAGTTAGAGGAGAGACAAAAGGGAGTTGTAGAAGGAGTCACTAGTACCCAATTGTGCATCATCAGAGAAGCACTTGAACATATGAAATCTAATTACTTGCAGTTGTTTATGGATAGAGACCTTGCTCTTAAGTTCGTTGAAGAAAAGGAAAGGGAGGTTGAGGAGCTTTGTTACCAGTTGAGTTTGGCACGTTATTCATCCTTGACAATAGTAGAGACTCCATCATCTTTGGCAACCATGAGACATGAGGATGTGGGTGGCACTCATGGTTTGAGGGAGGAGCCTCTCATGAAAATCGTGCATGAGGAGCCTTCAAAGTTGTGGGTGCTTGAGGAGAGATTTGACACAGAGGACCATGCGCCTATTTTTCATTGTGAGGATCAGGAGCCACCCTTGTTAGAGAGTCCCCTACAAGATCAAGGCTTAGGTATGAAGGAGATGTTTGAACCTACTCCATGTGTACCAATCCAAAAGGATATGTATGCATCCATGGATTGGGTGTATAGGTATATGACCAGCATAGGCATGCTTTGGGATACAGTAGTAGGCAGCAGTATGTAGGTGCATTCACCCTAGGCTAAAGACTTCGCTATAGAGGAGGACATGTCTCTTCGAGATACATGATCATTTGATATAAGTAGAATGATGGATACAATAGCACATACATGATACCGGATGGTATAGGGTGATACAGTTATGTGAAACAATATACAGGGGTACACATTGGCACACTATGGGTTACAATGGAGTTTTAGAGCATTTCCTCCAACGATACCTCCTGTCAAATACCTCGATCATATCCTTGAGTTTGGTTTACCCAAGATCAATGAGTGGACGTGTGAGCCTCAAAGAGCTATTAATATATCCCTCGATGATATATATTTATTTGGATTATCATCAGATGAGGGCTAGGGAGCATAAAACTCTCAGGTTTGCCTCCATAATTCATTATGATTTCTTAGTCATGCCGTTGGGGTTGACTAGCGCACTAGTCACTTTCTATCCTTGCAGGTGATGGTAGAGGAATCTATTACTATTATTTGATGCTGCCATTATATGCAACATGACATGGGAGGATCGCTCGAGGCAATTGGACGAGTCATGGGCTAGTAGGCACATGAATAGGATTTATTGTTTGCACTATTTGGTCAGTACGTAGGCTACACAAGAGGAGATCCAGGGTGTATTGGATCGCTTCACATAGATTGCAGCTGATAGAGTAGGGGATGACATTATCTGCTATAGAGATCGCACATGTTTAGTTCTTGATTCCTCACTTAGGGAGAGGCTCATGAGGGATAGGAATGATTCACATTTGGTAGGGAATTCTTGATACTTGCATGAGTATGAGGCACAACAGGTGGTAGAGCTATTATCCAGGGTGGATCTTAAACCCCATGGGTTACTTGAGAACATGATCGATCTAGTATTTGACCATTTATGGGTGAGAGCAGGAGAGTGTGCTGACATATTGTATCATAGGTTCACCAAGGGTGCAGTGGGAAAATAGTATGTGTGTAGTGATTGACCAGTTCATGCACTTCCTAGTGATTTCTTTAGAGTATGGGGCATCATAGGTGACAAAGTTGTTTTGTGAAGAGATGTTTAGAGTCCATGAGCAGCTCGGAGTCATTGCTAGTGAGTAGGACAAACTTCCTTTTTCGATACTCGAGATTAAGTACGGTAGTGGATTTACAGGTCGTGACTTCATATAGATGCCTATGTAGGCCATTATTCATGGTGGTAGGTTCAACCCTTATAGGTATTTAATCTTAGAGTTTCAGGAGAGGAGGATACAGACAAGGCATGGCAATCAGATGGTTATGGTTAGAGTGGCGTAGCATCATAATGGTGGTCCCTTTCCGAGATCATCTTGGGACCCTGTGATTTCAATATTTGACAGTTCAGCAACTAACATAGAGATGGGAGACAAGTTTTTCTTTCATGAGATGGATTCCCTAGGAGAGAAGTTCTTTGAGGGGTTCATCGAGTTGTTGTAGTATTCATGAGGTTTCTTACGTCTTTCTGAGCCATGTATCAACTGGAGGATACTTCGCCTCTTCCTGGTTGGTTTGGGACCATGGTATCATTTCTAGTTTCATTTTGGTTCATTTGATGGAGAGTGAGGTTGTGATGGCATTGCTCAAGGACAAGCATTATTTGGGAAGGGAGGACTGTGATACCCCCTTCCACTTGATCACAATGAGGGGATGGCTTAGTAGCTTATATGAATTCCGTAGCCTATAATCAGTGAAGAAAGAGAGTCAAGGAGGTTTATTGATGTAACTTAGATTAGAAGAGGTGTTTATTTCTAAAAGTGACTAATAGCATTTTAGGTGGTATTGGGTGTCCCATGGTATTGACCATGGTATGGAGATCTAGTGAAGGATAAAAAGAGGGGAAATACCTCACTTGGGGATGATATGATTTTATTTGATCTCTTGTGGATTTCTGGTGAACCAGAGTTTTTGTTGGGGTTTGGAAAAACCATTCCATCATTATTTGGTTTCGGTTGTGCAAGATCCACCCTAGCTAAACGTATGGGGAATCCATCCATGGTTTCCATTGAGTTTCATCTTTGCAAATTTGTCATCAAGTTTGGGCATATTGATTTACTTGGGGAATTTATCAGAATGAGGCCAAATTCATCTTGATATTGCCATCGTGGGCATTGGATATGGAGGTGACCGTGGGTATCCATGACACTTAGAGGTTTTGGGTAAGGGGATAGCCCCATTACTCATTCGATTTGTGTAATTGAATAGGGGGCACATTTCTATTGAGAAGATTCGCATCTTTATTGAGGAGAGACACATTATGGAGAGGCTGCACCCATTGTAGTGGCACAGATCCCTAGTCAGTTAGGGCACTCATGCAAGCAAGTTTTTGCTTTCCAGTTTAGGTAGAGGACACAAATATCAAGGAAGGGGATGCATGATCTGGTTTCTCTTCAAGTTGAGGCACACTTACTTGGCACTCTTATCCATTTATCTAGTGTGCACTAGGTAATCAAACTAGGTTTAGGGTTTTTTCCTAAGTCACCTTGAGCACTTCATGCATGTGACCAAATACATTGTATTTTCCCTCTTCTTACTATACTATAAAGGAGATGCAAAGAACACCATTGTGTTGGTTAGCGAGTTTTGTGTTTGAGCTATTGCAATGTATTTTCTTGATTATGTATTAAATAGAATAATAAGAAGATATGTGCAATTGAGAGTTCATATCTATGTAATTGTTGTTATTATTTTATGTACGATGTGTTTGTAGATTCTAGCAATTGAAAATTTGGTGTTTTGATATATTTCAAGCATTAAAATTACCTTGGGTTTTTAGGCTATTCTTCGAGTGCAAAATCTGCGTACCGTGGTTTTAAAAATTTAACATGGTATTGGAGTGCTATTGCTAAACATTTTAAGGAATATGTGTATGGATAGGAATGCAACATGTGAGAGGGAGTTGTTGAATGGTTTCAAGGGTGGGATGCCCAAGCTTTAGTAAGTGAAGCAAATCCATACCAGTGAACAGTTGTCAGGTGTGATGCCCTAGTTTCTCCATGGATTGGAGTGTTATTTTATGTGCTTGAGAATGGAAATCCACACCTGTAGAGGCTGCAGATTTGGTTCCTTATTGTTGATTTATTTTCGAGTTGGTTTGAAGATTTGTAGCCATGACCAATGATGTGGCTAAACTCCAGAGATTAATGCTAATTTGACATTGTATTTTTTGGAGATGAGAAAATATCCAAACTCAACATATAATTTTCAAAGCTACCAAAATACTCCTTGTCGGGATTGAATAACAATGGAAGTAAAAGAAACTTTTGTGTACACAAGTTTGATGATAAATCTCCATAACACAAAAAATATGAATATAGAATAACAATACACCCCCCATAATTTTCATTGATTTTTTACCAGGGTATTTTTTAAGGATTATAAAAGTATGCTTAAGTGTAGTATTCTAGGCAATTATTTTGGATTGAAAAAAACATAAATATAGATTGGTAGGCGAATATTAAATATGAAACATACAATTTACTACTTAAACTTATAAATTTTGGCGAATATTATGATGAAAAAACATATTTTATGTAAATATAGGCGATATTAGAGCCTAAAAATGACCAAATAGCGAATTTGTTTTTTGGAAAAAGGCCCAAAAATAGCCAATTGGCGAAATTTCGCCCCTAAAAATTTCCCTGTTTTTTATTGTGTTTAACACCATTTCTCCTCTTGTCCATCTCTATTGCAGATATTATTTTTGAAACATCTTCTTGAGACTGTCGATTTCTTGATTCATATGGAGGATTTACATTCCCAAACAAATAAAATTGGAGTTCATATGTCATGATATTGGGATTTACTTTAGCATGTCTCATTCTTGCTCTTACTTTAGCATGTCTCATTCTTGCAGGATACAAATTACTCTTCTAATACTTATTTCCAAGTTGAAGAGAAATTTGTTGATTTTCTATGTGGAAAATATGTCCTTTATGGTTTCTTTAGTGAGGAAGTATTTGATCCCTTCTCCACTTTCAGATTTAGGGAAATGGTGGAAGAGTTCTATGGGGAGTCATTTATAGGGATGTTGTTTCTAGGCCCAAGCATTCTAGTTGGAGTGTTGTTGGTACACCTATTTGTACTATATTAAGGGAGCATTTGACTTGATGGTATCTTCCTTTATCTATTTGAGGGGTTGGTTCATTCATGGACATCACTTGGTGGATAATTCTTCTTAATGAGGTCAAAAGAGGAGCCAACAACCCCCTTGGAGACACCTTGCATGTGTAGTAGATTAGGTTGCTATGTCGAAAACATTTGGTTAAGGTTTGACCCTTGACAAAAGAAGATAACATCCACTAATGAATAACTGGTTACAAACTTCTATACCTTATCTAGTGAAGCCTCAACTTAGCCTCAAATTCAAGCGATTGAGGCTGAGTGTTCAACCCTCAAAGCTACTACGGATGCTATTCTAAAAAACAATTACTTGGAAACTTCCAATCACATGAACTCTTTAGGTTCCACTCTGACATTCACAAAAGATGATGAAACAATCTCACAGATGGTGGAAGACATGAAAATCGAAGATCCAGTACCACAATAAGACAACGAAGATCCAGGAGAAGCCTACAATCAACACTCCTTTCACTGATATGCTATAATGTTATGCAAATTATTTTTTGTTTGGATATATATATTTGTAATAATATCTTAGCTTTCTTTGAGAAATACATCAAGACAAAAATAGTCTATTTTTATAATTGTGAAGATCATATAATCACACATAGACCAACCGTTGCAACCTTTTTAATACAATATTATAACCACTTTTGTTAAAAAATAAATCTATATTAAAATGAATCTATACTCTATATAAAATCAATCATGATTTTTCTTTTCTTTTTAGTATTCATATTTAAATTGTTTTTTTGTCATTTTAATTTAAACATTATTCACTTACACATGTTTTACATGGTAAAGTACACTTCATTTTTCATGATGGTGGAACATGAACTATGTCTATGTTTTTGCTTCAATGGACTTGCAACAAAACTATTTTTTTTATAAACTATTTTATATAAAAATGGATAACTATTAAAAAAATACTGCACCATGAACTAGGAAAAGTAAAACCATGAAATGATCCTCAAACATTTTACTAAAAGGACAAAATGGGAATGACAAGTTAATGGAAGCATGCATGACCTGGTTACATTGTTTTGATGGCTCAAATCATTGAGTTGAAGGACCCCCGGTGGATTTTATTAAAAGTTGGTTTTACCCTTGGAAAAATATGTTTATGCAAGTGATAGGTTCTCTGCTAAGAACTTTGCACTCACAAGATTTTGAAAAAAATAAACATGAGACTTCAATATTCCAAATAAATCTAAACATATTAAAAAATCCTCTTAAACATGCTTCCAAAGAATACATAAGGATTCCATTACCAGAAGCAAGGTAATCTCACCTATAAACTTAATCACCTAATCTATACTTTATATATTTCACCTTATCTCAACTTATATATTTGGCAAGCACTCAGACCACCAATGTGTTATTTGCCTGTTGAAAAGGGATGGAGAGGTTGACATAATTCCATGACAGGTGGTTCCCATGAATGATTAACTTGCTAAAATCTACACACAATTCCCCGATTAAGCACGCATTTCGGAAATCGTGTAATTATGTTTGTTATTTCATGCTAACAAGATAATGCATTAAGTTAAATAAATTTTCTTTAACCCTAAAAGCAAGTGTCTATGTTTGCTTCTTCATATAATGATATTGATCCATGTAATGATCTTGATCTTGCTGTCATTTGGTCTAATTATAATGATCTTGATCGTGTTGTCATTTAGTCTAGTGCTTTGATCTAGATTAAGTATTGATGGTTTAGTCTAGTGCTGTCATTTAGTCTAGTGCTTTGATCTTGATCTTGAAGGTGCTGTCATTTAGTCTAGTGCTTTGATCTTGATCGTGCTGTCATTTAGTCTAGTGCTTTGATCTTGATCTTGATCGTGTTGTCATTTAGTTTAATGCTTTGATCTTGATCGTGTTGTCATTTAGTCTAGTGCTTTGATCCATATAATGATCTTGATCTTGATCGTGCTTTGACCACTCAATGTGCTAAGTGCCCCTTGAAAACTGATGGAGAAGTTGACATAATTCCATGAAAGATATGTTGTACTGGTGCGGCGGTGCCCATCTTTCTAAAGCCAAGCCAGGTGGTTCCCATGAATTCCCGATTGGCTAAAATCTGCCCCGATTAAGACGCATGCCGAAAATCGAGTTATTCTGTTTGTTATTTCATGCCAGCCGTGAAACCGAAGGAAATACAATGGCCGAGGCCCGAGACGAAGTGAAAATGAATTATTTGTTGATAAGAAGAGTTTTCATATGTTTATTTAACTCCGGTTGGAGACAATCTGTGCAGCGTGGCAATGCAAGCCTTTCCATGGGAGGAGTATGACAAGTTCCCTAGCAGCAGATCAAGAACGTGAACAAATTGGGGAATGGAGGTGTCAGAGAAAAGATCTTCCATGCACAAACCATTGGAATCAAGAAGGGTTTCACTTGCTCTTCTTCAAATTCTGTTATTGGATTCTGGAGATGATGCATCAAGTAAGAAATTTTCTTTAACCTCAAAAGCAAGAGTCTAATGAATGCATGTCATGTCTGGAGTTGTTGTTTGCTTTTTCATATAATGATCTTGATCTTGCTGTCATTTGATCTAAATTATAGTCATATCATAAATAAGTGGTATCGCCCTGATTGTTATATTTGATCTTCTTGCCCTATTCTTTTTCTTCTTTGTATCTACTGTATAACATGTTTCCCCCTTTTCCCTTTCTTCTTTGTATCTCCTGTATAACATGTTGCCCTTTTCTCTGGAACATGTTCCAAATACTGTGTAGATACAGATCTGAAATAACAAACAAGCACACCTATCTTGTAACCCGGATCCCCTACTGATCCATTATCTTGTGACCTTTTAAAATAATTTCTGCAACTATAAAATCTCCGCCTTCCCATGTTGCTCTTTTCTCTGTAACATGTTCCAAATACTGTGTAGATACAGATCTGAAATAACAAACAAATACACCTATCTTGTAGCCCGGATCCCCTACTGATCTACTATCTTGTGACCTTTTAAAGTAATTTCTACAACTATAAAGTCTCCCCCTTCCCTCGTGACCTTAATCTCCATGATCTTTGAAGTCATAATCTCCTACATGATTTCTTAACATTCATCACCATCATTCACAAAGAGACTGATATTCAGAGCTGATTCCAATGGTTTGTGCAAGGAAGATCTTTTTACTGGCAATTCTACCTTCAAAGTTGTAGCCAAGTGGTTGTGGATGCAGATGATTCACAAAGAAAGCTCTCAATTCTACTCATTCGTCACAGGATTCATCGAATAATCAATCATACAGAGGCACCCTGCTAACAAATTGCTGGTTTTGAGTCTACTTATCATTCATTTTATGGGCCGGGTCTTACTTTTGTTGGAATACTTTGTCATAGGACTGGGTTTTACTTTTAATTAACATACTTTGTCATATCCCGAGGTTGATTATATATAACATCTGCTTTCAGGTATCCGGGACTGTATCCATATTATACTACATCAAGTGTAATAGTAATTAGTAAAATTTTATTTTGTTAATTATCACCAAAATTTATGTTTTTACTTGAAAATTTTCAGTTATGATTTTGGTTTAATTGTAGATTTATCAAATGTTTAATTAAGAATCCTAGATCCATCTTAATGGTAAATCTATCAAATTTAGAATTAAGATTTTTAAAAGTATACATACGTCATCAGAATTTGAACCTATAATCTCCTACAAAGACCTATAAAATAAAGAGTATAATTCAATCTAAGGGATGTAAGGACACATAAAACAAAGTATCCAAATACTTCATAGTCCTTGACAAATAATAAAAGTGGAAGCACTTTGTCCCGAAATGTTCATTCAAACAAAGCTATCCCATGATTCAATCAAAGAAGTTTCTATTGCCAGACAATGGGGACAATCACATTGAAATTTGTCACGGACCATGGGAAAATCACACATTTCAGGACATCTCAGATCGAGAAGAGGAACTGGGACAATGGGGGAAATCACACATTTCAGGACATCTCAGATCGAGAAGAGGAACTGGGACAATGGGGGGAAATCACACATTTCAGGACATCTCAGATCGAGAAGAGGAACTGGTGGGTTTTACTAGAGAGGGAAACATCTTCCATTCCCAGAAGGAGCTCATAGCAGTTAGGAACAGAGGAAGGAAGATCAAAGAGCCCACCAACGAGAAACCGGCGAGGATATCTCACTGAAGACACATCCCAACATCTCAGTATTTGATGTACAGATCGGTGTAGAAGTGCATGAGCACCTAGGTAAAAAAATGAGAGAATGTAAAAAGTACAGAAAAACTTCAAATGCAAGCATGCATTGAACCATGAATGGATGAGGAGATCTGTAGAGATACCACCAACCAGGATCTGAGGAAAAACATCACGGACCCAAATGCATGAGCATGCATTGGATGAGGAGATTTGTAGAGAAATACCACCAACTAGGATTTGGGGAGGTTGGACTTTTTGAGTGGATGAATCAGACTGGATGATGAGATATATAGAGAAACACTGCCAATTCGTAGGATTTAAATAGTGCCAATTAGTAGGATTTTAGGAGGTTGGACTTTAAGAATGAGAAAAGTGTCTGCTATGGGATTGATAGGATTTGTTTTTAAATGAGAGTAAATAAGTTAATAAATTCAAATTGGATTGAGAGGATATATGTATTTTTAAATGGGTATTGGGAAAAATATTGTTATATTTTTTATTTGGATTTAAATCTTTTAAATAAAAAAAATTAATAAATTTAAAGATAAACTCAATTTATTTTTTCCTAAAAACATTTATCTTGTACCTGATTTAACAAAACATTTATCTTGTACCTGATTTAACAAATTTAAAGATAAACTCAATTTATTTTTTCCTTAAAACATTTATCTTGTACCTGATTTAATGAACTCACGAGAAAGACTAAACAATTGAGTTTATTGAACTCATCAGAAAGACTGAACGATTGAGTTTATAGATTAATTAAAATTCATTCACATTTATTTTTTAATATAATATAGCATGAACTTTTAATATATTATACTATGAATAAGACTATAAGAAACTTGGTTTGGTACTTTATAATGTTGATTTAAAAAACCAAATACATAGTCCTTGAAATAAAATTAGTTTCGACATTCTATAATATTGATTATTCAATGATAGAGGTCCAAGTGCATATAGTCCTAAAAAAGACAAGTCACCCTTCTTGTCTCTCAAGGATTGGGATAGTACAGTCCTATCCCATATTGTATCCCGGATTGGGATAGTACAGTCCTATCCCATATTGTATTCTATATTGAAAATTTTATTCTCAAATTTATTTTAGGAAGCAAAGTAAGAAAAATATGCATGTTTTGTTAAGATATATGTTGAAATGGTTATAAGAAATAATTTTGTGAAGACATTGACATTGTGATAGAAAATTTCAGTTATTGTAAGATTTTTGAGTATGTGAACATGTCATTTTAGGGTTTATATTTCATGACTATACATGTCATTTTAGGGTTTATATTTCATGACTATGATTATACAAAAATGGGAATGCAAAAAATTAGTTAATTAAGAAAAGGTAGTGAAAGAAGTTCATACCAAAAATTAGCTTCCAAAGATGTCAACAAAGGAAGGTGGTGAAAGCAAACAAAGCAAGCTCCAATTTTAACAAACTATTAGAGATTTTCATCTTCAACAAATATAAGGAATGTGATTTTGGGTACAAAATCTTATCCTATAATATATCTAAATGTGCATTCGAAATGTAAAGAATTAAAACTCACTACAAAGTAAAAATACTGATAAGAAAAACTAGGTGTCAGTCACTTTTGGCACAATATATTGAGAGGAGAAAACTGTTGATTGAAGCCCTATGAATTGGTGTAGAGAGGAAGAATTACTAAATGGAAGTATGAGGGACAACCCTGTACATCAAGTAGAATTTATCATATTGAATAGTACAAATTAAAAGGGAAAGATTTAGGGTAATCCTACTTTTTTAGACGAAGAGATTGCTCAAGGAATATGAAACATCAACCTTGACACAACTCAAAATGTCATGTGATGGCTCTACAGAGAAAAAAAATTGAGGGAAGAGACCAAAGATACATTCAATTCATAGAAAAGTTAGAGAAGTGGAAACTAGCATCCAAAGAAATATACCTGGAGCCTTTGAAACAAAGCAATGCATTGGAAAGACATCAAATGAAAATAGTATAATGAGATATTAGGGGTCTAGGTTTTTCTTAGAAAAATAGATCCCTCAGAAGAATGAAGACTATTTATAATTTTGATGTAATTTTTTACGAGAAACAATGTTGTGTGGTGATCATAATTTACAAGCTATTTTCAAATCATGCTCACTAAGTTGGGAATTCAAATTCTTGATATCAATTGGGAAGTTATGGAGACTCTTGATAACATGGAAGAAGGGTTTTGATTAAAGGACTACAAAGAGTTTGACTCCTCCATGGCCTCTTTGTTTCATGAGGAGTTCAAAAGGGAGATATTCTTTGTAAATGTTTATGGGTTGGTACACAATATATTTGACTTTTAGAAGTTCCTTGCAATTACCATAAAAATATCTTTTGATTATGTTTCCTCTAGTACTTGGGTTCCATTATATATTCTATGTAGATTTAGTATTATTTCCTTTATTTGCATAATCTTAATGGACTATTTACGAATTAGGTTAAGTTAAACTATTCTCATGGCATAATGTCCATGCTTTAACAACAAGCTAGGATCTGGAAGTAAGCTAGAGCTCTAAGTTGGACACTAAATTTTAACCCTTTTGAGGTCAAATTAAACTTGATTTAGGTTTACCAATATAATCCTAACAACCATTGAAGAATTATATTGGACATACACTATGAATCCATTAATTTTAGTAGTAGGCCCATATACCTCTCATAGGTCAAAGATTCCTTATGTAGGTCATGTGTAGTGGTCCAATGCCCGGAGCATAGGTAATGAGCTCTAAAGGCAATAGTGTAGGCTTAATTCCTTGGTTTTATCCTCGAAAAATGGCTTTGTCTATGACACCCATCCATGTTGCACCTAAACATAAAATCTATGCCCATATATCTCTTTGATCAAATATTCCTTTGTATACCGTGTATAGTAATTGGGGGCTATGCATGGGCCATGAGCCTCAAAATAATTAATTTTGGATCAAATCATTATTTGATGACCCAAAACATGGATTGATGCATGCGACTCATCCTTTCCAAAACCTCAAATCTAGCCCATATACTTATTATTGGCCAAATATTTATTCTAGAGGGAATGTGCAGTGGTATTAGGCCTTCTATGTGGCCCATGATCCATAAAAGCATTAAGCTAGTAGTAATTCCTTATTTTTCATCCATGAAACATGGATTGGGCCAAAAAAATCCATCCTTGTTGAACCCAAACCTCAAATTTGGACTCATATCCCCCTCGAAGTAAAAAACAATCCTTCTACAAGGCCAATATAGTGATTTGGGACTTAGGTATAGGCCATGAGCCCTAATGGCACAAGTTTATGGTTAATCTCTATTTTTTGGACCAAAAAAATGGTTTGGGCCATGAGATCAATCCCTCATGTGCCAAACCTTGAATTTGGGCCCATATACCCTTCGTAGCTTAAAGATGGCTCAAGTAGTAGTGTTGGAGCGAGTTTTGGACTTGTCTTGGAAGTTGTGCACCAGAGAAGGATCGTGGGACAACTCAACAAATGGACCTGTTGTCACTTGATTATAGTTCCCACTGAAGATGATCCTATAATTCAGGACGGTAGAGGAAGGGACAACTAAATCGGTGACACTTCAAGGATCCCAATCAATACTAAATGAGATGGTTGTCATGCCGAAAGGGATTCTTGTCACTTTATGCTATTAGATAGAAAAGGGGGATACGCTTGCTAGCCTAAGAAGACTAAAAAAAGGCAAGAAATCAAGTAAAGTTATGGAAGATGGAAATGAATAGATCTTTCCTTTAAACCCTAGATCCAAGAGATAAATAGCAAGAGAGGATTAAGGGGAGGGATAGTAATTAATATGGATTTAAATGATCACACAATTTATTTCTTGCTATATTGATTAATTAAAATGATCTGGGCCAGAAGTTCTAGATGCAAAATGATCAAGCCTATACCCTGGGGGGATTTGAAGTAGAAATTATCAAATTGCCCAAGATAAAGACTAGACTCAGTAGTTAGTCTTGCTAACACTTCAAATGATTGCTTGGATGATAGATTTGACAATGTTTGATTATCACAAGCAACATGACAAACACAAAACAAAAAAACAAGCTTCAAGCCAAGAAAGGGCGAATTGCCCAAAGAGCCAGTGCCTAATTTAAATGGGAAAATGGAGTCCAACCAAGACACCTAGGAGGATCTTGTAGTCTTTCGAGATGGACGCAAATACCCAAGTGCCGAAATTTTGATTTTCTAAGTGGTGTGAGCCTCAGCATTCTCCTAGTTACTAAAATGAGGGTTTAACGATTGATTTTTGTGACTAATGGAATACAAATTAAAAAAAAGAGTATATCTTACCTGCAAAATATTGTATATTCATTGCAAATTATTATCTATCCATTTTCGATCAATTTGGAGCAAATTGGATGAGTCTTCAAGTGAAATCGATTTTCCCAATGGAGGTAGTGCGTCCCTCTCCCTGCACAATTAAACTACCGAAGTAAGATTTGATGGACACGAAGGAGAAAATATAGATGCAAGAGAAATAGAGAGCATGTCAAAGATAAAAATATGCTATTGAAAACCCCCTTATTATGCCACGTCCTCAAGTGAAATGAGTTGGGGAAGACCGCAAAAACACCCAAGTGAAGTCCCCCTCCTGCATGCAAACATTATCTCTTCCAAAATATTTTTGGAAACACAAAGAAATCACTCCAATGCTAAGATAAATAGAATTTTCAATCAAGTACAAGAACATCCCGTAAAGAAGAACCTAGAATTTCTACAAAAATATCTTTTATTCCAATTCTCTAAGATCCAAAAGTCCCTTTACAGTGGTGGAGGCATATCTCTTAAATAGATTGAGAGTGATGTTCACATTCGACCAAATTTCATCCAACGATTGAGATTAAAAGATCATCAATAGTGGATATTTATTTTTACATTGATACATGGATCACTCATAATAGAGGGGGCACACTTTTTCCCAATGACGCCATAGGAAAGGAAAAATACATCATAACGAAATAATATAACAATGTGGTACATGATGGGGGTCACCTTAGGGACTCAATTCACCCTAGGAACCAACTTTAATACATAACATCAAGATATAATATGAGAATAAATCAAATGCCAAGGTGAGGGGCGTCCCTCTTGGGGACGTCCTTCCTAGATGAACCAAAATAATAAATGTGGACCTTTTGCTGATAAATAATGATGGACAATGATCCATAGAGCCAAGATACATCATAATACATTGTCCCATACCATTCCCTAGCCATGAATTAGCCAAATCAATTTCCTTGAGGTAGCCATGGTCACTTGATCATTTATAATTAATTGCCCAAAATGCTTCGTAAATATTTAACATGCCCATAAATTCATTTTCCGATGCTTGGAATAAAAATCTAACTACACCAAAAATTCCAAAAAATAGCAATATGGTAATACTCATTACTAATACCCCAAAATCACTTTTGGTGGAAGGCCCTCAAATATTTTTTTCAAAATTTGATAAAATTTGGTCCATTCCATTAAAAATTCACCCAATTACTGTATTGATCCATTTTTTGCATTTCTAGAGCACTGGAATGGTCTAAATGGCCTCCCAAGGCATCAAAACATAACAATAGAATAACTGTAACCATATCCATCTCGGGACGTGTGTTGACCAAGTCAAACTAGGTTTGTTGACCAAGTCAAAAATAACAAATCTGATGCCTGAACTGTAATCTTATCAATCCAATATTTATGAGGGGTGAAAGATAACTCTCTTATTCATATTATTAGCCAACTATAACAAAAATAACCTGATAATGGTGATAATTCAATAGATCCAATAAAGATAAGACTTACATTAGAGTAAATAAATGATTTTTCATGAAGTCCTTTATACATGCTTACTTACAAACTTAACCAAATTGCTATGATGGGTGAGGTGAAATAAACAAGGCTAAGACAAGGGGAATTGACCTTTGAATTTGACATAGTGATCTCTCAGAGGATAAAAGACAATAAGGGGTCCACAGTGACATGCATAAGATAGATGGCAATAGGGGAAGGAGGTGTCTCACAAATGGAATAAGTTGATTGAGAAGTGTCCCTTCAACTTTAACAAGTGTCCTATAGCTCACATCCAAGCTCGATTTAGGCTCCGTGGGGATATTTTCTAGAACCACTGTACTAGGTGCATAGTCAACCATAACTTTGAGGTTCTAGGGGACACTTAGAATTAGTTGTCCCTTACTCCATCCCACATCCAAGTCCTTGGGCTCCGTGGGGAATAATCACTACATGAAATTCAAGGCCAACAATCATTTAGATTTTCATTAATATGCATATGATTTTATTTGGCCTATGACCCTTTGGATTTTGCATGTGCTTAAAAGCACAACTAATTGTAGCTTTCATCCAGGGCACTTTGCATTTCATTTTATTTGCATTTATTTGGATATAACAAGATATACTGATGCATGTAATGATGATAGGATCACTTGATTAAATTCTATCTGACACTACTCAAGCAAATAGCTAGTCTTAGCTCATGTCACAACACCAACGGGTACTCCTAGACCAGAAGTGAAGCATGGTGTCAACTAGCGGGAATCATCCACAATTAGGACCAAACATTTGGGGCAACCGACTAGAGAGGTCAAGGCTTCAGAATCCCAAATCACCTAGGCTCAGGACCCAACACTGACGAGTTCCTTTGGCCCAAAAGAGTCAATGCTTCGACAAGTTCTGTCGCACAACTCAAATCCGAGACACAAAAGAACATGGAGTCTATGATATATAGAGGTCAAAGTAGGGGAATGCTCCTCAATCTCACCAATCAAAGTCTCAAGTTAGGGATCAAACCAAAATATGGAAGATACTAGATGGATGGAGATAGTGAAAAGGTGATGCCATACATAGCAAGGGCAAGGCTAAGTCTACATAAGGTAGGCAATACTAGTGAGTATATAGAAAAGTCTAAACATTTAAAATCATATATCAACTCATAATAACAAGTCTATGAGAGAACTACCCTACATAATCACCAAACTTAGTTACAATGTCAAGTTAACACTAATAAGATGAGCAAGAAAATTTAGTAGCACCCAAATACACACATATACCTGTCTATCCATATACCTGTCTCTGATGATCATCATGAAACCAACTCTGACTACTCATGGGGAAAGAGAAACGTACCAGTTGCGTACTATTCTACTCTGCTAAGTGAACCATGGCTACAACAAGTATGTCTTAATGGGTCATCCAAGGCTAAGTAATGTCGTGGGATGCTCAGGTTGCCGATCAATAGAAATGGCTCTGAATGGTTGTACCAGCCATGATGACTGGAAGAATATGCTCACACATATGGGACTGGCACTGATTGGAAAAGAAATATAGTTTGTTGTATCATGGTATCTCCAGCTACAATGTATGTGATAACATAACCAAAACCGCACAGAAGGAGGAATTTAGTTAGAAGTTATCGTGTCCACTTTGTAATGGGATTATCCCATATTGTGATATATAAGTATGTAAGGGTCTTAAGGGTTTAAAAACACCTTTAGATATGTTTTTTGGGTACTTGTTGGCTCGGAGGTTGTTGCTCATGATTGAAAGACCTGTTGTATAGTCATGAACCATTTTTTTGTTGTTTAATGCTAGAATTTGTAACAATATGGTGTTGCACGTTGCACGGGTCATGTAATATTGTTTCCATTGATGAGATGAATGAATGGCTCTGTTAGGAATGATATTGCCTTTGTGTCAAGTGTTGTGAATTTTGTATTTAATGTGCACATCCGAGTGTTCTGATTATGTTGTTGTTCCTTTATAATGCATTGCTATGAATGAATTACACAGTTCTACGCAATAGATGAATGAATGCTTAAGATATGTAGAATGAATGATTCACATCCCTTTAGCACTGTGGAAGCTTGGTTCCTATAGTCCCCTTAGATACCTTAGGTGAGACTTAATCTGCATTGCAAGTGATGTCGAAAGGACCGGTGTCTTGGGTTTTGTTGGTGAATTTTATGTTGAACCTTGGGTTTGCCCGCACACCAACAAATGGTTCTGTTGTTGGGACTAGAATCTATGACTGAAGGGAAGGTGGAGGTTGACTGATGGTTTCATGGAGACCAACAAAGAAAGAGATAGAAGATTGGATGAAAGAGAAGGACTATGACTTTGCCAGAGAGTAGAATAAGAACCCTCAGATTAGTAAAGAACACCGGTTGCAAAAGTACATCTACACATATCTGCATGATATCTTCTTATGTGAGTTTCCTATAATTTTGGCGGAGTGTGTCACAACCCCAAAATTACCCGTAATAAAAAAAAAAAAAAATCTATGTATAACTCTTTCAATTGCTAGCATACTTGCACGACCGTCTAAGTTTTAATTATTCGAACGCATGAATTTTCCTCCAGTTCTACTCCTAAGTTGTTTGCATGCTAGGCAATGTACAAATCTCTTCTTCGGAATCATCGATTTACCAAGGTAATCCTTTTACAATTGTTATCAACATTTTCATAGCACGTTATTTATCAGAGTTTAAAATAAAAGATACAAGATAGGACCTAGGTTGAAACCTAAATGTTTAACCTAGTCCTAAAGTGAAGTTTGTGTAAAGACCTTATGTTTGTACTAAATCCTAAGCATTGAACCTTGCTCATGATTAAAATTATGATCAAAGTTGGATACAATGATCTGAAAGCAGGTTTGACCTTACCTTCGCATAAACCTTGGATTAACTGTATCTAAGGTGTAACTATACGATGGTATGCATTACAAGGTATAAAGTTTAGAGAGTTGCGTTGGAGAACCTGTGGAAAAATACTTGACAATATGCAAGCTTTAGTGTTGGCCATGTGATTGGTATGAATTTCAAGTTAATTTTTGGTTATGTGGCATGGAAAGTGCGAACGCAATCAACGATGGATTAAATGAACTGGCAGTGTATTAAATGCTCTGCAGACCGCAGTTCTGTGGGTGAAGTATCAAACCTTCACTTGTACCCTCCTCCTTACTCTCCACCGTCGATATGGAACTCCTCGGGCTTGGATGAGATAGGAAAGTGTGCACTTTAATTTTGTCCTACCATCTGGATCGGAATACTATCGAAAGGTTGATGGTTTCGTTACCCTGTTGTTCCTTTTTGCAGAGCGACCCGCTGAGGGAACATCCCTGGTGTCGGAAATGCACTTCTTCTTAGCGTGAACGCGGGGCTTAATCTCCTTAGTCGGAACCACTATGATTTTACTCAAACTCTACAACCTATTTTTTTTACCCGAAAGGACGTGTGGGGTGTGTACAGAGCTAGGCTCTTCCGCAAGTCTTTTGGCTCTGTGATTTCTCAGTAGTTCTTTTGTTTTTAACTTGTGGAAAGGTTGGTGGTTTTACCGCTCTAGTTATCGATCCTGAGCGTGATGGAGTTCTGGGAGAGGAGAAGGCCTATGTAACAGGTTCGTAGGTAGTCTTTACCCATCTCTTTGTTACTATTTTTAAAATAGTTTTTTAAATGAAGAACCAAGACTGAAATGATGTTCTTTGTAAAGGTTTTGCGACTGTGTGTTCGTTGGAAGAAACCGTTATACCCTCGATCAAATGCATGCATGGTAAGTGGTTTTGTTATGCTTTATTTCCAAGGTTAAGGTCCGGTGTAGAAAATTGTGTAACTGCTTCTTGCTTGCTGCAGGGTGTGCTAGTCGGGAAACACCAGACTCTGCCATAATGAGTTTCCAAAGCTAGTTAGAAGGTGACCCCATGCATATTTTTTGGGCACAGGAGTGAGGTTTTAAACCTGCTATGATTCTGGTTTATGGTGGCTTGTCCTCTAGCTTGCGGTCGCCTCTCCAATAGGTAAAATAGTTCCACCCTACAGATTCTTTGATAAACGAGTTAGTGTTATTATAGATCTTATCATTCACCCTTCTAACTATTTCATCAATGTGATTGGCATTTGGTCACGACGTATGGTGCGAACCCAACTGTCGAATGGGGATGTTTCTCCACTAACAGGTATGCACAATACTCCGTCGTTGGTGTGATACTGCATATCTACAATCATGGTGTTGGGAACTCTGTAAAGGCATTTGCATGTTAGGATTCTAAGTTAAGTTCCTTTGAACACCTATGGCGCTTAGCCTGGGTGTTGAACTCTTCCAATCTTTTAAATTTTGATGCACCCAGACTCTGAAATCTTTGCATGTATTAAGTTTGAGGACCGTCTTGTTTAACTTTTGAATCTCGATTGCTTCGGAATTTTTTAATGTAAATTGTTACTGTGCACTTCGAGTATTGATGTTGCTGCTGTATAAGTTTTTAAAAGAAACATAGCACTACTTGTTAATGCTACTATGCAACATATGGATGTTTACTTGCTTTTCAACTCTGTTAAGTTTGGAGATTTACAGTCTGTTTTTAGCTATTCAGGGTTTGTACATTTTACTCTTTGTAACCTTCGATTGGCAAGGGTTTACTCTGGTTGCTTTGGCATAAATACAACTTGCTTGTTTGTAGCTTCTAATAAGCCTCTTGACTCTTATGCGTTGTGATGTATATGTAAAAACTTGCTTGGTAATGACTAGGTTTGAAAGGAGTTAGGTTTATATTTAAAATAGATGCTCAATTTGATCATATTTGATGGTTAATGACTCTGTGCCGATACTATCATTCTTTGATTTTAATCTGGACCTATCGGCATGTATATAATTTACCAGTTGTAGTTATTAGATTTGGGTTCTATTTTAAAAAAACCTAAATAACCACACAAGGAAATATACTTAGGCCTACTCTATCATTCTATTTGATATAAACAATTGTATATTTAATTTGTGCATAAACAAAAATGATAGAATAGTAAGGATAATTCACTTGAATGCATAAATATAATTTCCTGGATATAACTAAATATTAAATAAGAACTAGTGTTATTTCCATAAACAATACAGAAGTGTAACTAATTAGATTCAGAACATGAATAAATAAAATGGAACCTGGAACCAACTGAGGGGAAACCAAAGCTGAAGGTCGTTGTTCTTCCCAACGAACTTCCAGAACAACCAAACTACTTGCTCTGAAACCTCTAATCTTGTTCATTGAACCACAAGGACAAAGACTAGTCATAAAACCCTCATTGCATAACCTAGTTCAAATTCCCTCTCCATCATGAGCGTCCTGCTCATTTGATGGATCCAATACTTATAGTATTTTTCCTAAGACTTGGTCATTTATGAGCCCCCTGCTCCAATATCCCTCCTCAAGGAGTCTGGACCTGATTTTTAGGGAGGATGCCTCCTGCATCGTTTGATCTTTTATTAAGCAGTCTTTCCACTTTAGACCTTTCTCCTGACACTTGTCATTTCTCCTTGTGGGTCAGCAAATAATCTGTAACAACTACTTTAGTTTCAGTTCCCTCAATTTTAATAATTTCTTAATTAATAATTCTCACATTTATTTTGACCTCACTTGGTCAAATGCCAAAATAAAATAATATAATAAGGTTCTTAACACAATAATTATTTGGGTTCTTCGGTATATTACATACACCTCCCCTTAGAAATTAACACCGCCATCGATGCTACTTTTAAATTGATTCCAAATATTTCTGAAACAGAATCGGGTATGCCTCTCGCATATTGCTTTCCAATTCCCAAGTAGTCTCTTCCGAACTAAGGTGCTTCCATTGCACCTTGACTTGTCCAATGGTGCAGTTCCGGAGTAAAAGTTCTCTCCTGTCGAGAATACATTCTGGATCCACCTGAAATTATCCTTTGGGTTCCACCTGAATAACATTCCAGTCAACCACATGAGTAGCATCATGAACATAGATTTTTAAAATCGAAATATGAAAAACATTATGTACTTTAATTGTAGGTGGTAGTGCTAATTGATAAACCACTGGTCCAACCTTTGCTAATATTTCAAATGGTCCACAATACTTGGGTGCCAATTTTGTACATTTTCCCAATTTTAAGGAACTTTTCTTGGGTTTCACTTTCACATATACATGATCCCCTACCTGGAACTATTTTTGAGTTCTTTTCAAATATGCATAATTTTTTTTCCTTTCTTGAGATACCTTCAAGTTTTGTTGTACCTGCTTCACTGTTAGTTCCATATCTTTCAACAATTCGGGACCTAACATTAGTCTATCAACTGGACTACTCCAAGAAATTGGAGTGTTACATTTTCATCCATAAAGTAATTCAAATGGACTCATTTTAGCAGAAGCATGAAAATGATTATTATATGCAATCTCAACAAGATGTAAATACTCTTCCCATTTACCAAGTTTATCCATTACATACATTCTAAGCATATATTCTAAAATTTGATTTACCCTTTCAGTTTGTCCATCGGTCTGAGGGTGATATGCAGTACTGAAATTTAATTGAGTATCTAAACCTTTAAATAATGTTTTCCAAAAATTTCCCATAAATTTTGCATCCCTATCAGAAATTACCACTTTAGGTACACCATGCAATCTAAAAATATCAGCAATATTAATGGTTTTATAAGTAGACTTTACCGGAATAAAATGTGTTGCTTTGCTAAGCTTATCTACCAGAACCATAATTGAATCATTTTGTTTAGCATTTTTAGGTAGACCTGTTATAAAATCCATACTGATATCCTCCCATTTCCATTCTGGAATGGGTAAAGGTTGTAGCAATCTGGCTGGATGTTGATGTTCAGCTTTCACTTGCTGACATTCAATACATCTAGCTAAGTATTCTGCAACTTCATTTTTCATGTTGGGCCAAAAGAAATATTTTCTTATCATGGTGATCATTTTCTGATATCCAAGATGTCATGAATACGGTCTTTTATGCAATTCATTCATAATGATTAGCTTCGTTTCTTCTGAATTAGGTATATATAATCTTCTTTTATGTAGTAATAATCCTTTTTTGTTCAAACTGAATTCTCTTTTTACTTGATTTGCTTCATTTTCTGCTGTCTTTTCTTTTAGCTTTTTATACTCTTGGTCAAAATTTGTTGCAGTTTTAATTTTGTCTTCTAAATCTATCTCATAACTGCTACTTGTAGTATATAGCAGATTTGCATGTCGACTTAAAGCATCAACCACTTTATTTTCCTTCCCCTTAATATGTTTAATTTCAAAATCATATCCACTTAGGAAAGATAACCATCTAGCCTGTCTAGCATTTAAATTTTGTTGGTCGAATAAATATTTTAAACTAATATTATCAGACATTAGCAGAAATCTTCTTCCTATAAGATAGTGTCGCCGCATCTTAAGGGAAAGAATGATAGCAGCTAATTCAAGTCGTGAGTAGCATAGTTCTTCTCGTGTTCCTTAAGTTTCCTAGATTCATAAGGTACAAAATAATTGTCTTGCATTAGTACGCGTCCTAAACCTTCTTTACATGCATATGTACATATAAAAAAATATTTATAAGGGTCGGAAATGTTTAGGATAGGGGTTGTCATTAATAAATATTTTAATTTATTAAATATTTCTTTACATTTTTAGTTCCATTCAAATTTCTTACCTTTCTTCTGTAGTGAAGTTATAGGATATGCAATTTTAGAAAATCCTTCAATAAATTTACGATAATATCCAGTGATTCCCATAAAAGATCTGATATCAGATACATCTTTTGGAACAGGCCATTCCATGATAGCTTTAATTTTGTCAGGATCCACCGATATACCATCTTTAGAAACCACATGTCCTAAAGATTGGATTTTATCTTTAAAGAAATCACATCTGCTAAACTTAGCAAATAATTCTTGTTCTCTTAATACTTATAACACTATTTTTAAGTGTTCCTCATGTTCTTGTTTATTTTTAGAATAAATTAATATGTCGTCAATAAAGACAACTACAAATTTATCTAAATACTTACTTAATATATTGTTCATTAAACACATAAAAGAAGCTGGAGAATTTGTCAACCCAAAGGGCATTACGACAAACTCATAATGACCATATCTGGTTCTAAAAGTTGTTTTGAAAATATCTTCATCTTTAACCTGTACTTGATGATATCCATATCTTAAATCTATTTTAGACAATATTGTTGCGCCTCTAAATCGGTCAAACAAGTCATCAATATGAGGTAAAGGATATCTGTTTTTAATAGTCATTTTATTTAGTTGTCGATAATATATACATAATCGTAGAGTACCATCCTTTTTTCTTTACGAACAGTATCGGTGCTCCCCATGGGGAAACAGTTGGTCGGATGTACTTTTTATCTATTAAATCTTGTATGTGTGATTTTAATTCATTAAGTTCCAAGATATTCATACGGTATGGAGATTTCGAGGCTAGTACTACCCCTGGTACCAAGTCAATAGTAAAATCCATTTCTCGGTTTGGAGGTAATTCAAGAATTTCTTCCGGAAACACATCCTTATAATCTTTTAAAACTGGTATATCATCTATTCTGATTTCATTATTTTTATCTATGTCATCAATTATACGAACAGTAAATACTTTACAACCCTTGCAAACAGACCTTTTCATTTGTAAAGCAGATATTTCTCTAATAGTAGTCTTTCTTGGAATTCCTCTTACTATAATAGTATGACTTTCTTCATATATACATGAGAAGGTTGTATCATAACAATTCAAAATTAATCTATGCTTTTCTAACTAGTCCATTCCTATAAACATATCATAGGATCCTAAAGGTAGAATACTTAAATCGGCATGCGTTATAAAACTATTCATATTAAATTCACATTCTTTCACAAAACTAGTTACTTTTCGCTTTGTGCCTGTAGCAAGTTGTACTAACCAAAACTTTTCAAATTTAGTTTGTTGTAGTTCACACAGCTCTACAATTCTTGGTGAAACATAACTTAAACTTGCAGCAAGATCAATTAATATAGAGATTGGTTTATCTTTTAACATACCTTCGATTTCCACCGTAGATGTTTGGAGATATGCTTGTCGGTTTTCCAATGCTGCACTTATTCTGGGCATGCTCCTTGCCATATCCCCCACCGTACTATCCTCTTGAATAGTGTGTATGTTGTTAAAATTCTTCCTTCTAACTGGACAGTCTTTAAAATAATGGGGTTCCCCACATTCCCAACATTTTAAAGGTTCTATTTGAGCAGTATTTTTATTATAAGTAGCAGGTGCTTCTTTTCCTTTTATCATTGTAGGATTATGTGGCTTAAAACTCTTGAAATTATTTCCTTGATAGTTCTGATAGTTATTCCCAAAAGTTTTATTAAGTCTTGTTTCTTCCTTTTTTTGTTCATAACTTTCGTGTCTTGTATTCTTCCAACTTGGTATATTATCTCTTCTGTTTTTATTTTGGTCATAACATAAATTCGTTTTCTTCATAGTTTCATCTAATGTTTTGGGATTGTCATATTCAATTCTTTCTTTATAAATTGTGGGAAGGAAGCTCAGAAAACATTGTATTTTAGGTTTTTCATCAATAATATAATGTCCACAACGTAATAAACTCAGAAATTTACTGCACAGTTCCTTCATTGTCAAAGTCCCTAGCTTTAAATCATAAAATTCTTTAGCTTTTTCTTTTTCTTCGTAGTATTGTTCTGATAAGTATTTCCTTTTAAAGTATTTCTTAAAAATATGACATGTTAAGTAACATTCTTTAATGCATTTTACCTTTTTAATATTTTTCCATCAGATATCAGCCTTCCCAGTTAGATTGTAAATTGCCATTTTTGCTTTTAGTTCATTGGAATAGTTATAAATCTAAAATTACTTTTTCATTCCTGAAAGCCAGGCTTATCCCTCTTCTCCAGTTTCAATCTCACCATTGAATATCAGAGGTTTTATCTTCTTAAATTCACCATAAATTTCTTCATAAATTTTACCTTTTTCGCATTATTTAAAACCATCGTTGCTTTCACTAGATTCCTTAACATTCTGTTTACTCTATTTAGCTGATTTTCCACTTGAAGACTCAGTTTCATTGTCTGAAAATTTTAATTTTATAGATTTGCGTTTATAATATGCAGTCTTGGTTGTTCATATTTCAGGTCCTTTATTCTTCTCTACTTCTTGATTATGTATTTTTGTTAACAATACATTATTTAGTTCTTCTTGTGCTTTTAAAATACGTTCATTATCTTCTTTTACAATTCGTAATTCTACTTTTAATTCATTTACTGTTTGTAAAAGTTTAGATGGATTATCATTTATGCTTTCGTTCAAATGTAACCATAAATTTTCCTCATGAATGTTTTCTTGTTCAATGTTTTCTTGCTCTTTAGAGCGAGACTCTTCTTCAGTGGACATCTCAACTTCTGCCATAATCCCTGCAAAATCGAGGTTATTATTTTCTCTTCCTGAAAATAAAGAGAATCAAACCGTAACACAAGCTAGTTTTCTGTTTGTATATGCTTCGGTGTTGGGCCTTTTAGGCCGAGTGATGTAACTATGCTTTGATACCATTTTGTCACAACCCCAAAAATACCCATAATAAAAAAAATTCTACGTATAACTCTTTCAATTGCTAGCATACTTGCACGACCGTCTAAGTTTTACTTATTCGAACACATGAATTTTCCTCCAGTTCTAATCATAAGTTGTTTGCATGCTAGGTAATGTACAACTATCTTCTTCGGAATCATGGATTTACTAAGGTAATCCTTTTACAATTGTTATCAACATTTTCATAGCACGCTATTTATTAGAGTTTAAAATAAAAGATACAAGATAGGACCTAGGTTGAAACCTAAAGGTTTAACCTAGTCCTAAAGTGAAGTTTGTGTAAAGACCTTACATTTGTACTAAATCCTAAGCATTGAACCTTGCTCATGATTAAATTATGATCAAAGTTGGATACAATGATCTGAAAGAAGGTTTGACCTTGCCTTCGCATAAACCTTGGATTAACTCTAGCTAAGGTGTAACTATACGATGGTATGCATTACAAGGTATAAAGTTTGGAGAGTTGCATTGGAGAACCTATGGCAAAAGCCTCGACAGTAGGCAAGCTTTAGTGTTGGCCATGTGACTGGTACGAATTTGAAGTTAAGTTTTGGTTATGTGGCATGGAAAGTGTCAACGCAGTCAGCGATGGATTAAATGAACTAGTAGTGTATTAACTGCTCTGCAAACCTCGGTTCTGCAGGTGAAGTTGATAATAGTAATTAGTGCAGGGTTGTGTCTACACTAGTTCAACTATCCTACTAATAATTGGTGAGATTCTATGTCAAAAATGAAGCAATTATCACAAATTTCTTAAGATATAAGTTCATTCATTAAACATCTATTGAGATCTAAGAACATTTCAGAATTAGAATCATGTAAGATAAATAAACATTCAACACTAAAATGGTAGAAACTTGAATTAATTCATATTAAAACAAGGAAGAAGTACATCCTTGCCAATGATCTCGGTGTGAATCCCTCCTCCATTTCTATGAGCTTCCCTTCCTTCACCCTTGCTTTTGAAGAATTTGAGCTCTCCTCCTTCCTTCAGAATCTCCTCAGCATGCCTTTGCTATTTTTGATCTCCTCTTACCATGCCCCAAATCCTTTCTTATATAGCATTGGGAAATGGGCCCTAGGCTTCTCTTTTGAGTGTGGGATAATCCCTTTTCATGATTTTAGATCATTTTCACTTAAAAAACCCCTTTTCCATAGTTTTTAGGCTTTTTGCACCACTTAGAATGATTTTAAGCACAATTAATGCATTTCTCAGAGAGGATTCGTCTCTAAATGAAATTGTGTCATGTCTTCCTGCTGTAGGTGCATGGTAAACATATGATTCATCTGTCACATGACTAAGGGTGTCAATTTGATTGTTAACAAATGCCCCCTAATGTGTGAGGTCCGAAGCAGGGTTAAGGGCCGAAATACATTACTGAAATTTATACTCGGTATACTGATACTCTTTATACTGATACTTTTTGTACCGATACTCTTTATCGTTCAAAGCAAGGACGAGGGAAGGAAAACTCACAGGTGTAGGATTGAGGATCATACCTGCAAAACATAGCAATTTCTCAAATATATAGTATCTTCCTGAGGCGGGCATACCCATGCTCAGCAGTAAACAAGCATGGCCACGAACAATACACAGTGCATCCATGTCAAAAGCAAATTTTTTTTCTGAAATGTAAACATGCACTTTGATGAGTGCGAGAACAAAGTCTTTATGGAACTTCTGACATGGCCGTCTAATCTTGTGCAGCTCGGGCAGTGCATCGATGAGTGATGCAACCGTTTTTCCCAAGGTCTTCAATATAAACCGATGATAGTATGAGTTTATATCATGTGAATAAGTGATCTGATGTCGAGCATAATAAAACATCATCTGATTATCGGTCATTGATGTATACCGTTAACAGATGTGAAGAGACCCACCGATAATGATAATGGACTCTAAGGTACTGAGTACAAACTAGCAAGTGTGAATAGATGTTCTGAAGTCGAACACTTGTAGAATCAAATAATCAGGGGTCATTGATGTATACCCACTATCATTTGCGAGAAAACCTGCCACTAATGACTGCAAGATCCAAGGTACTCTTGGGTTTCTAGATCCATGTCCTAGATGATGATTTGATGTCAATAGGAATAGATCCATCGGAAGGATGGCATTGATGCATCCCACATCAACTGATACGAAACAAAGATCAATAGTATGATATAATTTGTTGGCAGGTAGTTTGGTAAGGAAGAATTGTAGCATTGCTGATGCTGCGACCCGTCAGAAGAGGTTGCGGAAGGCAGAAGGATAGATTATTTTATGTATTCTTGAATCGATTGTACTGCAGAATGCGGGTTTTTGGGTCATTGGACCATATGATATGTAATTTTGGGCTAATTGTACCGTAGTAGGCGGGTTTTTGGGTCGTTTGGACCGTATCAGTTAGATTTTGGGTCAATTGTCCAAGAGTCGGTTAAGAAGTTGTTAGTAAGTGGACAAGCATTGTAAAGGTGGAAGCCTATTTATAGTCATAGAGTCATATGTGTTGGAGACCTGGACCTTGATCTTGATCAGAAATTGGAAGTGATATGCGTCTGTAATTGTGATCAAGAGTTATCTCTGAGGTCTGTGTTTTGCAGCGATATTGTATCAGGGTTTTGCTGAAGTAATATGACCTGACGGAACTGTTTGGTGAAATTTCCTGTGTACCTTTTTTATGACAATGCATGTTGCGATTCTCAATTGATGCTATGATTTCTTGTTGCAGTTAATGTTTTAATGTTATTGCGATGAATGTTCATGTTGAATGATGCTATGAATATGAGTAATGTTAAACTTGAATGTGTAGATATGTCCTTGAATGTCGCGATAAGTTAAGTAATTGTTGCCGCAATCATCCTCCTTCATTCGGCGAAAACATGGTTCTGTCCACTCTCCCTTGATCACCTCAGGTGAGACCTCATCTGCTCTGCAGGTGTTGCTGGACAGGGTAAAACTTGTCTGGGCCAGTGCTAAGGGAGTTTGCGGTGGGTTGGTGTCGACAGGGATGGGAACCCTTGTCGACTGGGTTTGAGTCAACAAATGGTTCCGTTGCCCGGACCTAAACCCAGGTCTCTCAGGTGAGATCCGAGTATCCTAACCAACTAGACTATCAGTTTTGATATGAGCGCTGTCCAACATAAAGAGTGGTTCATTGCGGCACTGCTACCGCACATTCGACTACCACTGATGCAACTAAACATCACAATGCCCAGTGAAGCCCTGGAGATAGCAATGTGATTGGAGGTGTCGCCAATTGGAGAAAATGTATTTGGGATGTCGTAGATACAGACGCAGCTGGCTAATTTAACCATACAGCTGCAAGATTTGAAGAAGGGCAAGGAGTAGCGTGAAGAGGTGTGGTGCATGCGATGTCGAGGGGAAGGGCATACGAAGAACAATTGCCCTGAATTTCGTAACTATTTGGTTTCAGGAGCGCCAAACCCGTTGAATGGTGGTTGTATTCCATGGTGTCGCGTTTGTCAGGTATTTGGGCACCGCCATGAAGAATGTCCATATATGCAGAAGATGGTCACTAAACCGATGAATATGTATTGCAATTTTTGCAAATCAGTGGGACGTGATGATAAACATTGTCGGGCATATGGGTTGCTTCATGAGAGGACATACGATGCATTCCATGTGAAGGATGACCAGCATGCCGTACAGCCGCAGGTAGCCCAGTCGCTACCTCAACCGCAGGTCCAGTTTGTACCGCAGCAGCAACCACAACAGTTCATGCCACAATATGCTCCAATGCAAATGGCTCCACAGCAACCACCGTATGTTTAGCAACCGCAGTATGCGTAACAAGGGAAAGGTATGCAACCAGAACCGATGCAACAACAGTAAAATGACAAGCAATACCAACAACAGGGTGGGTTCCGTGGAGGCTTCCGAGTTGGACGTGGCGGAGGATTTGGTCGCGGAGGAGGACGAGGAGGTCGCGGACCTGTGCAATGATATCACTGTGCAGTATGGGGACATTATCAATGCGATTGCCCACTGTTGCAGATGCAGTGTACATTTTTCTTTGTTGCAGACCATACAATAGAGAACTGCCTGCAGTTGATTGCACGAGGGCAGGCAGGGAATGTCCCATAGCAGCAGAATCAGAACCAGGCACAGTATCCAGTACAAAATCCGGTGTAACAACCAGTCCAGAACCAGAACCAACGCCCGATTCAGAATGATAATCAAAATGTGAACCAGCCGGGGAATCCACTACTGAACCAGAATCCAGGTGCGAGTGTTTCAAAAATCTTAGCAGAGCCTAGGCCACATGATGCAGCCGTTGTGGTGATCACTCAGGGAGGTGCAAAGACGGGAGAAGATACATCACATCCACTGATCCAGTTGGTCGGGTAGAAGAAGGTGTCATTTGACATTAATTCAGAGTGTGATACATTCCACCAGGCACGACGGGCGTTGGATAAAGGAAAGGCTATCGTCTGTGACATGCCCCCTGTCTTTGATGACACATCAGACGCTGGTCCATCAGCGCAGTCTAGAACTTTGCAGAAATTCCTGGAAAGCTGTTTGTTGTTGGCAAGGGATCCTGCTGCGCTTGCCGAGATTGAGGGGTTGTTGCAGTGATTGCTAAGGGGACGCCAGGAATCCGCGGTAAATTCCTTACAACGGAGGAAGACTGGCAAGGAAATGCGGATGAATATTCAAATTGGAGATTACGATGTCGACTTAGTTATTCTGGATCTTGGTTCGGATGTCAATATCTTAACCAAGTAAGCATGGAAGAAAATGGGGAGCCCCCCGTTGAGCTGGTCTCCTGTACAGCTCTGGTTAGCTAATCATGCTAAGGTGACGCCAATTGGGAGAGTCCCATGGTTGGTGGTGGATATTGAAGGTATGCAGACCTACGCTAACTTCGATGTCATCGAAGTGGTTGAAGGAGGGAGTTCGTATCCCGCGTTGCTGGGGATCGGATGGGCTAATGATAGGGGAGCGGTAATCAATTTCAAGCGGCAAATGATGACTTTCGAAAACCGTGATCTCAGAGTCATAGCCTCGTTGGATCCGGCTGAAGGACGCCGATACATTGATCCATTGAAAGATGACGATCCCAGTGGATGGGACCATGCATTCAACATCTCTGAAGATTACATTTATCCGACTACCAATGGTGAGTTGGGATGGCACAGTGAGAGCTATGCGTCTTCTGACTCTGATGATGCATTAGAACACTGGCAGAACCGCTTGCATGAGGTGTCGCTCCATAAGTGTGGGTTGATCACACAGTCGCTATGCCGCGTCGCGACTGAAACAGTCACATTACCAGTCTATGAAGGACTGCCTAGTTTTTCTGATTTTTTGGTGGAGTTCGAGGAAAGAGTTTCAGAACCACAGCGACTGCTGGCATTGGGCGAAGCACTGAATGCTGCTCCAGCACGTTGGTGGGCGACACACAAGGAATCAATTGATGGATGGTCGACATGTAGAAGATTGTTGACGGTTCACTTCGGCGATACCGAGGTTTACCACATAGGGAAATATGATGGTTGGAATGATTTTGGAGACCATCTAATGGAGTGTCAGACATTATGGGCATCACGACCAAGAGATGAGTGGGTCCATGCATTTATCCATACATTGGATGAAATGTCACGGTCATGGTATACTGCAGCGGAATTTAGGGGATAAATCACTACTTGGTTGGAGCTGACAATACGTTTTACTCATACGTTCAGTTTCGCTGATCCCAACCCAGATGTCCATAATGATCTGCAAATCATCCGTGATGTGGTTGTACAAGTTGTTCCAGTGGTGTGCTCGACGGATCCGCATACGCACTACCAGATGCAATCCATAATGGAATGTTACAATATCACTAGTGGGCTCGATGACGGTGATGATCTGCAGAATGTCAATATTTCGGAGTCTGAAGGCAGTCGCGACGTGGTTCCACCTAGTGCGCCAATTGATCCGTTCAGTTAACCCTTGAAGCTTCGCAAGATCAATATTGGGACGGAGGCCACTCCCAAGTTCACGAATGTTGGATATTATTGGGATGATGAGATGATGGGAAAGGTCGCTGAGTTGTTGCATGAGTTTCAAGACCTCTTTCCTACGAAGTTTTCTGAAATGAAAGGTATTTTGGGTGATCTAGGCGAGATGAATATTCCCTTGAAACCAGATGCTAAACCGATTAGGCAGCGACCCTATTAGCTAAATCCGTGACATAAGGAGAAGGTTAAGGCAGAACTTGATCGCATGTTGGATGCTGGTATCATTGAACTGGTTGAAGAGTCAGAATGGATTAGTCCCATGGTGGTATAGGACAAGAAGACTGGTGAGCTACGCATCTGTGTTGATTTGCAGAAGCTGAATGATGCTTGCTTGCACGATCCCTTTCCGGCTCCATTTACTGATGAATCACTTGAGGGAGTAGGTGGTCAGGAAATGTATTCGTTCACGTATGGGTTCTCAAGTTATCATCAGATCCGTATTGCAAAAGAAGATCGCCATAAGACAACTTTTGTGACAGAATGGGGATGTTTTCAGTATATTGTAATGTCGTTTGGGTTGAAGAATGCACCTGCAATATTTTCACGGTTCGTTGTTGTTGCATTCAAGGATTTCATCGAGAATTTCTTACAAGTATACATGGATGATTGGACAGTCTATGGTTTGATCCGTGATCATCTGGCCAATCTGCGGTTGATGTTGGAGCGTTGTCACCAGCACTAGATATCACTAAATTTAAAGAAGTGCATTTTTTGCGCACCGTTTGGGATACTGCTGGGTCACATTGTGTGCAAGCAGGGGTTATTAGTCGATCCAGCAAATATTGTGCTCATTTTGAGCTTGACACCATCGACCATGGTTAAGCAGTTGAGGGTGAAATTGGGGCATACTAGGTATTACTGCAAGATCATCAGGGGATATGCAGCGATCACCGCCCCTATGGAGAAGCTATTGAAGAAGGATGTCGTATTTCAATGGAGCCCTGAATGTCAAGATAGTTTTGAGAAGCTCAAGGATAAGATGGCTTCGGCACCGATACTAGTATTCCCGGACTGGAGTAAGGAATTCCATGTCCACGTTGGTGCATCATCAATTGCACTCGGTGTGGTGCTAGTGCAACCAGGAGAGGGGGACCTTGATCACCCTATTTCTTTTTCCAGTCAGAAGTTGTCATCCGCAGAAAGGAACTACACCACTACTGGCGATGGTCTATGCACTACAGAAGTTCTGACATTACTTATTATGCGGACACTTTAAGAAGTTCACAGACCACTTTGCATTGAAATACCTGGTCAATAAGCCCGTGTTGGGGGGGAAGATATGCCGCTGGCTACATCTTTTTCAAGAGTTCGACTTTGAGGTAATTGTGAAGCCCGGGCGGTTGAATTTCGGCCCTGATCATCTCTCGCAGATTGAAATAGGAGAGGAGCCAACGAACATTGAAGATGGATTGCCTGATGTGCAACTGTTTAGGGTTGAAGTAGCTGTTGTTATTTTGAAGAAATCATTCACTTTCTGGCAACAGGTACCGCACCATAAGAGTTCACCACTAGTCAAAAGAAGCAGTTGGGGGTTAAAACTGCAGACTTCGAGCTCATCACTGGAGAGTTATACAAGATGGGTGCCGACGAGATATTGCGACGGTGTGTCTTGCCCCACAAGCAAGCACAAATATTGGCAGAAGCACATGGCGGAATGGCTAGAGGACACTACGGTGGTCGGGCGATTTCCAGGAAGGTGCTTCGTGCGGGGCTCTCGTGGCCCACGCTACATGATGATGCGACAGACTATGCACGGTCCTGCGACATCTGTTAGAGAGATGGGAATCTATCCAGGAGGGACGAGATGCCGCTAATGCCTCAATTAACACTACAGCCGTTTGACAAATGGGCAGTGGATTTTGTGGGACCAATTAATCCACCGGGTAAGCGCACTGGTGCCAGATACATCATCACTGCGATAGAGTATTTAACAAGATGGGCAGAAGCTGCACCAGTTGTCGATTGTTTTGCGGCCACAGTCGCGTGGTTCTTGTTTGATAACATTATCACTCGCTTTGGCTACCCTAAGATATTGTTGAGTGATTAAGACAACCACTTTCTCAATCGCACCATCAGCACATTGACGGAGGAGCTGCAGATACAACATAAGAAGAGTATGCCATATCATCCACAGGAAAATGGCACGGTGGAAGCTTTCAATAAGATATTGGAGCATGCGTTGACAAAGGTGTG
Organism: Larix kaempferi; assembly: GCA_027924585.1. Taxonomy (NCBI): domain Eukaryota; kingdom Viridiplantae; phylum Streptophyta; class Pinopsida; order Pinales; family Pinaceae; genus Larix; species Larix kaempferi. The sequence continues at coordinate 8,090,312 of BSBM01000444.1, forward strand.
CAATGCAAACCGTGATGACTGGGATCTCAAAATCCCAGCAGTGTTGTAGGCGTATCGCACCACATGTAAAAGGTTGACGGGATAGACACCATTTAAGTTGGTATATGGATAAGAAGCAATTATGCCAATGGAGTACATTGTTCCAAGTCTGCGCATAGCAACAATGACAGGTATGGATACAGCAGCGGCATTGGAAGAACATCTAGCATAGTTAGTATAGTTGGAGGAAGATCGCTTCATCGCAGGATTCCACCAGGGGGTGGAAAAGGATCATCAGAAAGCTTGGCATGATCGCCACATAAAAAACATGCAATTTCAGCAAGGAGACTTGGTGCTGTTATACGACTGCAAGTTTATGAAACATCCAGGAAAATTGCAAATGCATTGGCTTGGTCTGTATCGCATCAGTAGCATAACTTAAGGAGGAGCGGTACAGTTGCAACAGTTGGATGGAGCGATGCTCCCCAAGTTGATTAACGGTATTCAGTTGAAGCCCTATCGGTTGGGCTTGGAACAACGCGATGCCCGAATCACAGCTGCAAAAAAAAAAATGTAGGTGGATCAGTGGCAGGATGGTGCATCAACAAGAATAGAATGCGGAAGCAGGGAGGCTTGTGCCGCAAGTTAGGAGCAGTCTGCGACAAGTAGCAGGGTCGCGACCGGGTCAAATCAACAATAAATGCCAAAAGTGAAAACAGTTAATTAACAACGCTTGTTCGAATGATGGGAATTAATGGTGGATCCGACTGATTGACTGACAGGATCGATGATGGATTTGCGTCATTAATACGGGATTTCGGTTGAGTTAATGCAGGATTTAGTGATGATTACGGAGGATTCGGCTGGACGCTATAAAAATGGGTAGAAGTTGGTTGGAAGGCACCAAGGTTTAGTTGTTAAGTGCCTGTGCAGAGCTGACGAGCATTGTTATAGCTTGGTGAGTGTAGTTGTGAGTTGGGAAAGGTTCAGGTGAACTTCCAGAGTGTCATTAGGACGGAGAAGCTATCAGTTGAGAGCACTGAGTAAGGCATGCCACGAGAGCTAGAGACAGTTGAGATTAGCAGTGAGGTTGAGTCTCCTTTCACCGGGATTGCAATTGAGGAAGAATTTACGTCTGTGGGAGACGTCAATATTGAGGCAGAAGTCGCAAACATGCCGGTGGGGACGTCAGTAATCGCTAAGAAGCGTCGAGGGGGTCAGCATTCTGAGTCACCGTAGAGCAAGAGGAAACTTAGATCATCTGCAGCGGTGGTAGGAGAATCTTAGGTGCAGGTAGGGAAGTCGAGTCACCGCGTTGACGAGTCTGCCCCATGGGAGGGACTATCGGCTATTGACATCCCTGGGTATATCCCTCCCAGTCAGCCGGATGCAACCCTGCGCAAGCTGAACCCGAAGCAGAAGTATGGTGTGAAGATGTCGCCGCTCCCTGCTGGAATGCAGTGCTCTATTGATATTGGGTCGGCGTTGATGCGCCTACGATATGATGATCATGATATGGTGGCCTACTAAGAAATTGCATCGGACCCATACGTGCCCGGTTCACAACTTACCACGACGCTGATTCTATAGGATTGGGCACAAGGATTGAAACAGGCCGGCTTGTTAGGGCTCATTAACATGCCACATTTTGGGTGGATGGTGGAAGTTAACGCATGTGTGAAGCACCTGCTTGCGTGCTTCCATGGTGGTTCCTTGTGGCTGGACAGAGAAATTTCGGTCACCGTTGATTTGATTTCACACATTTCTGGACTGCCTAAAGATGGAGTCGACCCGTCGCAGTATTTCCATGGCAAGGAGAATGATAAAAAGTTGGATGCACAGTTGGTTAAGCGCTTCAAGTTAGAGAAGGATGGCCGGGGCTACCGCACTAGCAGCATCAATGACCAGGCGGTGCTCACCGACACCAAGATTTTATCCTGCAAGGTGGTCAGGGGTGGTCGTCCTAACCAATGCAACTCAGGGATTGTCGCATGTGCAGTACAATGCGCGGAGGGTGTCCAAATGAAATGGTCCTTGTTTTTATTAAATCAATTGGAGGAGGACGCTATGGCGGTTCAATCAGGTAAGGGTTCATTCACCTATAGTTGGCTTCTGCTATTGATTGCATTTGTGGCTTGGAAGGAGCCCGACACATACCAGGGCATGGAAGTTGCGGCTGCAAAAGAGCGGTGGGGTGCGCGCTATCAGAACTTATGGTATGTATGGGAGCCAGAGTGACTCCGGGATTTCCAATTGCTATTCTAGCTATATTGGGAGATGCTTTGTGATGCAGTGACAAAGGTACCACAGATATCCGAAGATACTGCGGCAAAATTTAAGCCGATTATGGAGTTTGCGGTTTGGTTGCATGCTATTTATGTGCAAGCAAGGTGTGACCCCGATTAGGAGTGGTTGCTGACCCCTTACAAGGTAATGACGGAAGCACTGGATTCCATTGTGAATGATTGGCCACCGGAATGGCACAAACCTGTGGCGTTGGCCGAGATTGAGGCTGGCGAGATGGTGAAGGGTCCAGATGATCATATATCGGCACAGGACCCGCACAGTCATCATGATTCCGATCAAGAGTCCATTAGAACACCGATGGATGATGACAGTGACGACGCCTTGGAAGAGAACAGAACGAAAGGGCACCAGGACCCAGCGACAATCAGTGGGATTCCCCTGTCGTCGAAAGCGCAGTTGGGCCGATTTATAAAATCAATTACGGATGTATCCACCGTAGTAGCTCAGAAGATGACTAAGGCGACAGATGAAGGATTCCATGTGCTCACTGCTCGTATGGACTCTTTGTGTGACATGGTGTCGTGGAGGGCACCCCAATAAGTAGTACCACCGCAAGTTAGCACAATCAGCACCGAGCCATGGGTCAGGAATGTGGAGATTCCCCCCACTGCGATTGTGACTGAAGATGAGGCTGTGAACACCTTGCTACAGTAGTTGAAGAAGGTGTCCATCAATGTTAATGCATTGTCGGCGCAAGGATTGACCACTATGCAGACAGTGGCTAGCAGAGAAATGGCTGACAAGATGCACGAGATCAGTGTTAAGTGCACGACGCTGCAGGAGCGTGAGGCAGCTGCACAAGTAGCCATTGCAGAGTTGATGGGACGGGTCACTACAGCACGACAGGATGTGGATGAGCTCGAGGAAGACATCAAGAAAGATCGAGTTGAGAAGGCTCTTGAGATTGAAGACTTGAAGAAGGCGCAGGACCGCCTCATCGTGGAGAAGGCACAGATGTGGGATGACAGTGTGTGGGTAGACCAGGCTATTGCGGAGGCCTATCACCATGTGTCGGATCCCACTTATGAGGTGGATATGCTTCAACGTGTCCAAAAAATGGGAAATGTCATTGTCTAGTTACAGCACGAGAATCAGGAGTTGTGAGCTCAGGTGAATCCCAGTACACCACAAACAGAAGTGGACGACTACAAACGAGCGATTGAGGAGATAGCATCACAACTGGCGGAGCTAGAAATTGCAGCAACAAGGCTCGCAGCTGACACTGTGTAGTTCTGGGGCTGGATAATTCATTATGAGCAGGTTGAACAACTGATGAAGGTTCGACAGGAAGCGGAAGGGCAGTTGGAAACACTCAAAGCAGCGATGCGCATGATGCCACCCATGGAGCAGGTTGCCAAGTTCACGGATTTGAAAGATCTGCAACAGCGAATCGCCAAGGTTGTTGAGCGACAAAAGAAGAGTGTCGCGCAGCTGGAGGAGTTCCAGGATGTTGGTAGCCATTTCATGATGAAGGCTGGTGAAGTTCTCCAGGCAGTGCAGGAACATCATCAACAAGTGGCCACGAAGCTGATCGAGCACCCATCGCCCTAGGAAGTTGTCGACAGTCAGGAGGTGGCGACGGAAGCGAAGGAGATGGTTATGATAGTCGAGTATAAATACGACGACTCCAAAGTCAGAACCACAGAGTACACCATGTCCAATTGACGTGGCTCGAGGGTGAGCCACAAGATTGTGTTGAGGGCCTGTTGGCAGGCGGTTTGGTAAGGAAGAATCGCAGCATTGTCGATGCTGTGACCCGTCAGAAGAGGTCGCGGAAGGCAAACGGATATATTATTTTATGTATTCTTGAATCGATTGTACCACAGAATGCGGATTTTTGGGTCATTCGACCATATGATATGTAATTTTGGGCTAATTGTACCGCAGTAGGCGGGTTTTTGGGTCATTTGGACCGTATCAGTTAGATTTTGGGTCAATTGTCCAAGAGTCGGTTAGGAAGTTGTTAGTAAGTGGACAAGCATTGTAAAGTTGGAAGCCTATTTATAGCCATAGAGTCATATGTGTTGGAGACCTGGACCTTGATCTTGATCGAAAACTGGAAGTGATATGCATCTGTAATTGTGATCAAGAGTTATCTGCGAGGTCTGTGTTTTGCAGTGGTATTGTATCAGGGTTTTGCTGAAGTAATATGACATGACGGAACTGTTTGGTGAAATTTCCTGTGTACCTTTTTGATGACAATGCATGTTGTGATTCTCAATGATGCTACGATTTCTTGTTGTAGTTAATGTTTTAATGTTATTGCGATGAATGTTCCTGTTGAATGATGCTACGGATATGAGTAATGTTAAACTTGAATGCATAGATTTGTCCTTGAATGTCACGATAAGTTAAGTAATTGTTGCCGCAATCATCCTCCTTCATTCAACAGAAACATGGTTTCGTCCACTCTCCCTTGATCGCCTCGGGTGAGACCTCATCTACTTTGCAGGTGTCGTTGGACAGGATAAAACTTGTCTGGGCCGATGCTTAGGGAGTTTGCAATAGGTTGGTGTCAACAATGATGGTAATCCCTGTCGACTGGGTTTGAGTCAACATAATTTGGTAGAACTGCAAGATCCAACACTGTATACTAACACAAGGAAGGCCGACATGATGGGTCAAGAATATTTGAGGAATGGCCAACTCGGTTTGGACTTCCCTTGAACACTTAACATGACGCAGAATGGACACTTGGCAACAGAGGACTTTGAGTAACCGACCTTAATTAAATCCGCTAATGCCATATGTATTAACGAAAGCTCCGTTGGTGACGGGAACGATAACCCATTGGTGGAGATATGTTCAAAATACTGGTATAGTTTCCTAAGGCGAATGTAGATGGTGTACTAACCACAGATACAATATTATGTGTCGTGTTCAAGGGTGACAAGGGCTGACTGTTGCCATTTTCTTCGGATTTTATAATATGAAGTGATTCAAGTCTCTCCCTTTTTGGATTTTTGTGTTTTCCAATTTTTTTAAACTTTTTTCATTTATTAACTTGAAAAAAGAAGAAAGCATGCTATAATACATTAGAGGAAACGAGTGTCTCAAGGACATGCGCCTAAATTTCAAGGGCATGGGTCAAGCCAAGGCAAAGATCCATATTGCAAACAAGGGCTGAGCTAGTTATGTACACTCTTACAGATGTTTCCTCTATGGGTGTGGGTCAAATATACATAAGCAATTGTTTATAAGCATCTTGTAACAGAAAGTGACTATACAGGCACATAAGCAACATAAGCAATAAGCAACGAAGCAGTTTGCATGGATGTTCAAGTGGATATTTTAACGCAAGCTTATGTAAAATGACAAAAATTTGGGAGCGCATCAGGATATGGTCAGAAATGAATGAAAGAGAAATATGAGGTCTCAAACTCCAAGTCATGATGGGACTAATAGGGATCCTGGGCCTATGAGAATAACACTGCATGGGCACCAAAATGGCAATGGGGTGCTGATTAGGGTGTCCCATGTTCGGTAGGCTCTGCTGTCAGAATGGTGAAAAATACAGATATGAAGGGCGAACCCACCAATTTCCAACAGGTTCGATCGACCCTATGGCAAGTTTGGGTTGCAAAAGGTTCAAATGCATCTTCACAAAGGGATGGCCTAAACCTATATGCAAGACCAGATAAGATTGAGGAACATGCAAATCATGCTCCTATACTTGGGTAGATTTATATCAAGTATGCTCCCAGTGGCCCCACAAAAGATGTCCTTAGGCGGGTACAACCGAATGTTTACAACTCCAGGGATATCTTCATTTGATGATAAAATGTAATCCAAGAAGTCATGTGAGCTGGGAGATCTCACAGCCCAAATGGGCCAGGTAACTGAATCATATTCCTCCATCAAGGGAAGATTTTGATCCGAATCTGCTGAAGTTATTTGAGTAGCTTGGTTTGAAACTTCTACGACAAATAGAGGTGATCAAAATGATTTCCAACATGGAAAGGACATTACACAAGCTGAGGTCCCTTCATCTACTGTGGTTAGACAGATGTTCTTATCATGAGTCGTTACTTTAATCTGAAAAGCAACTTCGACAAGGATCCTACATATTGAATGGTCTATGTCTGATGTGATCAAAGTCTCATCGGATGGATCAACAGCACCAATGGTAGACAATAGTTTCTTTCTTTGCGCAGAATGATATTGCAATACCTCCAAGGCCGACACGGCACATGGTACTTGAGCTAGGTCCTCAAGAACATTACCGTTCTGAGCAGCTCGCGTGTTATGATTATGCATTGTTCTACGTAGAACACCTTTGGGGGGGTGTGGTACTAAGTCTATGGATGTTTGCACAATGTAGAAATAACTACTTGGATGTGATATTGATTGATCCGATGTACTAGGAGAGACATCATAAGAATCAAGTCTTGTTTGAATGTTCATCTCAAGATCACACATGAAGACATTGGAGTTAGGATCATTGCCCCCTTGCGAGGGGGTTGGATGATTGCCCCTTGGCAGGGGTGTCGATGTCAAAATAATGGGTTGTTGTTGCCCACTGCATTGAAGCATAGTTAGTGCATCCCTTTTCCCAGAGTTAGAATTTCGCTTACTCTTGTACTTCTTCTTCTTTCCTCTAAGTTATATGGATGAGACCGTGAGGATATCAGAATTGTTGGAAGGATTAGCAGGTTCTTGCATTGCCTGGCCAACTGTGGGTTGTGAATTATGAATAGAAACTTGTCCTTGATGTGGGGTAATTTGTTCAAGATGGTTTTCAGAATCCATCATACCAGTGGAATGAGGTTCATGTGGCAGCCTAGCTGGATCAAACGCAGGTCTTGCAGGTTGGTTCCAAAAAGATTGGTTATTTTCTAGAACCTGACCACTCCATGGCGGAATGGGGTTAATGGTTGGATTTCCCCCTTGCGGGTTAGGCCCGAAAAATATGGGTTACTTTCTAGAACCTGACCACTCCATTGATGTGGTCCTTGGGTGTGATAAGATTTCCAAGGTGGGTTTCCCCTTTGCGAAGGCTGACCCCAAGAAGTTTGGCTACTTCCTGAAACATGACCAATGGGTGGATTGCCTCCTTGCAGAGGTGTGTCCCAAGCAGATTGGTTATTTCCTAGATGCCAAGCACACCATGGCGGTTGAACTTGGTATTGAAAATCATTCCAAGGTTGACTTCCTCCTTATGGAGGTGGCATCCAAAAAGATTGGTTACTTCCTGAATGTTTCCCAGTCCATTGTGAACTAGGTTGCATGTATGGATTACCCGCTTGCGGAGGTATGTTCCGTTGAGATTGGTTACTTGGTGGAACACTACCATTCCATTGTGGGATATGATTAAAGGGTGGATTTCCCCCTTGTGAGGGTATGTTCCATTGAGATTGGTTACTTGGTGGAACATTACCACTCCATTGATTGTTTCCTTGATTTGGATAAGCAGTCCAAGGTTGATTTCCTCCTTGCGAAGGTGGGCCCCATGAAGATTGGATACTTCCTGAGAACTCCCCACTCAATGGTGGAATACGGTTGATAGGTGGATTGTCGCTAGGCATTATGCTAGGATAAGTTGGAGGATAACCCCCCGGGATGTTTCCACTAGTCTGAGGAGCGTAGCCCCAATTGGCATAAATGTTCCATGGTTCATTGCTTCCGCCAAGAATATTACCATTCCATGGTGAAGGGTTTCCCCCGGAAGTAGAATTTGGACAAGTGTTTTGTATACCATGAGGACTATGGTTTACTCCTTGTGTGTGTTGATCCTGATTAGCCGATCCATATGGAAAACCAATGTTTGAGAAAGCCATGGAGTCCCTTGTTGATTTGTGCATGTCATTCAAACTTTCAGAAAGAGGTTTGATATCACCCAGTGACTCACGGATAGTAAGTGCAACTAGTTCTGGAAGACTCATCAAAGGAGGAATTTCATGAGCATGTGTGTGATGTTTCAATGTTTCAATTTCAATTAGAGTAAGATTATCAACTATGTCTGTATTCAGTTTGTGATGTGACGATGAATTCTCAGTGTTGATTTGATGTTGTTCTTCTCAAGTAATGTTAATTGAGTTGAAAATCAGTTCTGTTTCCAAATCAATAGAATGTGGTTTTTGTGTCTGTCTTTGCAATGTAGCAGGGCCTTCAATTTCTGGTGATTCACCTCGCTGCCACCGTGACTGGAGGATCGGGAGAGTATCCACTTCTAAGAAGTTGATAAAAAGATGTGTTTAAAATGATAGTTTGAATCAAACAATCCTAAGGCGGTCTAGACTCAAAAAATGAAAAGTGTCCACACAGTAAAAATTCCCTAGATATTTCAACCAAGCAAACTTACTCTTCCAAAGAACCGAAGCTCAATGACAATCTGGATTAGGGGGCCTTCTGAAACTAGTAGCTGCTGAGGGATCTCAAGGCTCAAACAATTTCTAGCAGCGAAGGTATGAGCAACAATTACAATAAACTTTAATCGCCAGGGGTGCAAGCATTGGTTCCTGACCAATCACCCTCCCAAGGAGTAAAAGTTCCAAAGTCTGTCTCGGCTATCTCAAGTGTTTCCCACTCACAATATCCTATATGATATCCTAGGAATAGCCACTAAAGTTACCATTTCACAATCGACGATCGGGAGAAACAGTTGTAATTCAAGACAACTCTCATAACCAGAAACTCTATAAACAATGATGTCACCCCAAGGATTTGTCACTGAACATAGAATCCCCTCGATAAGCTCATGTCCCACTAAATAAGAAAGAAGGGGGAACCACCCTTACTTATCCAGATTGACCTTGTGCTTGACGCATGTTTCAGAAGCGCTTTCCTGACAGGTGTTTCATGTTACTAATGGATTTACTATCTTTAATCAATGCTAGTTTCAAAATTTTTGTAGCTCAGGAGTGTTAACTCTCCAAACCTAATCCGGGGAACTAACCTAAACTTGTTGATAATATGAAAAACAAAAGTTTGTCAGTTTTAGATTAAGCACCAATTTTTAGTGGAAGTTTGCTTAGTCTCAGGAGTGGAAGTGAAACTAATGGTGTTTTGACTCGAAAAGAAAATGAACCATACAATGCAAGATGCTCACTATGTTATCTTTTAGTTCGACGAATATCCTAACTGAATGAAGGGTTAGATGTTCATGAGCTTCTTTCAGACATACAAAGTTTCTGGTAGATTTCTTATGTTCATGCACAATTTTTCAGAAATATGGATAATAATTGATGTTTACTGACCAATGTAACCCAAACAGATATCTCAAGTAAAAGTGAATCTAATTCTATTACATGGGGGATATCTGTTTCTCATTCACAAGATCTCCCGAAAGCCCAAGTGAAGAGGATAGGCATAGCCCTTTGGAATGCTTCTGAATTAAATTCTAAACTGTTACACGTGAGATCCACTTTCTCATTCACAAGGTCACCATAAGGCCCAAGTGAATACGGTGGCTCGAAAAACTGCATGCAAAAATTAAATCTACTCTATTACAAGTGAGATCCACTTTCTCATTCACAAGATCGCCATAAGGCCCAAGTGAAGAGGATACGGTGGCTCGATATAAGATGTTTTGAAAAAATGAACTCCTAGACTATTACACGCGAGATACACTTTCTCGTTCACAAGCTCATCATAATATGCGAGTGAAGAGGATACGGTGCCACATACACAATATATCTCAAGAAAACTGAACTCTAGAGGTGCCAGTTGCTCTAATTGTGCATGAAAGTTATAAAAAATTTCAACTCCAAAACAAAATGTAACTAAATCAAAGTTTATTTATGTTTTTTGGGAAGAAAATGTCTCAAATTATCTCAACATGTGACGTGTCAAGTTTGTTGTTCAAATGAAAATGTGTGTGGAAGGGTCGTCAAAGGCATACAACTCCAAACATCTCTCAATTTACTCCAAACTTTTCAAGCTTTGTAAAAAAATTTGTAATTTTGTTTTTCTTTTTTAATCCAAAACTAAAGAATTGAATTCCATTATGCAAAACTTTAAACTACGTAACAAAATTTGCAATTTTTTATTTTTTATTTTTTATTTTTATTTTTAAATTCAAAGCTAAAGATTTGAATTCCAAAAATAAACAAAACTTTTTCAAAAGCCCTCCAACCACATCTTCAATTTAATCAAAAATTTTGCAAAATGCTTGGAAAACAATTCCAAATTTTTTCATTTTAATCTAAAATTAAAGACTTCAAAAATTTTGAAAAAGTTTTTCCTTTTAATTCCAAAATTAAAGACTTAAAAACTTATTTTGCAAAAGTTTTTCCCTTTTTTAAACCAAAATTTAAAGATTAAAAATTATTATGCAAAACTTCCAAAATTTTTTGGACATGAGTGTTTTGAAAATTTATGAAAATGGTCCTTGGTAGGTTTTGGCGCTCCATTCATTCATTCGAATAACAATTTTAACATGGTTTCAAAGACTTAAATCAAGAGGCAGCCTATTACCACTATGAAAAAGACTTAAATAAAAAAGGCAAATTATTACCCATATGATAAAGACTTAAATCAAAATTTGAACCATGGACTATCAACGCAGGATATCTTGAAATGGGAAGCAAGATATCTTGAAATCGCAGAGTTTAAAGCATTGACCCTGAACGCAAAGTTTAATGAGCATTCACCATACAGATCTGGAAATGCAAAAGTATGCAGCCGTACAATTCAAATTAGGAATCTCAAAGATGTATTCAACCAATCAGCTTTCAATCACACAGCGTTCAACCAATACCCAGTATTTGACAATGCCTTCAATCATAGAGCGGATAAAATCAAATGAAAACTTCATTCAACAGACAACAACTAGAAATGAAAACGCAGATATTCAACTTTCAAACGTAGAGATTCAAGATTGGTTACTATCCTTCAATGCTTTCGCCATAGCAAGGTCAGGTTCTTGATTCACGCAGGGTTTGAAGGCAGAGAGATGAAGATATTTAAAATGTTGAGTAGTTTGGCAGATTTTAAAGGCTGGGAATGATATCCTTCAAGGTTGTTAGTATTTTAAGCAGACTTTAAATACTTTAACGCTGAGATTTGACACTTTTCACCCAGAGCTTGGAGATAAACACAGAGCTTTAGGATCTTTGTTTGAAGAGACACACACTGAACTTTAGGATCTTTGTAGGGTTTTAAGAATACACGCAGAGATCAAAATTCTTGAACACGCTGGTCTTCTTGGGGGCATCTACATGCAGAACATGCTGAAGATGCCAGGGTTTGCCTTCACGCTGGACTCTAAGGTTCGCGCAGAGCTTAAAGAAGGACAGAGATCTTTAACTTGCACTAAGGTTAAGCTTCACGCTGAGGTTTAGCAGTTGGACAGAGATCTTTAATTAACTCTTCAATGCCTCCTCCAAACCGCCTTCACCAGGACGAATCGTGGAAAAATGTAAGCCCAATAGTCAAGGCAAAGTTGAAAACCATGCAGAGTTTAAAGAGCCTAGCAGAGATGCATTCACACAGCTCAACATGCAAGAAACTCAGATCTGAATGTGTTTTAAGGTGGTTTGATGCATTAAAGACATGGGTAGGATGGTTTTAAGCTTCTCTAGTTAGATCTTAGGGTCTTTAATGGATCTTTAAGCCACAAAGTAGTCGATCTGAAGGAAAAACACCCAAAAATTGAAAAAAAAATCAAGAAAATTCAAGAAAGTTATAAGAAATTTTAACAAGTAGTATGGTCGCCATGCTGATAATAGTAATTAGTGCAGGGTTGTGCCTACACTAGTTCAACTATCTTACTAAGAATTAGTGAGATTCTATGTAAGAAATGAAGCAATTATCACAAATTTCTTAAGATCTAAGTTCATTCATTAAACATCCATTGAGATCTAAGAACATTTCAAAATTAGAATCATGCAAGATAAGCAAACATTCAACACTAAAATGGTAGAAACTTGAATTACTTCGTATTAAAACAAGGAAAAAGTACATCCTTACCAATGATCTTGGTGTGAATCCCTCCTCCATTTCCATGAGCTTCCCTTCCTTCACCCTTGCTTTTGAAGAATTTGAGCTCTTCTCCTTCCTTCAAAATCTCCTCAGCATGCCTTTGCTTTTTTTGATCTCCTCTTACCATGCCCCAAATCCTTTCTTATATAGCATTGGGAAATGGACCTTAGGCTTCTCTTTTGAGTGTGGGATAATCCATTTTCATGATTTTAGATCATTTTCACTTAAAAACCCTTTTTCCATAGTTTTTAGGCTTTTTGCACCACTTAGAATGATTTTAAGCACAATTAATGCATTTTAATGCATTTCTCAGAGAGGATTCGTCTCTGAATGAACTTGTGTCATGTCTTCCTGCTGCAGGTGCATGGTAAACATATGCTTCATTTGTCACATGACTAAGGGTGTCAATTTGATTGTTAATAGAAGTATCAACCCTCCACTTGTACCCTCCTACTTACTCTCCACCGTCGATATGGAACTCCTTTGGCTTGGATGAGATAGTAAAGTGCGCACATTAAGTTTTCCCTACCGCTTGGATCAAAATACTATCAAAAGGTTGATGGTTTTGTTACCCTGTTGTTCCATCTTGCAGCCCGAATCGCTGAGGGCATATCCCTGGTGTGGGCACTCCACTTCTTATTAGCGTGAACGTGGGGCTTAATCACCTCAGTAGGAACCAATATGATTTTACTCAAACTCTGTAACATGTGTTTTTGACTCGAAAGGAAGTGTGGGGTGTGTACAGAGCTAGGATCTTCCTCGAGTCTTTTGGATCTGCGATTTCTTAGTAGTTCTTTTGCTTTTAAATTGTGGAAAGGTTGGTGGTTTTACTGCTCTAGTTTTTTATCCTGAGCGTGCTGGATTTCTGGGCGAGGAGAAGGTCTATGTAACAGGTCTGTAGGTAATCTTTACCCATCTCTTTGTTACTGTTTTTAAAATAGATTTTTAAATGAAGAACCGAGACTAAAATGATGTTCTTTGTTCAAGTACACAAGGTAATCCCAAAAGAGAAAACACCTAAACCAACCACTTCACACAAACAGATCATAGATCGATACACCGATGTTTTGACATGGTTTAAACCCTCGAGAGGGAAACACTTCACGGCCCTGGCCAAATAGCTTCTACGGAGCAATTTATTATGCAAAGAAAGAAAGTTACAAATGACCTTCTCATAATCGATCAACTTTCCAATGACCCTTCATTCTCTTTAAATAGAGATCATGGACCATTGGGTGTCAAGCCACAGATCAAGGGTAGGTATGATCTAAGAGAAGTTGACCCTTTGGATCACTCTATGTCTTGAACATATCGTGACCGTCGGATTTAAATATTTACAAATGCATATTAAAAAAACACACTTTACCTAATGGATCTATTACATAAGTTGATCTTAATTAACTCCTAAGTGTCTAAATATCCTAACATCCCCCCTTAAGAACAACTTGGGATAGGATTGAAGGATTTACAAAAGTGACACTATTAGGAGAAGGAAGGAGGCATTAGAGCATATCCCCCCTTAATGACAAATTCCTGAACTCTTAACATAGATCGAAGTTTAGAAAACTTTGCTTCTGTAAGAGACTTGGTGAAGATGTCTGCAACTTGATCATCTGTAGGACAAAAGAGCACTTCAAGAACACGATCATGAACAAGATTTCTGATGAAGTGCATATGTAGCTCAATGTGTTTGTTGCATTGATATAGGACTAGATATTTGGCAAGCTTTATGGCACTTTGATTGTCATACAAAAGTGGAGTAGTTTGCTGCTGCTCGAATCCAAACTCTGAAAGGATCTGTCGAAGCCATAAAGCTTCTTGACTAACATTAACTGCGGCTCGATATTCTGCTTTTGCTGAAGAAAGAGAAAGAGCTTGTTGTTTCTTACAAGCCCAAGTGATAGGTCTAGATCCCAGACTGAAAACATAACCTGCAGTAGACTTTCGATCATCAGGATCGCTGGCCCAATCTGAATCAGTGAAACCAACCAACAAAGGTTTCCCCCCTGTACTGTAATGAATCTCGAACTGAATTGTACCTCAAATATACCGAAGTATTCTTTTAGCTGCTTTCTAGTGACTTTCATGAGGTGTTTGCATATAACGGGTAACACGACCAACAGAAAAGGAAATGTCAGGACGGGAATGAGTCAAGTATAAGAGACTACCAACAAGCTGACGATACAAGGTAGCATCTACTTCAGGTGAAGGACAAGTGGCAGAAAGTTTGACCCCAGAATGGAAGGGAGAAGGGGATGGTTTACAATCATCCATGTGAAAGCGAGGAAGAAGGTCACAAGCATACTTAGACTGAGAAAGAAAGATTCCTTCTTTGGTTTGCAGTACTTGGAGACCAAGAAAATAATGCAAATGTCCTAAGTCTGACATTTCAAAATTTTGCTTAAGACTGGATTTCACATGGGTTATAAGCTTAAGGTCACTACCAATAAGAATAAGGTCATCGACATATAGAACAAGTATGATGAGATGGTTTCCTACTTTCTTGGTATAGACATTGGGGTCAGAATGGCATCTAGAAAAATGAGTGTCAAGGAGAAAGCTATCCATTTTGGCATACCAAGCTCTAGAAGCTTGCTTAAGGCCATATAAGGATTTCTTAAGGCGGCAGATAAGGCTAGAGTTATTCTGAACATGTCCAGGAGGTTGTTCCATGTAAATTTCCTCCTGTAGATCACCATGTAAGAAGGCAGACTTGACATCCATTTGATGGACTTCCCCGTTATGTAAGGCTGCAAGGGAAAGAACAAGGCAGATGGAGTTCATTTTTGTGACAGGAGAAAAGGTTTCATTGTAGTCAATTCCTTCAACTTGGGAAAAACCTTTGGAAACTAACCTTGCCTTAAGTCTTTCAACACTTCCATCTGATTCATACTTAGTTCTGTAGACCCATTTACATCTGACAAGTTTTCTCCCTTTTGGAAGAGGTACAAGATCCCAAGTATTGTTCGCCATTAAGGAACGATATTATTCATCCATAGATGCATCCCAATCTGGATTTCTTGAAGCTTCTGCGAAGTTTTCTGGATCACGATTCTTGAAAACTTGAGCCAAAAGAGAAGAGGCTCGCTGAAATTGAGAACGTGTTCGACGTTGATCTCTAGGATCACCGGCAAGATCACTAGCTGCTTCACATGTTGAACGGACCCATCGAGGAAGCACTTGTGTTGGTGCAACTGGAGGAACATGAGCAGGCGGAGGTGGATTTTCATCCTCACTATCATCATCAGAAACTGGAGTTGGAAACCTGTGAAGGAAGTTGGAAGAAGAAGAAGGCACAATCGCCGAATCAGGCTTACAGGCCAAATATAGCACAATTGTCGTGTTAGGCTCGCAGGCCAAGATATTTTCATCAAATTTAACATCTCTTCTAATGATTACATCATGAGAATGTGGTGGAAGAAGTCTATAACCTTTTACATCTTCAGAATATCCAACAAATATACACTTTTCACTTTTAGGCTGCAATGCTTTCCATTTTTCATCCGGAATGTGAGCCCATGCTTCACTACCAAACACAAGGAAGTGACTTACATTTGGTTTAATTTTACTCCATGCTTCTTCCAGTGTGATACCTTGTAAGGATTTAGTGGGGGTGCGATTAACTATGTAATTTGCACAATTTATGGCTTCAGCCCAAAATTGAAGACTTAGTCTCTTAGATTGGATCATACAATTAGCCATTTCTTTTAAAGTGCGGTTCTTCCGTTCAGCTACACCATTTTGTTGTGGTGTATATGGAACAGTGTGTTGTTGGATTCCTTGTTCAGTGCAGAAAGTAGTGAACTTTTTGTTAACATATTCTCCTCCATTGTCAGATCTTAACTTAATAATTTGATGACCAGATTGTTTTTCAACAAGGGCCTTGTAAGCCAAGAACATGTTAAATACTTCGCTCTTAATTTTTAGGAAATAAACCCAAGTGCGTATGGTGTAATCATCAATGAAAGTTAAGAAATATTTGAAACCAACAAGGAAGCAGATGGAAGAGGACCACACAAGTCACTATGCACAAACTCCAAGGGAACCGAAGCATGCCAAGAGGCACATTTGTCAAAACTGTCCCGATGATGTTTTCCGAGTACACAACCGAAACAGACACCATCCCTGCAAGATACTATCGGAAGACCAATCACCATATTGTCTTTACATAGTTGTTGCAATGAGCGATAACTTAAGTGACCAAATCGTTCATGCCAAAGTTTGCTCAAGTTATCACTATGAGCAACAAAAACTGAAGGAAATGGTGATGACCCAAAGTTGTTAAATTTGTACAACCTAGTAATATCATCAACAATTCTGGTAGCTAGGACCTGTTGAGGATCTTTAAAATCCTTGATTACAACTTGGTGAGGTGTAAACGTCACAGTTTTACATTAACCAGAATGAGTGATTTGATAGACTGATAACAAATTCCAGAAAATTATTGGAACACATAGTACATCACTGAAATGACCATTCTCTACTGGAACTGTTCTAGCTCCTACAACACTTAGAGATCTATCATCACCAACAAATATTTGTTTGGTGTTACATTCATGCATAGTAGAAAAGATGGCTTGATCCTTAGCCATATGATAAGATGCTCCAGAATCAATGAGTCATTCATTTGAAGTAGAAGAAGAAATGCATTATAAGAATAACCAGAAGCACAAAGTGCATGTCCATGAGAGGTAGATTCTGAAGGCGAATCTAGGCTGATGTGGTGCTTCTTCATTGCTGCTTCCAAGTCTGCCATCTTCTTGAAACACTTAGATTCATCATGATTGTCTTTTCCGCAATAGTTGCAATGACGCTTAGTCTTCTTGCATTTTGGCTTGGATCATTTGTCATTTTTTAAAGAAGGCTCTGACGGAGAGGGTTTGGGACCCTTATTTGACTTATTATTACGAAAATTTTGTTTCTTTGGAGGCTTGGACTTTTCTTTCTCTTGGGACAATAAGGCTTTCCCATATGTATGTGCATTGTTAATTATTCCAAGATGGATGAGCTTATCTTGCTCTCTAATCAAGGAATCACAAAAGGATTCAAGACTGGGCTCTTGATAGCTATCTGCATTCAAGGATGCTTTCATGGAGTAAAATGTAGATACAAAAACAGAATATGCAGGTCCAAGTTTGGAAAGAATATGATAAATGCATTATTTGTCTTCCCTCTTAATTTTGCATTATTCACATAAGAGTTTAAGAGTTTTGTACTTAGATAAATAATCTTGTATGCATGAAAAATCACTTGGATTTAAAGAAATCAACTCATTTTCAATTTGGTGACCTTGAAATTCATTGTGTTTACCAAACACAAATTCCAACTTGTCCCAAGCAGCATCAGGTTCATCAATTCCAGATATGTGGAATTGCAAATCAGTAGATATTGACATCCCAATCAATCCACGAGATTGGTCACATCTATTTGCCCATTTTATTTTCTTATCATCATCAGTGGGTTCTATTTCTTTCCCTGAGGTAATTCTGAAAAGTCCTCTACTTCGTAGAACATCCTCTATACGAGATTTCCATGAGAAATAGTTGGAACTGGTAAGTAGAATATCACAAGGGGCGGCCATATTTGTAAATTAATGACTGTAAAAGAAAAAACCAATAGTTTGGATATGAAGAGATCGAAAAAATAGGCGGTTTAAAAAAAAACGGCACTGAAAACTGATTCTGTATGATGAAGTTATGATTGATCAAATAAAATGTTGAAGATGTCCCCAATAGTGACGTGGAAGATAGAGAATGACCAGCTAAAAAAATGACCCCCCTCTTCCCAAGATGAACCTTTGACAATCACTTTACAAAAAAGTTGCTTTAAGTGAATCACTTTTGTAAAATAAGTGATTTCACTTTTACAATGATGTTACTTTAAATAGTGCAGCAATAAAATGAACTTAAGTGACTCACTTTTTATTTTTATTTTTTATTATTTAAGTGAGATGTATTTTTACAATAAAGTAACTTGAAAATAGAAATTGCATGCACTTTTTCTCTTAAAAGTAACTTCCTAAGACTTGAACTCAAGACCTATTAAGGAATAAAACAATTTTGAACCAAGTGAGCTAGATTAAAAGGTATGTAAAATATGGGAAGGAGGAAGGGGGTTTTTTTTTTTACTCTTCTTGATCGGTTTTTGTGTTTGCCTTTTTTTCTGCAAATCACACCATAAACCAAAACAAAAAAACTTTTCCACACTTGTGGGGTTAGATCTCGTTAGCTTATCTGGAAAGTCTACGTTTTCTCTCTGTTGCTGATTTGTTGAGATCGCACAAGTTGCACGGCAAAGAGCATACGCGGTCGAGAAAAACTCTTTCCCTTTCTATTTCTGATTCATCGAGATCGCACAAGGTGCAAGGCAAAGAGCATACGCAGACAGGGAAAGCAACAATATGAAACTAAAAAAATATGATAATAAAAACTGATCAAATATGAGATATTTAAAAAAAAAAAACATCACTGTAACATTATATCTTCAGATCTGATGAAATATGCATTTCTGAAACAACCGGGAACCATTTTCGATCAAACGAAAACTATTTACCAGTGGAAATAACGCTCTGGACACAATGGAACACCTCCCAAAGCCCATAAATGCACATAAATACTAGAACCAGAAACCCTTTCAAGTTTCGGCAACAATAGTTCAAGATCTAGATCATAACCGGAAGTGGCTCTTCATAAAAGCTCTGATACCATGTTCGGGTACACAGGGTACTCCTAAAAGACCGAACACCTATACCAACCACTTCACACAAACGGATCACAGATCGATACACCGATATTTTGACGTGGTTTAAACCCTCGAGAGGGAAACACTCCACGGCCCCAGCCAAATAGCTTCTATGGAGCAATTTATTATGCAAAGAAAGAAAGTTACAAATGAGCTTCTCATAATTGATCAACTTTCCAATGAACCTCCATTCTCTTTAAATAGAGATCATGGACCAATCGGGTGTTAAGCCACGGATCAAGGGTAGGTATGATCTAAGAGAAGTTGAGCCGTCGGATCACTCTGTGTCTAGAACATATCATGACCGTCGAATTTAAATATTTACAAATGCATACTAATGCATACTAAAGAAACACACTTTACCTAACGGATCTATTACACAAATTGATCTTAACTAACTCCTAAGTGTCTAAATATCCTAACATTCTTTGTATAGGTTTTGTGAGTGTGTGTTCGCTGGAAGAAACCATTATACCTTCGATCAAATGCATGCATGGTAAGTGGTTTCATTATTATTTATTTCCAAGGTTAAGGTCTAGTGTAGAAAAAGTTTGTACCTGCGTTACACCTAAAATCTTCCCATCGTGAGATTCAGTGTATACACCCCTGGAGTTACCTTGATTGAGTGATTGAACTGGAAGGATTTGTACCCATTTGTACTAGGTTTTGAGAGGTCGTCGCAGGTTGCACTCATCCAGCATGCGACGTCGCAGCTTGCTCTATTGCAGGGTGCGTCGATGTCAGTTAATAGATAAAAATAGCCCTTCGAGTCCTTTCTCGAAGCTTGCTGACTTGGGATCCTATCCCTAACCTCTTGGAAGAGCTGGATTTTGATTCCTATCATCTTGGAAGGATCCCTTAAGCTTCTCCTATCATATCTCAACCTATCTTATCCATACCCTATCCACTTAGTCCTATTTAAATGAAGCTCACTCCCATCCCAAGGGGAGGAAGTCTATGGTACTCTTATGCTGGTGAAACGAAGCCCAATAGATTTGACACTCTAGCCTGGGGAACATCTACTTCTCTCTAGGAGCTTTGGCATGGCTTGTTGGAAAGAGCTTGCAGCGTTAAGGAAATGGTTGTAATCCTCTTTTCTATTGTACTTCTCCATTCTTAAATACAATTAATATAATTTCTTTCCATAAATGTTGTCTCTTCGATAATGTTTAGAGTTTTCCTCCTTAACTATTAACTTAGATCTGTCATATGAGATATATACTTTCACTTCTCGTGGTCTGTTATATGTTCAACAAGGTCTAGTTACTCGCGATCTGGCAGCGCTGGGCCATTGGATCAATGAAGGAGAAAGGGATCTACAAATCTGAGGTAAACAATCTACTCTTGCATTTGTACTTCCATATGATCTAAGAAAATATTTTATGTTTTGTCTTATTTGTTCTATATTTATGTTAAACTAGGGAGATCACGCCTTGAGTCCGCTCTCGGTAGATTGTCCGTGAAACAACCTGCTTCTTGCTTGCTGCAGGGTTTTCCAATCGGGAAAGACCAAACTCTGTCATAATGAGTTTCCAAAGTTGGTTACAAGGTGACCCCATGCATCTTTTTTGGCACAGGAGTGAGGTTTTAAACCTGCTATGATTCTGGTTTATGGTGGCTTGTCCTTCCACTTGCGGCCGCCTCTCCAATAGGTAAAATACTTCCACCTTGCAGATTCTTTGATAAACAAGTTAGGTTTGTTATAGATCTTATCATTCACCCTTCTAACTATTTCGTCAATGTGGTTGGCATTTGGTCACGACGTATGGTGCAAACCCAAATGTCGGATGGGGATGTTGCTCCACTGACAAGTATGCACAATACTTCGTCGCTGGTGTGATATTGCATATCTACAATCATAGTGTTGGGAAATCTGTAAATGCGTTTTCATTTTAGGATTCTAAGTTAAGTTCCTTCGAACACCTATGGCGTTTAGCCTGGGTGTTAAACTCTTCTAATCTTTTAAATTTCGATGCACCCAGACTCTGAAATCTTTGCATGTATTAAGTTCGAGGAATGTCTTGTTTATCTTTTGAATCTCGATAGCTTCGGAATTTTTGAATGTAAATTGTTACTGTGCACTTTGATTATTGACGTTGCTACTGTATAAGTATTTAAAAGCAACATGGTACTACTAGTTAATGCTACTATGTAACATATGGATGTTTACTTGCTTTTCAACTCTGTTAAGTTTGGAGTTTTACAGTCTGTTTTTAGCTATTCAGGGTTTGTACATTTTACTCTTTGTAAACTTTGATTTGCAAGGGTTTACTCTGGTTGCTTTGGCATAAATACAACTTGCTTGTTTGTAGCTTCTAAGAAGCCTCTCGGCTCTTATGCGTTGTGATGTATATGTAAAAACTTGCTTGGCAATGACTAGGTTGGAAAGGAGTTAGGTTTATATTCAAAATAGATGCTCAGTTTGATCGTATTTGATGGTTAATGACTCTGTGTCGATACTATCATTCTTTGATTTTAATATGGCCCTATCAACATGTATATAATTTACCAATTGTAGTTATTAGATTTGGGTTCTATGTTTTTTTTAAACCTAAATAACCACACAAGGAAATATACTTATGCCTACTCTATCATTCTATTTGATATAAACAACTGTATATTTAATTTGTGCATAAACAGAAATGACAAAATAGTTAGGATAATTCACTTGAATGTATAAATATAATTTTCTAGATATAACTAAATACTAAATAAGAACTAGTGTTATTTCCATAAACAATACATAAATGTAACTAATTAGATTCAGAACAGGAATAAATAAAATGGAACCTGAAACCAATTGAGGGGAAACCAAAGTTGAAGGTCATTGTTCCTCCCAACCAACTTCCAGAATAACCAAACTACTTGCTTTGAAACCCCCGAGCATGTTCGTTGAACCACAAGTACAAAGACTGGTCACAAAACCCTCATTGCATAAGCTAGTTCAAATTCCCTCTCCATCATGAGCCTCCTGCTCATTTGATGGATCCAATACTTATAGTATTTTTCCTAGGACTTGTTCATTTATGATCCAACATCTCCAATATCCCTCCTCAAGGAGTCTCGACCTTATTTTTAGGAAGGATGCCTCTTGCATCATTTGAGCTTTTAATAAGTAATCTTTCCACTTTAGGCCTTTCTCCTGACACTTGTCATTTCTCCTTGTGGGTCAGCAACCACTCTGTCACAACTACTTCAGTTTTGATTCCTTTAATTTAAATTACTTCTTAATTAATAATTCTCTTACATTTATTTTGACCTCACTTGGTCAAATGCCAAAATAAAATAATATATTAAGGTTCTTAACACAATAATTATTCGGGTTCTTCGGTATATTACAGAATGGATGTTGAGGTTAGCTAAATCAAATCCGAAATTTCATGTTGATGGTCCAAGACACTAGACCCCTGAACAGAGCTGGTTGGTTAACACTGTAATTAATCCAATATCGTGAGTAGTCAACTACTGGTTGGATAGTGTCTTGAAGGGGTATGTCAGAGTTTGTCGTAGACTACACTCAATCTTATAGCACAATAGAGAGGGAGTTCTTTAATGGTCCGTGCAGAAGGTACCTGAAGTCATTATATACTTGGATCAAGATGTTGTTATGTGATAAAGGGACCTTGATATTGGAATCAGATTGCCCTAGTAGCTAATCACTTACGTGCATAGTGGGGACTAGGGGCTGAACAGAGAACAATCTGAGTTGAGGAATGTGAGAATGAATGAATATAGGATGTGATGAGGATGCTGAGCAGAGAAGAAGATGAAATAGTAGAAGAAGTCGGATTGTTGCATGGTGGAAAAAGAATTCGGAAGGATAGTAGGAAGAGGATTGCGACTGAGGTAGAGGAGCAGTGTAGTAAGTTTGAAGAAAGAGACACCTACTTAGGATACCATATTGATGGATTGTCGCACCGAGAGAAGGATAAAGACTGCCAGCTTAGTCCGCTTGAAGAAGGTAGCCTGTTCAGATCAAGATCTGCGTCAAACCCATGACCATGCGTGCATCCCCAACACTCGAGATAAGAAATCCAAGTTTTTCATTTCCAGTTATTAATAATAGTAAAGGTAGTCAAAGTAGTGGGGGTAAATCAATTGCTTAGACACAATCTACGAAACTTAATAGAAGTATTGCAAAGAATATGATGGCAGGGCTAGACCCTACCTTCAGGATGCATGTCTTCCATGGGCTGGGGAGAGACGATCTAGATCAACACTTGTTTTGGATTGTGAGGCGATATGGCAGGAAAAGCAAGTGCGAGACAATGCTACCAAGATGGCGCAGTTGGTAACCACTTTCATGGATTGTGCAATGACATGGCACATGACTTATTAGAGCATCGTGCAAACTAGAACTTTGGATGGCATCAAGCAAGTATTGATAAAGAGTTCAAGAAGCCAAAGTTTGAGTCACAATATATTACTTAGTTGAAGGAGATTAGACAATTATCAAATGAGTTAGTCTGGTAATTCTACCAATGATTCAAATCATTGATGGACGAGGTTACATTCCAAATTCACAAGGAGAAACATAAAGAATGGTTTAGTGCAGGGTTGTTGCTACATATACGTGAACCCTTGACACAACAGAATATTATGACGTAGTTGGATGCATTGGAGCTGGATATGAATTTGAAAGAATCCCCAATAGCAGAGAGCAGTTCGGGGATGGCTCAGGTCTAGAAACAACTTGATTCACTGACGATTAAGTTGCAGGATATTTCCAAGGGTAAAGAGAAGTGCGAAGAGATCTAGTGTACCACCTGCAGGAAGGAGGGCCACCATAAGAATGAGTTTCTGACATATAGGAGTGTACTTAGAATCAGGAGCTCCAAATACTTGGCCTACAAGAGGAGGCGTATGGTGTGAAATATGCAGAGGAAATCATCCCTTTGCTAATTGTTCGTTGTTGCAGAAATATGTGAGTACCCCAAGAATTTTGTTTTTCAACTTTTTCAAATATGTGGGTTACGATGAGAAGGATTGTCACACACTAGATCTTATGATAGAGTGCACATCATATGCATACAGGGTCCAAGGGGATGTTGGACCATAAGGGACAGTACAACATAACAATTTCCTGAGGGATTTTAACCAAGGAGGTCGGGGAGGATTTAGAGGTCGATGCAGAGGGGGCATTGGAAGAGGTAGAGGACCAATCAATTGTTACAACTGCGGTCAACAAGGAAATTTTGCGCGAGATTACCATAATCCGTGTACAACATGTACTTACTACAAATAGTTGGATCACGCGACATAATATTGCCCACTATTGTCCATGAAATGGAAACAGAGGAGGAATCAAAATCAAAATTAGATCCAGAATCCAAATCCAAATTTGAATAAGAATAAAAACCAAAACCAGAACTAGAATCGGATTCCAGTTCAGAACCAGAATCAAAGTGTACAAATAATAGTCATGGAAGAGCACAATGACTAGCCAAGGATAGCAACAGTGACGTGGGGAGGAGCTAGGACCGAAGCTGATATGACAGATCAGGAATTGCGCACAAGAAAATGGGTTAGGAAAGCTTCCAGAAAGACCCAAATATTTGATCCTCAAAGGGAGAAGGACACATATCAAGAAGCAAGGAAAGAGATCCTGAAAATAGAGTTTGGAGCATCATCATCGTGGAAGATGTATGATAGACCTCCTGAATGTAATGACATGCCTCCAACATATGATTATTCAATACCAAAGGGTCCAAATGAAAAGGTAAGTACTCTTAAAAATTTCTTGACAAGTTCTTTGGAATTGATAAATGATGAATCCGCTTTGGGTATAATGCACTGGATGATTGATCGTTGCACGCAAGAGAAGGGAGAACGTGTTATAGTTAACCAGGTGCAGTGCAATAGAAGGAAAAATATGGAGTTCCTCCTGAGTGTGCAGGTAGGAGATTACGGCATGGATTACATCATTCTGGATTTGGGTTCTGATGTAAATGTTTTTCCAAAATAAACATGGGAAATGATGGGTAGGTCAAAGCTTATTTGGTTTAACATTCAATTGGGATTGGCTAATCAACATATAATTATTCCAATAAGAAGGTTGATGGGTAGGTCAAAGCTTATTTGGTTTAACATTCAATTGGGACTGGCTAATCAACATATAATTATTCGAATAAGAAGGTTGACTGGGGTACCTATCGACGTGGAGGGGGTGCATAATACGAACGACTTTGAGGTCATTGAAATTGTGGAAGATAGAAAATCATACCTTGCACTATTTGGACTTAGATGGGATTTTGTTGACCAAGCTATTATAGATCTCAAGAAGAGACATATGATTTTTAAGGGTACAATATAAGAGTCACGGGTTCATTGGATCCAAACGAAGGGAGAAGATAAGTGGAACCGGTCAGGAATGGCAAGCTGAAAAATATGTACATGGTAGGATGGAGGATTATGTGGACCCTATTGCTGATGGTGTGATAAGTTGGCGCAATTTCATCTCGTGTTCGTCAAACTCTGAAGAAGCATTGGAAGACTAGCAACAAAGGATGCAAAGAGTACATATGAGAAGGTGTGCATGCATCATACGTTCTTTGCACTGGATCAGAATAGAGGTATGTGACTCACCCAAATATTATGGCGTCACAGATGTAGCATCATTTGTAACAAATTTGGAAGTGCAGATACCATAACATCAGAAAATGTTAGCCTTAGATGTCGCACTAAAATCGAACCCTGCAAGAAGATGGGTTGCTCATAAGGATAGAACGAGCGAATGGAAACAACGCAAAAGGCCTTTGCAAGTCAAGTTTGGTACTGAGTATACCGTGCATAAATACATAGGGTTGAGCTGCCCATTAGACCATGTTTCACATTATATTACAACATGGAGTGCCACATCAAAACAGGAATGAACGCACAGGTATTTGCACACACCCTGGATACAGTTCCAAAGAAATGGTACATTGAGTTGGAGATGCACAAAGGTACAACAGATTGGAAAGAGATTATTATTAATTTTAGGGTAACCTTTAGTTTTGAATATGAAGCTCCAGTAGTAGACATTGCCTTGCAAGCCATCAAAGAAAATATGTTTACACCAGGCGATATAATGGGATCAAGACTCCTATACATTGTGCATCTCCCTCCTCCTACAGTGCAGGAAGTTCTGGAATGTTACAATGTCGATGAGGAAGGACATGAGGAGGAAAATCCAAGAAAGCTATAGATACCAGAGACTAAAGGTGAGCACACAATAGAAGGACCACTGCTTGGGTCTGTGGACTATTCTAAGCCTCTAAGAACGTGCAAAGTGAACATTGGCACAAAGGAAAATCCAAAGTTTTCCAATGTTGTGGACTATTGGAATGATGAGACGGTTGAACTATTGGAATGATGAGATGGTTGAAAAGATTGTTGATCTACTATGTGAGTACCAGGATCTCTTTCCCACTAAGTTTTCAAAGATGAATGGCATTGAAAGAGATGTAGGTGAAATGAAGATACCTTTGAAGCTAGATGTTAAACCAG
Organism: Larix kaempferi; assembly: GCA_027924585.1. NCBI lineage: Eukaryota > Viridiplantae > Streptophyta > Pinopsida > Pinales > Pinaceae > Larix > Larix kaempferi. Next base: position 8,116,748 of record BSBM01000444.1, read on the forward strand.
TAAGGAAAACACCATACCGACTGAATAACGTATACAAGCAGAAGGTCAAGGTTGACATAGATAGGATGTCGGAAGCAGGAATCATAGAACCGGTAGAAGAATCAGAATGGATCAGTTTGATGGTGGTCCAAGGAAACAAATAGGAGGAATAAGAATCTATGTGGATTTGTGCAAACTAAATTATGCATGTTTACATGAATCATTTCCCACACCATTCACAGATGAAGTATTGGAAAACGTAGGAGGGTAGGAAGCCTATTCATTCACTGATGGGTTTTCTAGTTACCATTAGATAAATATTTCAAAGGAGGATAGGTATAAGACTAATTTTGCGACAAAATGGGGATGCTATTAGTATACTGTAATTCCCTTTGGACTGAAGAATGCACCTGTGATATTTTCTATAGTAGTTGTTGCAGCCTTCAAGGATTTTATCCATAACTTTTTAGAAGTGTACTTGGATGATTGGAAATTATTCAGTATGTTGAAGAATCACATTGAATTTATGTGCTTGATGTTGGATCGGTGCAGACAGTTCCGGATCTCGTTGAATCCGAAGAAGTGCATTTTTTGTACGCCATTTGGTATTCTACTAGGGCATGTATTTTTCAAACAAGGACTATTGGTGGATTCGGCTAAGATTGCAGCCATTGTGGACTTGCCACCACCTACTTCAGTTTGACAATTGTGCCCTACAATGGGACACACAAGATACTACATAAAGTTCATCAAGGGGTATACACATATTACAGCCCCATTGGAAAATTTATTGAAGAAGGATTTTAAGTTTCAATGGAGTGAGGAGTCTCAACAGAGCTTGGATACGTTGAAGCATAAATTGGTGATGGCGCCAATCTTGGTATTTCCAAACTGGAAGAAGGAGTTCCATGTTCATGTTGATGTGTCATCCATAGCATTGGGTACAATACTAGCACAACCAGGGGAAGGTGACTTAGATCACCCTATTGCATTTACAAGTAGAAATTTGTTGACTACATAAAATAATTACACCACTACAGAGTGTGAAGGATTGACGATGGTGTATGCATTGCAGAAGTTATGACACTATTTATTGGGATCACGCTTTAAGATGTACACTGGCCATTCTACATTGCAATACCTCTTCAATAAGCTAGTGTTGTGGGGGGGGGGTATGCAAATGGTTACTATTATTTCAAGAATATGACTTTGAAGTTGTAGTAAAACCCGAGAATTTTAACTTAGGACCTGATCATTTGTTACGCGTAGAAACCAGAGATGATGCAAGAAGCATAGATGATAGTCTTCCATATGTTCATTTATTTTTATTCTAGATGGTTGATGACTACTTTTCAGAGATTGTATAGTTCTTAAGCACTTGAGCATCCCCCCCTGAGTATATAGTTGTAAAAAAAAAACTAGTGGTAAGGCAATAGATTATTAGTTGATAGCAGGAAATTTGTACAAGTTGGGAGCAGACAAGATTCTGTGAGAATGTGGGAACATGAATGACGTATGATTCTAAAAGAGGCCCATGAAGGTGTTGCGGAAGGCCATTATGCGGGTAAGTATATTGTGTAGAATATTTTACACACAGTACTTTGGTGGCCTACTCTACACAAAATGCTAAGGAATACTATCAGTCATGCGACGTCTTCCAGTGAGTGGGGAAGCCATCAAGGATGGATGAGATTCCCTTGATGCCCCAAGTAACATTGTAGCTGTTTTATAAATGGGAAGTGGATTTTTTTGGGCCAACAAACTATTTGATTAGATGGGCTGAAGCAGAACTAGTGAAGGATTACAGCACACAGACAGTTGTGCGGTTTTTGTTTGAGAATGTTGTAGCAAGGTTTGGATGTCAAATGATTTTGATGAGTGACCATGGGACCCATTTCTTGAATAATACAATTGTTGCTTTAACTGAAGAGTTCCAGATCTATCACCAAAAAAGTACCCCCTATCACCCTTACGTGAATGGCACAGTGGAAGGATTCAACAATATCCTAGAGAAAGCATTGGCAAAGATATGTAATGTCAACATAGATGATTGGGATTTGAGGATTCCTATAGTATTATAGGATTATAGGACAATGTGCAAGAAGTTGACTAGATAGACACCTATCAAGTTAGTGTATGGGAAAGAGGCAGTCATGCCTATGGAATTTATTGTTTCACGTTTGCGCGTTGTTGCACTGACAGAGGTCACTAATAGCGGCACAATAGAAAGAATATTGTACGAGCCCATGGAGTTAGAAGAGGATTGGTTTGTCGTAGGATTTCACCAGCAGGTCCAGAAAGCACGTGAGAAGGCTTGGCATGACAAACAAATTAAGAAAAAGCAGTTCAAGGTTGGAAACATGGTGTTGATGTATGACAACAAGTTCATGAAGTACCCATGTAAGTTTAGAATGCATTCGTCGGGTCCTTGTGTTGTCAAATTTGTCGTTGAAGCAGGGGTTGTTCAACTTGATACGTTGAATGGGGAACCCCTAGAAGGATTTGTGAATGGAAGTTGGCTGAAATTATATAGGGACAATCGTCCTTCAATGCAGTAGTGATAAGTAGAGAAAAAAAAATAATGTGTTGCAGAGAAAGAATGTATGGTAGAGAATGGGAAAGAGCTATGTCATAGAGAAGAAATAAGGAATGCCACAAGAAGGAAAAGAGGTATCAAAGGGAATCTAGGATGAGAGCATTAAAAGCAGACATGATAGAGAAAATACGGGGATGTAGTGTAATAAATGCAAAATATTGTCAGTGGGATTTGGACAGGCTAACAAATCCAGAGTAAATTTGGACCAAATCTTGGAAAAAGTTACATGGATCTAGGCCATCATTGAATGTAGGATTGGGCACGAAGAGAGACAAGAGAGCCAAAAGAGGGCATTAAAAGCATGAAGTGATGGTTGAGAAGCATAAGTTTTGAAGTGATTAAAAGTGAGAAGAGAGGAATGGAGTCAAGTAGTAGAGAAGACTTGCAGACAGAGAAGTGCAGAAGAATGGCACTGAGGGTAGCGATACTAGTCTAGAGAAAGCCACTCACCAAGCAACCATCAGTCACCATAGAGGAAGAAGTACTGGTAGCAGTTGCATTAGGATCGAGAGCATGGAAGGGGGCATCAAGCTCCACACCAATGAGTTATTCAAAGGATTATGCACCCCCGAGAAAGATGGATGCAAAGCCGATAGATTTACCGAAGGCAGTAAAGTATCCTAGGCTTGGAGACACCAGAAATTCCAAAATGCGTGTCGGTGTGGGGAAACCTGTTAGGGAGCATGAAGAAGTTGAAGTATGCAGACCACAATATCACCATTGATGAGAATTTTCTAGAGCTTGCACCAACAAATAATTTGAACAAGAGAACCAATCCAGATTCACTGATTATCACGATGGATCCACAACAATGGGAAATAGGGTTACAACATGGAGGCGTGCTAAATTTGCTAGAGATCCTGCATTTTGGAAAAAGTTTAGAAGTTAACAACTATGTACAATTGTTGCTGAGCTGCATACACATAGGATTCTTATGGATGTATACGGTAGTGTACACATGGGGGCTTCACTAGAAGGCAATATAATACCACGTTCATTCATATTGCCATATTAAATATTCATGAAAACCTAAAAATTATATTGCGTATATATTAAGGGGCAAAGGTTTTTTTTATTTAATGTAACAATACAAAAATACTTTGGGGTCTTTTTTATATGGGTGGGCTAACAAATATCTGCCAAATGGAGATGGAGAGATCACGGCCGAATGAGAAACGGGTTGAGGCAAGGCTCGAGCTTACCAGTACGTAGGGAAATCGCGTCTTGAGGCATGCTTGAGGCCAGGGGGTTTCATGGTGAAGTGGGTTTCCAGTCGATCATAGTCGATAGATAGTGGTCATTGACAGCCAATTGTTACCAATAGTACTCAACCAGTTCTTACCAATAGCCTTGGGAGGCTCTAAGCCTCTAGGGCCTGTTATAGGCCCTCGATAGGCCTTGGGGGCTTGAATACCCAACCACTTGTGCCTATTACAGGCCTTGGGAGGTTTAGTAAGCCTCCTAGAGCTTGTTACAGGCCCTGGGGGCTTGGATACCTAGCCCACAACAGGCTTAGTCAAAAATTGGGGAACTATAACATGCAATCTAAATGTTGTACTATGTGCATTGGCTCTAGTGGCATACAAGAAGTGATCTCCTATCTCTTCATTAGACCATTAGATGTTGCAAATCATAATGATATGTGGTTGAGTAATTGCATTGTGGGTGAAGTAATGTGCATCCACAATATACGTTGAAATAAGCAAGGTGCATTGCAGAATGCATGTGGGGTCATAAGAGGGGTATCATATCAATATACTAGGTAGAAATATAAAGGGGTATAAAAAATGTTCATGAAAAAATTGATACATACAATATCTAGTGAAAATAGGGGTTTTTTTAAATTGGGAAGGCATATTGGGAGGGGGTTAAAACAATTATTTTGGAAGGTTTCCAATATTTAGTGAAATTAGGGGTATTGTTTCCTATGTCACGAATGAACGTGCTATGATAGCGGTTTATTGAGTGAATCCCCCGTGAGTGTACATTGATAGTAAGATGATAACAGAGATAATGGGGCTACCGACTCTAGGGGAGGATCCGGTGCAATTGATCAATAATAAGAAGAAGGACAAAGCATTAGTTGAAAAGATGAAGGAAAAATATGGTACACATAGAGCACAACGGGGGCTAGGTGTGGAGAGTATCACAGATGATGCAGTAAGGTTCGTGACACAAGTGTTGGCTTGTAAGATGGTCAAAAATAGTTGCAAATATTAGGTCGCAGCAAGAATTATAGCAACAATAGAAAAGTGTGCGGAAGGTGTACAAATGAATTGGGAAACATTCCTAGTGAATGAGTTTCTAGAAGACTACAGAGAGGCACAAGAAAATGCATAACCATTTCATTATATTGATTTCCTTTTTTGCAGGAGGGAGCTAGAGGATTCACATTTGTGGATGATGTGCATAAACCATGTTTGGAAGCTAAATACATTAATATGTGGTTTACTAAGAATAAGATAAGGCATATTGAAAACAATGTGACATTCTTTGTCTATGATGATGCTATTTGGTATATCATTAAGACAATGACATGCATTAAACCTCAAGTAGTGGAAATGTACAAGGCAATTGCATGCTTTAAGGTTGGGATGCACCACATGTATATCTAGGCAAGGAGGGATCTAGAAGCACGATGGTTTCAAACACTCTTTAGGATAACGGAGCAAGATATCAACACAATTGTGAATGATTGGGATGCCAAGTGGAGAGTCCCGGTCACAGAGGAAGAACAACAAAAGCAAGATGAACTTTAAGATGAAGAATAATATAAAGATTTGGAAGAAGAACTAGATGGAGAATGGGATGAGGAAAAATATGACTAACAAGAGAAAGAATCAGAGCAAGGAAATGGTATAGGGGGTGATGCACAGGATACTGCACCAACAATAGGAGAAAAGAGGAAGTATCAAATCGAGGTAGGCTCTTCAAAGTAGAAGAAGAAGAGGAAAGGAACAAAAGAACCAATGGTTCACTCACTGACAGAATATTACTTCAACAAAATAGGGGAGCAATTCAAGGAGGCAACAAAGGAAGCATTAAATTAGTAGCGCAGAAGTAGGAGGAAATGAAGGAAAGTATGCATGATCAGTTAGCCACATTGTGACAGGATTTCAGAACAACCAAAGTCACACCCAGTAGAGTGGAGGAAGAGTGTATGGATAGTATGGATCCCATACATACGGTTTGACAACCATCAATATTATCAATTGAGTGAAGAACCTTGAAGATAGAACTGGGAGCTTTAGAGTTCCCTACAACATAAATACACGAAAGTGCATTGGATATAAGTTCAATTTAGTTGGTTTTGTATGAAATTTTAGTATAGGTGTTGTACACTTTGCAAACAAAAGTAGCAATGGAAATCCAGTTGCGCACATCCATGACATTAGCTCAGGAGACTAAAGCAACTATAGAAAAAAGTATCATTGCAAGAGGAAAATGAGAAGGTGCGCAAGGAGAAAGAGGAGGCAGTGCATGAAAAAGAAGATGCAGAACAGAGGAAAGAAGAGGCTGTGATGGAAAAGGAAAAACTATAGTAGGAACTAGATAGCTTATATAACACAATACCAAAGGAACAACTAGAGGTGGATATCCCAGTTGAAGAAAAAGTGACCAAGATAAGTGAAGCAATCCAAGGTTTCTGTGCAAAGATTGTGGACTTGGAAATAAAGGGGGTGCCATGTACACCACTGAAGCAAAGAGAGAAAAGAGAACAAATAGATATTGTGGCAGCAGCAAATATTAAGACCCTGGAAGAAAATTTTGCGTAGATGTGTGAAGAGAGCATGCAAATTTGGTAGCAACTCATTGAGAGTGCGGAGTTGAAGGAAATAGAACAAAAGGTGCAGGTTGTGCATATGAAGGAACACAGTTTGAAGGATGCAATGGGTACTTTGTCGATAGCTAATTGTATGGCCATGGTGGGAGAGCATCAAAATCAATAAATGGAACTTAATAAGTTGAGGACCCAGCAACAGGAAATAACGCATAAATTGGAACCTCTGCAGGATGAAGCGTATAGGGTGATCCAAGAGTTGGATGCAGTACAAGATGGGGTGAAGCAGACAAGTTGGGACACTGAGGAACAATTGAAGGGACCTCTTACCGCACAGATATTGGCTATAAAAGAGACATCAGATTGTAGACCAAAGCACTTAAGCTTATTTTTGTTGTTTTGGCGTATATGCTGCACTTTTTGGTATAAGTTGTAGAGATACAGAGCCAAGGGGGAAATAGTAGGTGTCGAGTAATGAAACAAGGCCGATGGAATATAAATCAAAGTCACAATAAGCCGAGAGTCGAAGCAGCTGTGATGCAGAGAGCCATGGCACCATGAAAAGGAGAAGTGACGATATAAAGAGAAACCTAATAAGCAGATTCAAGTGATGGTTGGAACTCTACTCACCATAATAATATTAGCGCCATGTCAGGAAGGAATTATTGAAGGCAGTGGCTAGGAATTTTTGAATATGGAAGCTAGTGAGTCTGATTCAGAGGGGTTAGACTTTGGTTTGAAAGGTGTTATGTGGTAGTAACCATACTATCGAAGGATCTTAGTCAAAGCAGTCTAGGAAGAAGCCGAAGTTGCTCGAGATGAGAAACATGTGGGTGTTGGGGGCCTATTGGAGAGGGTTTTGGACCTGTCTTGGAATTCATGCACTAGAGAAGGACCATGGGACAACTCAGCAAATGGACCAAAACCACGCAAAATGTGCAAATTAGTTAGATGTTGTGTCCACTTTGTAACGGGCTTAGCCCATATTGTGATGTATACATATGTAAGGGTTTTAAGGGTTTAAAAAAATCCTTTGGCTATGTTTTTTGGGTACTTGTTGGCTCAGAGGTTGTTGCTCATGACTTACAGACCTGTTGTATGGTCATAAGCCACTATTTTGCTGTGTAATGCTGGAATTTGTAACAGAGTGGTGTTGCACATTGCACAGGTAATGTCATATTCTTTCCATTGATTAGATGAATGAAATGGATATGTTATGAATGATATTTTCTTTGTGTTAAGTGTGATGAGTGTTGTATTTGATGCACACATGGGTGTTCTGATTATGTCATTTTTTTAAATGCATTGCTTTGAATGAATTACACAATTATGCACAATAGATGAATGACTGCTTAAGATTTGTAGAATGAATGATTCAAATCCCTTCAACACTGCGGAAGCTTGGTTCCTGTAGTTCCCTCAAATACCTCGGGTGAGACTTCATCTGCATTGCAGGTGATACCGAAAGGGCCGTTGTCTTGGGTTTTGTTGGTGAAGTTTATGTTGAACCTTGGTTCTGCCCGGGAGCCAACAAGTAGTTTTTGACCCCCAAAAATGGTACAACCATATTACCCATCCTCATGATGTTCTAACTTTGAATTTGGGTATATATACCCCTTGCACACAAAATATTTCATTTATAGGGCCTATGCAGTGGTCTAGGGGCCCTTTTTCTGGGTCTAAGTCCTAACATTTTGACCTTAAAACATGGTTTCAACCACAAGGCTTGTCCTTGTTTCCAAACTTCGAATTTGGGCACATATACCCCTTATAGACCAAATATTTCTTTTACAATGCGTATGTAGTGGTTTGGGGCTCTTTGCATGTGTGATTAGCTCTAAAAACATCAATCTATAAATAATTCATTCGTTTTTAGCTCTTAAATATGGCTTGGGTCACACAAGCTATCCCTACTATGACCAAACCTCAAACTTGAGCCTATATACCACTCACATCCCAAGGAATCCTTCTCATGTAGAATATGTGTAATGGTTAGGGGCCATGCGCATGTGAAATGAGCCCTATAAGCACTAGTTTTTGGCCTAAGTCCCTAGTTTTTAACTTTATAGCATGTTGGTCCACAAGTCCCATCTATGTTGTGCCAAATCCTTGATATGGGCTCATATTTCATTGTAGGCTAAATATTCCTTATGTAGGTCATATTTAGCAATCTAGGGAGTCATTTATGGATAGTAATCCCTAAAAGAATTAGTGTGGCTTAAGTCCATATTTTTTATCCCTAATGATGGCTTGGGCTAAATAAAGGTGCACTTATTTAAAAACATTTTTAATTTGGAGGTAACTTGCACATGTTATGAATTGAGAGAAAACTTTTTTATTCTTCCGGCACGTTCACATCAACGCGGAACTACGGGCGAGTTTTAGCATGATATTGTATAAGTAATTTAATCAAAATGCATGTGAGTTATTTAAAACTAGCACACATTTTTTCCTATGTGAGATTTTAGTTGTGCACAAGTTTGTTCCCTCTTTTAAACACCCAACTTTGAATGTACACACAAGAGAAAAGGCTATAATGTTTTGTGTGAATGGTTTTGTTGACTATTTAATTTGGAAGATACCTTCTCTATTTCTATGTACTTTGTTGTAGGAGACTTCTATCACTTTTCTTGATGTGATCTCCAATAATAATGTTTCATGCCTCTTCTTCATTTGCATCAATCAAACAAGGAAATTCTTCTTCTTCAATGTTCTCTCTGTATGTTGGGTGGTGTACTTTGTTGTAAGAGACTTCTATTACTTCTTTTGATATGATATCTAATAATTCACGTGTCTTGTTCACTTGCAACAATTGCAAAAGGACATTATTCTTATTCAATGTGATTTGTGCACATGTTAAAAGGTGTGCCTATAGGATTACATTAGGTTACCATTAGCACATCAATACAAGGTACAAGATACATACATGCATAAAGGTATGAGAAATAATACAAGTAATGGTGACATAAGCAATGTGTTGTCTTATATTATGAGACCATTGTTATCACACAACTTGTAGTTTCCCCTATTGGATGATCCTATTCAGGATAGTAGAGGAGTTAGGCAACCAAAGAGGTGACCTAAGAGAATCTCAATCCTCAGATGGATTGGTTGTCACTCCAATTGAGACACTCTTCGATTTATGACACCAAATCCCATGGTAGCAAAGGGGGATACCCTAATCTAACCCAAAGGGATAGATATAAACCAAATCACTAGATCAAACTATATAGATAGAGTACGTAAGGTGATAAGTTAAAGAAACCATAGATATGAGGGATGAGGCCACTATAGGGGTTATGTTTGAGTTGAGAGGCTTATGATTAATGAATTATCAACCCAATGTGTTTAAATTAGTGCCTTATAATTTTAATGAAAGATCTAGGATCTAGGTGTTAGATCAAATGATCAATTCTACTACCCTAGGGTGGTTGAAGGAAAAACTTGATTAGGTGACCAAAGTAGTATATTTGATAGAGGTTATGGATTTCTAGCACCTTAATGAGGATGCTTGAGGATATATCTGACAATATCAATGCATAAAAGAATACCCAGATCACAATTCAACCAAAAGATGAGCAAAACCAAGGAGGGCAAATCGGTTAGAGATCAGTGTCTTTAGGATAGGGTTGATGGAGTCCTCCAAGGGTGACACCCATGATAAAACTCTTCGGGCTAAGGCCAAAGGGAAATACCCAGAAAGGATTTGCCAAAAAATTAAGTTGTGTGACTGAAAGAATTTTTATAAATTTTTAGCTAGGGTTTGAAATTAAATTTAAGTGATGACTAATGGAAAGAAATTGAAAGAAAATAAAATAGATGCGAACTTACCTGTATGTATTGTATATTCCAAGTGCAATTATTATCTAACATCCTCGAATCAATTTCCAACCAAAATGACGAGATGCAATATGATAGCAATTTTCCCAAGTTGAGCTAGTGCGCCCTCCCTCTTGCAAAGACAAACTACTGTGAGATTTGATTCACAAGAGAAAAAGTAAATGATACAAGATAAATAAAAGAGCATAAATAGTGATCAAATATATAATGAAAAATACTCCATGATTGTTAAACTCATCTAGTGGATAGATCCGGGGTTCCCCCCCGAAATCTCTCCAAGTGAAGTCGCCCTCCTGCAATCACACATTATATCTAGAACATATAACATGGAATCATCCTCATATAACTGGAATGTCTTAGGCTATTAGATCTATAATTAAGCACGAGAACAGTCTTCAACAAAGACACAAGATTTCCCCAAAAAAATCTTTTATTGCCAATAATCCAGAGCCAAAAGTCCCTTTACAATGAGGGGGTCCTCTCTCTTAAATAGATCTGAGAGAAACCAAAACCCTAACCAATTTTTGAATGAGTGGTTGAGTTTAAAAGATACAATGAAGATCATCAACGATGGAGATCTTTTTAATTTTACATACATGGATCAATGATCAAGTCATAAAGGGGGGCGCACTTTTTCCCAAGGGCTCCCTAGGAGGGGCCAATACAACATAACGTCATGATATAACATGGAACAATATCATAAGGGGGTCACTAGGGGCATAAATCACCCTAGGAGCCAACCTTTTTACAAAGATATAGCATAGTGACATGATATACATAAATGGTCAACCATCAAGTGCATCCCAAGGGGAAAGACTTCCTCTCTAGGACAAAGCTAACATCATGTGGAATCCATCCCAAAAGAAGAAAATCCATGTAACATGCATATAGAGCCATATCTTATCATCATCAACCATCCCCATTCCATTTCCTCACCCACATTAACCAAATCGATTTTTCTAGTGAAGCGATGGTCATTTTTTATGAATAAAAACTGTTGGTTCATCATGCTGGAGAATAAAATCATCATTAGGTCCACTTCCTGTGCAAAAAATCAACATCTGAGTGCACCAAGTGAATCACAGACATGAAATCCAATAATAGTGACTACACATACTCCATATTTCCCTAAAAAATATGCATCTGAAGCCCAACACCACATCCAATATATAAAAAATGGCCAATAAAAATAATAATAATCATTGTAACTATTGTAGAATGGCCACAAATAAAAAACTGAGGATGGAAATGGCATGCCAGATACATCCAGAGGAGAAGTAAGCAATCTCAAACACTGTAGCCACTGCCTCATGAAATGTGTTGACCAAGTCAAAGTGCTCAAACTAAAGGTAGAGAAATAATCTGGATGGTCTTGTATGCATGATAGATGAATGATGCTCACAAGTTTATGTTAATAACCGGACAAGAATATGAAAAACATAATGGTGGCTATAATATCAAAGAAAAATATACCTGTGTGAGAGAAACCATTGTCTTTCAAGAATCCCCCTACATATGCTCACTTGTAGACTTAGACAAACTACTAGGATGGGTGAAGTGGAAAACAAGGTTAGGACAATGGGAAAGACTTGATACTTCAACATTGTGATCTCTTGGAAATGAGGGAAAGGGGATACCACTTAGACATATTCCAGATAGAAGACATTAGGGAATGGCGTTGCCTCACACATGGGTAAAGTGCTTGGAATGCTTCTAGTAGACTCTAGGAAAGAAACCTTTTGCATTTAATTTATTGTCATTTTTTTTCATATTTGCACATTTAACATCTATCATTTAACATTTAACATTTTGATCATCTTTCACTAGCTAGCCTCCAAGAGCAGGTGCCCTGAATAGCCTTGCAGGCCTTAGATAATGACTCGGTCTTACCACCATTTCCCACCACCATCCATAGGTGCAATGGAGTTCCCACCCTGTTTCCTTGTAAGGGAAAATAACCTTACATCATTCAAGGGATGAGTTCTTGTCCCTTGGCCACTGACTAGCTACATAAGACTTTTTATTTGCTTAGTTTTTAGCAACATTGTTTGTAGTTGACTTTTTTGCATCCATTTAGATATAGCTTTTATCCATTCTGATACTTTTTGTAGGAGTAATTGCTTTCGAGGACTAAAGGATAACATCTCGGTGACAAAGGCCACACACTCCAGAGCCGAGAAAGGTAAACATGGATTCTATCAAACAAATAGGTCTAAGTGGGGGGGGTCCTTGATCTCACTAGTCAAAGTACAAGTCAAGACCAAACCAAAAAATGGAAGAGACAAATGAGTGGAGAAAGGTGAAAGGTGATGCCACCAAAGCAAAAATAGGGATAATTCTATGTAAGGTGGGAGATACTAGCAAGCATATGTAATGACCTTACACTTGGGACTCTCTAACAACTCATGACATAGGTTTCAAACCATGAAGCTCAGAATGCCACTGTCAGTAAAACATGCATAGTCACAGTAGCTAAAATAAACCATAGAGCGACTAAGACATCCAAATGCAATATATATATATATATATATATATATATATATATATATATATACCTCTGCTCAACCATATACTTGTCTCTGTAACATCTGTAATTAACCATGGAAAAGGACGTCACTGGCTAACTGCTCTGCTCTAGATGAACCATGATTACACTAGAATCATCTCAATGGGTCATGTAGGATCAATCATGACAAGGGGGAAAACTATTGCTACTGGATCAGGAATATGTACATCACCATTGAAAAATAGGATCATCTCAACCACAAGATTGGCTCATGAAAGTGAAAAAAATCCGGTCTGCGTCATGGTATCCTAGCTACGGTGTATGTGATAACATCTGGCTCCATCTAGGACAAGTAATCTAATGATGAGAACACTTGAGAACCTCATAAATCTCTGGTCCACAACACTCTCCTAATCCAATCCGCGAGCATGCACTCGAGCTTTGGCATCATATTCAAATGTGTACCTATTACTTGCATGATGCCAACGCTATACCAATCTCTACAGACCCAATATTATTTCTATCATAAAAATAAATAAATTTAAAGTAAAATGCATAAAAGAACAAATGTTGAAAATTAAAGTGTTATTCTACTAACTGAAAATAAAGCTTTTTTTTTTTTTGCAAGAACAAAAAAATAAAAAGGAACTCAAATAATCAAACTCCCAGACTCAATGGAAAAGGCATAACTAACTACTATTCAAGTGAGCTTATTCAGTTTCCTACCTACCCTACTCTAACCAGTCAGACAAGTGGTAAGTAAAATCATAAATCCAATGTAACCATTCGTTGAATGTATCAATTGGTTTTTCTTTATAGTTAATGATACAACAAGTCAAAGATGGTTTGGAAGTAATGTGAATGAAAATTGAAGCCATTCTAACTTGTTGTTTGGAAATCAAAGAAATAGATGGATGATGCAACATGAAATCATGCCAAGGCTAAGGCTAATTTTTGCAAACTTCATCCATCAAGATACCGATAGGATCATAAAAATAATGCAAGTTTAACATTGATGGAAGAACACAATATGACATATGATTTAGACCATTCTTTCTTTTATCCTTGATCTGAATATGACACTCAATTTTGCTCTCTCTAGGAAAAATGGAAAAACAAAATGGGGACAAATTGTAATATAATAAAACTGATATTGAGATTAGTCTCACTTGTTGTCCAAAAATGGAGAAACGATGAAATTTATCTTTATACACCTTTACCAGCCACCAACAAGAAGGACTGATAAAGTGAAAACTGTTATTCATCAAAGATGATTGAAAAGGGAAATGACATGCTTTATCTCCAATTATGCGACCATGCTTAGACTCCTGACTAAAAATATCGAAAGTAAAAGCTTGACTAGAACACAAACCCATACAAGAAGACTCAAAAAGTTGGAAAGGGAGGGTGGATTGAAAACATATATTTTCTCCTAGATGGCTTGGAATGATTGACCTTGGAATTTGATAAAAGGGAAAGGTTTCCGAATCAATGATGCTTTTGATTTCATGACTAATTTCAAAATTCGAAACAAGGTCAAGATAAGGATTAGCCTCAATGTGATTGCTTAACCCAAGTATTGCACCAATCCATCTTGATCAAGGATTGAATGAGGGATATCATATAAATTAGGACAAGGATCCCCGTTAGAATGTTCTATTAAGAACTGCTCTTGATCAGTCATACTTACAACCATATTATCATCATGTGGTCGTTACTCGTCATTAGGTTTTTCGTTATGCTCAACCAGGGACAAATGACCATTATCACCCATTTGACAAGGAAATATATAAATTAGTTCATTTTTAGTTTCCCAATCATCCTCACAAACTTGAATTTCAATCACGTAATGATCATTTGATTGCCTCTCAGATGGATTTTGACTATTTTCAACTTTTTCTTCATCTGTAGAGATGTGATTAGGAGATGAATCAAGAACTGGATCGTTTGAACACTGATTGGAACAATGATTATGGGGTTTCTCTTCTAAAGATTATTTTCTGGATTCACAAATGGAGAGTTGAATTAGATCTAATGTTCGTCCTGCAACTGCCTTGGGAAATAATAATAGAGTATCACGTATTATTTGATTGATATCTCTTTTAACTTCAACATGAGGTTTTGAAGCATTATTCTCAAAGTACTATGTGATATTCCTATCGATTACAAGCACACTCACAATTTGGAACATCTCATGAGAGGAATGATCCATCTAGGAGAGCAAATCATCAATATATTTATCATCAACAACACAATCATTTCCATATTGACACTCTAAAGGATCATTAGTGTTCTCGCCCCATTTATCTATTAACAACTTTATGAACATGTTATACCCAGTGATGGATCCCGATGCTAAATGATCAAATCATAATTGGGCATCCCCATCTAGGGATGCACCAAGGCCTTGCATATAGACATCCTCATCGTCCACACCTAGAGATTCCATATAATCCCAGAGGGCATCGAAATGAATTTCAATAGATATACCATTACTTCCATCAAAACTAAGCAACCTCTTGATGTATCCATTTGGCATAGGATGAGGTGCCCCATATGTTTCTGAAAATTCAAAAGGAGATGGTTTGGATTTCCTAATGGCTCTGGTTTTTTGAGTTGGATGTCTAACTAAATTATGATAATCATTCACCCAAATCCTTGGCTGGGTTTGATGCTCATTAACAGGCTTATTCGGGGTGGTTGGAATATTTAACATATGAGGAGAAATATGAGTATCATAATGATTGCGACATTGAGGTTCATACTCATAATCAGGCTCAAAATTATCCTTATACCAATATGGTGGTCTCCATTTGCTTCTTTCCTTCGTTTTATTTCTATACTCGGTTATATTTTCATTTAATTCTTTCAAACGTTGTGACATTTGGAGAAACACATCTAAATTCATTGTGATTTTTGGAATGGGTTCACTTCTCAATGGAGTCGCGTCGTGGAGTCGCCAAGTGAACCACAAAGTTAATTCACCAAATGATTATGTCGTAATGAGAGGTGAGATGAGGGAATGACATTGATGGTTAAGTTAATTAATCAATGATAAATATATCTACCAATATTTAATACCGGATGCGATATCATATGAAATAACGTGTGGACACTCGTAAACACCGAAGGTAAGCCTCTACCTCCCCGGTAATGATGCCAAAAAATGTTATCACACAACTTGTAGCTTCCCCTATTGGATGATCATATTCAAGATGGTAGAGGAGCCAGGAAACCAAAGAGGTGACCTAAGAGAATATCGATCCCCAGATGGATTGGCTGTTATGCCAATCCAAACACTCTTCGATTTATGCCACCAAATCCCAAGGTAGCAATGGGGAGACCCTGATCTAACCCAAAGGGATAGATCTGAACCAAATCGCTAGATCAAACTATATAGATAGAGTACGTAAGGTGATCAGTTAATGAAACCCTAGATCTAAGGGATGAGGCCACTATAGGGTCATGTTTGAGTTGAGAGGCTTATGATTAATGAATTATCAACCCAATGTGTTTAAATTGGTGCCTTAGAATTTTAATGAAAGATCTAGGATCTAGGTGTTAGATCAAATGATTAATTCTACTACCCTAGAGGGATTGAAGGAAAAACTTGATTAGGTGACCAAAGTAGTATATTTGATTAGCACTTTCTAGCACCTTAATGAGGATGCTTGAGGATAGATATGACAATATCAACACATAAAAGCAGTACCCAGATCACAATTAAACCAAAAGATGAGAAAAACCAAGGAGGGTGAATGGGTTGGAGATCAGTTCCTTCTGGATAGGGGTGATGGAGTCCTCCAAGGGTGACTCCCTTGAGAACCCTCTTTGGGATAAGGCCAAGGAAAATACCCAGAAAGGATTTGCCAAAAAATTAAGTTGTGTGACCTATATAATTTTTATAAATTTTTAGTTAGGGTTTGAAATTAAATCTAAGTGATGACTAATGGAATAGAAATTGAAACAAAATAAAATAGATGGGAATACCTATGTGTCTTGTATATTCCAAGTGCAATGATTCTCTAACCCCCTTGAATCAATTTTCGGGCAAAACAAAGATATTCAAGATGATATCGATTTGCCCAAGTTGAGCTAGTGCCCTCCCTCTTGCAAAGACAAATTACTATGAGATTTGATTCACAAGAGAAAAAGTAAATGATGCAAGATAAATCAAAGAGAATAAACAAAGATCAAATATACAATGCAAACTACTCCTTGATTGTTAAACTCATCTAGTGGATAGATCTAGGGTTCCCCCACAAAATCTCTCCGAGTGAAGTCGCCCTCCTGCAATCACACACTATCTCTAGAACATATAGCATGGAATCGTCATCATATAACTGGAATGTCTTATGCTATTAGATCTACAATCAAGCATGGAAACAAACTTCAACAAAGCACAATATTTCCCCAAAAATTTCTTTTATTGTCAATAATCCAAAGCCAAAAGTCCCTTTACAATGAGGGGGTCCTCTCTCTTAAATAGATCTGAGAGAGACCAAAACCCTAACCAATTTTTGAATGAGTGATTGATATTAAAAGATACAATGAAGATCATCAACGATGGAGATATTTTTAATTTTTACATACATGGATCAGTGATCAAGTAATAAAGGGGGGTGCACTTTTTCCCAATGACACCCTAGGAGGGGCCAATGCAACATAACGTCATGATATACCATGGAATAATATCATAAGGGGGTCACTAGGGGCATAAATCACCCTAGGAGCCCACATTTTTTAAAATATATAGCATAGTGACATGATATACGTAAAGGATCAACCATCAAGTGCGCCCCAAGGGGAAAGACGTCCTCTATAGGACAAAGCTAACATCGTGTGGAGTCCATCCTGGATGAAGCAAATCCATGTAACGCACATCTAGATCCATATCTCATCATCATCATCAACCATCCATGTGCTATTTCCTCACACACATTATCCAAATCAATTTTTCTAGTGAAGCCATGGTCATTTTTTATGAATAAAAACTGTCGGTTCATCATGTTGGAGAATAAAATCATCATTAGGTCCACTTCCTTTGCCCAAATTCCACATCTGAGTGCATCAAGTGAATCAGAGACATGAAATCCACTAATATTGACTACACATACTCCATATGTCCCAAAATATGCATCTGAAGCCCAACACCAGATCCAGTATATAAAAAATGACCAATAAAAATAGTAATAATCAATGTAACTGCTGCAAAATGGCCGCAAATAAAAAAATGAGCATGTAAATGGCATGCTAGATACATCTGGAGGATAAGTAAGCAATCTTGAACACTATAGTTATTGCCTCAAGAAACGTGTTCACCAGGTCAAACTGGGTTTGACCATGTCAAAGTACTCAAACTGAAGGTAGATCAATCATATGGATGGTCTTGTATGCATGATAGATGAATGATGCTCACAAGTTTATGTTAATAACCAGACTAGAACATGAAATACCTAATAGTGGCTATAATATCAAATAAAAATATACCCATGTGAGAGAAACCATTAAGTCTTTCATGAAGCCCCCTACATATGCTCACTCACAGAGTTAGACAAATTGTTAGGATGGGTGAAGTGGAAAACAAGGCTAGTACAATGCGGAAAGACTCAATACTTCAACACTGTGATCTCTTGGACATGAGGGAAAGGGGAGACCACTTAGACATATGTCAGATAGAACACATTAGGGAATGGCGGTGCCTCACAAATGGGTAAAGTTCTTGGAATGCTTCTAGTAGTCTCTAGACAACCAACATTTTGCATTTAATTTATTGTCATCTTTTTACATATTTCCACATTTAACATTTAACATTTTGATCATCTTTCACTAGCTATCCTCCAAGAGCATGTGCCCTTAATAGCCTTGCAAGACTCAGATAATGACTCGGTCTTACCACCATTTCCCGCCATCATCCATAGGTGCGATGGAGTTACCACCATGTTGCCTTGTAGGGGAAAACAACCTTACATCATACAAGGGATGAGTGCTCTTCCCTTAGCCATTGACTAGCTACGAAAGAATTTTTATTTTCTTAGTGTTTAGCAACATTGTTTGTAGTTGGCTCATTTTTGCATCCATTTAGATATAGCATTTATGTTTTCCAGTACTTTTTGTAGGAGTACTTTCTTTCGAGGACTAAAGGATAACATGCCGGTGACATAGGCCACACACTCTAGAGCCGAGACACAAGGTAAACATGGAGTCTATCCAACAAAGAGGTCTAAGTCTGGGGGGTCCTTTATCTCACTAGTCAAAGTACAAGTCGGGATCAAACCAGAAAATGGAAGAGATGGATGAGTGGAGAAAGGTGAAAGGTGATGCCACCAAAGAAAAATTAGGGCTAAGTCTATGTAACGTAGGATATACTAGCAATCATATGTAATGACCTTACACTTGGGAATCTCTAACAACTCACAACACAGGTTTCAAACCATGAAGCTTATAATGCCATTGATAATAAAACATGCATAGTCTCAGTAACTAAAATAAAATATAGAGAAACTAAAACATCCAAATGCAATATATACATATATACCTTTGCTCAACCATACACCTGTCTTTGGAACATTTGTAACTGACCATGGGAAAAGGACATCACCGACTAACTGCTCTGCTCTATATGAACCATGACTACACCAGAATCATCTCAATGGGGTCATGTAGGATCAATCATGACAAGGGGGCAAACTACTGCTACTGGCTCAGGAATATGTACATCACCGCTGAAAAATAGGCTTATCTCAACCACAGAACTGGCTCATGAAAGTGAAAAAATCTAGTCCGCATCATGGTATCCCAACTACAATGTATGTGATAAGAAACATCATGTATAAGAATCATCATTACATATTCTAGCTCACCAACCTAATATATGGTGTAACTTCCTAAACAATTACACAGTTATAACTTCCTAATTGTTTGATCTGTTAGCTTAACCGACTCGACTGACTGAGCCGAATAATCTCTAGTTGGTTGGGAGGACCCAGTCAGATGGTTGACTAGGATCCTCCAACATCTTCCCCACCCCAAAACATTTCTCCATCTCATAGAGAATAGGGAGATGTGGATTTATACAATTTTGACAAAATTACAAAAATAAGAAAATATTCATAGCTGTTGGGATCCAAAGGATTTTCTTGGTGGGGTAAATACAACACATGCTTGCACAATGGTTGGTGCAGAGAGGGCGAGGCGATCTTGAAATTTATCCCAATTAGCGAGGATAGTTCTGAGGTTTGTTTCCACACTACTATGTTCTGACAATCGAATTATATTTTTTTGCATAGGTTGATACACCATGTTTTGCAAGTCTTATCCAAATTTTGTATCTGCATTTCGTCCGACCTCATTAGTTAGTAGATACAATTGGTTAGACGACCATATTTTTCTTGAGCTCTCTTAGCTTCATGCAACCATTGATACTCTTTCATTCTTAATTGCTCCTACTATTGTTGATCCATGCTGATATGGTCATCTAGATTTTGTGTTGTGACTGGGTCAACTGATTGCTTGCGTTTATAACGGTCTAGTAAGGTGCCTTGTGTATTGTGAATTTAAACACAAATTTTTGCATAATATGAATACCAATTTTTAAGGACAAGTGTGGCCCTGGGTGCTTTTACTTCACATTCTTTCAGCTTTTGATCGCATTCTGCAAATGCTCTGAACTAGTCGGCAATTAATAACCCGGTTTCAACATGTTGTTTTTGGGAAGTTGGTCTTGCACTTTTTCATAACTTTCATAGAATGTTCTCTTGCATGTGTACCTCATCCTTATAATATGCTTCTTCCATAACAAGATGGGATGCATCCTCTAAAATGGAATCTTCTCCATCTTCATGAGTTGCTTCAATATGGTATTCAATAACTTCACCACACTTATCTTCATATGGGTTTGCAATCTCATGTACAAGTGGCACATGTGATGAAAGACAAAGATGGCCATCCAAGTGATCCTTATGAAATTCATTCCTAGCTTCTTTCGACTTGCCTTGCGATTTTTTGCTTTGATATACTCAAAAGGACACATAAGCATCACATGACCCTTCAACACAATCACAATCTAAAACTCTGCAAAATGGTTTGATTAAACCTAAAAGTGAATATATTTCTTTTTCTGCCAAGATTTCCAAACCCACCCAATGCCTCATCTTCCAAGGTAAGTGGAAACATTCTCATCAAGACATCCTCATGGACAACCTTAATATCTAATATAATTTTCATGAAAGATGTAATATATAGTGTGGTTGAATCAGCATAGCCATGAAAATTTGCAATATGCTAATCCCACTATGGTGTTGCGAGAACATTTGGAAATCCTAGGATAATTCAAAAATCAAATGGAGGATATAACCACTCTTCTACGGATGATGCCATATTTCCTTACTTTGGTCTTTGATATGACAAAATTATATGAAATTTGGAAACTATAACCATCATACCTCATTTCAATCTCAATGGAATTGTTCACTGAGTCTTCAAATTATTTAAAGCTCATTGTATGTCCTCACCTCCACATGTATCAAGTCACTTCAAAATATCCAGGAAAAAATCTTCATTTTTACATGGAGTTTCCAAATGAGAATAAGATTTTCAAATAAATTCCCTCATAAAATCCCTGTAGCCATTATACTGAATCTCAAGAACTAGACTTTATCCTCAATAATGGAATCAATTTGTTACTTCCCGGACCTACACTTAAAGATATTCAAGTCCCTAAACCAAGTGCAACCTGAGAAACACTTAGGAAGGTTGCCCATTGTCACAACAAAAAAATGTTTCTCTTACTTTATATTGGCTCTCCTCCAACACAAAGGGAAAACCCATAGAAAATATGTTTTATGATATTCTTATAATTAAAGGGATGGTAGATTGCCAAGACCTTCTTTTGCAATGGGTAATGGAGTGTAGATCAACAATTGAGAGGGTTTAAGCTTATATATAAGGTGTAGTAAGGTAATGTTTTAAACATGCTCAAACTAACCACATAGATCACTTTAATTTACAAGAAATTAATGGAGGACTATTCTAGACATGATCCTAATAACAAGTACAAAATCAAACAGGTAATAATGTGTAATAATGAATAATTAAAGGACAATCACACATGAAATGATAAATGAAGTAGACAAGAGTAGGAAGCCTTCTTTATAGAATGAACAACTAACAATGCATCATACTCCAAGTATGATTTCTCCCTAATTATATCAAGAGGGATTGAATATGCCACACTTTACCTTCAAACCCTAACTACAACAACCCTCAAAATAGAGTGAACAACCATAAATAAGATATTACAATAACACATATTTTTCAATAAACCCAATTATTACTACAAAATGAAAGGAGGGTTTCACCTCAATCCTAGCATCCTCTTATAGAGAAAAATATCCCTTCTACAAATATTATTCCATCTGATATGTACTATCGATTTGTATCCATCAAATCAACCCATGAAAATAGAAAAAAAAATGAAGAAACTCACATTAAATGCCCCTTAACTTCGTCCTCCCAATAGATCTCCAACTAAGCTTGGAGCAGATCTCCAACACAATCAACCATGCCTTAGAAAATTATTTTCTCGTCTATTTATACCTTTCTACATCCCAGATTAGGGATATCTCCTTCTAGGGTTTTAAGACACGAAAACAATATTTTAATCCATGGAAAGTCTCTTTCTTGCTAGGGTCCACCTTCCAAACAATTCATTCTACACTTGGGACCTTCTTGAACCCTAGTGCTTTCCTTCAACAACACTTGACCCCCCCCTAGTACTCCTCTTCTAACCTTCAAATGTGTTCACAATTGGTCCTTCTTTAGCTTATAGTTCAAATGTTGACTTGGTATCTCTTTCACCTTTTGTATAAGGCCCTTTTCCACATGTCATCTTTCTACATTCTTAGAGTATACTTTAATTATTTTTTTATGGGCTTGGACCTTGTCAAATATGCCACATGGTATTTCCTCATGCAAATGAGTCTCCTGCAAATATGTATAACATGCCTTGAACCAAGTGTCATTCCCCACATGTCTCAAAGGTGAAACATGCCTCCAAATATGTGTAATACACCTCAAACAATGTATAATGCCCCATAAAGTCACTTTAATGTACTTATAATATTATTTTTCCTGCAACATCCATTTTGCAAGGGGGTAGACTCATTATCAAGCAACCAAATTCATCCCTCGAAGATTAGAACTCCTCACAAAGTGACCTCCTTTGACTAAATGAATGCTTTCACTACCACACGATCTCATCCAAGATAGTGTTCCTCCTTTAACCTCTTTCATTGCCACCTATCATGTCTCAATCGTTGCCCAAGCTAGGGCATATTTCTCTCCTTATATTCTTTCATGCTTTGGATCTTCAATATGCATGGTGTTTCTTCCTTTTCTTGTGTTTAGCCCCTACATTACCATCATGTTATGGGATCCTCATGACGTAGGGATTTATTTTTATAGGGCTCCCTTCTTACTCCTATCAATCACTAATGTGGCCTCGAGCACTGGGTTTACCCTAGTGATAAGGCTATCCATTGAAAATGCAATAACGGTGATCACAAACCATGCAATCCTACCCTTGAATATGTGTGAATTGCGTGAGTAAAGAATCTCATGGTGAGACGTGTCTTTGGAAAATCTATATCCAGTTGTAATTGCCCTTGCACTACCATGTTATTTTTCTATGCTCAATAAGGGAAAATGTGAAATTACCCTTGTATTTCTAAAAGGGTGACACTATTCATTAATGGTTTATCTTGGATGTTACAATGGATTTCGTCATTGATTTATGACTGTGTGGTTCCTTCTAGTGTTCAACTTCCAAACATCCATTCATACCATGTTGGTTTGTCCTAGTACGTTGGTACCCATTTCCATTATTGGTGGGTTACCTCTCCTTTGAAAATGGTTGAAATCATTGATTACTAACCCAAATGGTTTCTCCCATGCTTGACCATAACTTATTATTTCTTATGAAGGTTCGTACTTGATGATAGCAAGGTTCTAGAACCAATTGAATACCACAAATATGTATCACTCTTACTCAACATTTGTTTGAGCCTCCACTTTGAGCTTACCTCAATTAATGATCTAAATGTTCTAAGCCCCATTCCAGTGGGCCTCATTTGTTGCCATTCTAAATCCTCATAGGTAGATATTGTTCCATCACAATTCTTGAAGGAATGAACATTCATTATTTTTAATGAAACACGACCTTGCACCATTGATCAAGCCATGGTCCCACATTGTACACCATTTTTCTATTTACAAAAGCATGGAGATTCTTGCCTCGTTATGAGAACTATAATATATTATCATCTTGTTAATTGTTTTACAAGTGGTCATCTCTTCTTCTCCGTCAGGGTTCTCTAGCCAATTGAGTACCCCCCCCTCCCTCTCTCTAGGCCCTCCGAAGAAATCAGATGTTGTATTTCATCACGATGCTCTCTTAACCTCACACATTAGGGGGCATTAGTTATCACACCAATTTCGTCCAACTACAACACTTAAGTGATTTTAGCTAGGTATAGTGCAAATCAACATTAATCACACCTAATACTTTCAAAAGCATGGAATTTAGGTCAATTACACACCTCAAATCCAAGTCAAACTTAAAATTGACCATTAAAGGGGTCACATGCCTTTCCATTTATTAGTGACACAACCTATGCGAGAATCCCCCCTATACATGCATGGTCACTATAATGGAATGATTTGAGCAATTACCCAACCCATTAATGGTACAACTCACCTCAAAAGCTTGGCATGTCAATATATCATTATAATAGTCAATCTTCTTCATTTAACAGGAGGTTACTTGATCATCCATTTGGTTAATCTAGTGAGATGGGTGCCCATACTTGAATCTTGTGCATTCACATTATAATTAATTCAAATTCAAGTACAACTTTGGCTTATAAATACAAGCATCTTCCATGCATTTTATCAAGTTTTTATATGCTAAGGTTATGCTACAAATATTGTGGAAAAGAGTGCTCAGGTTATGCTATGAAGATTATGGTAAAGAGTGCTAGGGTAACCTATGAAGATTATGGCAAAGAGTGCTAGGGTTAGTATGCATGCATAGGGATTAACCTTGTTCTAGCTTTATTTGTCACTCATATTTCTTTTCCTAAGCTTCTAACAACTAGTGAAGAGTGCTTTTTGGTACACACAAAGAAACACATCAATGTTGATTCCAAGTTACAAGTGGTTTAATTTCCAAATTTGAAAAATCCCATTGCAATGACTACAATTTCTTCTTTTCCATGCTTGACACTATTGGTCAAAGTCCAAATTGAAAACAATGTAGTCAAGCAAATTGTTGAAATAGTGTCATTGTTCCAGCCATCCACGACATGCTTGACCTTATTAAGACCTCGACTCTTAGAATTTAACATATTTCAAGTTCTCTTTGTCTATGAAATAACTAACATAAACCCATCTTAACCTTATATTTATTAAAAACCGATGCAGATTCATTTTAAGTTTAGATCTAATAAACACCGAAAAAAATAAATAACCAATTAAATAATAAATTTGTATACATCTAATACATGATATTTAAGATGGATTTACACTAATTTATTTTATATTTTGTCTTTTATATTCTTTTATTATTATTATTTTTACTTAAATACATTACATATATCATCTTTTCATTTAATTTAATAATAATATAATATTGTGTTATTTCATACATCTTTTATATATATATATATAAACATCGCCTCTAAGTTAAATTACACCTATCCATATTAAGCTTTAAAAAGCACAAAGCAATGAAGGAAATAAAAAATACGTTAAAATACAAACTTTTTAGTGCTTCAAATATATGTTTAAGATGAATTTATAATAGTTTACTTTATTTTGTTAAATACATTTTATGTTATATATATATATATATATATGAGAAAAGTGTATTTATAAAGGTGATGATATCTTCTTTCTTGTAACAATAAACACTGAAAGATTGTCAAAATAGTCAACTAGGTTCAAAAAGTGAATATCTCTTCCGAGTAAAACTCATTTTGTTAAAAGTTGATGGCATATTTCATCCCACCACATATAACAAAAAGAAGATAATGAGCCAACCTCATGAATAAAAATAGCCTTACACCTCATCTTCTATAGAATAATTAAAGTTGAGATCCTCGAACGATGCAAAGGACCTACAAGTGTGGTGTAAAGTTGAGTGCACCAATCGCCAAATAAAGCAAACCGCTTGTGAACATTGCCTTGAAACACCCATGAGCACCTATCCTCAAGAAACTTCCAACATTGCTTGGCATACTGACATTCCAAAAGAATGTGCTTCATTGTCTCCGATCTCTAACAAACATGACATAGTCCATTAGAAAGCCTGCTCTTGGTCAGCTTCTCCTTGGAATCCCCTAATAAATCACCATCTAAGCAAATTCTTTTTATAAGAAAACTATATATATATAAACAATAACATTATGTAATTATTGTGATATTTTTCCATTTCAGTATTATGGATTCAATTATTTTTTCATTTTAATTTATAACTTGTACATATGTGATGTATCTCATTCATTTTGGGTTATAAATTGCACCTGACTTTTTTGGCTACTAAAGTCTATGGATATGTACATATCCTATCCCCTTCGTATTTGAGATGTGACATCATAGGAGGAAACACATGTTCTTAATCATTAGGCTCACTCATACTTAAAAACCTTAAAACCTTTACATGTTAGTAATCCTTGTAAAAGTCAAAGCCTGTAACATTGCAAATATTCAGACATAAGTTTTGGTTTGCATAACATTTTTCCTCAAAAAACGAAATAATGAAATGATCCTTGAACATTTGTCTCTGATTAAGACGTTAATGTGCACACGCCTTTTACATATGTGTTTTTCATTATTATCCCACGCCGCACTTACCTCATTGCTGAAATTTTACTTTCAATTTGAATATTTTTACTTATTTAAAACTTTTTTACCAATAATTATCGGGAACCTCCATTAAAAATACCAACCTATATGGGTTACATCTCTCTATAATAATAATAATTTAAGCTAATTTTAAAATCAATTTATTGACCAAACACCTATGTGGAGGGGAATAAGTAAAAGTTGAAACTTCAAATATTGGGAATTCAAGTACTAGGTGTGGAAGGGAGTAAATGTGTGATGTGAGACTAAATATATTTTACATTGTATAGTTCAAATAGGAAAAATTATTTTAAATCAATTTATTGACAAAATATATGTGGAGGGGAATAATTACAAGTTGAAACTTCAAATATTGGACATCTAAAACTCAAGTACTAAGTGTGGAATGGAGTAAAATGTGTGATGTGAGACTAAAGATATTTTACATTGTAAAGTTTAATTTGGAAAAACTATTTCGATACCTAATGTTAAATGAATTTATTTTTATAAATCACTGATTCATCTTTATGGTTAATTAAAAAAACTCTACTTTTAATTTATTGTTTTAAAAAAACATAAAAACAATTCATACAATCCAATTTGAAAAAAAA
This sequence comes from Larix kaempferi, assembly GCA_027924585.1. Classification (NCBI taxonomy): domain Eukaryota; kingdom Viridiplantae; phylum Streptophyta; class Pinopsida; order Pinales; family Pinaceae; genus Larix; species Larix kaempferi. Next base: position 8,143,963 of record BSBM01000444.1, read on the forward strand.
AAAAAGCAATTTAATATTCTCATTTCTAAATCAAAATTGGTAGCTTATTCAAGAATTATAATTATAAATACAATCTAACCATTCATGAGTTTAGATAAATTGATATTAAATTGTACTTGTAAATATCAATAATTTTATTTTAATACATGCAATTTTATTTAGTTATTTTAGTAGTACTTTTGTTATAGTCTATTTATTTATGATAATAATATTGATATTGGAAATGTATTATTGATTTCATTATTTATCCTCCTTATAGATGATGCAGTCTAACCTCCATCAAAAACATGGATACAAATAGGTATCTAATGTATAAACACAAGGTAATTAACATGGATGATAATAGGATCCCTAAGATTACCAAAATTATAGTCTAAACTATATGTGGATACCAATTGTGGGCTAAATTATTGGGGTACTAAGGAGAGGTCACTTTGTAGAATACCGATAACATAAAAAATATTATTATATCTAATTTTAAGAGGAAGCACCACTTTATGATGAGAAAATTAAGATACCATAAAGAGGTGATTAACCCCAAGCTTGAAGATTAACAATATCGCTTTGCTTTAACTAGCATAAAGTAGAAAATCAACATTGCTAAAATAAGAACTAACTCTCATGAGCTCCATAGTGAAGTTTGGAGTTGGACAATTTCTAAAACACCATGGTAAGATAGAATTTGTCATCTTTATGAAACTAAGAAGATTGAGAATAAAAAACACTTCCTCTTAGATTTTCCCATATATTCTCATTAGATCTCAATTTCAAAATATTTGTTATAATAATGATCTTAATAACTTTTTAACTCAACCTAAACTGTAATGACTTAAAAATTCTTTTCTTTAAATTTTTCTAATATAAAAATAAAATTCTAAAACAATCAAGTAATTTCTCAAGTTGATTTTTTCTCCAATCTAGATTGGACAGACATTACTAACTATGAAACAATCATCAATCTCATATTTAGAAATACAAAATCTATTAATTTTTAATAAAAATAAAGAAAAAAAACATTATCTATTAATTTTTAATAATTAATATATTAAATCAATTTAAAAAAACCTAATCTATTAATTTTTAATAAATTAATCTATTAAATTTTTAATAAAAATAAAATTACAAAGAAAAACATTATCTATTAAATTTTAATAAAATAAAATAATTAGTTTATGTGAAAATAATTCGACGGGAATGAAAATATGGAAACATCAAATGCGCTGACTCACCCACTCTCTCTCTATATACGGCGAGCACTCAGGGCATTGAATGCATGCATGCCAAAGTTTCCAACTGATTGGCATGTGCCAGTTCTTGAGTGACTCAGAGCTTGGCAGAATTGCATGAAAGACGTGTGGTAGTCCTTGATATTATCGGAAAAGGATAATTTTTTTTGTTATTTCAGGCGGCCATGAAAGCTAAGAAAAAAAGACAATGACCATGCTTTCTAAGTTTCTGCGAGCATTTTTTACTACCTTCTAGATAGTACAGAAATGAATTTGTTGGTAGCATTAGTACGGCGTGTTAGTTCAATAACTCTCTGGTTGGAAGACAATTTTTATCCGCGCAATTGGGAGGAGCAGTGCATGTTTTGAGCCAGCGGATCGAGAACGAAGCTGTAGAAAAAAGATCTTCCATGCACAAACCATTGGAATCAATCAAAGAAGGGCTTTACTCGCACTTCCCATTCTCCCATTGCTTTATAATTATAATCATTAAGTATGAAATTTCAGCTGCATAACCCCAAAAGCAAAGAGTCCTGATCGAGTATTATGGGTTTATCACCCTGTTCAGAGTCGATGCTTGCTCTTCATACCATGATCCTGATTCAAATGGGGTAGCCACCTCGGCAAAGGAGGCAGTGCGATGGTCGTTGATTGGTTGCAGAGTTAATAAATATACTTGGCTCTAGCCCTCGTAGAATAGCTTTTACCACTATAAACCTGCTCTCTCCCATCTTGTGACCTCGAGCTTCTACCACTATAAAATCTGCTTTCTCCTCTTCTCTTCCCTTCCCTTCCTTCCAACCCATAGTCTCCAATATTATTTCTTCATAATGATCTTGGTCGTTATCAAAGAGATCATCAGAACTGATTCCAAAGGTTTGAACATGGAAGATCTTTTCTCTGGCAAATCCCCCTTCAGAGTCGTGGCCAAGTCGTTGTGGACGCAAATGACTCGCAAAGAAAGCTCTCCTTTCTACTCGATTGTTGCATAATTGATTGCTGTATGCACCCTGGTAAGATATTCAGGTTTTGAGTAGGCTTTGTCGATCTGTACTTTTATTCATTCATTTTATAGGTTGCGTTTTATTTTTTTGTTACTATACTTTGTTATAGGGCCTATATTTGTCCATACATCAATGTATCTAATTCTTGTAGGCATAGGCATTGGGTGTCTAGTTACTTTTGTGAGGCTAATTTGTTAAATAAGTGTTTAACTGGACAATTTTTTTTATACAAAATATAAAGTATTGTCTATTGTCTTTCAATTCGGTGAGTGATTGTGAGGAATGATTTAGCTAAACTTGCTTTAATTTTAAACCGGCGATAGCATCCTCAGAAGTAGCCCTCAGAACCATGGCAAGTATTCTGTGGATCTTGGCAAATATTCTGTGGATCTGTGGGTTGCATGGATGCATGCCATTTCATTCTATAGACCAATCCAACAAAATCATAGCAAACACCTGATAAGGAATGCCCGTGTCTAATAGTTAAGGAAAAGGAGAAAAAATAATCTCTTATAGAGTCCCCACAAAATCCCTTCTCGTTAGAGATTTAACGAGATTTGGAGGATCAGAGAATGATAGAGATTCTCTTAGGAAGCTGTTAGAGTAGTTTAATGAAGTCGAGAGGATGTCAAGGCACCTAAAACACATGATCCAAATAGTTTAAAGTCATTAAGAGATAATAAAAGTGCTAGCACTTTGTGTGCCCAAATGCTCATTCAATCAAAGGTATCCCATAGTTCAATCTATCCAACACTTTAGTTGCAAATGGCAGGGTCCTAAACAAATTTTCATTGTCAGAGCAATGTAAGCATGCATTGAACCGGAATGGGGTGCGGAGTTTTGTGGAGAAATGCCACCAACTAGGATTGAAAGGGCGCTTCCATAACTTCAGATTTAGAGAGGTTGGACTCTTTGAGTTGTAGAGAAATCTCTATGCCACCAACTAGGATTGAAAGGGCGCTTCCATAACTTCAGATTTAGAGAGGTTGGACCCTTTGAGTTGATGTACTGGTCAGGGATCTAGAAAAAACTGTCCGATCAAATTGGAGAGGAATTTGTTTTTAATGTTTTTTTTAACATGGGATAATCGCAACTACAATCCTTGTCAAGCCGGTGTCCTTTAACAGATCGTCATCATGAGGTTAATTCATGTGTGTGTCTACCACGATAACCCACCCTGCCTCATCTCGCGTTCGCGTTGGTCTAGGAGGAGGACAAAGGCACCACCGGGGATCGAACTTGGGACCATTAGTCGGCAAGGCACTCAACGCTGTCCATCGAGCCAATTGCTTTACCACAAGCGGATTTTTTTTTTAAATTTTTTATCATGAATAAGATAGAGATAGTTTTCAAGGACCTTGGTTGTGTGACTAGAATATTGAATCTCCAAGAATAGAATTGACGTTGGGATTCGACCCAATCAGAAAAAATTAATCATAATTTTGTTTTGGATAAGTTATCCTTCTTACCTCCGGAGTATTGGGATAACAGAGTCCTGGAGCATATTGGGAACTGCAGGAAGGTTTCTCGTTTCTTTTGGAGGAAACGGGGGAAGGAAAACATGCATCTTGTGTCAGGATGCGTGTTGAAATAAATATGAAACAAAGAACTCTGTGAATGCATTGACATTGTGATGGGAAATTTTAGTTACTGGAAGATTCTTGACTACGAGTGCATGCCATTTTGAGGTCGATATTTCCATGACTATTGGTCATAAAAAAGGGAATGCAAAAACTTAGCTTCCAATGACACCCATAAAGGAGGGTAGTGAAAGCAGCCAAAGGAAGCTCCACTTTCAACAAATTATCATAGATTATTATCTTAATCTTTGTTGGACATGTGTTGTATAACTTGTATTCCTTGTAGATTCCTGAGCAAAGGGGGTCCTAGGGGACAGATTAGCCCCTCGGTTCAGTTAGGGGGCAGGTCTGTCCCCCTCGGTTCGGTTAGGGGGCAGGGGCCAGCCCCCAGAAGAAATTTTTGGTTTATTGAAAATTTTGGGTCTATTTTTGTTCTGTTTTGAGCGGTTTTCGACCAATGGTTTTTCAGTCCATTGTAAACTAATTTTGGTTAAGGAATTTTCAGTCCATTGTAAACCAAGGAATTGGTGTTGTAATCTAATCCAGGCTAATGGATTAAGGATTTGGATGCTATGATATGCTATTGTAAATAGCAAATATAATACAATGAAATAGAGAGTGGAAAAACTCTTAGGAATGCTAGTTTTCTAAGTTTTGGGTTTCCAGGGTAAATGATTGTGTAATGTGTGTGAGAACTATTATTGATTCTTGCGTTTAAAATTTTGTTTAGTATTTTTTTTCTTAAACAGGTTTATTAGAACTCGTCGATCTTCAACAAATAAAGGGAATGTGGTTCTAGGTACAAACTTTTCTCCCAAATTTCATCTAAATTGGACTTTAGAATGAAAAGAAGTCTAACTCACTCCAAAGTTACAATACCAACAACAAGAAGGAGGTGTTAGTCGCCTTTGTTACAATGTATTCGAAAGAGAAAATTGTCGGTGGAAGCCCTTGGGATTGGTCTAGAGAGCAAGAATCCCAAAATAGAAGTACGAGGGACAACCCTCTCCATCAGTAGAATTGATTAGATTGAATAAACAAATCCATAGGGAAAGATGCAAGATAATCCCACTTTCTTAGATGAAACGATCAATCGAGGAATACATAACGTCAACCCAAGTAGAACAGACTTGAAAACACAACTTTCAGTAGGTGGGAAATGCCATGTGTGGGCTATAAGGAGAAGAGAAATTGAAGGAAGCGACCAAAGATACATCATTGTAGAGAAAAGCTAGAGAAGAAATGGAAACTAGTAACCAAACAACTATACGTTGGGGCATTAGAAACAAAGCAACGTATCACCAACACATCAAAAATAGTATCATTGAACATTAGGGGTTTAGGGTTTTCTCAAAGAAAGATTATATCTTTTTACAATTAACAATGTTGTGTGGTGATTATAATTTACAAGCCATATTCAAATCATGCTTACAAAGTTGGGAATTCAAATTCTTGATATCAATTATGAAGTCGGTGTAACACCTGACAACTTAAAAGTTAAAAGAAGGGTTTTGACAAAGGAACTATCCCGAGTTAAACTCCATGCCGGTCTCTTTGTTCTTTTAGGAGTTCAAAAGGGATATTTCCTTTATAAATGTTTATGGGCTTGCACACAATAGATTTGATTTCTGGGAGTTCTGGTGTAATAATAAATATACTTGGCATGAATGAAGACATTATCATCGGAGGGGATGCAAACCTGACATTATATCCTTCTGAAAGAAAAGGAGGTAGCAAATCATCAGAAGATGAGCTTAGCAACTTCCTCCTAGATTTCATGGAGACATCTTCACATGGTTAACTAGGAGAAAAGGTGAAGAAACTACTTTCTCCATGCTAAATCGATTCTGAGTATTGAAGAAATTAGTAGCTTCTGTTAATAATTCCAAAGCTGAAAATATAAGAGGGAATAAGCTATCATCTCCTTCACTCCCCCAATACACTTTAAATTAAATCTGCCATGGATGCAGGAAGAGACCTTTTTCAATACCTTTAAGAAGGTGTGGACAACTTTTGGTGCTTATAGGAATCTAACTGCAATGCAACGTCTACACATATATATGAGGATGGTCAAGAACAAATCAATGACCTGGGCTAAAGAAAAAATTGGTGACAGCAATTTATGATTAAGGTTGGTGGAGGACTCCGTAGAGGATTTCCAAACGAGACATGAATGGTGAATCTAGTGAAGAAGTGCTGGCAGGGGACTTAAGCAATTAAGGATGGTGGAGGACTCCGTAGAAGATTTCCAAACGAGACATGAATGGTGAATCTATTGAAGAAGTGCTGGCAGGGGACTTAAGCAATGAACACGATGGCTTGGGAAGAAGCAAAATGGAAGGCAAAATGCAGGTATTATGGCTACATGCAGGAAATTATATACAAAACAAATTCACCACCCCACACTGGCTCGAAGGGCTACAAAGTTCAAACACTATATGGTCTATCAAGAACAGGGTTGGAAGAATTTGTGGATTCTTTGAGTCTAGCAAATGTTGTTATCACCCATTTCACAGGCACTCTTGCAGAGCTAAGCAAGCATAGCTAAGGATTGGAGCAGCCTTCAACAATATATCTCTATTTGGAAAGGCCATTTCTGATCAACAAAATAAGGAGTTATTTTTCCCGGTCATGGAGAAAGTGACCAAAGAGGTCACGAAACTTTTCAGCTGCAAAACACTCTAGGTCTAGATGGCCTCCCTATTCAGTTCCTTACAGGAAGTTGGGACATGGTAAAAATGGAAGTGATAAGGGAAATTGAATAATACCACCCCTTTGGTAAGACATTTCAAGCTTTTAACTGCAATTTCATTGTTACTTAGCCAAACAATTTTGACCATTTGAAACATATTTCCCAATGTAACGACATATACAAAATTAATTCAAACGCGACATATTCTACACAGAAATTGTTATTGTCCAATATTATTTCAAATGAACAAATGGGCTTTATAGAGAGCCGTTAAATCTTTGAGTCCATTGCCATATCGGAAGAAGCCCTTCACATTGCTCAAAAAGGCAAAAAGAACGCTTTTTTGTTGTTGGTAAAATCAACATATCAAAAGTTCATCACAGGGTGGGTTGGTTGTTTTTAAGGTTATTACATATGTAGACAGGTCACAACATGAACTTAATCAGCTGGATAACAACATGATATGTATCTGTATCCTATGCAGTGTTGATCAATGTGTCTACATCCTCTTTCTTCACACCATCATGGGGTTTCAGATGGGGATGCCATTTATCCCCATGGTTATTTCTATCAGTTGCTAAAGCTTGAGAAAACTGAATATCAAGGACAAACTGAGGAAAAAAATAAATTGATAGGTGCCATGTCAGGGTAGAGGTGGTTTTCTTCCATATTCATTTTGTGGATGACCTCCTCCTAATTGGCAAAGGATATACCGAGGTCTTGGGTATTTTCACAGAGAATGAAGTGAATCTGCAAAAATAGGCATTATTGTTCCACCATATCAATTCCCAATCCAAAGAGAGAAGGGAATTCCTTCCCTTTCATATCTAATTGGGATGAAGGTTTCAAATATTTGGGCTTCCATATAAAACTATTGGGATGAAGGTTTCAAATATTTGGGCTTCCATATAAAACTATTGAAGTATAAATCATGATAAGCAGAGATGCACTTCCTTAGAAAACAGAACCTACAGCTAATCTGAAAATTACTAAACCCCTTTCAAAGCTTTGGATTTGATGAAACTTTGAATCTGCTAAAACTTGTCTGAAAATCTCAAAATTGCAGACACTACATTCATTGAACTATGAACTAGGTCAAAACAGACTGATAATTACTAAATCTGCATAAACAGAATTATGTTTACATTCTATGTACTAGGTTAGAAGTGACTCAAAACAGCACACTGGTAATGACTAAATCTGCATAAACAGGACTTTTAAAAATATGGGACAACAAGGTAAATCTGTAATTTCAATCATATATCTCTTTATTACCTTGAAATAAAGAAATTACATCAGAAACTCGTTTATCTTGAGCAACTACACCTAAAAACTTCCAGAAGTTACCCTATATCTCTTTTATAGACTAAGAGGATACTAGGCTTTAAAATAAATCAATGGTGCATTGTTACGTGGTACCAGTACTAGTGCACTTGCAGATGTGCCCCAGAGGGAGAGGGTCATTTTTTCCTGATCAAGAGGGGTGTTATCCAACGTTTTCTGAGTGGGGGTTATGGCTAGACCCTTTGGTTTTTTCCCTAGCAATACTATGGCTTAGTGGCATAGCTGACTATCTCATGAAAGGGCTTGAAGCCCTGAGGTTGGTGTCCGGGGCTTCTAGGGGTGGGTCATTGGGTCACATGACCCCCATCTTGATTTATCATTCCAGTGGCACACCTTTCAGCACTGAGGCATATGTCTCTCCTCCAGGTCAACTTCCACACCGTCCTGGTCCTCCAGTTCACCATCGCCCTCTCTCCTTGGGCTCCTCTTGATGATGACATCATCCTCTAGGCCAGGTTGCAGTGCTTGATTAGGGGGGGGGGCGTTGAGGTATTTTCACTACTGTTGGGGTTAGATGGGGCATGACGACCCCCCTCCACATTCTGGCCTTCAAAACGGAGTGATATGCTTACTTTTAGCTATTTTAGTCATGTGGGTAAATTCTGGGAAAATACCCAAAATTACCTACAAATTTGATTATTTTATATTATTTTTGTTTAAATTACCTACAGATTTGATTATTTTATATTATTTTTGTTTTAATTTTAAGTTGACATTTTATAATTTCAAATTGACATTTTAAAGGCATGTCGGCCTTGATATTTTTATATTTTTCATAAAGTGAGTGTGAGAAAAAATAAATACACTTCTCCTCACTTCATTTTAACATAACAACTTATGGGATAAGACACTATGCTACTTTTTTATCCTTTTTAGGGCTCTTGGAATAATACACACCTCTTGAGGATGGATGTATTTTCCGGTTTGGAGGCAATCTTTTGAAGTTATCTTTTGTTCTTGGTCTTTGCTAAGGTGATGCTAGAGTTGTTTGCTTAACACATGCACAAGGAGGTATCTAAGTTTATTCTCTTGATTTCTCTTTGTTAAATGTTGAATGTGATGTTTGTTTTAAGGTTGAATGGTAGCCATTAATGCTGCATTTTGTCTAAGCTAGGTCATTTTTAGCCATTTAGTTACCTTAGCATTGTGAAGGACCTTCTCTAGAAGGAGTCCTTTGAAGCTTGAGCTTTAGGTCTCCAAGTTTTTCCCTAACTAGGCCTCCTTTAATCAACCCTTGTGGTTGTTAGGGAAAGCCCTAGTTGGCCAAACTTTGCAAGTACCATCTCAAGAGGAAGACCATCTTCCTTGATGCTCTAGGGTTAGGTAAAACCTTAAAACCCGAAGTTTGTCCATTTTCTCTACATCAAACCCTAGTTTGTATTTTTTGTAAATATTATTGCTAGGCTAAACTTGTATTTTCATGTGTAAATTTGCATTGCATTTTCATGGTAGAATTAAGGTTATAATTAGGACTTTATGACAAAACCCCTACAAATTTAAAAAAAAAAATTTACTATTTTTGGCCTCCCTAAAATTTTGGCCCTTCCTCCTATAAATTTGGCCTGCCTTTCTTGTTCCTAAAAACCCTAGGGCGAAATTTTAGGAGCCCTCAAAATCCCAAAATTACAAAAAAATCCCAAAAAGCCTTAATTTTACATGTGTAAATATTATTTTGGGTTAAATTTGTGTTTATTGTTAATTAGGTCTGATTTTATCTTTTTGTACATAATTTTCCATAAAATAAAATTTAAAACCTAAATTCTGTACCAAAACCCTTGTTGCAGTCTGTTGTTTGCCCTAGCGGCCTCCTTCTTCTCTCTCACCTACCTTTGCTCCTTCCATTACACTCGCCTCTCCTTCCTCCATTTCCTCATACCTTCGCTCCCCTTCCTTTCTTGCTCCCCTTCCTTTCTTCATCGCTCCCCCCTTCCTTACCATTCTTCCCTTCCTCCCATCTTCCTACCTTCGCTGTCCCTCCTTCTTCTTCCTCTTTCCATTTACCTTCCCTTCTCTCCTTCGCTACCCCTCTTCTCCTCCTCGCTCCCCTTTCTTTTCCCCTTCTCTCCACCATCTTCACTCCTATCCTCATGCTCTGCTGTACTATCTCTGCTCCTCTCTGCAAAACCGCCACTGCAGGACAGCCCTGATACCTGTATACACATACAGTAAAAAAGGGGTTTAAACTTTAGTGTTAATAGGTGATTTTTGCAAGGTTATTTTGTATGCTAATTGGGATAAAGTATTGTGTAACTGAAAGCCTTGAAATCAACTCAAAATGAGGTCTGAAATTTACATAAAGCAGGACTAAATAGTCCATTACATACAACATGCTAAAAACTTGTTTTCAGTGGTTGATGAGAATGGTTTTGTAGTCTGCTACTGGTATTTCTGAGAATTGATGTTTTGAATGTCTTTATCATAAGCATATCTCTTAGCCTTATTGATTGTGAACTTGACATCTATTGGGAAAAACTTGCTGTTGATATATATTGCTACACATCTCTGCATGCAAATCTGAAAGCTGATTGTACGTACAGAGAAATTGGGAGTAACTTCATTTTTGTTTTTGCATCTATTTTAGCCTAACTGAAACACTTCTGCTATTTGCATGCACATATTTGATACAATGGTTATTATCTTTTCTATTGTGAATAACTTCATTTTTGTTTTTGCATCTATTTTAGCCTAACTGAAACACTTCTACTATTTGCATGCACATATTTGATGCACTGGTTATTATCTTTTCTATTGTTTGTGTTATTATATGGTTGCCTATTAACAAGGATATCTATTGTTGCATCGATGCTGCTATGACATAATGAGTACCTTTAATACTGCTGATATACTGCAGAAAATACCTTTATTACAGACCTGATATATTTATTTCTGGGTGACTTTTCTAAGGTGACGACATTGTGAGATCTTGCATTACAATTGGTTGGGTATGTTTATCATTAGTAGCATTGACTTTGTATTTTTGCCAATCTCTATTACTCTATCGAACGTTAAACACTAACAATTCCAGGACCATCTTATGATATGCAAGAGCAAGTTTGATATTACTAGAATGTTGATATATTTGGAAAACGAGATCTGATATAAGTCATAGAGGTGCTAGGATTCCAGAAGTGATCACATGATAAATGCTTATACATAATTCTTACGTCGTCAGACTCCTTAATTCTTAGCATTCCGATGTAATGTGTAGCTAATCCTTATTCTCACTGCTTTCTTTGCTCGTATAATATTGACAGAGAATTAGCTGCCTTGGAACTTTTTCATTTATTAAAAAATCATCAAAATAACAAAAATAATTAATTTATTATTTTCATATTTTTAGATACCATAATAAATATATTATTAAAAATTTAATGCAAATATTAAACCATATCTTTTATATTTATTTATTACATTTTAATATTATGTAACAATTCACAGATTTCCTCATCTATACATCTTTAAAGGACTAAGTCTGTGAACTATTTGGATTTTATATTCCAAACGTTAAGTTTGTTGTACGATTGAACATCTTAAATATTTTAAGAGATAAATTTACACATATTTAAAGGACTTTTATCCGCCAGCTTTTACTATTTATATTTTATATCTAAATATATCGCAAGCATTAAGATTTGTTGTATGAATGAACTTCTTAAACTATTTTACCAGAAAATGTCTTTAGTTATAAATGGACAGAAAGTTTAGTGTTCCTCTTGGCACAGAGACTACGATTGTTTGTGGGCATATCCAAGTGCAAACAAACTGTATTCAAAGGAACGTAATTACAGAACACTTAAGCTGTAGTTATTATGAAATAGAGCAAAAGAGAAACTTTAAAATATTATTTAGGAAAAGAGAACCATTATGGGCTTTCCACTGCATTCTTAAACTTGTATAAAGTTACCTTAGAATCTTGTCATTTTATCTCGCCCCCATTCCCTCTTCCAAATTCTTGGTGGACCCATCTTACCCTGCCAATCTATCCACAATTCCATATCTCATCAACATCTTTCTTGTATAGATTTATGCAGAAACAAAAGAATAGAACTGCAATTGATATGCCACAGATGAAAGCAGTAACTATGATGTCGATACAATTTTTTTTGTGAGATTTTGACTCTCGAGTCTTAAAATGACTAAGAACCAAACACTCAACACCTACAAATGCATGACTAAATATACCCCCTTCAAATAATACAAGCTAAAATAACAAATACCCTCCATACATTTCATACACCGTCTGCTATACTCTAAAACCAAAACCTGCAAACTCACTCTCCATGGGAGGAACGAAATGAGAAAAGGATGCAAAATTTTATGTAATATCAAGAGAAAGCCAATACCACTAGACAACGACAAGCCACAGAAACATTGTCAACTGAAAAAAAATGCATTTCAACACATCCTGTACAATGATGTATAAACCTGGACTCTCAGAAAAGCTGCACCAAAACACGAGGAACAAGTACTGACAAGATACAAATATGTACTTATGGGCAGCTCAAACCGTCCAACTGTAACAAATCACAAAAACATGGACTTTAGAGGTGTGAGTGTCAAGCCTTCATTAAAATAGTGAAATGCCATGCAATATTGCCAGTCTGTGACATTTGCCCAACTCTATAATCTATAATTAGCTGACAATATAATGCAGTTCAGAAACATCTAGATATGGGATATCCATCAAAACCCTCATAAACATGAAAAATTTGGACTAGGTTGAGTAGCATGTACACTATCCCCCTCTTCCCACCAGGTGAGCCGCAGGAAGAATAACTAACAAGAATTGACAAAATGCTAGACCAATACAAGAAAGAAGACACATTTTTTAATAAAATTTTACTTCTAAATGCAAGACTAGAAGTTACGAAATAGACCATAGGTAAGGGTTTTGCTCGAGCATTTCTAATCAAATACTATTCAAGTTATACCTGATAACAATATAGCAAAAATAGTGCAAAGAATGAAATTAGACTTTTATGGCCTGGATGTTTAACGCTGAAAACTGGTAAAGACAAACTAACGACATAAAACTTGTAATTCACCGCCACTGTATTTCAACACTTGGTTCAGTGGTACCTCTGAGCAGATTCATACATGTGCGAATTCCCGGATATGGTTCCCTCATATCATAGCCCTCATTTCTATTGTAAGAATGTGGAGGATTACCATAATACTGCAACAAAATTATAGGCTTTCCTCCAAGAAGGATGCATGGAGCACAAATCAAGCTAAAAACTATTCATATATCTCTGGGTAGTTTTATAATATATCATGAGGAGATTTCTACATGATGGCCATAGTTTGATAGAACCTCGTTGCACCCAGATGAGCCATACTCAGTGCTCTACAGTCCAACAGTTCAGTATGTAGAAAATGAAGTCCAACCTTCCAATATGGAATATGGAGAAAATGTTGTTACTTAAGGTAATTTTACATTACCAAAAATAAAAAGTAATTAAAAAAATTCATGACTTTTATTTAATTTCTAAAATGGTAATAAGATATTAAATGCTTGTCATCCTTCCAGGATCAAGTAATAAATTGTGGGTGTAGTCTAAATATTCTAAGTTTTCTACTTTTTCCAATCATTTTTCTTTCATATTTTGTTTAGTCGGATTGGAAATCTTTACAAAATCTTAGAATCATATATATATTAGCTGTGGAAATTGCATAATTTAGATGCTATTAAATGGTGCTGAATCTATTTATGGATTCAAAATAACAATTTAACTGCTTCTAAACTAAACTAAACTGTGTAACTTAAATTATAAATAATTGTGTAAAATAAATTACATAATTAAAATTATATTATGTAACTGTAGATTGGGTGCTTAACCGAAAGGATCAATTATGGTGGACATAAGGATTATGTAACTGTAAATACTCTACTCTAATGTAATAAACCCTATGAAGTAAAGAAACAAGTGTCTTACTTTGCATGGGTTTGAGCCCTATCCTATGGAGTCATTCTGGAGTCAAGTTGTTTTCCCATTTCCTCATAGTATTCATTGACCTTCTCTTATTGGTTGGATATAGCTCAATCTCATGTTATCGACCATTGCTCTGAAGCATATTTTCTTTTTACAACTAACATTTCAATGAATGAATTCTTAAATGGATTTATTACATTAGAGATAGCTCAAACATTAACCAAACTTGGGATTTTTGTTAGCTAACGTAACTTTTAACCAACATTTTTACAACTACATTACCACAATACTATCTTGTAGCAACTCAATCATACTTAAATACAATCGTGTATTCATTTCTATTTCTTGTATAAAGACTTTGTTCAGTACCTTGATAACATGATATGTCGAAAACCCTTATTACAACCCATTTAGAAATCGAAAATTTGAACACTTGATTGGGTATGTTGAAAACAACATCAACCAACGTAGTCAACAAATTTTAAGCACTAGATGTTGCTTCTCATTTAAATGTTTTGGTCAAGAGTTGTATTTTATCAATATTATGCTTTGTCTAGAAATGTTCCTTATTTCCAAATATGCAACAACATCTCCTTCCCCAGCCGAATATAAACCCAATGAAAATCTAGTCACTGACCTTACTGTTGTGATGTTGATATTTCAAGGGAAAAGCACACCGCACAGTAAATAAGATTTAACTGCGTAGTAGATGAATATCTTCTTTCTCTTCACTTCGGACTTCGTCAATCATACAATAGGGAACCCCGAATTTTACTTCGTGAAACACTTGCTTCACTAAGAATTAACTGCGCAGATTAACTGTGCGGCGGTTAACTGCGCAGATTTCAACTTTTTACTATGCAGTTGAACTTCACAGTGATGCACAGTTAACTTCGCAATACTTTACTTTGCGGGCTTCACAAATACTTCGCGGATCACTTAAACAAACTTTATCATGAAATATATATTCTAAGGCATAACAACTAAAACATCTTATGCGAAGCTATGCGACATGCAAATTTCAACATTCTTGAGAATGAAACATAAAACTATAGACTTATGTATATTACAAAAGTTATGCGACATGCAAAATTCAACATTCTTGAGAATGAAACATAAAACTATAGACTTATGTATATTACCAAAGTAAATTGCGCAACACCTCAATACATAGAAATGAGTTTCTACTTTGATCTGTTACTTTCACAGAGCTTGGGCTCTCGATACAAACTTCACGAATCTTCACTTCTATTCTTCTCGTCTTCACATCTCTCTCTCAGTTTTTTAACTATTTGCTTCTACTTATAGAGATTCATAACAACCGATCAGGTCGCTTCACTTGGAAGCTACAGGATTCCATTAAACACTATAATTATTTTTACCTAAGAATTCTTGACATGCGAACTACTAACGCGGTTACATTAATACCAACTTGACATGCGCCGGACTGGCTGCAAACTTACTGACATACTGCCATTGCAGACTCTGCGCACTGACACAAAATGACTGACAGAGCCGACGCAGTAGATACGCGATCAGCTCATAAATACATATTTTCCAACACTCCTCCTTAATTATGAACGGATGGGGTCTTTAAACAAAAAATAAAATATTACAAAATGTTTCAGAGCAGAAACATGCTCTATGCATGACGAAGTTCACTGCGCAGAACTTACCACTCCCAAACAACTTCACAGAAATTAGAATGGGTCCTTTGCCAATGGTTTTGTAAATATGTCTGCTACCTAATCTTCAGACCTGTAAAATTCTAAACAGATTTCTTTATTGTTTATCAATTCTCTGAAAAAATAATACCTTGTGTTGATGTGCTTGGTTCTCTTGTGGAACACATGATTTTTTGACAGTGCGATAGTTGAATTGTTGTCGCAATAAATGACTGTGGGTTCTTGTTGGTTCTGCGATAGATCACTTAACATCCTCCTCATCCAAGCTGCTTGACAGGAAGCGCTTGTAGCTGTAACATACTCTGCTTCTGTTGAAGAAAGAGTTACTATGTGTTGTTTCTTTGAAACCCATGATACAACACCTGTTCCTAAATTAAATGTATTCCCAGATGTGTTTTTTCTATCATCTATGCTGCCTCCATTGTCATTGTCAGTGTATCCAATGAGTTTGAAATTTTCTGAGGTTGAATACAAAATACCAAAGTCTTTTGTTCAACTTATATACCTCAGAATTCTTTTACCTTCTTGCTAATGAGATTCTTTTGGTGACTCCATGAATCTTGAGATTAAACTGACTCCATACATGATGTTTGGCCTTGTTACTGTAAGATACATAAGGTTGCCAACAAGCCTTTTAAACAACGTAGGATATACATTGGATCCATCATCATCCTTGCTCAATTTCAAACCTGTTAGCACTGGTGTTGGAGTTGTCTTACAATTTAACATCTTAAATCTGTTCAAGACATCACTTGCATACTTTGACTAAGATATAAATATGTATTTTTCAGACTGTTGGACTTCAATACCTAGAAAATACTTAATAAGCTCCAAATTAGTCATTTCGAATTCACTTTCCATGACTGATCTAAATTCTTCTATGCCAAAATCACCAGTAAATATTAAGTCATCTACATACAGGCAGACAATTAGCTTATTACCTTACTGGTTTATTTTTGTGTACAGCGTTGGCTCACATTCACTTCTGTGAAATCCATTCTGAATGAGATAAGAGTCAATGTGACTGTACCAAGCTCTAAGAGCTTGCTTCAAACCATAGAGCACCTTTTTCAGCTTGTATACTTTGTGTCCTTGTCCTAGAGCTTCGTAGCCTTGTGGTTGCTCCACATATACTTCCTCCTCCAAATAACCATTTAAAAATGCAGATTTTACATCCATTTGGTAAACAGGCCATGCTTTATGTGCTGCGATAGCCAAAACTGTTCTGATAGTGTCCATTCGTGCTACAGGTGCAAAGGTTTCATTGAAGTCTATGCCAAGCTGCTGTGTGAATCATCTTGCTACCAATCTTGCCTTGTGCTTCTGCACATTTCCATCAGCATCTCGCATGGTCTTATAAATCCATTTCACACTTATCACATATTTGTCCTTAGGAACATCAACTAGTTCCCATGTTTGATTTTTCTCAATGCATTCTATTTTTTTATCCATGGCTTGTGCCCAAACTTTATTTTCTACAGCTTCTTCAAATGTTAGAGGATCATTAATTTGAGAAAATAATGCAAAAACCGAGAATGAATTAGGTGTACTAGTCTCATATATCTCACGCAGAGTTCTTGTCTTTACCAGAGTTGCTGGTGTCGAACTGTGCGAACTGCTTGATGGAGTTTGCTGCACACTTGGTGTGCTTGTCAGAGTTGCTTGAACTGCAACTTGTGTCGGAGTTCCTTGTACTGGAACATGCTGTGCAGTCCTGGGAGTAGTCGGAACTGCGCAGTTTTGATTCACATGCGGAGTCTCAACCACATCTTCTGTGATGTCATCATGTTCAACATGTGACACGATTTTAACATTCTTCTCACAGTTCCATTCCATGCTTCATTTTCGACAAACTGAACATTGCGACTAATAATAAATTTTCTTGCAACAGGATCATACAACTTGTATGCTTTTGTGTCTTCAGAATACCCAATAAAAATGCATTTTTGTCCTTTATTGTCTAATTTCCTTCTTAGCTGATCTAGAACATGTGCATATTACTTGATGTTGTAACCACTCTGCTTCTCCACGAGTGCCTTGAACTGCTGAAAAAAAATCAAACGCATTAGATTTATGTCTTAGAAAATATGCCCAAGTTTTTCTTGTGAAATCATCAATAAATGTGAGAAGATAAGTGCATCCTCCCATGGATGGTGTTTGCATCGGTCCAAAAATATCAGAGTGTACAATTTCAAGTGTTGTGCGAGCTTTGTATGACTTTCCAACTGGAAAAGTCTTTCTGTGTTGTTTTCCAAAAATACAACCTTCACAAATTCTCTCTGGCTTTTCAATCAGTGGAAATCTTTTCACCATGTCCTTCATGTGTAGTAGCTTCAGCCCACCAAAATTCAGATGTCCAAATTTGAAGTGCCATAACCAGGATTCATCATTTATTTCTATCTAAAATGTCATTGCATTGTCTTTTTCTTCAACTGCGTAGTGAATTTCTGCTTCTTTACTTTCTTCTTTGAATGCAATTCCAAAATTTTCATTCTGACTTCCATGAACAACTTGAGTTGTTTTTCCTTTTATGTTTGGCCTTATCCTCAAAAGAAACAAGCAATTGCTTGTCATCTGCATTTCGGCAATTAACTGATTGCTTGGATATATATCTTTGATCACACAATGTTTTCCTATCATGTGAACTCTATAACCTTTTTCTATCAGTTGTCCAATGCTCATCAAATTATGCTTTAAACCTTGAACATAATAAACATCAGGCATAAATTTATGCAACCCCTGTTTTGTTAGAATATCAACAATACCTTTATCCAAAACAGTGACTTGAATATTATTTCCAAGTGTGACATCAGTTTGAACTGATTTATCTAGACTATAAAATAGATTTAAATTACCAGTCATATGATTGCTACATCCTGAGTTTAAATACCATATGTCATTTGGACTTTCTTGGACAACATTGTATTCAAGTGGAGATGCACATGCTAAAAACAGTGAGTTGTTCGGTGTGCTGTTGTTGCTTGACTGTGTTTTGTTTTGTTTTCCTTGGTCATACTGCTTCTTCGTGCATTCATATGCGAAATGTCCATACTTCTTACAGTAATGACATTGAATTTTTTATTTATCATACCTTTGTCCACTTGGCTGAGTGGGAGTTTGATTCTGACCTCTTCTAACGACATGTGCAGGGTTGTTGTTGCGACCTCCTCTGAAAGAACTTCGTCCTCTGCCTCTAGAGTTTGATCTTCCTTTGCCTCTTCCACGACTTATGGATGACTGTGCTGTGAATGCACCTTCCAATGATGTATCTGAACCGTTGATTCTATGTTCATGATTGAGTAATGAGGTTTTCAATTCATCAATAATAAATTGGGACAGATCTTTGTTTTCCTCCAGAGTCACAACTAAAGATTCAAATTTCTTTGGAAGAATTCTAAGAACTTTTTCAACAACTCTTTGGTCACCTAAATTTTCTCCATGAGACTTTATTTAATTAACCATACCAATAACATGAGTATAGAATGAGTCTACTGACTATGTATCTTTCATTGACAAAGATTCAAAATCTCTTCTAAGAATTTGAAGTTTCGTAGTCTTTACCTTGTTTAAGCCTTGATAGGAAGTTTCCAGTGTGTTCCACGCTTCCTTAGCTGACTACGTTGCTGCTACTCTTGCGAGTATGGATTCATGTGTCGCTTGATGTATGTGGAACAACACCTTTCCATCTTTCTTCCTTTGTTCCTTCAAGACATCCTTCTTAACTTGTGTGAGATTGTTAGATTTCTATATGCTGTCAGATCTGTTGGTTCTGCATAACCATTCTGGACTATTTTCCATACATCTTGACCTCTAAACAAAGCTTTCATAGTTAGAGACCAATATTCATAATTTTTTCCTGAAAAGATTGGAGTTTGCAAATTACCAAAAGTGGAAGCCATACTTAATCGCTCTTCCCTTATAAATAGAATTCCTACTTTCCATAAACCAGGCTCTGATACCAGATTAAGGGAAAATCATGCCGCGAAGTAAATAAAGTTTAACTAAGTAGTAGATGAATATCTTCTTTTTCTTCGCTTCGGATTTCGTCGATCATACAATAGGGAACCCCAACTTTTACTTCGTGGAACACTTGCTTCACTAAGAATTAACTGCGAGGCGATTAACTGTGCGACGGTTAACTACGCAAATTTCAACTTTTTACTGCGCAGTTGAACTTCCCAGTGATGCGCAGTTAACTTCGCAATACTTTACTTTGCGGACTTCACAAATACTTCGTGGATCACTTAAACAAACTTTATCATGAAATATATTTTTTAAGGCATAACAACTAAAACATCTTATGCGAAGTTACTCCTCGTTAAAATAGAACTTTCACTGTAGTGAACTATTTGTAAATCTTGATTTCTTTTACTGAGCGTAAATGTAAACAACATTCACACAAGTAGATTTGGAGAAGATATGCGACATGCAAAATTCAACATTCTTGAGAATGAAACATAAAACTATAGACTTATGTATATTACCAAAGTAAACTGCGCAACACCTCAATACATAGAAATGAGTTTCTACTTTGATCTTTTACTTTCACAGAGCTTGGGCTCTCGATACAAACTTCACAAATCTTCACTTCTATTCTTCTCCTCTTCACATCTCTCTCTCATTTTTTTAACTATTTGCTTCTACTTATAGAGATTCATAACAACTGATCAGATCGCTTCACTTGGAAGCTATAGGATTGCATTAAACACTGTAATTAATTTTTACCTAATAATTCTTGACATGCGAACTGCTAATGTGGTTACATTAATACAAACTTGACGTGAGCCTGATTAGCTGTGAACTTACTTACAAACTGCCATTGCAGACTCTGTGCACTGACACAAAACGACTGACAGGGTGACTGACAGAGCTGACGCAATAGATACACGATCAGCTCATAAATACATATTTTCCAACAATATTGCATATGCACGAATGCACTCAAACTGCAATCGTGAAATTGCTTAAGGAATATTTTGGAGTTCTTGGGCTTGGAGGCACTGTGGCTTTGACAAATAACTCAGTGAGTGATCCTGCTACACTTCTCTAAGGCACACTGGATCATTTATTCTCTAAGGCATACTGGATCATTTATTCACATTTTATGAAGACATGGCTAATAGATTCTGATTGTATACATTTTTTTTCTTGTTTTGTTATTTGTTGTGCAACCCAAATCTAAGATCATATAAGTAGAGTTGTCTTTCTATTCTACAAAATCTACCACCGGTGTCATTTACTTTGATGAAAACAATAGAACCACATTTGGATGAATATTACTTGCTAGACTTGGAGAACACAATGGTGGAAATTGGTTTTACTCATGTTCAGTTTGTCCTTACTGACCCAAGACACATAACCGTAATTGGTTCTGTACAAGTGATCACTATCCAATTTTTTTTTTAAATATGGACTTTCCAATTAATGAAAATGATAGTATGTGGGTTAAAGGTATTGATTGTACCTACAATATTAACGTTGTATTCTTATAATCTAGATGACCAATTCATAACAATGTAGTTCTTCCGAGAAGGATGGTTTATATTGTGAAAGAATGGACATATTTGAACCAACAGAAGTTGCTCTTAGACATACCAGCAAGGATGGACAATCTATATGGACGTAAATGAGTTTATTTTTCTTCTCAATAGTTGGCTCTTCTGAACAATGATACTCAATACATAAACATGATCAATACTAGTCTAGATTGTTGAAGAAGCATTGGAGTTCTTGGTCATGGAGACTAATAACATCCATAATCTAGCTAGGCCAATGAGGCGATCCCCATCAATGTAAGAACTCTATACTTTCAGGAATAGAAATGCATCCTGAGATATGAGTCACATGGGGCTACACATGCTGAGAAAAAGATCTCCCATGTATATGATTTATTGCCTCATTCTACATAAATATGGGTGTGGTCTAAGAAAGGCACTTACTCTATAACAAGATATATGGGTTCAAACCCCATCACCCACCATAATATTTTAATTGTTTAATAGATCGGATATGTTAGGTGGCTTTGACCCTTAAGGCCTTTCAGTATTTCAACCTTGGTTTGACACCAAACGTAATAAACCAAATAGAAGATTTATAACCCTACTTAAATGGAAAATTTAACAAGAAAAACTTCATAAAGAACTAATCTATCAAGTTCTATAGAACAATTGAATTACTCTTAGTAAACTAGCATAAATTAAAGTGTATTGCAATAAGAAGAATCACTACTTACCTAATCAATGGCCAACTTTACAAATTTGAATGTAGTCCTTGCTAGACTAAGTGAGACCCTAACTCTTTTCGTTATTTCTCGATTGGAGTCCTCACCTCTTGGTCTTGCACCATTTTTATTGTAAAATTCCATGTTTTACTCAATTTTTTTAATTTTGCATGCATGAAACACTTGTCACCCATGCACTTAACTTAAATTACAAGTGCACATTTTCCTTTTTATTTTTACATATTACATGACCTTTTACTACTACCATATACTATTAAACTTATTCTAATGTCTAAGATTGGGGTGTTACATTTCTTAGAATTCCAATTGTCAATGCATCATTGTTTGTGCCCAAGTTTCTTCATATTCTTTCACTTCTTTCATTGAAATCTTCTATTATCTTGTCAAATTTTGCCTCTTACTACACTTCATCAAAAGTCTATCTTTTGCTTCTTTTTCTTTCTTCAGTTGTCCTTGTTGTCTACTTATTATGTGGCATTGGGTTTACTTCTTCTTCTTTCTTCTTCTTGTAACACTCCAACCTTATTAAAGATATTTAATCAATGACATTAGTCTAAGTATGATTAGCATATGGTATTAGTAAAAGGCCATTTAATATATAAAAATAAAAATGGAATATGTGCATTGTAATTAAAATTTAGATTAGTTATTAAGTGATTTTGATTCATCTTAGATTGGTATTAAGTGAATGGATGACAAGTGCCATCCATGCAAAATCAAGAAATTGATTAAAATTAGAAAATTATAATTAATGGTTTAATGGTTTGAATTATTTCCTTATCGTCTCTTTGTGTGGTTCTAATTCCCTTTTAAAAACAAAGAATATGTTAGAGACATTACTTAAATTTTGCTAGATGTATGAGTGAGCATATTAGAATTGCTAATTGATTATTTATGACGTTAATGAATCTCAGTGTCAATAGGAATGTGATAAAAAAAATTTATAAAATTAATCAAATTATCTACTATTGAACTAGGATTAAAATCTGTTTAATGAAAATATCCCTTAAACTTATTGTATCTTTTTATTATGTACTTAAATAAATTTTGATTGTTGGAGGAATATCAAGGTTCAACAAGAAAACTTGTGGTCTTAGCTTGGAAAAGTTAATTGATGCACCATGATCATGGTTTTACATATTTTGATAGTACTGAAATCAACTTTCACTATGGATTTACAAAGGTTTCATTACATAACCAAGATATTTTGACTCATATTTGGACTTTCCTTTGAATTTACTTTGGTTCAAAATTCTTAATTTCAATTCAACTTTAGTTATATCTTTGAATGGACCTGATCTTTACTTAAGTTTTTATTTTGACAATTTCTATGGATTTCACTAACTCTAACTCTTATATCAACATACTCTTAAACATATCTCTCAACATTGACACGATCTTCCCATTGCTATTCATTTCTCACTTGACTAAGAAAAAAGTGTAAAAGACTTTGTTACATTACCATGATCTTTGGATCTGTGGAATCCATATGAATACCCATTTACAAAAGTTTTCCCATCTTTGAGAAGTTCATTACAGATAAATAAAAAATGATGTTGTCATTTTATAAGTTGCAAAGAGATTCAATAAAACTCGTATCGAGACACTTCTTTAATTCATGATTAAGAGTTAATCAATAATATAAAGAACTAATATTCTTGTGCCATTAGTCATTCCATTAGATTCAAACAAAAAAAAATGCCTATACCTTGAACGTTGTGTTTAGACTTTTTCCAATCTGTTGGTGTCATGGAGTAGATCTCCTCTTGACTATGAGAATGCCTTCTTAAGAACGTTTGTGTCATGGAGTAGATTTCCTCTTGACTATGAAAATTCCTTCTTCTTCCTTATACTAGCCTTCATTCCATAGTGCCACACCTTTGCTTTCCAGTTATCATTTGTTCACATGGATTGTTGAACTTCTTCTCTAATTACAAGCTTCCATCCTTGTCTTTGTATCCATGTGCTTCATGTTTTGGTTGCACTTTATCTTATCCATTATTAACTACTACTTGTAAATATTATGATTTCTCAAACAATTAGTTATTTAGTGGTCCACACATTATTCTTTATTATGTGGTAAGAAGGCATAAATACAATTAATACGGACAATGCCACTTAAAACATTCTCACATGCTCCATTGAATTTTTGACCCTCACTGGAATGCATGGTTCTAAACATGTATTTGTAGTAGACAAAACAACTTCCATGCTCAGATATATCACAAGCTCTAATAATGATGAAACTCCATAAAAAATAAATATCCAATTGAGTAATGATAATCATAATATTTAGATCATGTCAATGTCTTCCTTCACAACGATTCACCGGCTACCAATAGTACAGTGAGTGCATCCTCCTAAATTTAAATTTGGTTTGAGTGATCTTCTCTACAATGTGTATTTACTCTTTTTCTTGCTAGGAATCCTCATTTATCCTTACAATCAATCCTCTCTTTTGAATTCATTTATCTGACTCCTCTCTCTCAATAAAAAAAACCATGTATCGAATGCTTGCAAGGAAATGGATCGGTGATCAATACATGCACACAACCACTATCTACCATTCGATATGTATGTAGTAGGAGAGATGATAAATTCTATCATTAAAACCATTAAATTGAACACTTCCTGCAAGACCTTCTCTCATATGAAGCCTATAAGATAGAGCACTTGGAGTGGTTTACTTTATTGGAGTTTTGAAATTTGCAACAGATTTACGAAGATATTTATTCAACCTTTGTGTATTAATGCAATGAATAATAATGGAGCATACTAAAATTTATAAATAATGTATACCATCTCTAACACAGAAAGAGTGATCGAGTTAATATTTCATGTGTGATATGCCATATGGAGGAAGCACACAACTTTCTCTGTATCCAACTTTTTGTATATCCATGTTATATCCATGTTCTCATGCTTTGTGTGCTCTTCAAAATTCTATCTTTAAGAAACCTTGCTATGATAACAAATGCCAGGATTATGAATCAATGACAAATAAACTCAAAACTATATCAAGCAAGGGACACAAGGATTTTACACTCAAGAAACCCTTGAAGGGTAATTTCATTCAATCAACCCATTCTTGTGTGTGTTTCTATTGTATAATTGGTCCCTTTATATAACAATAGGTGACCATAAAATCTATGTCATAGTTAAGATATTTAGTTCACCCATATCCTTAACTATATCCCACAATATCTCCATAAATCACTCAAATTGATCCTATGAGATCCTCATCCCTAACCTCTATCAATGTCATGATACTTGAATCATATGTACACTTTTATGCATAATCTTAGTCATCAACATATTACAATGCATTGATTGAATATCGCTTGTAGGAGTTAATTCTTCACTACAATCCTTCAACCAACCAATTCCTAAACGATTATGAAATATACACAATGAAAATTTTAAAAACTCAAGTAATTGATTTCAAAGCTATTTCCCAATCTCACATTCTTCAACTAAACTTGCAAGACAATCTAGCAATAAGGCACATGCGCATATTACATTTTCATTAGAATATTTTTCTCACTGTCAAAACTTCATGCAACCACACTTCTTATACAAATACTCAACAATAATGATGTAAAACTGTAATGTCCCCTTTTAGAAATTTATTAAAATGGTGAAAATTTCAATTTTTCCACTAGTTCGACCTTTAACTAGTATTGGTTTCTTGGTCTCCAGATGGCTCCAAATGCTCCCAAATTGTCATAGAAGGTGTATGGATGGTATTGGGACATGTTTATGAGGTTCATGGATGCTTTAGAGTCTTCAAAAGGCTTCCGCAACTCTCCTTTGAATTATGTCCAAGGTAGGGGATTTGACTAGCAATTTGGGGTTCAATTCCCTCTTGGGTAGGTGCTGGAGATGGCTCTCCAAAAGCTATTGGACCCTCTCGAATTTCAGAAAAGAAGTAGGGGATATCTATGGGACATCAATATGTTCTCATATGCATCACCATTCATTTTATTAAGTCTTCTACAACCCTCTCAAATCAGATACAAAAATACTAGTTTCGACCTTGGGGGAAATGATAGGCAATCTTCTCCAAATGCTATGAATTGAACAATATGACTCCAAAATCCTATGCACTGAACATGAAACTTTTATAACACATTATTAAAAGTCCATACATCAGTGGTTCACTTGTCCATTCAAATATATCAATATATCATTGGCATACATCAACATAGTGGGGAAAATGGCACTATTTGCTCATTAATGAACATATTTACATAGTTCCACTTGGAATATTGACTTGAATCTATTATGAATATGAAGAAAAGAATGGGGCATTATAAGCTCCCCCAAAGAGAACAACATCTCACCAAGTGCGCCCCACCTCAAGGATCATGAATATGTTGAGAAAACTGGAAATGGTTGGAGAAACAAGCTGAACTAAAAGTGACCATGAGCTACCCTGTAGCTTGAATCTGCAACATAAGAATCCATTGAAGTTCCAAATTAAAGGTCTGAATGGCCTTTCCAATTACCAACTAGGATGAGAATATTTCACCCTCGAAATTGTTGCTAAGGCAAGTAGAGTAGCACTACACTAGCTCTCCTCTCAAATACAAATTCTGAAAATGATCAAAAATCCCTTATCTTACTTGATCTCTGTATTTTATAAACATCCTTATCCTTTTAAGGTTCGAATTCCATCCATTAACTCCAAGCCAATTCGAATTAAGAATGGATTCAAGATTTGCCACTTGTCTTCCACTTCCTAGCCTTCCACCTTCCACCAATTAGAGTAGGAATCTCTTGGGTTTGTCTAACTCCCATGAGAGCTCACTTGGAGGCTATTTTTAGGCCTGACATGTCATATTGGTCATATGTCAACAATCAGGTCTGAAATTTGTCATAGGTGTCATAACATCTTCATCATTGTTGTCATAGAGGTTAGGGAATCTAACCCAAGTGCCTAGGAACCTCTCCTTTGACTATTCCTCTTCCATGGGAGTTACACTTCCATCCCAATTCGACCTATGATGCATATTTCCAAGTGTATGAGCCTTCCAACTCATCCCAAGAACGTTGGACTTCTTATGGATTCAAATTGACAAGAGGAGGATGCCATGTGGCATAGAAAATCTAGCTTGTGTGGGTCTCACATCCTCCATGTGTCTTCATGATCAATTTCCAATTTGATTTTCCCTTGTATTTATTTATTTAGCTCCATTATTAAGTATTTATGACATTCTAATGTCCAAACATCAGTTATTAGCCCCCTTATTTCAAATTCCAATGTCTCCATCCAACCTAGGGAACTAGTAGGATTGGTGGAACTTTCCTGTTATGAATTTATTTGGATGGGGACATTACAGTCCTCCCCACCCAAGATTGCTTGCCCTCAAGCAATTTCATATTTGGATGCTGCAAAATTTGTTCTTCTTCCCATGTGGCATCTTCACTTGGTAGATCCTTCCATTGTAGCAAGTTCTCTTTACATTCATTCACATATTTTAGAACATATTCTTTTAGCCCTTTCCAAAAAAACCTTTTTCCTTAATTTCCTATAAGTTTTGAAGATCCCCGGATGGCCAGCTAGGGGGGAATCATGTGCTTCTTGCAAAATCTTGTACTTGAGTTTTGAATTTTGAACCAAATAAATTCTGCCTTTATAATATATCATCCCATTCAAAATCCTGTAGTTATCATCCCCTTTGACCCCATCTAACCTATCACAAGCAAAACTATCTTTGGCAGATTCAACCATTAGCATGTTTTTCCAATCTTTTGAAATGTCCATGAGAGAAAATGAAGGTCTTCTAGATAATGCATCTGCTACAATGTTATTCTTCCCTTTTACATATTCAATATCAAAATCAAAATATTGGATCTTACTTACCCACTTTTGTTTCCTTTCATTAAGATCCTTTTGGGTGAGGAAGTGCTTTAGACTATTGTGATCAGTTTTCACCACAAACTTGTTTCCCACCAAGTATTGTCTAAACTTGGCCAATGCATGCATGATGGCCAACATTTCTTTGTCATAGATGGAGTAAAGCTTCTCATGTGGCTGCAACTTTCTGCTCTCAAAGGCTATAGGGTGTTGATTTTTCTTTAGGACAACCCCTATCCCTTCACCTGAAGCATCACATTCCAAAACAAAAGGTTTAGAAAAATCAGGTAATGCAAGTACTAGACAACTACTCATTACCTCTTTCATATTTTGGAAGGCTTTTTCAACCTCTTCATCCCACTTGAAAGCATCTTTCTTGGTCAAATCGGTGAGTGGAGAAGTCAATTTGGAGAACCCTTTCACAAACTTCCTATAATAGGTGCATATTCCAATGAAGCCTCTTAATACTGTGATGTTTTTCAGTGTTGGCCATTCAAGGATAGCCCTTATTTTTTCCATGTGCACTTTCACACCTTCTTGTCGAATAATGTACGCAAGATACAAGAGTTCCTTCATCCCAAATTCACATTTAAACAACTTAGCAAACAAGGACTGTTCATGCAAAATTTTCAGCACAACCTCTACATGATGCAAATGCTCTTCCCAAGTTTTGTTGTAAATGAGAATGTCATCAAAGAAAACCAAAGCAAGCTTTCTAAACTGCTTGCAAAATATCTTATTCATGCATGCTTGGAATGTGGCTGGAGCATTATTTAATCCAAAAGGCATAACAAGAAACTCAAAGTGGCCATAGTGACATCTAAAAGCGGTCTTTTACACATTTTCTTCCTTCATTCGAAGTTGATGGTAACCTGTTCTAAGATCAATTTTGGAGAAATATTTTGCCCCAAAAAGCTCATCCATGAGCTCATCAATTCTAGGGATAGGATACCTATTCTTGATTGTCTTCTTGTTCAAAGCTCTAAAGTCTAAGCACATCCTTAAGGTTCCATCTTTTTTCTTCACCAACACTACTGAAGAGGCATAAGGGATAGAGCTTGGTCTAATGAGTCCCAACTCTAGGATTTCTTGGATGGCATTTTCAATTTCATCTTTGAATTTTTTTGGATTTCTATAGGGGGGTATTTGGATGGGTGAAGTACCGTCCTCCAAAACAATGTTGTGCTCAACCCCCCTATCAGGTGGTCTACCATGTGGAAGGTCTCCAAAACAAATTTCATACTTTTGTAGTAGTTCCTCTATCTCCTTTGGGTGTTCAACAACCTTTATGTTTGGCTTGGGAGATGTGATGAAACATTCAGCATCCCATTCTATGTCTCCATGCCTCAATATGGATCTCATACTGTGGGAGGTCACTACTTGATTCAGATAGGTGTGTTGCCCTCTCACAACCCTTAGTATTCCTTCCGAATCTTGGAATCTCATTTCAAGAATTTGATAGTTCACTGTATGCTCCCATATAGAGTACAACCATTTCACTCCCAAAACCACATTAGTATAAGCAACATCAACCACATAAAAGCTACCAGAAAAAGTGTAATTACCTATGGTGATTTGCAGCTTTGGAACCCATGTTTTGCACTCCATAGTGTTGTGACCTGGAATGATGACAGTGAAGCCATCGAATAGTTCAGTATAGTATATTCCTTCTCTCTACCATGTCTGCATAAATGAAGTTATGTGTGGCTCCCCCATTTACCAATACCGAGGTCCTTTGTCCTTGTACCACTCCCTTGCATCGAATAGTGTGATAACGAGGCACTACTGAAAGTACTGCCATCCTTGCTTTGTCAGGTGAAGGATGATTTTCTTCTTGTTTCGCTTCTTCTATTGTATCATATCCCTCTTCTTGATCTGAAATATGTCCTTCTTCCTCCATACCCCCTTCATACTCATCATTATCAGAAAATACTTCAATGTATTGTGCTTTTCCCTTAGTACATTTATGCCCTGGTACCCATGGTTGAAAGCATGTGTAACACAATTTACTTCTTCTAAGTTCTTCCCTGTTTAGTCCCTCTTTCTTACTCTTTTCAAATGCATCTATTTTCCAAGGCTTATTTTCAAATCTGAATTTGGAAGGGAAGTTAGGCTTGGGAGGAAACCTTGTCCTAGGTAGCACATTTTGTAGATCTCTTGTCAAGTTCATGGCATCCTTCAATGAATTTGGTTTGTGGGATCTAACTAAACCTTTTAAAGGTTCATACAAACCTTCAGTAAAGAGTAATACTAACCTCACCATAGATATATCAGCCACCTTAACTGATAATTTTTGGAATTCCAACATATACTCAGCAGGAGTTCCAACTTGCTTCAATTGGCTAGTTCTTTGAAAGGCAATTCTGGGTCTTTTTGCTCAAATATTTTTAATACCTTGTCAAAAAATTCTCCATATGTTTTAATCTTATCATGTCCCAAGGTTTTCAGACCATGGAAACACCAATCATTGGCTTCCCCTTCAAGATGCAAAATGGCCATTTTTAAAGCATCCTCTTCCACCATTGGATTCGGCTGAAAATACACATCTAGTTTTTGTACCCAAGTATTTGCAGAACTTTGAGACGAGCCATCAAATGTGGGAAGTGGCATTTTACTTATGGTATAATTCAATTCTCTATTTTGAAAAGGATTCCTATTACCTTCCCTCATTTTGATCTTGTTTGAGACAACAAAGTATTGATCAAATGGTAGGGTACTTCTGCAATCTTCACTCAATTTTTGCCATTCGATTAGAATCTCTTGCATATCATATGGAGTATTAATATTTTCTTTGGAATCAATAAATTTAGGTGTGGTGGGCCTTTTTGCTCTCTGAAATTCATGAGGTCTATTATGAGGTCCTGTCTTTGAGAAGATACCTTCACCCATTGCCTTCTTTTCCTCGAAATGTGAACTACGATTGCCTACTCTTTCCCCTTTGCTTCCAAGTTGGCTAGACAAAAATTTGAATCCTTTCATCATCTGTTTGTTCATGTATTCAAAGAGTGGTTTCATGAGTTTCCTAAACTCGTCACTATCATCTGAGGTTCCCTTCTCATCCCTAGCCACAGTTTCCTCAAAATGCACTTCTTTTCCTACTTCCTCCTCTTCAACAAAAGTACTTTTAGTTTCACTATCTAAGGGTGGTCCCTGAATTCTTGTCCTCATGAATATCAAACCACATCAGGTGCAAGGATCATGCTTTGATACCACTTGTAATGTCCCTTATTATAAATTTATTAAAATGGTGAAAATTTCAATTTTTCCACTAGTTCGACCTTTAACTAGTATTGGTTTCTTGGTCTCCAAATGGCTCCAAATGCTCCCAAATTGTCACAGAAGGTGTATGGATGGTATTAGGAAATTTTATGGGGTTCATGGATGATTTAGAGTCTTCAAAAGGTTTCTGCAACTCTCATTTGAATTCTAGCCAAGGTAGGGGATTTGATTGGCAATTTGGGGTTCAATTCCCTCTTGGGTAGGTGCTGGAGATGGCTCTCCAAAAGATATTGGACCCTCTCTAATTTCATAATAGAAGAAGGGGATATCTAGGGGACATAAATATGGTCTCATAAGAAGCACCATTCAGTTTATTAAGTCTGATACAACCCTCTCAAATCAGATACAAAAATACTAGTTTCGACCTTGGGGGAAATGATAGGCAATCTTCTCCAAATGCTATGAAATTGAACAATATGACTCCAAAATAATATGCACTGAACTTGAAACTTGTATAACACATTATTAACAGTCCATACATCATTAATGCATCAGTGGTTCACTTGTCCATTTGAATATATCAACATATCATTGGCATACATCAACATAGTGGGGAAAATGGCACCATTTGCTCATTAATGATCAGATTTACATAGTTCCACTTGGAATATCAACTTGAAGCTATTCTGAATATGAAGAACAACGCATTTAAATTAGATAATAAAATAATGGGGCATTAGAATCTCCCCCAAAGATAACAATAGCTTGCAAAGTGCGCCCCACCTCAAGGATCATGAATATGTTGAGAAAACTGGAAATGGTTGGAGAAACAAGCTGAACTAGAAGTGACCACGAGCTTCCCTGTAGCTTGCATCTGCAACATAAGACTCCATTGAAGCTCCAAATGAAAGGTATGAATGGCCTTTCCAATTACCAACTAGGATGGGAATCTTTCACCCTCGAAATTGGTGTTAAGGCAAGTAGAGTAGCACTCCACTAGCTCTCCTCTCAAATGCAAATTATGAAAATGATCAAAAATCCCTTCTCTTACTTGATCTCTTTATTTTATAAACATCCTTAGCCTTCTAAGGTTCAAATTCCATCCATTAACTCCAAGCCAATTCGAATTAGGGAGGGATTCAAGATTTGCCACTTGTCTTCCACTTCCTAGCCTTCCACCTTCCACTAATTCGAGTAGGAATCTCTTGGGATTCTCTAACTCCCATGAGCGCTCACTTGGAGGCTATTTTTAGGCCTGACATGTCATATTGGTCATATGTCAACAATCAGGTCTGAAATTTTTCATAGGTGTCATAGCATCTTCATCATTGTTGTCATAGAGGTTAGGGAATCTAGCCCAAGTGTCCAAGAACCTCTCCTTTGACTCTTCCTCTTCCATGGGAGTTACACTTCCATCGCAATTATACCTATGATGCATATTTCCAAGTGTATGATCCTTCCAACTCATCCCAAGAACGTTGGACTTCTTATAGATTCGAATTGACAAGAAGAGGATGCCATGTGGCATAGAAAATCTAGCTTGTGTGGGTCCCACATCCTCCATGTGTCTCTATGATCAATTGCCACTTTGATTTTCCCTTGTATTTATTTATTTATCTCCTTTATTAAATATTTATGACATTCTAGTTTCCAAACATCATTTATTAACCCCCTTATTTCAAATCCCAATGTCTCCATCCAACCTAGGGAACTAGTAGGATTGGTGGAACTTTCCTGTTATGAATTCATTTGGATGGGGACATTACAAAAACAATGAATATGCATCTACTCATAGAAACAAAAAAGAGGAAAAACTAAATATGAGCTATATTCAAAACAATTGTTGTCTCCGTTGAGAATAACAAAATGAATTATAAAATAAATGTTGCTCTCTTTCTGGTTTCATTCACCAACTAAACATTTAAACTCTCCTACACTTGAAGATCAATTTCTCTTCTTTTATTGAATATTTTGATGATTGCTTGTAATGGGAAAATGACCCTTAAGAAAAAGAAGGTTCCCTACACTAAAAGAGGTACGATGTCATTGCTACAGGGATGAGAATACTTCATCTAGAATAGGATCAATCTTTCTATTGGATTAGACTAGTTTCCATCTAGCAATGAAAATGAAACTAAGAATATTAGTGGTACTAAATGCATCATGGGTAGTTAGAAACAAGGCTTTTGTGAGGAAAATGCATTGTCTAAAGAGTGGGAGTGTTGCACATAAGTGAGAGGGATGAGGATTTGTTGCATACTAGTTGTGATGATCTATGTCAACCTTGTCATTACAAGAGACAATGAGAAACATTGAAGAATTCCCATCTCCAGTGATGGAGCTAGAGAGAGCTAGCCCAAGCTAAATGAAAAGTAGGGAATGAAGCTAACTATTGTTTGATGTATTTAAGAGACCAACATTCAACATGCAAAAGTAATTGAGTGTTACAAATAGAAAAAATAACTATCAAGAATAGAAACATCAAAAGATTGGGTTGGAGATTCAATGATGCAGGTCTCTAATATTGAAAGGTAGACAACATCCCAAGGTCAACGACTTTTCTCAAGGAGGGAAAATCATTGGCTTGGGATCTCAAGGGGGAAGATCACTCACTTGGGAAGACTAGTAGGTTCTGTAGTTAGTGATTTATCCTTCCTTGGGAAAATATTTGGCCTAGAGTGTTGTCTATCCTCGACAGTCAACAATTGGGTTTTCCTTTGGTGATACTTCAAGGAAAATGCCTTCTAATAAATGTATTTGTGAAGCCTCCCCAAAATCTCTCCCTTATTAATAATGAAGGTTTCTAACAGAGGAGGGTTGCCAAAAGTTTTAACAAATGTTTTATGTTTGGTTCCATTAAATAAATAATAACACACCATTACGCTTATAAAGGATACACATTAAAAATAGATGCGACATTTCATTATAAAATATATATTTATATATTCAAAAATTCAAAAAAAATCACTAGTGCATTTAACTAAATGTTGTTGTCCTAGTACACCATCATATAAGATGCATTGGAAAGTAGTGCACTATTGGACATATAACCCAATGCACTTTAACTACAAAGTGCACCCATTATGGACTTGAAATTTTGTTAACAAATATATATTTTTTATATTAAAAAATTCAAAAGAAACTAAGAGGTACATATAAATAAAGTTTAACGCTCTGGTGCACCATGATATAAGATGCACTGGTATGGTGTTCTATAAGACATATGCCCATGTGCTCTTTAAATGTAAAGCACTCTAATGATGGATGCAACATTTAATTATATCATACAAATTTTTTTATATTGAAAATTAAAAAAATCACAAGTTCATTTAACTAAATATCAAGGAATCGATTCCTTGATGTGCCATAAAACAAAGTTTGGAGTTCTTATAAAAATATAAGATCCAATTCTCTTTTAATATTAAACATTCAGAAGACCGACATAACACAACATTTAATTATAAAGTTTATCGTTTTTAGTAAAAATTTCAAAAAAACAAAAAAACTTATGTCTTTACTTAAACATTGATGCCGAGTATACCACCATATAACTTGTACCATTTACGGGTGCACTTAGAACACCTAAGTACCCAAAATAAAAAAAAAGTTTATAAATTTTGTTATAAAATATATATTTTATATCATTTTTATTTTAAATATATAATGATGCAATTAATTAGATCAATACACGCAGATGCACCATAACATAAGATGAACCGGCTTACGGTGCTCTTATAAATAAAAGTGGATCGGTTCAACTTATTATAAGGTGAGTTAGACTAGCGTAAAAAATATTGATTGTTTTCTTTACTTCCAAGGATCAAATAAAATAATGAAATAAAATGAAACTAAAAAAGTTAACTTGAACTAATGAAATAAGGGAAATAAAGTGTAAACCTTTTAAATGAAAGTCAACTTTAAAAAAGTGATGTTTTAAATTTAATTATTTATGAGAAGATAAAGTCTGAACTTTAGTGTAAAAAAACAGAATTTAAGCATAAGTGCTATGTCAATTAAGTATAAACATCGTAATCTTAAAACAACATAATTAATTGTTATGTTACAATTTTGCTTAATGGAATAATAAAATTTAAATTGTGAGTGATTATGTGAAATGAAATTTTCTGAATTAAATTTCTATGTTATGTTATATAGGATTGAAAACTAAAACCAGTGCTTAGTTTACTTTAGCAAAAAGGAAATAAGAAGATTAGATGTCTATAAAGCAAAGTTACCACAAAAATGGGACAAATTAAAATATATATATATATATATTTACAATCCTTTGATTTATAGTTTCTAAAAGAAAACATAAAACAAAAATTTACAAAGACTTTTTGAACCCATGAGAACATGCGGTTTTTGAGACCCTATGCTACTCTCAACCTCATTTACCAGAAACTTTTTGCTGAAGAAACACTCCAGAAATGGAAACTAGACGAAAAACATCGTTTTCTACTGTTGTTCTAGTTCTCGTTTTTAGGTGTGAGAAACCGTTTCGAGAGAAACCATCGAGAACACGGATTGTTTCTTCCTACGTTTTTCAGTTATCCACTCCTTTTGTTTCTGGCTATTATTGACACGGAATCCGTCGACAATTGGGTACAACAATTGGAATCCTATTACTCTGTGAATCAACTCTCGAAAGCCGACAATATCACCATTGCATCCTTAAAGATGTCAACATCTGTACACTGCTGGTGGGAGAACCTTTCGACAAAGATGGAGAAAAGCGGAGACCCCATCGACACATGGGATAAATTTGTCGAATATGTCTGAAAAAAAAAATTACCCGCTTAAATATCTTGAACAACAATATAAGAAGTGGCAGCAGCTAAGGCAATGGAAAGACCAACTAGTACAAAGTTACACCAACGAGTTCTATTGACTCATGGCTATACTTGGTGTCCAAGAAGAAGAGAAATTGCTTGTTTTGACGTACATCAGCGGATTGCCCCAGTACATTCAACAGGAGATGGAATTTTTTACTGTAAATACGCTTGCGGATGCATTCCACTATGCCAGCAAATTGGAAACCAAGCGGAAAGGGAAAGCACGCTTCGCGACAAAGCCGACATCAGGACAACCACTCGACAAGAAGGCACCAGCCGACTTCGACAAGTCGAAATATTCTCAGCGGACACTGCCAAAGCCAGATCACGGCAAAAATCCTTTTCAGAAGAGGGAACGTGGCAAACAACCACCTACCGGGAAATGGTGTGATTACCACCACTCATCTTGGCATGATACGTCTGAATGCAAAGCTCAGAAGACATTTTTTGGAAAAAGTATCGGCATCCAACGCGTTCGACAAGACGGTGGAAGAATCTGATCCTGACGCAACGACCCTTTTGACATCGACATCGACCACTCCAGCAGCCTCGACTATCGTTGACG
This sequence comes from Larix kaempferi, assembly GCA_027924585.1. Lineage (NCBI taxonomy): Eukaryota > Viridiplantae > Streptophyta > Pinopsida > Pinales > Pinaceae > Larix > Larix kaempferi. The sequence continues at coordinate 8,180,144 of BSBM01000444.1, forward strand.
AGGAGAAACAAGAGCGCCTGTTTCTGAAGAACTCATGAAGAAACTAGGCCTTTTCACCACTTCGCATCCTCGGCCTTACAACATCGGTTGGATGAAGGATGGACAGGAAACTACGGATCACCCGACAATGAAAACTCTCCTACACCATAAATCCTTTTGAAGATGAAGTACTCTGCGACGTGGTACTACTCTCAGTACCACGTTGCAGAGCCAGAAGAACTTTGTTTCTGAATATCTCGTGAAAAAACTAGGTCTTTTCACCACTTCGCATCCTCAGCCTTACAACATCGGTTGGATGAAGGATGGACAGGAAACTATGGATCACCCGACAATGAAAACTCTCCTACTTCATAAATCCTTTTGAAGATGAAGTACTCTGCGACGTGGTACTACTCTCAGCAGTCGGCGCCTTGTTTGGGAAACCTTACTTATGGGATCACCATGGAAGCTATCAGTCACAGCCTTAAAAGGTGATTGTCAAAATACGAAATCGATGGTACGGCATACCAGAACGACAACCTACACCAACGGTCTCAATGAAATATATACTAAACAGACAAAGAAGCTCATCAATCATGCTCATAAGTTTGCATTAATGATGATTAAACCACAACATTCTAGGAAGACCGCAGCGACGATTCAACTCACCGACCAGTGCAGCTCTCGGCAGAAGCAGTTGATCAAAATTTTTATCGATGAGTATCAGAGTTTATTCCAAGAGTCAGACGGAGTACCTCGACATTGCTAGGTAAAACACTCCATTGAACTTGCTCCCGATTCTTCTTTTCCTAACGCATCTGTTTACAAAAGATCCATTCTCGAAAATGAAGAGATTCACAGAAAAATCCAAGAATTGATCGACAAAGGTCATATCCTACCCAACTCCTCTCCTTGTGGAAGTCCATTCGTCCTCGTTTCGAAGAAGTACGGGGCTTGGCGCATGTGCATCGACTACCGGGCACTCAACAAAATTTTGGTAAAGAATCGCTACCCTCTGTCGCGGATAGACGAGCTCATCGACTGTCTGAAAGGTGCTAAATTATTTACTAAGCTCAACCTCAAGTCGAGATATCATCAGATTCCAATCAAGCTCGCAGATGTATGGAAAACTGCTTTCAAAACCAAGGAAGGATTGTTTGAATGGTTATTCATGCCTTTCGGCTTAACCAATGCACTTGTGACCTTCATACGATACATGGATAACATCCTTCGACCTTTCATTGGAAAATGGGTCATTTTCTACCTTCACGACATACTGATTTTCAGTCGAACATGGGAAGAACATGTCAGACAGCTTCGACAAGTCCTCGACACTCTCCAACAACACCGAATTTAGTTGAACATGGACAAATGTACCTTTGCAATGACTAGCATCAAATATTTGGGGTGTGTAATTGACTCTGCAGGAATTCACGTTGATCCATAAAAAGTACAAATCCTCAAATATCAGCCCATTCCTCAAAGCATTCAAGAACTAAGAAGTTTTCTTAATTTGGCGAATTTTTATCGACGATTCATACTTGGCTTCAGTCACATAGCCTGGCCCTTGAATCAGTTAATGAAGGAAAATGGGAAAATTTTCTTTAAATGGACACCGACACAACAAGAAGCTTTTGAACAGCTCAAGCACAAGCTCTGCACTGCACCAGTACCTAATTTGCATCAACCCTTTGAGATTGAGACGGACGCATCAAACTATGCCTTGGGTGCAGTGATCACTCAGTTTGGTCACCTAGTCACTTTTCATTCCGAAACTTTTAACGACACAGTTAGAAGATATTCGACGTACGAAAAAGAACTGTACGCCATTATGTAAGCTCTCAACCAATGGAGACATTACATCCTTGGCAAGGAAACGATCATCCTCACTGACCATAAGCCTCTACAGTTCGCTTCGACCCAGTGAAAACTACAAACAACTCGACAACTCAAGTGGATTAATTACCTACAACAATTCCAGTTGGTGATTAAGTATCGAAAAGGTAAAGATAACATCGCCGCCTATTGACTAATTTGACCACCCATTACTCTCTTGTTCACAGTGATGAGTATGTAGGGATACGACACGACCGCTTGGCCTCAATTGTATCAGGATGAAAATGACTTTTCAACAGTCTATCAACAACTACAGAACGACAAGTCGTCAACCTCCGTCTATTTCCTGAAAGACACCTTGCTATACAATCTTGGACAGCTTTGTGTACCGACCGGTGAGCATCGACATCAACTCATTTGGGATGCGCACTACAGCAAGATTGCAGGACATTTTGGAGTAGAAAAGATACTTGCTATTCTCTAGAAGTATTTATTTTAGCCTACACTTAAAACTAACGTCAACAAGTACATTCGATCATGCGTGGTTTGTGCCATTTCTAAACCACCTAATCGACGATAGGGATTGTACACACCATTACTAGTTCCTAGTCAACCATGGGAATATATTTCTATGGACTACTTCATGGGATATCCTATTACCAAACATCAGCATGACGCGATATTAGTAGTAGTCGACAGATTTTCCAAGATAACCATTCTCATTCCATGTAAGAAGACGACGACAGCGCAACAGACCGCTTAGCTCTTCTTTACACATGTTTGGAAACACTTTGGTTTACTGACAACCATTATTTCCGATCAAGATTCTAGATTCGTCAGAATCTTTTGGAAGACTCTCTGGAAGAAACTGGACACACGACTCTCATTGTCGACAGCTTTCCATCCTCAAACTGACGGACAGATGGAAGTTGTGAATCGCTTAGTAGTACAATTGCTTCGAATGTACAACCACAAGCATCGACGAACATGGGATGAAATTCTTCCATACATACAACACAACTACAATCGTGCTCAGCACAGTTCTATGGGCAAGATTCCATTTGAGATATGTTACGGATTTCAACCCTCAACGCCTATCGACTTGATCAGCTCCTCGACACAGTTGAACTCTGACACTGACTACAGTGAGCGGGAAGTTGATAAAGCCTTGAAGTTTCAAGATCATATTTGTGAAAGCTAAGGCCCGACATGACAAGCATCGTATTCCTCATTCATTCCAAATTGGGGATAAGGTCTGGTTACATCTCAAGAAGGAGCGCTTCACCGGTCCATACAAGAAGCTCAAACCTCTGCGATATGGTCTGTACAGTATTATTCGACAGATTGTAGAAAATGCTTTCCAGCTTGACATTCCTACATGCCTGGGTCTACATCCAGTATTCAATGTGGATATACTTCGACCATACCATGCACCATTTTTGGAACATAATGAATTACCGTTAGCATAACCCCAAAAAATCCATCCAGATGTTCAGGAGCCTCTTCCTTGCAACACCATTGTGGGATGACGAGTACGCCATACAAGGACAAACACAATTCCCTTGTTTCAGGTTTCTAAAGTTGGACAAATTCCCTCTCAAGGAAAGTGGTACTATGTTACTGAATTGACCAACAAGTTTCCTCACCTCTCCGAGCAAACAATGGGGACCATTTTTTCTGAAGGAAGGAGGTATGATCCACTCAGCAGTTAGCATTGTTGTCGAATTCTAACTTCGACTTTGACACAACTTCGACAAGTCTCGAATTTGACACGACTTCGACAACCTCAACAAATTCGACAAGTTCAACAACCTTAAACAGCTTGCGACGTCGGCATGCAGCGTCGACCTGCAACTATCAAACCACGGCAGATTGTCTCTCTGTCTTCCAGTCGACTGTAACGGTTGAACTTCCGAAACCGTTCTAACTTCTCTTGTAACTGAACGTGACAGGAAGGTACCTAATCGTCTCAACATTCTCTATATAAGCATGTAAAATATTGTAACATACATCTTATCTTATCTTGGACCCATCCAGTAATAGAGAATATCAGTTCGCATTCCTGCATATTGTTTGTTTGTATTTGTGTTTATCTATGTAGTGTATTCCTGCTTTGCTCATTCTCTTTCTTTAAGCTTCCACCATAACAGAGCCAACTCATTCAGTCGAACTATTGTCCCCCTCGTGCACCTGGGCGCGTGCGGATCAGTCTACATGTAGCGCGACTATCTTAAGGATATCCATGCGCAGCGTGGCAGAACCATCGTTCAGCTGTGCGGAACCAGCGCGTGGGATTTATACCACTCGGCAACGTAGGTAGCATGACTGACCACATAACAATCGCACTAAAACAGCGCGCGGCCAAAGCATTATTGTACCATGCTATAATACATTTTAAGCGCATTACAGTACATTTTATCTTGTAACATACATCTTATCTTATCTTGGACTCATCCAGTAATAGAGAAGATCAGCTCACATTCCTGCATATTGTTTGTGTGTATTTGTGTTTATCTACATAGTGTATTCTTGCTTTGCTCATTCTCTTTCTTTAAGCTTCCGCCACAACAGATCTGACTCATTCAGTCGAACTATTGTCCCCCTTGTGCACCTGGGCACGTGCGGATCAGTCTACATGTAGTGCGACTATCTTAAGGATATATGTGCGCAGCATGGCAGAACCGTCGTTCAGCCGTGCGGAACCAGCGCGTGGGATTTATACCACTCAGCAATGTAGGTAGCATGAATGACCACATAACAATCACGCTAAAACAGCGCACGGCCAAAGTGTTACTGTACTATGCTATAATACATTTTAAGTGCGGTACAGTACATTTTATCCGTGCTACAGAGGCGCACTAGACCTCATGCGATTTTTGGAAAATCTTGCGCAATGGTAGCGTAGGATTTCCCAAAAATATCGCAATACAACACGATATTTCCCGAAAATATCACGCTACCGCGTGAGATTGTCTCATAATCCCACACGATGGCCCTAAAATATCTAAAAAGGCCCCACAACCACCCAGGGACCCCTAACCCTAATTCTACCTGGATAGAATTGACAAGTGTAAGGTTAAGGCATACCTGGATCTCACTATTCATCGAAAGGTACCCCGCATCTCCCAGAATTGCTTAAAACACACTCTAGGAGGTCATCACAAGCAGTACAAATGATTTTGAAAAGTGGGCCCCACCCATATTTATAGTCATTTGACACAAATTTCTAACTGACCCCATAGACAAACCATAACTATGTTTCCCAAACCATTCACATCACCGCGATCAACGCTCTGTGCTCTCTGTCATGAATCCAACCAATTAAAATTCCCACTAGTTTCATTAGGATGCTAGTTTTACATCAGTACCCCACATGTACGAATCGTTTTGGTTATATGATTTCGACATTGTCAATACCTCGGTCATGTTCTTTACTACACTTGGGTATGTGCATCGTATGTGCAGGATCTCAACTAAGACAAGTTCGCAACCCTTTTTTATAAGAACAAGGTTCCATGCTTCATTAAATTGCGCAAAAATTCCCTACCCCAGTTATAACTTCGAAACTAGCATATAGACACTATTTACCCTTCATTTATAATGCATCTGCTAGTATTCCTTTTATTAACCATAGTGCCCCCATTCCCTACCTTGATATGCCATCAACATCATTTATGAGAATAGCATGTTCCCCCATGGGTCTGCACACCATTTCCATTCCAATCATCAATTAACACCCATGATGTCGACCCCCCACAAGTCCAAGGAGCCTGATATGACTTGAAAAAGCACTCATAGCTTATCATTTTATAATTGCACATTTACTCCACTCAGTAGGCACCATGAGCTTCCTCGGCTCACATTACGATAAATATTCACAAATCCCACTCATACCTCCATGAGCACTTCATTTGCAACAATCTTCTTCGTATCATAACCCCCACGAAGACACCGATAGGGCCCCACCCTCTGAATCAACCAATTCTATTTCATTTATCCCGTAGGCATATACTGCATAGCATTGATTCATGGGGAACCCGTCTTCACGTTTGCAACCTAACCCCCAATTCAACATTGGAAAGTGTCCCTCGATCCACTCAAAATCGTGGGGAATCCACCCATCATCAAATCGATCCCTCGACACACCCAAAACTGTGGGGACCCCGCCATTATTCTTTATGTACAAACAACCCCCCATTCATCTCATATTATGGGAACACCATATTATTTTGGAAGCAACCCATGGTCGCCTTTGATTGATGTATTTAAGTCTCCATATGCTCAACAATATTTATTTTTTCGATTACCATCACTCTTCATTTTGTGTCTCCATCAAATCCCTTTCATTTACATTTTGTCTCCATCTGTTTCAATTTATTCCATTCCGAAAGGAAAGATGCCATCCCCACTCCCTGTGTTTATACTGATCAAAGGAATGTGCCAATTCTGTCCGTCCACTAGTTGGTTGCAATATGGTCTCGGTCCTCAAGGTAAGACTCTCATCTTATCATGTACTTCAACTCGCATCGACGTCAAGATACTATATTCTGAGAGTTGCAGTAGTTGCAGTTGTACCTTGGGGTCCCTTTCAATCACTATAAGGGATCACCTCAAACTCAGTAGGGAGAGTCATTAGTGCTCCCTAACTAAGTGGTTTCCCCTATGCTCGACGTCAACACATCATTGAATAAGGGGGAAACGTACTTTTGAAGGTAGCAGTGTTCACATTTGGAAATCATGGTAGCAGTCTATTTGGTATATGGAATCCCTCAGGTAGATTCACATACCAATTCGGTCCCCCACCCCCATGGGCTTATCATGGTTACCAACAATTCTACTTATTCATCACTCCGCAGTAGTTCCTAGGTCATTCACTCAAACATGGATTGGAGCCAGCTTCATCCGTGTCGCAGTAATAGAGTAGATTTGACCCCCTGGTCCTCTCTCATTGTAAGCATTTTGACAACATTTCATGAGCATGGGTATGCCTGCCTCGTTTGTATAAAAAACAACTATTTACTACAGCTCCAATGGTCGTCACTAAAAATCTTCCCCCATGAGAGAACCCTATTTTTTCACATATGCTTTGTCCTACAGAACAAGAGAGAAATAGTTGAAAACATGATGCATTATTATCTCTATAGTACCCTCCGAACCTCATACATCAGGGGGCATCTGTTAATTCCTAAAAATTGCACACATGCGACATTTCGGTGATCTTCCAGTAAGGCGTCATCAAAATAAAGAATGCATCTCACCACAAGAATCCTCAACAGTTCCAAAATACAACATGAGTCCATAAGTGCCAAGAAACAGTCAAAATAAAGGGTAGCGCGGGTAATACACTGTTAACCCACGTTATAGCGTAGGTTATCTAAATAATGCCCATGCTACACCAGCGCAGCTATTCCTTCGATAGTTGTGCTACTGTAAAAACGATGGGACAACTAATTCCCTGTGGCGCATTGAAGGCTCAATCCTCTCCAAGGATCTGAATTCGGCTCCTCACACACTTGGTGGCATTAACTAGACCCCCTTGTGTACCTTGGAACTAGTTCATGGAGAAGATGAGTTCACATTTGGATCTATTTGTTTGTTGGCCACCTCTTGGCCTATAAAAGGAATCTATTGACATGCATTTTGTAGAGAGAAATGAAGAGCGAGGTTATGCTGTTGGATTTGAGTTGGAGCTTCCTCATAGCCCACCACTTCCTATCATTGTGAGCATTCCCAAGCTCCCTCGCCACCTTCCTTCAAGGGGAAAGATTTTATCTCCATTGTTCTACCATCTACTTAGAATTTAGTTTGGACAAGAAGGGCCTCCATAAGGGATATTGTCGGCTTCCCTTGAAGCCCACACCTCCTAGGTGTTGTACAGTTATACCATTGGGCAATACAAAAGTGGTTTAGCATAGCTTGAATTGTTATTGGAGTTTGCATTCTCTCCCCATCTCTTTTATTTTGTATTTTTCCATATTTATTTGTTTACATGTGAACTACACTAACAATCTCTTGCAAGGTCACTTGGAGGAATACCAACCACACCCACCACGGGGGCTCCAAGGACTGAGGCCTTGCTGCAACCTACAACGCTTAGCCCCTTACCAAGTGGAAGAGTGTACTTGTGCAATTTTTTTCCATAACAAGTATCTCCAATATGGGCCAAATAATGTTCCATTCATAGGGCCCATCAACTTGAGTGACCTAGCATGCAGTTGGAAGGCGAGTTCATCTTGAAGTCAGAAGGCTATAAATTAATCCAAGAATGATATGTATGATACACTTGTAATGCATGCTTTGATGAGATCAAGGTGAAGAGTGAATCTCTCTTGAAGGAGTGTGCATGTGACCAAAACTGCGAATTGGTCTTAGTGCAGAATTAGCTGATGGGTTCTTCTATTATTCTCTCTTCTCTCTTATCTATGACTGTACCAAGGGTACTTGGTATTTCTCTTTGATAATGCACCAGTGGTGCTTGACGTAATCTACTCATTGTAAATACATTCTCTATTATCTGTCAATCTTATAAGGAATATTTTGCTGGGGTTTTCTCCCTCAAGTACTAGAGGGTTTTCCCAGGATAAATATTGTGTCTCATGTGAATGATTATGCTTTTGATTATTCATTAAATTCAAGTTCTATTATAATTCCGCATTAAGATCAAAAACTTAACATGGTATCAGATCTCAGGGTGTGAAAGAGATAATTTTTGCAGACAATATTGAGCCTACGTTGATACTGAGTGGAAAAAGTTGAGCACAGTACTTGAAGAATAATGGCTTAAATCTCAGTAAGACCATAAGACCGACTTGAAGGAACTTTGAACTTAATTACTTGGAAGGCCAATATTTTGAATATCTTGGAATATCATGATCTAGATGGATACATATCCAATGTTGTTGAAGATCCTACTTCTAATGTTGGGCACATTGCTTTCAAGAAGAATCAAGCCAAATAAAAGAGAATCATTTATGATTCTGTGAAAGACAATTTGATGTCGGTGATTACTCCATTGAAGACTACAAAGGAGTGCTTCGACACCTTGACAAATATTTATGGAAGAAGGATCCCAGTCAGAAGAGAGCCCTGAAGAAAAATCTTCGTAATATGGATATGGAGAAGGAAGAATCTATTGCTTCCTTGTTCACAAATATCTCTCAAGTAAGAGATCAACTTAGTAGCAATAGAGTTATTATGGATGATGATGATATTATTCAGACTGCTATTGATGGTCTTCCATCCTCATGGGAGACATTCTTAGTTGTCGTTAATGGTCGAGAAGTGCAACCAAAATTTGAAATATTGTGGCATGATTTCCTTCAAGAATAAGGGTGAATTCAAAGAAAAAATGCTTCCTCCAAAGAAGAGACCCTTACTCTTACGACAAGGACAAATAGAGGAAAGAGATACTTTTCTCATAAGAAGTTTCCTCATCAAAAGGAAAAATAATACAACAAGAACTTTGATAAGTCTAAACTAAAATGCTTCAACTGCAATAAGAAGTGCCACTTTGCAAGAGACTGTCATGCAAAGCAAAGAGGAAAGATCAAGGGTATATTTCATGCTTCTACTACTACAGAAGATGAACCTACAAGAAAGAATTATTCCAATGATCAAGAGACAAGGAAGGAGTACTATATTGTCTCAGCTCTATTTGGATCCATTACCACTAGTGCTGAGACATGGTTGGTGGATAGTGGCACATCAAAATACATGATTGGATATAGGAGCCCTATCTCAGATCTGAAGGAAAATAAGTTCTCATGTTAGGTGGAGCTTGGAGATAATACCACCTATGCAATCCAAGGATTTGGATCCAATTCCTTTCAGTTGAATTTAGGTGATGTAGTCCATGTTGATGATATTCGGTATGTTCATGGTCTGAAGAAAAACCTCTTGTTTGTTTTAGCTCTAGAATATAAAAGTTTATGAGTAATATTTATGGACAACAAAGCGCTCTTGTGGCCTAAGAATTCAAACTTGAATTCTGCAGCTGTGATTGGATTTAGAGAGGGAGGTCTCTACAAAGTTCCTGTAAATTTCATTAAAGCCATGATATGTGACACAATCATTCCTTGTGAACTATGGAATAGGAGGCTTGGTCATCTTCATTTCAAAGAGATATTTGGATTACAAAATATGGTAAAAGGTCTACAAGTATTTCAATTTGAGCACGATGTTATTTGTATAGGTTGTGCTCTTGGTAAGAACATCAAGAAAAGATTTCCAAAGAGTACTAAAAGATCTAAAGGGATCCTGGACTTGATCCATTCATATCTATGTGGTCCCCTGTCTACACTATCCTTGAGTGGTTATTTGTACTATGTGATTTTCATAAATGACGTCTCACACAAGTATTGGATCTATTTTCTGAAGTAAAAGAGTGAAACTTTCAACAAGTTTCAAGATTTTAAAGTATTGGTTGAGAATTAGACTAGAAATCACATTCGTGCTTTGAGATATGATAATGGAGGATAGTTCGAGTCTCGTGTCTTTAATGACTTATGTTGAGAGGCAGGGATAAGAATAAATTTGATTGTACCTTACAACCCCCAGTAGAATGGGGTTGCTAAAAGAAAGAACAAAACAATCTGTGAGGTTGCAAAAGCTATGATGTGTGATTAGGATCTTCCCATTTCCTTATAGGAAGAAGCCTCTAGCATTGTTCTTTATAAATATAATAGAAGTCCTCATGCTATCATGGGAGAAAAAAATCATGAAGAAGTGTTCATTGGTGAAAAAACAGATGTTGGACACTTGAATATTTTTGGTTGTCCTATCTACATTCATGTGCCAAAAGAGAATAGGAAAAAGATGGATCCATCTGGAAAGAAAGGCACATTCGTTGAATATAGTGAATCCTCTGAAGCTTATAGAATCTATGTTCCATGTCAAAAGCACATTGAACTCAACAAAGATGTAAGATTTCATGAAGAGGCTTCCCTTAAGCGCTCTAAAGAAATTCAATGTGATTCAAATATGGAGGAGCATGAGACTTCCATGATGGAGGATCCAGGTTTTGATTCACCTCTTTTAGATGTTGAGAGGGAGAAGCCATAAGAGTCTTTAGATCCTCTTGATCCTAAAGATCCAGTAGAACTGGTAGAAAGATCACTTGGTGAACCTCCTTTTAAGAGGAGATATTCCTGGTGTTAAGACATTCCGCAAGAGGTAGAAAAGCATGGAGCATCATCAGGAACATCCAGAGAGCAAAGGATACCTGAACGATATCCAAGATATGTAGTACATATGAGTCACAACAATGATTCAGAACCCACCACCTATGAGGAAGCTACTAAGCAACAAATATGGAAATATGCCATGGTGGAAGAATGTAAATCCATCATGAAGAATGATGTGTGGGGAGTGGTTCCTAAACCTGAAGTGAAGTCAATAGTAAATTCCAAGTGGCTTTATAAAATCCAACATGCAGTTTATTGCAATATAGAAAAATATAAAGCAACATTTGTGGCTCGTGGTTTCTCACAGAAAGAGGGAATAGACTATGGTGAGACATTCTATCTTGTAGCTAGGTACACTACTATTTGAGCCATGATTTCACTTGCCTCAGTTCTGGGGTGGAAGCTTCACCAGATGGATGTGAAGACTACCTTTCTCAATGGTGAAGTTGAGGAAGAAGTATACATACAGCAACCTGAGGGGTATGTAGTTCATGGGAAGGAGTGCAAACTTAAGAAATCCTTGTATGGGCTTAAGCAGGCCCCAAGGGATTTGTATTTGAGGATTGAAAGCTATCTTCAGAGCTTGGGATTCTCCAAAAGAAAAGCTAACCCCAACCTGTACTTCAAGGTTGTAAAGAACCAACCACTAATCTTGGTTCTCTATGTTGATGACTTGTTCCTTACTGGAGGGGAACAACAGATAGATCGGTGCAAGAGGGAGATCACTTCTGAGTTCAGAATGAAAGACGTGGGTCTTATGCACTACTCTCTTGGTCTAGAAGTTTGTAAAAGGAAAGATGAGATCTATCTTTCACAAGAAAACTACACAATTGATGTGTTGCGCAGGTTTGGTATGATGGATTGTAAATCCATGTCTACACCAATGGTGTCTAATCTAAAGAAACTACATGAGTCATATTCCAGACCGGATCTAGTGGATCCTACCATGTATAGACATCTCATTGGTTCCTTGATGTATTTGATACATAGTAGACTAGACATCTGTTATGTAGTGAGTATCTTGAGTCAGTTCATATCTGGGCTAAGACATAGACATTGGGTTGCTGCCAAGCATGTGCTTAGATACCTTCGAGGTATTATTGATTATGTACTCATATATGCTTCCAATGAAGGAGTGATGCTACTTGGTTATTTTGAATCTAACTGGGTGGTAGTATTGTGTGGACCGAAAGAGTACATCTATATTTTTTCTTAACTTGGGATCAGCTATATCTCTTCGTCCAACAGGAAGCAGGGCTCTGTAGCCCATAGTACTACAGAATCATAGTATATTGCAACTAGTACCACCCGTTGAGAAGTTGTGTGGCTTAGGAAGCTACTTGTTGGGTTGTTCGAAGAGAAGCTTGAGACTACTATCATTCACTCTGGAAATCAAAGCTACATTAAGCTCTCATAAAACCATGTGTTTCATGAAAATTCTAAACACAATGAGATGAAATAACACTACATCAGAGACATGGTCCAAAGAGGTGCCGTAAGACTTCAGTATATTTCTACTAATGAGAAGATAGAAGATATGTTGACTAAGCCTTTGTCCTTGACGAATTATAGGTACTTCAGAGAAAATCTTGGTATGGAAGAGAATTCCTCCCTTACTAAGAGGGAGTGTTAAAGTTATAGCATCATGACTCATTCTCTAAGTCAATCTTGTGCGCCAGGATTGAGCCTCGTGTGTTGAGGTAGTGCCTTAGGGACCCTGAGTTGGACACAGGAAACTTGGAGTAGATTCCTGATTTGGACTCAAGAATGTCTAAGCCTTATGTGTAAATTTTAAGTCTCATGTGTTGAGGTAAGTTCTTTGTATGTCAAAGTGATGATGTTGTGCAGTCTTTCTTGTTAAGGCTAAGGTCTTGTGTGTCAATACAGATATTCATGTGTTGAGGTTGTGCCTCATTTGTTGAGGTAATGCTTTGCATGTCGAATCATGAATGGTGTGTGATGTACTACTAACCACGGTTGAGCTATTAAGTCTCCTCTAGAGACTGGCCACCTCTAGAGTGAATTACTTTAGCATATGACCACTTGGAAAGATAATAGAACAAGATGATCACATCATTGGTAAAATATCCTTACTATATTTGATATGATAAATAAAGTAAATATGGCACAAATGGATCATGCAAATAAGACGAGATAAATATAAGATATGTTAATATAAGAGAGAACTCGAATTGTTCACTTTAGTGCTCAATAAATACTTTAGTTAATTAAGAGAGAACTCGAATTGTTTACTTCAGTAATGTTAACAAGAAAGACTTCAGTTAAAAGAGTTAACTAAGTGATAACAAAGAATATCTAGTTAACTAAGTGTTTGCATGATGACACTTGAGTTAACTAAGTATTTTCATGACGACACTTCAGCTAAACTAAAAGACAACACTTGAGTGACCTAACATGTAGTTGGAAGGAGAGTTCATATTGAAGTCAGAAGGGTATAAATTAAGCAAAGAATGAGATGTATGATACACTTGTAATGCATGCTTTGATGATATCAAGGTGAAGAGCGAATCTCTCTTGAAGGAAGTTTGCATGTGACCAAAACTATGAATCGGTCTTAGTGCAGAATCAATTGTTTGGTTCTTCTATTATTCTCTATTCTCTCTTGCTCTATGATTGCACCAGGGGTGCTTGGTATTTATGTCTGATAATGCACTAGGGGTGCTTGATGTAATCTATTCATTGTAAAGACATTCTCTGCTATCTATCAATATTCTAAGGAAACTTTTGTTGGGGTTTTCTCCCTCAAGTACTAGAGGGTTTCCCTAGGGTAAATACTATGTCTCATGTGAATGCTTATGATTTTGATTATTCATTGATTTCAAGTTCTATTATAATTCCACATTAAGATCAAAAACTTAACAGTCAAGGTTAAGGTTAAGGTCTTGTGTCAAGGTAGATCCTCATGTGTTGAGGTGGTGCCTCGTGTGTTGAAGTAAAGCTTCGCATGTCGAAGCATGAATGGTGTGTGATGTATTACTAACCATGGTTGAGCTAATAAGTCTCCTCTAGAGACTGGCCACCTCTATAGTGAATAACTTTAGCATATGACCACATGGAACGATAGTAGAACAAGATGATCACATCATTGGAAAAATCTCCTTAGTATATTTGATATGATAAATAGTTAAGTTGGCACATGTGGACCATGTAGATAAGATAAGAGATAAAGATAAGATGTGATAAGATAAGGGAGAACTCGATTTGCACACTTAATTGATGATAAAGACTTCAGTTAAATAAGAGAGAATTTGAATTGTTAAACTTCAGTGATGTTAACAAGAAAGACTTCAGTTAATTAAAGGAGAACTCGCATGTTCACTTCAGTGATGTTATCAAGAAGGACTGCATTTAAAAGAGTTAACTAATTGTTAACAGAGAACATTTAGTCAACTAAGTGTTTTGCATGACGACACTTGTGTTAAACTAAAAGACGGCACTTGAGTTGCGACACTTGAGTTACGACACTTGCATGATGACACTTAAGTTAGCCACCTAACTAAGTGTTCTAGCATCCGGTTAAGGGGCGATCTCATCCTGAAGTCAGTACACAAAGTTAAAGTTTTTGCATGAGAAGTATGGCACACTTTTCCGTTCAAGATTGATGTATCCAATGTTGGAGCGAATTCTCTTCAAGGCAATTTGTGCAAGTGATGAAGATTAGCGAATTGGTTAAGTGGTGATATTACTTTTGAATTCTCTTCTTTTTCTATCTCTCTTGCTCTGTAATTTCATCAGGGGTGCTTGATGTAATCTACTCATTGTGAGGCAAATCATTCTTTGCTATCTATCAATATACTAAGGAATATTTTGCTAGGGTTTTCTCCCTTGAGTTATAGAGGGTTTCCCCAGGGTAAATTTGTGTGTCGAATGCTTATGCTTATGCTTATGATTGTCATTGATTTCAAGTACTATTGTAATTATGAATTAAATATAAATAATTAACACAAACAACATGTCATAAACATACAATAGTAAGATAATAAAACTACCATCATCAAACCTCTTATAATATGCACAATGGTTAGCTTCACTTCTTCTAAAATCTTGTCCCTTCACGAAGGTGTCAAATTTTTTGTACCAAATCCTTGGAGCCTATTTCAATCCATATAGAGATTTCTTGATTCTGCAAACCAAAATCTCTTTTCCTCTTTCTTTATATACCTTAGTATAACCCATATAAATTTATTCCTTCAAATCACCATGCAAAAAAGTAGTTTTTACATCTAGTTGCTTCAACTCTAAATCATGTGCTACTACAAGTGCAAGTAAAACCCTTACAGCAGTTAGCTTCACACTTAGAAATAATATTTTATTAAAATCTATACCTAACTTTTGCATATAAAATTTTTCCACCAAGCAAGTTTTATAATGTTCTAGCAACGCATCATTGTTCTTCTTTACTTTATACACCCACTTGTTTCCAACAACATTTCTTTCCAGTGGGAGATCCACAAATTCCCACATTGCATTCATGTGTAGTGCTTTCTTTTATTCATCTATGGCTTTCCTCCATTTATCTTGATTCTCATATTTTGCATCTTCCCAAAATGAAATAGGTTCAACGTCATCAGTTAAAAAAACAAAAGAAGACTAAAAATAACTAGAATACCTTTCTGGACGTCTCTTGGAATGTGTATATATTTTGAATTGTGATTGTTGAACTTGTTGTTCTTCTAGCTAATCAAAAGCTTCAACTTCATCTTCACTCATTTCTACTTCAACAAGTACAATATCATGTGTATATTGTACTTCCTTCATTTGCATGGTTCTTTCATTAAAAATAACATCTCAACTAATAGTTTCCTTGTGGTTAGTAGGATCCCACAATCTATACCCCTTTACTATATTATCATAACTAGGAAAAACACATTTTCTTGACTTTGATTCAAGCTTGGACCTCTTTTCTTTAGATGCATGGGAAAATGCATCACATTCAAAGATACACAAATGAGAATAATCAATTGGATTACCATACCAAACCTCCTCAGAAAATTGTCCACTCAATGTAGTTCCAAGTGATATATTTATAAGATAAGCATTTGTACTAAAATCCTCTACCCATAATCCATTATCCAACCAAGATGTGTTAAGCATGATTTTTGCACGTTCTAAGATTGTGTGATTCATCTGTTTAGCTAAACCATTTTGTTGTGGAGTATATGGAGAAATCTTATAGTATTTAATTCCTTCATGTATATTGGAGCACTACTCTTCTCCATTATTCAATCTAAGATGAAAACATGCTTTCTCAAACTTTTCTCTACTTATGCCTCAAACTCATTAAATTTCTCAAAGGCTTCCGATTTGTTTTTTAGAAAATACGCCTATATTTTTTTCGAATAATCATCTATAAACTTTAGAAAATATCTAGCACCATTTATAGATAGAGTGGGGACTAGTCTATATATATTAGAATGAATAAATTGCAAAAAATCAAAACTTTTACTAGATCTTGCAGTAAACCGAACTCTATTTTATTTACCAAAAGCACAGTTCTTACACAACTCTAAATTACAACACCTAATCCTAGAAAGAATACCTCGGTCATGTAGAATTTTCAAACATTTTTCACTCATCATTGATGGCACAACATCATTGCATCAGAACATTCCCCGAGTATGTTGTAGTTGCATGATTTGTCACTATATCACTACACAAATGGTATAGGGTCCCATAAGACCCTCATTTTTTCTACCACTAGGGTTCCTTTGGTAATCTTCCAATGATTATAACCAGAGGTGGTAGAAGGACCTAGTTTATCCATTATCTTGATTTAGAGCAAATTATTTTGTAGATCCAATACATGTCATACATCACTAAGCTTCCTTGCTATCCCATTATCTAGTTTGATACTAATATCTACTCTTCCCATAGTTTCTATACATCCCACCACTATAGAGTTGATATTTGAAAAACCAATCTCTATGTGGAGACATGTGGAAAGATGCACCTAAGTCCAAAACCCAAGCATATAAAATAGATTTGCTATTACTGTAACGGAAAGCCTCACATATTATCATTTCTTCTAGATTTGCTAAGCTAGACTCAGATGATGGTTGATTTAGCTTTTCATCCTTCTTTTCCTTCTACATATTCCAATAGTCCTTCCTCAATTGCCTTAGTTTCCCACAATTCCAACACTTCCCTTTCACCTTGCATCCTTTGGACGTACATCTAAACTATGATCTACCTTGTTAACCCCTTTCACTAGAATGGTCTATGACATATATGGCTTCACTCATAGACTGATCGATAGATGATTTTCGCGTCAAATCTTCTCCCAACAAGGCAAATACCACATCATCAAAATTCAAATTTTTTGGTGATGATTTGGTGATAGCCATCACCAATTGATCCCAATTATTTGAGATGGAATAGAGTAAGATGATTGCTCTGTCCTCATCCTCCACCTTTACACCAACCAAGACTAGTTTATTGATTGAGGCATTAAATGTGTTAAGATGATCTTCCACATTTGAACCCTCCTTCATCCTCAAGTGATAAAGCTATTTTTTCATAAAAAAACTTCATTTGTTGCCAATTTAGTCTCATACAACTTCCCAAAGGCCTTCCACAGTCTTTTCTTCAGAAACATTGAACAAGAAAAAGACCGATAGACAAATATGGATTGTAGAAATTGTCTTCCAATCCATCTTTATCCACTCCTCATATATCATGCTGCTTGGTTTTTTCACAACCCATTTCAAGGCTACGGCTTGGTCATTTTGAACCAACAAATCGTCCACTTTCATCTCACATAGGGATAAATTATTTCCATCAAACTTTTCAAATCACAAAATTTGTTAAACCTCTTGTCATCATTGCAACTCCCACTTGCAGAAAACTCTATTCCTATTAATTTTTTAGGCTATGATACCATATGCTAGAAAAATATAAAAACAAGAGAAAACAACAATAACAATAGAACATGAGATTTGTATGGAAACCCTGTTATGTGAAGATAAAACCATGGGGAAATTGCATCTTTAATATTTTCATGTTACTCAACAAAAAACTTACAATTTGTATTCTCTTGTCAAACAATGTTAGGGATCACTCCCCATTTATACAATACATATGAGGGTTCCAAAAGGAAATGAAATATACTAGAAAGATCTAGAAATGTTTGCCTCAGGGGCTCCACGTGCCCAACACAGTTGGATAGTTGTGTACCACTATACAGGAAAATGTTAGAGATCTAGATATTGACTTCACCACCTAACAATGCTAAATAAATGATACAATAGTTACCTTTTGTAAAGTTGGCACTTGTTATAAATCAAATAATTGCTCCATCTAGAATATCCATGTTATGGAATCATTTCCATCAAACTTTATCGTTTCAATCTTGGGAATGAACTAGTTCCATGGTTATTCAATAGGTTGGAAAGACCTGTTCAACCTGTAAAATGGATTCTCTTTTCCACATAGTTCCATGGTATCAAGTTGAACCCGTGATGATGTGGATTATGGAGTGATAAATGATAAAGTGTCAAGGACTCAAAACCCTTATTCTCCAATTGTTTTTCAATTTTCTCAAATGTGACTAGGACATTACCCCTTTTTATTCTTAGCTTCTTCTTAAGGAGGTGAATTAGAGGTAAAGAGGAGTCTTATTTCGTATATTTGAGATCATCTTTGTTGGCCATGTTTTCCATCCTTTAATCCATCTTTTCCATCTTTCAATCCATTGTTTCCATATTTTGCATATGCAAATTTGAATCGCCTTCAATCGTTTAAAATGTGTCAAGAGAAAGTTTTGGTTGTTTTTGTAAGCTAGTACCCATAGGGATTTGAAATTGTGACCTTCCATTTACAACTTCTCATCTCAATTACTCATTGCCGATTTCTCTACCCCTTGTGGGAAAGAGAAAGTTATGGAAATTTCCAAAAAACTTATTGTTTTTTATTTCTTTTAGGAGAGAGAAATCGTACAGCTTGACACAAGTTTGATTTTTCTTTTCTCATTCTAAAATTTTTACGACAAATACTATGGTTCGTCTTCTTTCTAATGCAATAAACGACACTGAATTTGGATCTCTCAAGATTCAAATATTGTATTTTTATCCAAAATAACTTTTTGAGACTAGTTTTTGGTTCCACGGACAATAATTCTGAACTTATAATGAACCAAGTCCTAAATGTCTCTTGAGGCTCCTAAAAAAAAATTGTTTGAGACATTCTAAAAAAGTTATAGAGAAAATGGCTCTAATGGATAAGAAGCCTCTTCGAGGGGGAAACCTCTTTTTACAATGTATCAAATGCACAAATGAGATGAGATGATCTCTAAAACAGTGTCCTTGATATACATAGGATTGAAAGGGTACAATTACAATTAAGGTCCTAGCCAACCAATAAAGACAATACTAATATAATAGTAGAAATGTAATGTCACAACATATAGGGTTTGATGGGAACTTTTTATGTCTTCACTAGAACTAGGGATTGCAATGGATCGATTGTTTGCTAAATAAATTGGAGCATCAATTATTGTCTCCTTCAAGTACTCTAAGCCATGCCTTAGCACTAAAATTGACACCATTAGTTGAAACACTAACTTGTCTTGTAATTGTAGAAGACTTCTAATGTGCCATATGCATCTTTATGTACAATTACCAAGAAGGCTATTTTTGGATTATGTAGAATATTTTGGATTCAAAAATATATCTAGATTATTTTATCAACTCATCTAGGACTTTGAAAACTAAGGACATCATTAATTAGCATTGTGACTCTTGTTAAGTGGTTGCACTTCATTCAAAAATAGAGAGCTCAAGTCCAATTTTAGGAATCCCACCTTCTTAGGATTTTTCTAGTGGATTGGTGATCTCCCAAGGTCTTTGCAACCAAGATCTAACATAGTTCCCAAAGTTGTGCACTTATCTAAAAAGTGTATCAAGAATCTTATTTGGAGATAGAGAAAGCCTTGACATCTGCAAAATCTATGTTTGGTATGTGTATGGTAAATACAATATGTTTGGATTACCTTTATTAAAAAATTGCCATTTTACATAGCTTGAAGGGAAAATCGACCAACTAAACATGCACAACCCACAATTGTAGTTGTTGATTAATTAACCCCATCGTTCATCAAACTACATGATAAATATATTGTGATATTATAAGAAATCCAAGTGAACCAGCGGGTTGTCAATCATTAGTCTTAAATGCAACAATAGGAAGCATTAGTCTCTTGAGTAGTAACAATACACATCCAAGCAAGCCATTATATCAATTCTTCTCAAAAAAATCAATAGTCGTGTACTTATGGAGCAATAGTCTCTCAAGTGGTAACACTACACATCCAAGCAAGCCATTATATCAATGTTGCCTCAAGAATCATCTTCATATCCTTCCATTGTGCCTCCACATCATGCCTCTTTTCCAACTAATTGGAATCACCTCATTCTCATGCAATAAAGGAGATTGCTTCCTCCCTCACAGAAGTAATACGAAAACAAATTCAAGTTACCACTCATGTTTACTAGTTGGAAACACACATTTATCGGTCCAAATATAGTGGCCAAATGAAAGGGGGGATTTTCAACTCTTGGATCCACAATCTCACTAACTATTTCAACCTTTATCCCGACATGATCATGACTGAAGATCAACATATGCACTTTGCAAAATACCAACTCGATGATGCAATCCTAGCATGGCATAAGTCTCACTTTTGAGTGCATTAACACTTGGAATGGATTTTTCCAATCCCTTTGAAGGTGTTGTTATCCTCCAAGGTACCTATAAGATTTGCTATGCAAAGGGTTGCAAGTATCCCAAACTACAAGTCAAACAGTCCAACACTATATTAAGCTTCACTAAACTTCGAGTTTAGCTCCATATCACTACCGCAAAAAAAGGTAGTCATCCTAAATTTAATTATGAGATATTAACTATTTTTTGGTATGAAGTTTCCTTATTTGAGAGTCCAACACAAGGCAATGGTTTTATCCTTGCTCTAGTTGTGGAATAAATAAATAAATAACAAAACCCTTTCACCTTGTTATGTTATTCCTCCATCTACGATACCATCCCTTGTTGATCATCGATGCTACCATCATAAGATAGGTTCCCCTTCCTCTACAGACTGACAAGTACTTCAACAACAACGCCCCACTTGCATTCGACACCGCCAACCTGTCAAACATTTTTCTGAAATATATACCTTATTCAACCCCAAGGTAATATTGTCTCATGTCACCCCTCCACCACCTTCATGCACTATCCAATCCCTTTTTGTTCCGCTACATTGCCATATCCAACAACACACCATCACCCATGCCTAGCACATCGATATACACATCTTGACCTAGAGACCACCCCTTGACGTGTCAACTTCTCTTCTCCAGTACTTGACTCGCCCAACCCAAGATCTTGTTGTCTCGTTCCCCCACTCAAACATCACCCTCCATTGCCAAATCCACCTACATACCCCCTTATAGGTGTACCTAACAAGACTTTAACACTGCCAAATCCACCTACATACCCCCTTATAGGTGTACCTAACAAGACGTTAACACTATCGAGCTCTCCAATGTTCACTCCACACCCATGTTGCACATCCCTCCATCTCTCTAACCAAAATTTTATGACCAATGCAGAAAATACAATTTCCAAAGGATGGCCAGATTATGAGCATCATCACATCTTTCAAAAATCATTCCCACCTGCAAGCAACCATAGTAGTACACAAAATTCTAAAGAAACAATGGCCATTGCAGTTTACATGGACGGACAAGATGAGGTCCACTCTAATGTACATGTGACAGTTTGTCAACCACATAACAATCAAAGCCAATGTTGAGTTAAACACTTCTTATCACAATGATCTACCTCCACAAGCATTAGAGATTTGAGTCCAACATGCGCAGATCGTCATAGAAGTCACACAAAGCATGGATATATGTTCCATCTAGTATTTTCTCTCCCTAGAGCTATTTCTAAACTAGGAGGAAAGCGGGGATGCTTGCAGTCTAAACTAGGAGGAACTAATACAAAACACGAAGTTGCACCTACCAAGAAAGGAGACTCACCAACAACGCTCCTTCCTTGAGGGATCAATCCTAGATTTTCAATTTGTGTTCATGAATAGTTAGTTGCAACTTTTAACCCATTAGTTGCATGCATCTAGTTTAGTATTTCTTTCAATCTTGAATTGTGTGCAATTAATTAAGCACTTAATTTGTGGACCCATTGTAAAACCATAAGAAAGGCCTTTGGCCATTTGAATGAAACAAACAATCTATTATAAGCTGTTATTTTTCTTCTTATTTCTATTGTTCCTAGGTTTTATTGCTAGACTATATATGTTCGGTATCAATTTCCAAGTTAAATCCTCTTGTTCTACAGTTTGTCAATGCTTAATCTTGTTGTTCATATTCCTTGTCTAAATAAACAATAAATATGAATGTACCAATAGCACAATCATAAGACAATTGCATGGAAAGATTGGTTGATAATACATAGTAGTAATTTATTTAAAACCAGGCACATCAAGGTTAAATTAATAGTATAGCAAAGAACATGTAATTTCTACATTTAAAATTTAAAGAAACCATTGATGATTCACATCGACCATAGGCTAAGTGATTACGAAAAATACGTTATCTTATCTCATCTATCTCATCTAGGACTATTCTTAAAAATTGCTCTTATCTTGTTATCTTGCCCAGTCTTGGAGGGGTACAAATCTATTTAAACACGTTACTATTGGGTTTAATTTAAAGTAATTTTTGGGGAGACCTTGTTTGTAGGTAGTCTAGGTGAGACTAATTCTCGGGCCAAGTGCAACAACAATACTACCTTTGAGACTTAGCCTAAGTTAGCATCCACACCTCCTTGGGAAAGTTTATGTTATCTTATGTACGGTACGAACCAATAATAAAAGGATCTTTATTCAAATGCTTAAAAAATCATTTTTCTAATTTGAATCTAGAATTTCATATTTATGCTTTATTTCAATGAGAAAGTTATTATTTCAAGTCATAACAACACATTTCTAGTTGGTTTGTAAGCATTAATAGTGAGAAAGGAAACTATAAGGAAGCCCAAAAACATCAAGAGAGTACGTTGTTGGAATGTTTTGGAGGCAATCTTGAGGGATTGACTCTTTCGATGAGTGCATCACCCATTCTATCATTGGAGTTTCCTTGGATTGACATCCATGCCTTCTTAAGAAATCTCTAACTCTATTGTATTAAAGAAGTTTCTTTCATGAATAGAGTTTTATTTGACTATTTCCTCAATTTGTGCATTGTGGTTTAGTTCTTCAATATATTGTTTTCATATTCCATGGTCACTATATCCTATTAAAAATATCTGAAATTTTGTTGCTAAGGCTTATAAATTTGTCATACTATCCCACTAATACAATTGTAAGTCTTTGCATGTTGTTACTCAAGCCTTTTAGGCCCTTTCCGATTTTGGTGTAAGCATAGAATGGCTATTTTGCCCCAAAATCGCTTTGTTTATCCATTGTACTTGTGATCAATTTATGATAGCGACATCTAGACCTCTTGAGATGCAATGTAATCAAAATAATCTTATTAACAAATCCATGTGCTATAAATGTGAAGATACGTTATCATAAAGCATCTATCACAAACCCTAATTCACATTGTTGGGTCCTTTTGAGGAGAATTTTGTGCAAAGTTACTAGACTCGAACTCGAATTGGAGTACAATTACAATTGGGCTTGGACTTTGATTGAACTCAACCATTGACTCAATGAATGACTCAACGACATTTAGAAAAACATAAAATATTCTAATTCTAATTAATGTGCAAGTAAATTAAAACTATCATACATCATATATGCAAACTTTGTTGATTTATATTGCAATGGAGTGCAAATATGGAAAACTTTATCCAAATATATATACTATCAGCTATGAGATACATATACTATAAGCTTTTGGAAAAAAATATACTATAATATTTTCGACAAAAATACATAAATAATGAAGCTATAAATTGGATTTGAAGTACAAAAATCATAAGGCTATAATCTAAAGAGTAAACATTGAGATCCTTGGAGATAATATTGCATCAAAAAGATTTTGAAGCACTTAATCGAAAGTCTAAATTTGAAGTTTAACTCAACCAAATTCAAATATATGAAATTTGTTTTTCTTGCTCAATGGCTTTATTGGTTGTTGGCATTTGATGTGTTAGATAAGTGGCACCATTGGGAGCTTAATACATTCCCCAAAATATGTCCTAAGTGGCATTTCAGCTGTGTATCCCCAAATTACTAACCTCTCACATTAGTTGCATGTGACTTTCCCTCTGGACACATTTTGGTACAATGGTTCCAAGTAGGGTCTTTCAACTTCTCCAAAGCCATGGGAGATCCTTCAATCTCTTAGTAAATGGGTAGAGAGCAAATAAAGATCAATTCCCCACCAAAATCAATCCCAACTCAAGTCCAAAGCAAATCAAATTTGCTCAAATAAAGGATGAATGCTACAACTCCAAGTGCTCCAAATGCTTACAATGAGAAGTGTGGAAACAAAAGGAAGCATGATTATTAGGGCAAGGTTAGGTTTTTTTTTTAGGGTGGTTGGGTGTCTTTCTATGGGATTTTTTCTTCCTTTTTGGTTTCAATAATTAGGACTCAACCAGGTCATGGTTGACTTCGATCCAACTCAACATAGTCAAACTAGGTCAATGATTGAATCGGCCAAGCCAACCTAGGTTTGTGCCTCCAATAGAGTGAGTAAACGATTGTTTCTAACCATTTTTGCCAAAAACCAGTTAGATTGTCCTGAGTTGAGTTGACTCAATTGGTTCTAATAACACTAGTCTTAAGAACGACCCGAGTCACAGGAACCACTTTGAGTGACACTATAAATGGATAGAACATGATGATCAAAACAATTGTAAGCAACCAATGCAAACCTCCCACGACATGCTATAAACATGAGTTCCTAATAAACATGGCACTACATTTGAACCATGAGCTTCATTCAAAATCAAAATCAAATTGTTTGAGGGCTGTATACGAGTTGGAGCAGTTAGCCTATTGGGCTAGCTCGAGTGGTTGAGTGCTCACATAGGAGAACCTGGGACCAATCCTCCTAGGTTGGGTGCTTTTGTTGCATACCTTGCTAGATGTCCCTACGTGTTGTAATAAGTGCCAATGGGTTTACACTAGGTACCATCCATGAAATGTGGGGGAGTGCCTAGAGGTTTCCGAGTGAGGTTTTCCTTCGAAAAAAAGGATGTAATCAACTAAAAAAATGCATCATTATGTTGAAACAAAACTCAGCATGAGATTCCTATTTAGTGACTCAAATTTACAAAGAATATTTAGAAAGGGAAGAATAAAAAGAATAATCCTAAAACCTTACCCATACATCTTAATTTTTATAAAGACTCTCCACTGAGATTATTTAATCTAGGAATTAGCGCATTTTAGTCGTTCAACTGAAATCAAGAATGTCATATTTTGATGTAGATTGGGAAAGAATGAGAATTCTAACAGCTAAATTTCAATGCAGTTATAAGGAGTACAAGATATAATCAACTATGCATAATTCCAAGTGGCAGACCCTGTAAATTAAGATAATATGTAGAAAAGAAAAGAACTGTTGGTAAAGCAACCAGCCAGAATGATCCAAAGGCTTTCAGTTCCAATGTTTAAAATATTCACAATTCATCAAATTACTATCGTCTTAGGAACTAAGAAGCAACTAAGAGTAAGTGCAAAAACAAAGGAAGCAACTAAGAGTAAGTGCAAATCAATCCTTTCAGAAAAAATGGACAATATTTCCTTTCCTCCGGAAAATTTGTGTATCTGGCTGGTATTAAACATAAGCTGTTTCTACTCAGTTGGCAGCTTTAAACAAAAGGTGCCATGCAAATGACACAGAGCAGAACATCAATCCCAACAAGGCAGCAAAGTTGTATCTCCTGAACATACAAAAGCACAGAAAATGCTTTCAATTTCAAGCTACAAATAATGTCATACTAAGCTTTACACAAGTTGATCTCTAAGCTGAAGTTGCCAGGATATGCATACCCGTAAGTCAATCTGTTTTTAGGAACCCCAGTTGAATAGCCTGTGAAGTATAAATATCGTGCTAAACAATATAACGCACCCAAAATGGCAGAGGCTATAGGGTGCTGCCAGTGGGAACATCCAAATAAAAAGTGATATATTAGTAAAACTAAAAATGCATATAATAATAACTGAAGTTGACAAGTTCTCACTTCTAGATTCTATAGCTATTCAATACTCAACTCATATAAATTCCCTAATAAAAGACTTATACATTAGATGTAGGAGCTGGATCTCACGTTCTTGTCCTACTTGCTTGGGTAGTTAGGGGAAATGCTATGTTGCAGTAGTGATGGCTTTCTATGTACTGGTATGAAAGGAAGACAACTGCTTCCTTTAAGCATCGGTTTACTTCAAAACCAAACAAATAAAAATAATATCCTTCAAAACAGTAATGTTCCACAATTTACTTGAATTGCAAATTTTACAGTACTATCACTGAAGATAGTAACAAAGCAAGTTTTGTGGATCCATTGTCAGTCAAGCAAACCATCACTCAACACTTCCCAGTTCCAGGGTACATTCTGGATACTGCACGCAGCACATCTAGTTTTGTGTGCAGCAGGCGTGTAATTTAACAGGATGTCGGAAACTTCACCCCACTTCGACAATTTCTGCTCCCAATATCAAGTACCTACCCAGCCTCATCTCCCTGGAGAAAATAAAATACACCCAATTTAAACAAATAGATAAAAACACACACTAATGCAGTACCTGTAAGCCACCCAATGTGAGAAGCAAAAAGAACACAGGCATCATCTCCAAGCTGTTCTGATGTCCTCGCTGTAACCAAACAATCAATAATTGGTCAAAATTTAAAATTACACAACTAAATGTATCGAACAGCAATTTTGTCTTACAAAAACTAAATTACAGAGCAAACAACCTTGAATGTCGAGAAAAAAAACCGAAGAGTGCATTCTTCAAGAATGTATATGTATATATGGAGAATACTTTGAAAGCCGGCAGAAAGGAAGAGGAGGAGCTCCTAGACTACTCGCCAGATTCTAATGACCAAAGAGGCTGAAGGAATATATTCCCATCTTAAACCAAGGTTGTGGAGGCTGGAGAGGAGCGGACAAGGGTTTGCTTTTGAGGGTTCAAGATCAAAGAGGTGTATTGGAGGAATGTGGTCCTTGGACAAACGCCTCAGATTCAAATAGGACCCCCACTGAAGGAAAGTGATAAAGCAACGGCAACCTGGAGGTATCAAAGGAATCATGTATGCAAGTGGGATACTGGCTTAGATGTGACAGGAATAATTCCACTCAGGATCGCAGTCAACCAGGAAGGAAGCTTTTCCCGTGGAGCGGAAGGAAACTATGAAGTAAACAAGGCTTTCAACAGAATCTGAAACCATAAGAAGGATATCCATGGAAGAGAAGTAAAAGGATGGAAACACTGAATCATGGAAGCCAACCTGATCAGGACCTTATTGAAGGAAATGGTTTCTGTTGATGGGCGGGATGGACCTGAAGCTCTCTAGGGCATGACGGAGCAAAACTCTGAGCCAATAATATCCAGAGGTGGGAATCGAGAGAGGAATAGGAATCATGATGAATCCATTCCAAGGATGAAAGAGGGCATTGAAGGCTTTCGAAGTTTGGAAGTGATCAAAGTATTTTTGGTGGAATCTATGAAAGAAGATCTGGAAACCTTAAAACTTAAAAGCAATGGAAGAAGCCTGAACCAGGGTGAAGTTTTCTTAATCAGATAAGGGGCAACAAGAAATGAACAAGGCCTAATCCAGGCCAAGGAGTGTCAGACCTGGGTGAAGATCAGGAAATATTCAATGAATTTAGAGGGTTTATAAAATGACAAGAAGAGCCAATAGATCTAGCTGAAGAAGCAGGTAAAGATCACAGAGGAACAGAAGGGGCGTCAAGCCAAAGGGCATCTCCAGCAAAAAAAGATGTGAGATCAGGAGGAAGAAGTAGACTAAGGTGATAAAGCTGAGAGAAGACAGATTGAAGATAGAACTTGAATCAGAGATAGTATCAGAAAACTCTTTGGCATGTGGAGACAGCTCTAATCGGACACCTCATTGGGATCAAATTAAATGAAAAATCAATGAAATAATGGATGCGGGTGTGGAAAGACTGTTAAGGATACTTGCCCAGGTGTTTTCTGATGGCTAGGGGATACATTAATTTAGTCCTATAGATCTAAGAAAGAAAGAGATTGTATGGGAAGATGAGATTGGTTCTGGGAGAGCTATCCCCTGAAGATCTGTTAGTAGAGAT
This sequence comes from Larix kaempferi, assembly GCA_027924585.1. NCBI lineage: Eukaryota > Viridiplantae > Streptophyta > Pinopsida > Pinales > Pinaceae > Larix > Larix kaempferi. Next base: position 8,208,469 of record BSBM01000444.1, read on the forward strand.
CAAGGTTTGATCCCCTGAAGATAAGAGCAAATATGGCTTCAGTTTAGGTTAAACTACCCTCCCTGTCATTGAAATTATGGACTGAGGAAGTGTTCAGGGAAGTAGGAGATGTTCTAGATTGATTCATAGCAGTGGAAGACAAAATCAGGGGGTGGACTGCTTGGCAACTTTTGTAGCAAAAATTTGTGTCAAAATCACTTTATGAGATGGGCTACTAGATGGAATTGGCATAATAGGGGATGGATTGAAACACACATAGGTATTGGGCCTACTCAGAAAGCCCTTTCAGATGCAATGAGTGTATGCGTTATGGCCACCTAAAATATGCATGTCCAAATTTCCAAACAGCAGGGAAGAGGATGCCCTGGACAAAGCATCAATGATGCTAAGTAAGTCCAAGTATGGGGATTAGGTTTTGTGTAGTTTTGATGCAAGGGAGCCTAAATACAGTTGTCAAAGGGCTTTCTGAAAATCTAGTCCGCCTTTCCTTAGAAATAAAAGTGGAGAAGAAACTGACAGAGAATCTAAAAGACAAAAACAAGACACCATCCCCCAGTCTCAGGTCTCTAGAGACCCTTCAAATGTTCAATTTGAGATGAAATGGCATTGAGGCACAAGCAGAGGGGAAAAGAAATAATGGTAGAACCACACCCTTACCCCCTCATCCCAATTGATACAGATCCACCAGTCAGAGATTTATCTTGGAAGCAGGATTAGGTTTTGTGTAGTTTTGATGCAAGGGAGCCTAAATACAGTTGTCAAAGGGCTTTCTGAAAATCTAGTCCGCCTTTCCTTAGAGATAAAAGTGGAGAAGAAACTGACAGAGAATCTAAAAGACAAAAACAAGACACCATCCCCCAGTCTCAGGTCTCTAGAGACCCTTCAAATGTTCAATTTGAGATGAAATGGCATTGAGGCACAAGCAGAGGGGAAAAGAAATAATGGTAGAACCACACCCTTACCCCCTCATCCCAATTGATATAGATCCACCAGTCAGAGATTTATCTTGGAAGCAGGAATTTGCTAGTGTAGGTTGGGTAATGAAGGGGAAGGAATAGGTCCTATCCCAAGAGAATTTAGTCTCAAAGGTCTAGAAGAGACAAGGAAGGAAAAACTCCAAGAGGAGGCCCAAAAGGACAAAAAGGAGGAAAGATTTGATGCAAAAGAAATAACAGTCGGCTCTTCTTATTCTAAGAAAGGGGACCAGGTCTTTCAGGCCAGGGAAAAGGAACAAAAGAGTAACAATAAGAGAAGGTACAAAAGGGGGTTTAGAAAAAGATGAAGGTATCTCTATCCAGAATTCCTAGGAAGAAAATCTTATATCCATCAAGCCCAAGAGAAAGCAGAAGAGGAAGTAAACAGAGGTAAGCAGAAGTCAATTCAAGAGGCCCTTAGAGCAGGGACAGCCTCTGAAGGAGGCAAAAAATGATCCATTTATCCATTAACATGAGGGATTCCCCTAAACAAAATTGTTAAAGAGGATGATCAGAAACTATAACCCTGATGTCCTTTTCATTCAAGAAACTATGATAAATAGTGAAGATGTCTTATATTCACTAAATACATTGCTAAAAGGTTGGAATTTGAATGCATATAGTTCCAGAGGAAGGTCAAGGGGTTTGGCAGTGGGCTGGAAGCTATCTTGTAGGCTCAAAAGCCACTCTTTCCTAGAGTCTACAACCATATGCATCTTGACAGTGAAAGATATGAATAAGGATCTAAAATTTCTAACTTTTATGGCTCTTGTCATAACAGGAAGGACCACTGATTAAAAGTTATGGATGAAGCCTCTTTCCTAGAATTCAGTGGAAGGAGGATATTTAAACCAGGTCCTAAGAGGAGAAAGAAGTATGGGGAAGGACACTTTAGCAGGCTTTTTAAAGCAACTTTTGGGGGAAAAACATTTAGTGAATGTTAAACCAGCAGTGCTAAAACCAACCTACAGAAACAAAAAGGCTGGGAGAGCTCCCATTGCCAAGATGTTGAATTACATTTTGGTCTCAAACAGAATCTTGGCTGAAGCATGAAGATACAGGTCATGGGTAGGATTAGAAGGTGCTTCAGACCATTTTTCCATACTCTTTCGGTTGGAATCAGGATGCTCAAAGGCACCTTCACCTTTTAATTTTAATCCCTTTTGGCTACGGAATGAAGCCTTCAGAGAAATGATAAGCAAAGAGTGGATCCATCATGATTAAAATCAGGAAGGCCATGCTATGCAAGCTTTGCATGAGAGCCTGCAAAGGGCCTAGGATTTAACAAAGGATTGGATAAATGAGAAAGATTATCAAAACCGGCAAAAACTAGTAAAAGTGGAGCAGAAAATGGAGTCCTTGTCTGAGGAATTAAAGAAGGGGCAGCTAACAGAGGAAGCACGGACATCCATGCAAAATTTGGAAGGGAAGAGGAATAGACTACTCTCCTGGTAGGAAGCATTCTAGAGACAGAAGAGCAAAGCCATCTGGAAGAAAAGAGACAAGAATACAAAAATTTCCCGCAGATTCACCCAAGCAAGGAAAGCAAAACATACAATTTGGGAGGTGATTGACAAAAATGGAATGGTGAAGACAGGACATGAAGGAATTGCAAAAGCAGCTCTGGAGCATTACAAAGGCATCTCTGATTCTCTACCCTGATCCAGGTGAACAAAATATTATTGAAATCATACATACTATTTTTCTCTTCAATAGATTAGTTACAGAGGAACAAAATGGTATCCTCAAAGTCTCTGTTAGTTAAAATAATTAAAGGAAACCTTAACATCTTTCCAAAATGATAAAGCTCGAGGGCCTGATGGTTGACCGTTGACCCATAGAATTATTTCAGGAGTTTATCTGACCTGATTGGCATGACTCTTCTTTGTGCTTTGGAGGAATCAAGGAGTAGTAGGAAAATATTTGGGCCCCAAAATTCAACTTTCATTAAAGCCATTCCCAAATTTTAAAAAAATAAATAAATTGTCTTTTCAATCATACAAACTCCTATATATATATAAAATCATAGCAAAAATCATTCCTAGAAGATCGTGGCATATCCTTTTCGATATAATTTCAAAGGAATAATTTGGCTTCTTGGAAGGAAGACAGATCAATGATGCAATTGGAGTAGCTCACAAAGTGTTGCATTCTATAAAAAAGTGTAAAGAAAAAAATTCCTTCCTTTGTAAGTTTTATCTCCCAAAGGATAAGGTGGATTGGACATTCCTAAAACTCTTGATCATTCACATAAGGATAAACCCTCACACAGCAAGCTGGATTGGGAGTGCTACTAATGTCTCATACACAATGTTGGTTAATGGTTCCCTGACTCAATTTTTTCGTCCTTGGAGAGGCCTAAAGCAGGGCTTCCCAATGTCACTCCAACTTCCTTTGGGTGGCAGAGATATTAAACAGAATTCTAAAAGTCTTGAAGAAGGAAAGGAAGATTAGAGTCCAGGTAACCAGAGATGTAAACATAAAACAACTTCTTTTTCATAGATGATATGCTCCTCTTCGGAAATGGAAGTCACAAGGAGGCAAAGGCTTTTGGTGAAAGACTCTGAAATCACTGTACAGTGACAGGAATGGAAGTAAATTTTAAAAAGTCAACTCTAGATTTCTATCAAGTGGAAGAAGCAATGCGAGAAAGAATGAAAACTCATCTCTCTTTTCAGTTGAAGAACTTTATGAACAGTATGAAGTACCTTGGTTTCCAACTTAAGTCCCATTACCCCTCATATTGTATGAGGGCAATCCAGCAGATGACTATGATGACTTCATTGAAACTCCGGATCCCGATACAGCATAATCAGTTGCACATGGCTTAGGGTCCCTTGGGGTGATTTTCATGTTATATTATAGTAAAGTATTTGTTTGGATGTATATACAATGTAGAACGCCCCCCTCTTAAAAAATGGTGGGCACACTCCATTTAGACCAATTTAACCCCTCAAACTATGCTAGGTGCATCCCCTGGAGACATAGTCCCCTATTTGTTGGATTATGGAGACAAGATTCCCTGATATATGGGATTTATGTCTGGAAATCCCTGATTTTTGGATTTTGGAGACATAATCCACTGATTTTAGAGCCTGGAATCTTTGATTTTGGGATTTTGGTTGGGGATTTCCTCTTTCTATGAGGGGGGACACATCTTGGGGACATAATCCCCTGATCCAAGGGGGACTTCCCCCCCATGTGGCCTATCTCGTATTGTAGGTGGCACACTTCTCTATGCATCTGATCAACAATTGGCTAAGCTTTCTAGAGGTGGCACACTCTCTCCATGCATGTGCTTGATACTTGGATAGGCACCCCTCTTGCTTCATGAGGCTATATAAGCAGAAGGCCTCTTCATTGTAAAACATGGTTGGACTTTTAGAGTTCCCTCTCTCTTGAGCTTAATCGATATATCTTATCTTGGAGCAAAGTTTGTTGTAAGGATTCCTTTCTTCATGTGTGGCAGACTTATCTTGCTTGGAACTTCATGGTTCTAAGTTTATTGGGTGCTTTTACATTGTCATTTCGGTGCTTCTTGTTTAGGTCATTGGGGAAGGTGTTACCACCTCATTGGATAAAGATGTCTTGAGTTAATATTTATTTCATCCTTTCTTGCATATTTATTTATACGGGATTTTTGTGTTGTATCGTTACCTTCATTTGGATTGTGCAGCCATAAAACCTCCATAAAACCTTATTTATAAGGTGCACCTCGAGAGCTAGAAAGGAAGTGGATACTTTATTTGATCCCTTCCCTTGTAAAACCCAATTCATCTTCAACTCCATCAAGTAGGGTTTGGGTTAGCAGATGCAAATATTCCCTCTTGGTGACCTATTAAGCAAGGCCCTCTTAGTTGGTATCATTTGACTCGATTTTCCCTTGGTGGATTGACATTAGTTTGTTGATTGGTTTCTCTCTATCCTCCCATCACATTTTTCTTTACTCGCTATGCTACAACCGTTTTGCTAGGGCACCCTCTTCCTCTCACCTTGCTCCTCATTATCTTTGCCCTACTAATCCTATCTGAGGGAAGCCCCCTTTGAGTTGGAGAAAATCCAACCAAAAGTGTGAAATGGGATTGGTGTGGTGACATTTTCCTTTTCCTCTAGGTACCCCTCAACTAGCTTGCATCTTTGGGACTTTAATCACACATGCTAGTTTGGGGGGTAACAAGTCCAATGACTACTCTTATCAAGATTGGTTATTGCTCTATAGAAAGATAAAAATGAGGATACACTTTTGGTGCAATAAGTCAATTTCTATGGGAGGAAGGCTAAAGTGTCTTGGAAGGTGCACAAATGCTTTGGATGCCATTCACTTACATTCCAAAAGGGATCCTCAACAAAATCAAGAAGCTAGTAATTATGTATCTATGGGAAAGGAGAAAGGAGATGCTTAGCATCCCTTTGGTCAAGTTGTAAAGGATCTCAAAAACCAAAGAAGAAAGGGCGATGAAGCTTGAAGGACTTACCTTAGCTCTACCAACCAAAGGATTGTGGAGAACAATATCAGCAAAATGCTTATGAAAGTTGGTCATGAAGTAGAAGTATATGGGTGCATTTAGCATAGAGGAGTGGATTAGGGATTCCCATAAAACTATAGGAGGATCAACAGTAAGACTTGATAGGAAATGGGAATCATGTAAGAACAAGGTCTGACCCATGGGTAGGTTCTATGGAAGTACCAAAGCTTTCAAGAAGGTTAGTGGAACTCCTACAATTCAAAAAAATAAACAAGCTAGCAGATCCTTATGACAAGGACAAGAAAAGTTGGTTGTTTTCAAGGTGGAAAAAGGTGAGGTAGATTAGCTTGAGGAATGAGATGGCAGGGGAATAGGACCAGTATGTTGGAGCTTTAAAGGAAGCATCAATAAGCCAATAAGGTTTGGGTATCAACAATACAGTTTAGTTTGGGCATCAAATGAGGATGAAGGGGAATACAAGGTAGCATTGCAAAACCAAGAAGATGAAAAATAGAAATGGAATTTCATTTGGAAACTTCAAGCAACATTGAAGACAATAATTTTTCTATGGTTGCATTGAACAATAAATTACTAACTTGGGATAATCTACAAAAAAGGTCGTGGAAGGGCTCCGACTATTGTTTTCTTTACAAAGAAAGCATGGAGAGCGTAGACCCTAGTTACTAGACTCAACTAAGTCTGGGTAGATTCACCGAATTTGAACAACCTACTTGTTATCACATCCATGGTAGCCGGGCTACCATGATTGCAGTTCAGTTTCCAATATATTTTTGAGCTTTACACATTTTGATGAGATTAGCTGATGATGAGCAGCATTATGATGATCACTCCTATACATTCAGTGGATCCAGAGCTTGTACATTTACAGTCTCATGCCAGGATTGAGCCCCATGACACTAGGTCGGTGACTGAGATAGCCATTCCTCTATCATCCACAGCAGATTGATGACAAGGCCCATATTATATTCAGATGCAATGCTTCAGTGTGATTTAGGTAGTTCAGATTAGGGACTCAGGTATATGATCCAGCAGGTATATTTTGGTATACATGGGTTGTTGATGTGCTCTTCCTCTTATCTAAGTAGTTTATGACTGGGTATATTATGATGGTTGATAGCTCTATCTTATTTGATGCTTACTTGTTGTTTAGAATAGAAGTGGTTGGTTACTATTAGTAGGAGGTTCTTTATATACTCATTGGTCATACCCTTACTCCATGAAGTACTGACTTGTCCATTCCCTTATTTTAGGGCCTTTGCTATCCATGGCACCATCAGTCATTTTCTTTGACCATCTGTTATCTTCCAGTTTTGGTGTTATCCCAACTTACACCGTAGCTAGTGATCTCAAGGACTTCCCCCACTTAGACCTCTGTGTTGGATAGATTCCAAGTTAGCATTGTATCTCGGCTCTAGAGTGTGATTTTAGTCACAGTGGTTGTTCTCCTCTAGTCCTCGAAACCAAGTATTCCTACAAACAGTGTTGCTAAACACTAGAGCATTGGATCTTAAATCCTATATCTAAGGGATGGTTAGTCAGCAAAAATAGTGTTGCTAAACACTACCATGCATATCTATATTAGCTAGTCAGTGGCCAAGGGACGTGCACTCATCCTTTGTATGATGTAAAGTCGTTTGCCCCTACAAGGCAACAAGGTGGTCACTCTATCACACCTATGGACGATGGCGGGAAATGGAGGTCATACCGAGTCATTATCTGAGGCCCGCCAGGCTATTCAGGTCACCTGCTCTTGGAGGTTGGCTAGTGAAAATCTATAAAGTGAAATAAATGTTAAATCTTGAATGTGAAAGCTAACAAATAAATAAATTGCTAAAAGGTTGCTTGTCTAGAGTCTACTGGAAGCATTCTCATCACTCTACCCATTTGTGAGACACCACCATTCCTCATGTTATTTTCTATCCAGTATATGTATAGGTGGTTCCCCTGGTTCCTTCATCCAAGAGATTACAGTGTTGAGGTTGTCAAGTCTTTCCCCTAGCCTAGCCTTTGATTTTCCACCCTCACCTATGGTTAGCAAATTGTTCAAGTCAGTAAACGAGTATACACTTGAAAATCCTATTTAGTAGCTAGTTACTTTGATCTGGACTTACATTATTTATATTATTTACATGCTTATGCCAGTTAAACATCATTCTATGCTTTAGTCTAGCTACTGATATAATTGAAGGAGCATGTCGTAACCTTTTGTACTTGCAACAATAGTTATTTGTGATCTAGATCATCATTTTGATCATTTTTTACCTGGTCAACCTAATTTGACCAAGTTAACCATAGGGTCGGGGATGAGCTTGGGCAGACAGTGATCGAGATGGTTTATTCATGGCCCATATGTGTCCATTTGATGGTTCCATGCTTCAGAATGCCTTTTTAGATGATGGTTTGATGGATTTTTATGATTATTATTATTTACGGACCATTATTTTTATTATTCCGGGCATGGATGAGCTTACAGAGGTATTTTTTTATGGTCACATGGCGTATGAGTACTCATTCCTAGTTGATTTGAGCATTATGAGCTCATTGGTGCACTCAGTTATAAATTTCGGGCATTTACAGATGATGATATGGTCAGATTACCACTTTTATCTAGTTTGCCATGTAGAAATGGCCTATCCAGCACTTACATTGAGCTAGCACATTCTCCTAGGGAGCTACAGAGGGAGATGGGGGTCCAACCAGTCGTTATTACCATTTTACCCCATCCCCAGACATTTTAGTACAGTCAAAGGTGGTTTCCAACAGAGGAATGGCTCATTGAGGAAATCGATTTGGCTTAGTGGGGCAAGGAAATGGCATGAGATTGGTCCATTTTGGGCATTTTATTGTGTATTTGAGGGGTCAAGATTTGGTCATATGGTTACATTATGATGTTATCTTGTCATATTATTTATTATTGTGCCATGGGGCTATGCTAGTGAAGGATATGATTACCTCCTAGCCCCACCATGTGCTTATGTCATGTGTCTTAGTCACTTATCATGTGGTGCATCCCCCTTGGGCGATTTAGGGAGTGTGCCCCCTCTATTTTTGAGTTGATCCATGTATTGTATTTCCGGCTCATCTTAGCCATTGATTATTATTGTTATATCTTTGGATCTCCACCACTGATTTGAAAAGTGGTTAGGGTTTTGGTCTCTCTCGTTCCTATTTAAAGAAGAGAACCCCTTCATTGTAAAGGGACTTTTGGCTCTGAGCTTTTGGAATACAAAGAGATATTTTGTGAGAATTCTTGTGATCTTGGGTTGGATGCTTGGCTATGATGATTGAAACTACTTTTCCATTACACTGAAAGATCTTGGTAGCTATCTTGCATATTTTTGTTCCACTATTTCGATTTGCAGGTGAAGGAGGCGATTTGGGAGAGGGGCACATTGGTTAGGGAGACCCACCCTGTTTCTCTTTGTCAGATCTCGGTTCACATAGGGATTAATTTTGTCTTTGTACCAATTATTCTCTATCTTTTACTTCTTATTTGCATATACCCTCATTTTTGTTTACTAATTGAGCTTTGTCTCCTTGGTTTTGCTTGAAGAGAGGGGCCGCACTTGTGGACTTGAGCAATTTGTTGGAGCAAGAGAAGTGACCAAGCTTTCATTTGATCTTTGCAGGAGTAATCCTCGTCATACCGGCATTCATTCTCATCATTCAGGTACACTCACAAGGTACGTATTTGTTTCTTTAACCTACCCATCTGCCAATTTCATTCAAACCCTATCTCCTAAAATTTCTAAAAATTCCCTAGGGTTAGTTACTTGGTTTACTGACAAACCATTTCTGGGTTTTCATCTTTAGGTCTAGCCCCAAGTGGATCCTCAAGGGCATCTAGCTCTGTGGACTGCATCTACCCGATCCCCTAGGCACTGATCTCTCCATGCTTGCGCCCTTCTCGGTTTGTTCATCTTCTGAGTGGTTAATCCCTCTTTTCCGAGCTTGTGTGTTGTGATACTGTCGGATCTACTATCAAGCTGTGCTAGGAAGCCCTAAAGTTGTCTACTCCTTGGGACCTTTTTTCATATTCTAAGTACACGTTTCCCAAGGCAGATGATTTTGATCATTTACTCTAACACCTATTTCCTAGATTCATTCTTAATCTCGAGTTACTGTAATTGATCTAATTAATGCTTATATCTCATATCCCCTAAGCCTCTACAGTAACTCATTTCCTTAAATCTAGGGTTCATCACCTTTCACCGTAGATCCCTTATTGAATATCTTGATCTAGTGATTGGTTTGGATCTCTCTCTTTGAGAGTAGATCATGGTCTCCCCCTTTGTTATACGAGGCTTAGATAGCAAGAAGCGAAGAGTGCCTCGATTGGCGTGACAACCAATCCATCTTGGGAATCGAGGTCCTCTTGGGTTATCTCTTTAGTTGCTAGTCTCCTCTACCATCCTGGATATGATCACCTTTAGGGGCAACTACAAGTTGTGTGATAACACTACCAACCTAGCAAGTCAAGTCAAACCAGGCGATCAAGTCTTCGAAAAAACCAAATACAGGATTACCTCGGTCAAAACTCAACTAACATGCAAACAATCACCATGTAAACTTAGAGTCAATAAAAAATCGTTATACCATGTTAGACTGATCAAGTCAAACTTGAGTAGACGCACCAACATGTCTGTAAAGGTAAATTTCAAGTTAGCTTCACTCGTTTTCTACTCATATAAGAGAGGGTCTCTTAGCCACGGTTTACAATAGCCCCTAAAGCCTTAGAAAATCCATCAACAACAACCACCAGGACTAGGGTTTAAACAATGGTACCCTTTCTAGGCTTGACCAAAACCTGGGGTTTTGAGGTGGATGGAGAATGTTGTCAATGTCAATGCAAGATAAGCAACATAGGAGAGCCTTCTATTGACAATCATTTCTAGAGACAAGGGGTTGTTATATTTACTATTGATGCAGTGTTTCAAAATTTGTCATGTGGCTTTAGATTCTGATTTGAATCTTAACATTCGATTGTTATGATGGATGAATGATGATATAAATTAATCTCGATGATTGAAAGCTTATTTTATTTGGTATTGAACCATTGGTTATGTTTCGTCATTTGGTTTTTTGCATTCTATTCAATGCACTTTCATTATATTAAATGTAATATTTCATGTATAATGCAAAAAATATATTTATTTTTCTTGAAAATCTATATTTTTTGTATTTTTCATGGTGTCGAGCCTACTCTTGAGTCTTGTTGAGTTTGGTCTTGAGTCTTTGTCGATTCTCAAATCTTTGTTGAGTTTCTAACCAAAACAAGTCATCTCTTGAGTCAAGTTTGGTGACTTTGGTGTAAACCACATCTTCTCATTTTGCTACTTCACAAAAGAAGCATGGGCACTAGCGACGAATAGCAAAGGAGGAAAAGGAAAATGGGAGGTGGATTTTGTGTAAGAGGCATTGGATTCATGGCTAGAAGATCATGAGGCTAGGAAGGACCATTGTTGGATTTTACTTGTGTTGCTTAGTCCGTATTTATCTTTTGTAGAGGTGCACCTATAGCAAATCCTTCGTCATCTTGATTCCCGTGCACAGCAGTGTGGATGTGATCATAACAACAATAGCAGAGAGTCCCTTTAATGAGGATGAGGAGGCACAGTTATGGAGAGGGGGCACATGCATGTCCCAACCTTAGACTATTTCCAGTTTAACCTTTTTTTTCTTATTAGACTATTCCAAATTTAGCTTTTGCCTTAATTAGAAAGTTACTTTACTTATTTTAGCTTTTCCAAATTTAGGATAAGGGCCAGCATTAGGGAGTTTTCCAAATTTAACTTAGGCAAATACATTGGAGGATTTTCCAAACTTGGAACACAGCACTAATCCAAAAAAATTGGTCATGCAAGGATGGCACACTTCTATTTCTCTAAGCTAAATTTATGTTTTAGAGTTCTGCTTCTAAACTTAGGAGCTCTATTTTGTACAACCCTTTCCTTCATCTATAAAAAAAGGTAGAGTGGGTGAGTGTTATTCATTGAGTTTCATTTAAAGCTAGTGATTAGTAAGTTTTGTAATCTTTTCTTCTTTTGATTTAATAAAGAGTGAAGTGATTGGTCATTGGAATTTTGTAGCTTGCTGTTCAAATTTTCAGAGTTTTGTGTTTCCAGATCCAAAATTTCTTTACTCACTTTTAACTTTTGATAGGTTAAACAGTTTTAATCACATAGGGTTTGATTAGGAGTGCAAGTATGTTTACCATGGTCTGAAAATTTAACATAGCATCTAATCCAAAATGGATCAATATATAATTTGTCACCTATTTGGAGCTTTTGGGGTCAAAAGATTGGATGAATTGGCTTGTAGGGCCCATTTAAGAGGCGGGTCTCACTTTCAGATTTGGGATCAAAAACTATCTGAATTGTTCAAGGGCCATTTTGAGGGTCAAAAAACGCCATTTTTGCATTATCCACATTGATACCTTTCCAACGGTGCAAGAATCGTCTCCGTCAGAGTCCATATGAGGTATTTATGCCTCCCGCAAGTTGACCTATCCAGTTGACCACCATAGTTCCGAGAAGATTCCACGTCAACTCTCATTTCTTGCACGTGTGGACTTTCAAGAACATTCTAGAAGGTCTGAAACCCTAACCCTAAATGGGAATCGAGGCATGTACAAACCCTAAAATTAACCCTAAACGACTATTGGCTATGTTAAATACTAGGCTATTAGGAAAAGAAGGGGCGCCATTCTTTGATGTATTGTATTGCTCCATAGTTGAGCAACAGCACTGGGGAGTGGATATTAGAGCATAACAGAGGAGATAGGAGATCCTGTAGTAGCCATTCTGGCCACAGAGTCATAGGTAACTCCATAGGGAGTACCATTTCCGTTGTATTTGCAGTTTGACATAAAGAGCAAGGCATAGTCCTCATTTGTGGCTAGGTTTTTCCCCATAGTGGGTTTTCCCAGGGTATATCTTGTATTATTGTGTGGATTGTGTACTTATTTGCTCTCGTTATTTCTCTTTCATTTCCATTGTATTTAGTATTTAACGGAATTAAATTAACACAATGAATTAAGTTGTAAGATCCGTTGTGACGAACTGATGCAGTGGAATATCCACGACAGTTTATGAATTATACTGGTATCAAAGCAGTTTTTCTTTTGGATTTTGTGGGTAATTGTAGGATCCAATAGTTGATGAAAAAGAAAGTCTTCAAACCCTAGCCATGTCAGACGAGTCTATTCAAGGAGCGGCAAATGATTATGAGCAGCGATTTTCAACTCCAGAAATACAAGTTGTCGATATCTCACACAATATGTCAATCCTCATGGCAGCTATGGAGAGCAAGTTCAAACATTTCGAGGATATTGGAGGTTGTAATTCAGATTTTGAATATGAGGGGAAATCAAAAGATAAAAGTGACCCAAAAAAGGAGCCAACGAAAGAGTCTGAGAGAGAGAAACCGAATTCCAGTACTAATATTCCTTCCCAGTCTCTCTTCAAGATAGACGCGAAAGGCGATCAAGCCGTATCAAGGTGATATTGATGCTCTAAAATTGAATCATTGGTTGCAGTAGTTGGAGGTTTATGTTAGTATTATCAAATAGTCGTGAATCAAAAGATCTCATTTGTCCAACTGAAGTTAGAGAGCCATGCATTAACCTGGTGGGAAAACCACATGGAAGCACTTAGGCTAGAAGGTGATCCACCAGTAATTAAGTGGGAGGACTTTAACCCTCATCAAGTCCCAATTCTACCCTATCGAGTGTGTAGAGGACCAATGGATCCATTGGCATTACTTCAAGAAAAGGTAGGGGTAGAGTGTGCAAGAAAACACCACCGAGTTCATGAAGATCGCTATCATGCTAGGTATCTCACCCAAAAACCCAGATGTACTCCTCAAGTATATAGGGGGTTTACATAGTCACATACAGAGGCCGGTGATGTTGCTCTTGAAGCCCAAGTCAATTGATGAAGTATGTGTACAAGCACAATACCTAGAAAAAATTGAGCAGAAGAAAGGACAGCCAAGTGGTTCAAAATAGAAAGAGAGCCAAGATGCTTCCAAGGAGGAGAAGAAGTCAAAGGGAAAGGAGGAGAAGACTATAGCCACGGCACATCAATGCAAGGATCCAAAAAACCACTGTAACCGTTGGAACATCAATGGTATGGTCACACTAAAGAAAAGAGTTGGAAGCTACATCCAGACCTAAACCCCAAGAACCGCAAGAAGGATTCCAAGAAGAAGAACCTTCTAGTTACAGAGTCAAGCAATGAGTTAGAAAGCAGCTTGAATGTGGATGAAAAGATTATTTGTACCACAGCACAAAAGGAGGTGAATCTGAGTATCCTTCAACCTAAGGAAGAGAAAGAGATGACAAAACTCTTCCATATCAAGATCAAGGTCAAGAAGACCAAGATCGATGCTCTATTCAATTTTAGTTCAAAGGAAAACCTCATAGCATAGGATCTAGTATGTAAGCTTGGATTGGAAGCAATGATCAGCCCGGTCCCTACCCATTAGGATGGGTAAATAAGGATGCAGAACTCAGAGTCATGAAATAGTGCAAGATCAAGTTTGCCATAAGTGCAGAGTATGTTGATGAAGTGGAGGTAGAACTTAGAAGTAGTACCCCTGGATGTTTGTGGTGTAGTTTTCGGAAGCCCCTACATGTATATGAGGGATGCGATCTTCATGAGGAGAGCCAACCAACACCACTTGATCAAGGATAGGAAGTCCTTCATCATCAATGTGCTCAAAGGTAAAGCGAAGATCTCTTTGATAAGTTCCAACCAAGCGAAAAAGTTGATCAGTCCAAGTAGGAAGCTTGTATTGCTTTTCTTAAGACAAAATCAACAAGAAGGTGAATCGATAAAAGTGATGGCATCTCTGGAGGGATGTACCAAAGAGTAGAAACACTAGTTGGAGAGCCTTTAGCAGGCATACAAAGAAGTGTTCCAAGAACCTAAGGGGATACCTCCTAAGAGGGGGGTGGAGCACAAGATACAACTATTGTCAAATTCTCCATTGCCAAACATCAAACTGTACAAACAGTTTGTCATAGAAGCCGATGAAGTGAAGAAGCAATGGCAGCAGTTGTTGGAGCAGGGCGTGATCCGACCAAGCACCTCACCTTCTGGGTCACCTATCATCATAGTACCAAAGAGGGATGGGACTTGGAGGATGTGCAACAACTACAGAGCATTGAACAAGATCACACTCAAGAATCAATACACTCTGCCCAATATCGATGATATGTTGGACCAATTGCAGGATGCCAAGTACTTCACCAAGTTGGATCTCAAATCGGGATACCACCAAGTGTGAGTGAAGGAAGAAGACACCTGGAAGACCGCCTTCAAAACTAGGCAAGGTCTATTTGAATGGTTAGTAATGCCATTTGCTTTATGCAATGCACCAACTACATTTATGAGTTTGATGAATGATGTATTACACCCTTTCTTAGATTCGTTTGTTATAGTATATCTAGATGGCATATTGGTTTATAGTGCTACCTAGGAAGAACATATCTCACATCTCAAGTAGGTGTTGGAGACCTTGAAAAAACATTAACTGTTGGCAAACCTTAAGAAATGTGAATTTGTTCAGCAGTCCGTCGTGTATTGAGGGTATGTGATTGGTGGAGGAGAACTCAAGATTGATCCTGCACAGATGGAGGCCATCACTAAGTAACCTACTCCTACAAATATCGCTAAAGTTAGGAGCTTTTTAGGGCCGACACAATACCTTCAGAATTTCATAGCTTCCTTTTCGGCTATGGCTGCACCCCTCCATGCCATAACAGCGAACAATAATGGGTTCTAGTAGGGGAAGAATCAACAGAAAACCTTTGAAGAGCTTAAACAAAAGATCAATCATGCACTAGTTCTTGCACTACCTAATTTGCAAAAGCCTTTCGAATTGGAGACAGATGCAAGTGGTTATGCCATGGGAGCAGTTATGATGCAAAGAGGAAGGCCAGTATGCTATCATTCTGAAATGTTTCATGGGGGAGTCCTAAGATACCCTACCTACGATAAGGAACTCTATGCCTTGGTTCAAGCTGTTAAGAAGTGGAAGCACTATCTCATGGGCAAGGAGACCATCATTCACATTGATCACTAGTTGCTATAGTATTTGCAAGCCCAGAGTAAGCTACAACAGACTAGACATTATAAGTGGATGGGATTCTAGCAACAATTCCATCTAATCATCAAGTATAAGAAGGGAAGTACAAACAAGCTGGCAGACATGCTCTCAAGGGCACCTACAGCCAAGATTACAGCTTTGGGAACTCTTTTGCACATGGAACCTTTTACCCATGATGCATACAAGGAGGAATACACAGAAGATGAGGACTTCAAGGAGGTATTTCAGCAACTATAGGGCCAATTTTGTTAAATTTACAACATCATGAGTCATTCTCCAAGTCAATCTTGTGTGTCAAGATTGAGCCCCATGTGTCAAGGTAGTGCCTTATAAGAGCCTGAGTTGGACTCAGGAAACTTGGAGAAGAATCTTGAGTTGGACTCAAGAATGAATAAGCCTCATGTGTTGAGGTAAGTGCTTTGTATGTCAAAGTGATGGTGTTGTACAATCTTGTTTGTCAAGACTAAGGTCTTGTGTGTCAAGACAAATGCTCATGTGTTGAGGTGGTGCCTCAAGTGTTGAGGTAATGCTTTGCATGTCGAAGCATGAATGGTGTGTGATGTACTACTAACCATGGTTGAGCTATTAAGTCTCCTCTAGAGACTGGTCACCTCTAGAGTGAATTACTTTAGCATATGACCACTTGGAACGATAGTAGAACAAGATGATCACATCATTGGAAAAATCTCCTAGTATATTTGATATGATAGATAAATTAAAGTTGGCACATGTGGACCATGCAGATAAGACAAGAGATAAAGATAAGATGTGATAAGATAAGAGAGAACTCGATTTTCTCACTTCAGTAATGATAAAGACTTCAGTTAATTAAGGGAGAAATCGAATTGTTCACTTCAGTGATGTTATCAAGAAGGACTTTGATGAATATGGTTGTCATTGATGACACACCATTAATGACAGAGCCTAAGCATGATGACATGGAGGAAATGGCAAGCATGCCAATGAGTCAAATGAAAGCCTAAGCATGATGACATGGAGGGAATGGCAAGCATGCCAATGAGTCAAATGACCCATACTGTGGTCATTTGAAGATGACAAAGTGGACATTGGACAAATGGCAAAGATGGCAAGACAATAAGACAAGACAAGTATGAAATGGCAATGCCAAGCAAGCGTAAGCTTGCAAGCATGCCTCATGAGGGCATCTAAAGAAGATCTTGTGGGAAGACCGTGTGGCATCATCCTGGAAGCTGTGGGCTCAGTAGTTAAAGGAAAAAAACCCCACTAGGGCACACCATCTAAAGGAAGGTAACGATGGCATTTTTTGAAGACATGCGGGCATCTCTAGCTGTGAATATGAAGAAGGCCCCACAGGCATGATGAATTAATGGATTGCAGGTATCCATTGGACCCTTGCAGGCATGAGTTTATGGGCACATATTGTAGCCCTTGCGGGCATGCTAAATGGAGGGCTGCAAGCATCCCCGGGACAGCTCTTACGAGCATCACTTAATGAGATTGTGAAGGCATGGCCAAGACCCCTCCGGACATAAGGCATTGACCCATCACAAGGCATGGTATGGGCACTCATTGAAAGAAAACGCGGACATCACAATGGCATTACTGGATGACCCATTCAAGCATAAACCAAAGACCCCCGAGGGCATCTGCTGACAGATCCTGTTGGCATCGATGGAGTCCCATAAGGGCATATGGACATTGTGGGCATAAGACACAGCGTGAGATGACAACGTGGAAACAAAAATAAAATACCATTTGATTAAATGAACACAATTAGTGACAAGTCGGCCTCCATGAAATAAGAAAATAAAATGGATTAAAAATGTATCAATTGTTTTGATGAAGAAGTCGGCCTCCCTAATTTCATGAACTAATCAACTATAAAAACAAAAACCAATTCGTTGTTTTGGAAGAGGAGCGGGGGTGAGAAGTGAACTTCGGTGGGGTTTGAAGGCAGGTCCAATTTCCGGAGGCATAAGTGAGTACGACAGGATTGCTGAGGATGCTTTGATTTCGAACAGATAAAATAACTCTGAGGATATAGGGAGGATTTCCGTGAAGTTTGAGAGGAGCTCTGAGTTCGGGTTTCTGTGGAGGAATTCGCATTGTGTAGTCTATTGACAGTTCAGTGAATCAGCTGGAGCAGAAGAATAGGAGCAGCAGCAACATATTGAAAACCTTTTGATTTCTGAGGCTTCACTAAATGATTGATTGGTAACATGTTTTTATGCTGATAATGGGTTGTGCTCCAGAAACAGAATGTTGAAGATTACTAAAGACATAATTGAAGTGATGCTCCTGGATAGAGAACTGATATAAGAATATCATGGATAGAGATTGTAACAGAGATGCTGCTATGCTGATGTTAGGGTCACAGCAATGACAGAATACAAAATAGTATAGACAGATGTGTGTATATTGGTGAAAGACGATGTTGAAACAAACAAGTGTTTCTTGTTTATGAGTGTATGAATTTGCAGACTCAAGAAGAGTCCTAAGCCTTGTAAATCTTTGATTGCTGGGGGTGTTGTAGCATCCCAGTCAGTAGTAGTTGACTGAACCATTCTCGTGGGTGGTGCCACCTTATGGGTTGTAGCCCATATTGGAGATTGAAGTCTCCATTCATATATAAAATTTACAAAGCTTATTTCTTGTCTCTTGCAATGTGTTGATGTGTTAAGTTGATTGTACATTGATGAATATAATGTGAAATGATGAATTAAGATTTAGAGTTAGAAGTAGCTGAAATTTGATTAAGTGTAGCGCTCACTGATTCACCCCCCCCCTCTCAGTGAGCATTGTGTCTAACAATTGGTATCAGAGCAGGCCTTCAACAGAAGCCTAACAAGCTTGAAGGAATTCAGTAGACACAAGTCATGGAGGATTATTCGGAAGATGGAATTCCAGTATTCAATGGCTCAAATTATGATACTTGGAACATCAGAATGAGAACTCATATACAAGCAGAGGGATTTCTTATTTGGAAATCAGTCAAGGATGGCTACACTCCTTCAAAAGACAAACCGAAGGAAGTAGCAGGTAGAAAACTACATGAAGCAAATGAAAAAGCACTAAGCTTGATCATAAGTGGGTTATCTCAGATCGAAAAGGAAATATTGAATGTTTGTGAGTACATCTCAGCCAAAGATCTTTGGCTCAAGCTAGAAGAAGAATTTCAAAGAAGAAGTCAAGACAAAGAAACCAAGACATTCGAAGATGAAGAACAAGAAAAGAAGGAGGCTCATGCTTCAAGCTCCAGTAAAGGTAAGAATCCCCCTATTGACAATAATTCTGAAGTTAATGGTGAAGTTGTACTTATAAAAGAAGATGAGTTATTGAAAATCAATGAGGCATTTGCAAAAACCTTATTGGATAAGGATGTCAAATCCAACATAAGACTCAAGAAGAAGATTATGGGAGCATTTGAAAAATACCAAGAGGAGACCAAAGCTCTGTTCATGAGCTTGAAGGTCAAGAACAAAAACTTGCAAAGTGAGTTAAAAGATAAAAAACTTGAAGTCAAAAGTTTGAAGGATGAACTAGGAAAGTCTGATGTGGATCCTAGAGAACTTGAAGAGACAAGATGGGCTAATCTTGGCTTGAAGGTTCAGTTGGATGAGTACAAGAGAATTGAAGAAGTCTTGAAAAATCAGTTAGATGAAAAGGAGAAGAAAAATGATAAGCTTGAGATGGAAGTTGTTGGACTCAAAAAGAAAATTGAAAAAACAATCTATCATGAGAAGTTCAACAGCAGCTCGGTCATGTTGGATAAATTATTGAATTGCCAAAGGTCCCCCCATGACAAAACTGGCCTTGGGTATAAGAGAGAAGAAGAGAAATCTGAAGGTGACTTACTATCTCCCAAGACTTCAGAAGCTGGTCCATCAATGACCAAGGATGCTCCTCATACACCTGCACATGACAACCAAGAAGTTGAAAGCTCAAGAATGCATCAAGAAGACAGGTCAAATCCTCAAGGCAAGCCAAGAGAAAAAACAATTCCAAGATTGAATGAAGGTCCAAGGTATGAAAACAAATTTAATGGTTACTGCTTCTCTTGTTCTAACTTTGGTGATAAGGCTGTGAATTGTAGAAATGTTGGAAGTCTACATGATAGGGCAAGGTGTTGGACATGCAATCAAAGAGGACATATTACTAACAATTGTCACACCATGAAATGCTTCACCTGTGGAGGTATTGGTCACAAAGCCAGAGTGTGTGCAAGCCCAAGAAGACAGCCAATAAGCAGCTTCCCCTACACACCAGCAAGAAGATTCAATGAAGCTTGGAAGAAGAATGAAACCAACATTGAAGATCAGAAGACAAATAACTTCAGCCAAGGACATTCTAAGGTTTGGGTAAGGAAGAACATTTTGCTAGACTTAAATGAAGTTGAGGATCAATGCACAAAAGGAGATGATGGCTGCCATATGGCAAGCCATGCTTGAGGTCTCTTGAAGACCTTAAGCACACCTTGAGTTCATGGTGCTTTAAAGGATGAACTCAAAGGTATGTGAAGGATGCTCCAAACAGGTCCTAGAATCGGATTGCTAACAGGTAGTGAAGAAATGTGTAAAGTGTGGGGCAATACAATTTGGCCCTATGCAACTCAAGAAAGATAAGGGGAGTTGTAGCTTCATGCTTACTAATTGAAAGAATACAAGTGTATGTATGAAGCTATTGGTGGAAGACATAGTAACCAAGGTTGGATTAAGACAATTCAAGGAGCAGTCAAGAGACATCCACAGCAAACAAGAAGCAAAAGCCTACATCAAGAAGTGACCATGACAAAGAAGAGACACTTAGCAATGAAGTGAAGACATCATTTTGATGTGCACCATGAAGAACATAGAAGAGGATTTGAAGAAGCAACATCGTGGGAATGTTGTGAGGGGTTCTTACCAACACTTGAACAGACCGAACTTTGATTGTGTTGAGGGTTTCGACAGTCCTAAATAAGCATAAACTCAGTCCCGAATATATTTCCTTTGGGTTTCAACTTTGATGACTGTCCATGCATGAGTGGTCCATGCATGAGTGACATTGTTTGAATTCTAAGTTTGGTGGAAATTCAGATAGCAGCAGCATGATATCTAGCTTGAGTTTGCAAACATATCTGTGGTCTTTTTGGTTTTAGGGTCTCTCTCTCAGCATCTACATAGACCAAATTCATTTCAGCAGCAGCCAGCATAAGTTCAGGCTATCCACAGTGAGCATGCATCTTGGGTTACTATTATCACATATACAGTAGCCGGGCTACCATACATTATTTTTCTGATGCCAGTACACTATTCAGCCAGTTCCCTTACATTGAGATGCTGAGATGAGCATCTATATTGGATCACTATCAAATTTTGGACAGCAGTATGTATTCCCCATGCCATGACTGAGTCTCGGGACACTCAGAGAGATGATCGATGTAGCCATTATACTAGTTGTACAGAGCAGTCAGTAGTGCCCAGAGTTACAGCAGCAGTTTCAGAGGACAGATGATGGTTCAGATTGATGAGCATTCAAGTATATGACTCAGTAGGTATATCATTGTGTTATGGTTATATTGCTTTTATACTTATTCTTATAGCATGTCTTAGCACTTAGTGTCATGATCTGACGATCATATAGATATGTGGACCTGGTTGATCTTATTATATATATTATATTGTCCCTACTCAGACTTAGAAGTTCACTATTCATACTCATTGGTTTTACCCTCCTTAGGGAGAATAGAGGTGATCATTCCACCATACCTTGGCTTGCTAGTGTTGGCTCCATTATTCATTGTCTTCATCCATCCATGGCCTACCTTTTAGTTTATCACCCTGACTTACTACTTGACTAGTGGCATGGAGGACTTTTCCCCACTGTAGCCTTTGTATTGGATGAGCTTCCCCGTTTACTGTGTCTCGGCTCTGAGTTGGTGACAAAACTTACCTTTGGTGAGTTGGATTGTAGGCCTAAATCATTCTGGTCAGTTGTCTCGATGTTTGGCATTGGCTCGAACTCCCCCTAGTCACTTGAGATGTTGTTGGCTAAAACTGAAAGCTCATGTACTATTTATGGAAACTAATAAATTCGCCCATGGAAACTAAAAAGGGCAAGAGCGATGAACGGCTGAAAAATACTCCTCGAAGAGTATAAGAAAGGTCCAAAAAGCAATGATTCTTAAAAGCTATATCTAAACAATTGCTGACCTTATATATGTATGAAAAACATGCCCTGGATGCAAGTTGCAACTAGTTGTGCTTATCAGCACACCTGAGATCCGAAGGGTTATGTAGGCCAAAAAGGCCATGAAATGAAATTGAATGATCCTAATGAACTTGGATCAACTTGATATAGACATGATGCCTAAGTTGAATAAGCACTCTCTAAACAACTTATCCATTTGTGAGACACCGCCATTCCCTGTGTTGTTGCTCATTCAGTATATACTATGGTGTGTATTCCCTTTCCCATTGCCAAAGTGTCACAAAGTTAAGTCGGTCGAGTCATCCCTTAGCCTAGCCAGTTATTTTAGCCTTCACCCTTCACTAGCAAATTGATCACAGCTATGAAGTGAGTATGATCTTGAAAGTCTAGTCTGAGTAATAATAATAATTAATGACATTATATATTTGGATTTAGATCGCCAGTAATGATTACTTTGTGTTATAATTGTTATTTGAATAAGTTGTAGAGCATGCATTAACCCTTAACACTTTGTAGCAGCTTCCGATGATGGTATGAGTTATATTTGGTCATGTTGACTTGGTTAGACCTAGTTTGACCAAGACATGAGATGGTTGGACCTTGTGATGATATGGATAGATGATATATGGTCTGTGTACATGTATATGATGATTCTATGTAGTAGCTACAGGGTTATGATGATGATTCTTGGTTTACAGCAGTATTTGATCATTTACAGATTATTATTATTTGCCCTGTTCCGGTATATGGGATATATATTTTGATCATGCAAGACTCATATGGTGTATGAGTACACATCTTGGATGGATTTGGACCTTCCGAGTCCAATGAGACAGTTTGTTTTCAGTTCCGGGCACTTACAGTGATGATTGAGCCTCAATAGGCTATCCCAGTGCAGTTTTGGTCTGTCGGAGGCCCTGTTAGAGCAGATGTGATTTTTATCCGGTTGACCTAGGGCGCTGTGCTTGGAGGGGGTGGTCCAGCCACTTGTTTTTACCATATTACCCCCCTCCCGGACACACTGGTGCCCTCACCTTGACAGCTCAGGCACTCCAAGAGGCAGTTTGGGGCAATTTCACGCTTCCCGAGGCATTTCAGGATTGATAGAAATGGCTATTGAGGAAATCGATTTGGGCTACTGAGGCAATGTCTTGGCATGGGATCATCAGTGATGATGGATTGATGTCTTCCACACCTCCTCCAGCAGTTTCAGCTTCATCGGGGCCCGCATCCATCACTTATGGCACTTTTTGATGATTTCTGAGGTCTTTTGAGGCCTACGATTTGACCATGGAGGCACGATTTGGTATATTGATGACTATTTTATCGTTATTGTGCTATGGGGATTGACCAAGGGTGGGTAAAATTACCCCTTGGACCCACCATAAGCTTCCTATTATATTTTGTCATCATGATTTGGTGGGATTCCCCTCTTCTAGGGCGATTTTGTCCACTTATATTATATTTTATTAGTGATCCATGTATTTTATTGTTGAGCTCATCTCAACCATTGATTAGACATTTGCATCTTTTAATCTTAGCCACTCATTCAAAAAGTGGTTAGGATTTTGATGCCTCTCCTTCCTATTTAAAGGAGAGAGCTTCTCATTTGTAAGGAGACTGGTGGCTCTGGATTATTGGAATAGAAAATTATTATTGCATCTATCTCCAGTGTTGTGGTGAATGTTTTTGGTGTTCGTTCGTTGGTTCTTCCTTTGCACTGAATTATTGGAGATCTTGTTTTGCCATATCTTTTGTACCACGTTTTTGCATCTACAAGTGGAGGCCGATTTGCTTTGAGGAGGAAGTATTGGTAGGGGAAGACTCTCCCTACTTCTTGTTTGGATCTCTTCGTTGGTAACAGGGAGTATTACTGTCCCAGGACCTTCTATTCTATGTTATCATTGCATTTTACTTGTATTTCCTCCATACTTGACCTCTCTAATTGAAATCGATTTTCCTTGGATTGACAGGTAGAGGAGGGCGCACTTGTGGACTAGGGCATCAATTTGGCAAGCAAAATCAACCATCTCTCATTTGATCTCTGCGGGAATCTTCCTCAACATCAAGGCATCTCTCTTCATCACTTAGGTATGATCTCAAGGTAATTTCTATCTCCATGATCTATCCACTTGCCTAAAATATTTCAAACCCTAATTAATCAAAACCCCCATTTTTACATTTTTTCAGATCTACTAAGATCTAGTGGCTTCTTGGGTAAGATATTTAAAACCCACCTCTATAGTATCCACGGCATCCTGGATCTATAGTTTGGTGAGGATTGGCCTCCATTTGACCCTCTTCCCAAGGCATTTAGCCTTCTCCAAGCAAGGGCACACTTCCTAGTTTGGGTGGGTTGACCTAGATCTAGTATGTGGGTAGTTAAGATCCCGCTTGATTCATGATCTACACATCCAATAACCTACCCCCAGATTGTCACTTTTCTGATTTCTACCTTGTGGGCCCTATTCCACATTTTAAGGGATTTAATCCCCATTTTGGACCACTTGGTATCTTCAAACTCAGATCTAGTAAGATCTAGCCATTGGATTGCCTTGAAATTGTAGATCCATACTCTCACTTGCTTAAACCACTTGGATCTAAAGTTTGGATGCCATCAGACTTGTCTTGACCCCACTTATCCCGCTTTTAGGCCTCCTTGGGTAAAGTCGCACCACCTTGGAGAAGTGAGTTGGCCCACTTCTAGGACATGGGTACTTGAGATTTCAGTGGATTTGGAACGGGAGTAATTCAAAACCTAGGTCTAGTAGGTCACCTTGTCAAATCTTGCCTTGGGGATAGCATTCCTTGTTTTAAGGGATTGTGGTCCACTTAGGTCAAACCTAGATCTAGACCTATTCATCCATCAAGACTTTAATTGCCCACTTGTCTCATGAAATAGGAGTCCTTAACCACAAGTTAACTTTACTTTGACTCCATTATCCCAATTCCCAAGGCACTGGTCTCTCTCCAAGTCAATTCGACTTCCTAGATTGTTGGATTAACTTGTGGTTTGACCCTTGTGGTGAACTAAACCCTTTGATGTCATCATGTATCATGATCAAGCTTGTCACTTGTACTAGTTAGCCCCAATTCAACCCCTAAACTACTCTACATTGGACACAGTTCCCAAGGCAGTGGATTTTCTCACATTGAACTAGTACTTTAATCCTAGATCCTATTTCACAAATCATAAGTCACTCTCACCTCAATAATGAACCAAAGCCATACTCATTGAACCCCTCACTTATCTTGTGACTTCATCCTAAGGTCTAGGATAAACCATACACCTTACTTCACTTAGAAATAACTTGATTTGGTGTCTTGGTTTTGATCTCTCCTATCGGGAGTAGATCGGGTCTCCCCCTTTGTTGTCTGGGCTAGATAACATAAAGCGAAGGTTGCCTCGACTGGCGTGACAACCATCTATTGGAGGTCGAGGTGATCGTGGTTGCACCTTTTGAGTTGCCCTTCCCTATTGCCATCCATGAATGGATACATCCATAGGGGTAACTACTGTTTAGGTGACAACAGTTACCTTGGCTGACAGTGTTTAAAATTGATTTTTGGTCTAAACTCAGGGCACTTACAGCTAGGTTATCTTCAAAACCTGTGCACAGTCCTGAAGCTATCCAAAGTTTGCACAATTGATCCATTAATGCTGACATCTAAAGACATTTGAGTCGTTGTGAAAATACAACCAGTTCCAGTATATAGAGTTACACATACAGTGGCATGCACATAACAATGATGTTGATATGGTGCTACATACAGTACAGTATTTTGACCAATGCAGTGTACAAATACAATGATGCAAAGCCATGACCTTCAGTGACCAAAGATGACCAGCTTGAGTTGACAAACAGAAGTGACAGCTAAAGAAGAAGTTGCATAACAAGAATTCGTGGCATGAATTTTGAAGATCTGAAGCATGATGATAATGCATGCTTACCTTTTATGAATTTACTAGACAAGATATGAAAATGAAGCATACCAAATAGGGGGAGTATCTATACTTATGAAAATGAAAAGATGTCAAATAATGGAACAGAAAACTCAGCAGTTCAATTAGCCTAATTGATAGGGGGAGCAATTATCAATTTTAAAATGGACAAGCTCGGGCTTGAGGAAGCTCCAGTGAAGCGAGTTCATAAGGCATCCGAAGTCACAGAACATGGTTGAAGATATGTTCAAACTGTAGAAGTCATGGTCTAGTAAAACATGAAGTTTGAAAGTGATACAAATTCTCCTTTTTTTTTATAACCATGGGAACAGCAACCTCCCAAGGGTATATCCAACAGCCCGCAAGCCAGATATACCAGAAACTTGTGAGTCAGCAGGGGCCGAGACGTCCCGAGACCCTTTATCCCAAGGGAGAGCCTCTATTCCAGGGGTCGCCTACCCTTCAAAACCGGCGGGGGGTAGGGTTGCTCATTGGCCCGCTGTGACTGATACAAATTCTCCTTGAGAAGTATGAAAAATTACTTAAAGGTCAATTGGGATAATGCCCACGTGCACTGGTTTGATGACAAAAGAAACTCTCTACAGTGATATGCTAGACTTGTTTGATTGAGATAATTTGTTACAGCAGTATGAGCTCAGGGGGAGTAATTGAAGAAAATGAAGTAAAGTGACCTAATGATGGTTGAAGGGATGTCCTTAATGCTTGTTTACCCTTATGATGACTACAACATTCCTAAAGGTACAAATGACTTCTTCTAGCTGTGAATATAGTTAGCAAGAACACTTGTTGCATGATTTATCTAGAGCTGGTTATCGAGATTTTTATCAATGTATAAAAACAACTCTTGGGTATCATATGAAGACTTGAGCTAAATACCCTATGATGAAGCTCAGAGGCAGCTGGCAATAAATTCTTGATAAGGGACGATGATATGTCATCATTACATATGTTAAGTTGTGGAACAAGCTGCTGTGAATTTATTTTTGTGACAAGGTGCAGACCAATTTAAGGTCTGTTGAAAGGACCGAATGCTGAATAGTTTGACTCAGAATTAACAGTGTCTGGTTGAGACAAGAAGATGAGTGAATTGTAATTGAGAGAAGACTAATGGCTTCATTTTGAAGCCAAATATTGACTGAGTTTAGAACTGTGTTTGGGGAACATTTCTCCATGGATGTATTGCCTTATAAGCATGAAAAGTATCTTTAAGGTGACAAGTCTGATTGACAATTAATGATAACTGCAGTGAAGAGAAAATGTTGATAAGCCGATTACAAAAAGTGACATGAAGTACACTTGTGAATAATGACACTATACCAAGACATGAGAGCTCATCCGGTTAAAGAATTGAAGCAGTTTGAGGACTGATTAAAACAATGGTAGGTTGGAACACAAAAACTTAGACCATGTATGAGCATCAAAAGCTAGTAGAAGTAAGCTAGAAGGTTTGTCAGGGACCTTTATAAATCTTTGGACAAATTCAGTTTCTTTAAGTTCTAGGTATGAAGAAAAAGTCATGAGCATTTCAGAAATCTCTTTACAGCAGGTATATAAGTTCTGGTCAAGAACAGTTTGAGTGTCATATTGATAGGGGGAGCACTCATATGAAATCTGAAATTGTAGCAGACTCCAAGGAAAATTGTTATATTATCCCAACATCCAATGATGATGGCAGCCAGCAAGGGAGAATACTTACAAACATTGATGATGGCTAATGATAAAACTCAGCATACAATTTCTTTTTCACCTTTGTCATTAATGTCAAAGGGGGAGAAGAAGAAGCTAGCTGATTGCCATCAATGACAAAGGGGGAGATTGATGAATATGGTTGTCATTGATGACACACCATTAATGACAAAGCCTAAGTATGATGACATGGAGGAAATGGCAAGCATGCCAATGAGTCAAATGAAAGCCTAAGCATGATGACATGGAGGGAATGGCAAGCATGCCAATGAGTCAAATGACCCATACTGTGGTCATTTGAAGATGACAAAGTGGACATTGGACAAATGGCAAAGATGGCAAGACAATAAGACAAGACAAGTATGAAATGGCAATGCCAAGCAAGCGTAAGCTTGCAGGCATGCCTCATGAGGGCATCTAAAGGAGATCTTGTGGGAAGACCGTGTGGCATCATCCTAGAAGCTGTGGGCTCAGTAGTTAAAGGAAAAAAACCCCACTAGGGCACACCATCTAAAGGAAGATAACGATGGCATTTTTTGAAGACATGCAGGCATCTCTAGCTGTGAGTATGAAGAAGGCCCCACAGGCATGATGAATTAATGGATTGCGGGTATCCATTGGACCCTTGCGGGCATGAGTTTATGGGAACATATTGTAGCCCTTGCGGGCATGCTATATGGAGGGCTGCGAGCATCCCCAGGATAGCTCTTACGAGCATCACTTAATGAGATTGTGAAGGCATGGCCAAGACCCCTCTGGGCATAAGGCATTGACCCATCACAATGCATGGTATGGGCACTCGTTGAAAGAAAACGCGGGCATCACAATGGCATTACTGGATGACCCATTCAAGCATAAACCAAAGACCCCCGAGGGCATCTGCTGACAGATCCTGTTGGCATCGATGGAGTCCCATAAGGGCATATGGACGTTGTGGGCATAAGACACAGCGTGAGATGACAACGTGGAAACAAAAATAAAATACCATTTGATTAAATGAACACAATTAGTGACAAGTCGGCCTCCATGAAATAAGAAAATAAAATGGATTAAAAATGTATCAATTGTTTTGATGAAGAAGTCGGCCTCCCTAATTTCATGAACTAATCAACTATAAAAACAAAAACCAATTCGTTGTTTTGGAAGAGGAGCAGGGGTGAGAAGTGAACTTGGGTGGGATTTGAAGGCAGGTCCGATTTCGGGAGGCATAAGTGAGTACGATAGGATTGTTGAGGATGCTTTGATTTTGGACAGATAAAATAACTTTGAGGATACAGGGAGGATTTCCGTGAAGTTTGAGAGGAGCTCTGAGTTCGGGTTTCTGTGGAGGAATTCACATGGTGTAGTCTATTGACAGTTCAGTGAATCAGCTAGAGCAGAAGAATAGGAGCAGCAGCAACATATTGAAAACCTTTTGATTTCTGAGGCTTCACTAAATGATTGATTGGTAACATGTTTTTATGCTGATAATGGGTTGTGCTCCAAAAACAGAATGTTGAAGATTACTAAAGACATAATTGAAGTGATGCTCCTGGACAGAGAACTGATATAAGAATATCATGGACAGAGATTGTAACAAAGATGCTGTTATGCTGATGTTAGGGTCACAACAATGATAGAATACAAAATAGTATAAACAGATGTGTGTATATTGGTGAAAGAGGATGTTGAAACAAACAAGTGTTTCTTGTTTATGAGTGTATGAATTCGTAGACTCGAGAAGAGTCCTAAGCCTTGTAAATCTTTGATTGCTGGGGGTGTTGTAGCATCCCAGTCAGTAGTAGCTGACTGAACCATTCTGGTGGGTGGTGCCACCTTATGCGTTGTAGCCCATATTGGAGATTGAAGTCTCCATTCATATATAAAATTTACAAAGCTTATTTCTTGTCTCTTGCAATGTGTTGATGTGTTAAGTTGATTGTACATTGATGAATATAATGTGAAATGATGAATTAAGATTTAGAGTTAGAAGTAGCTGAAATTTGATTAAGTGTAGCGCTCACTGATTCACCCCCCCCCTCTCAGTGAGCATTGTGTCTAACAAACTTCAGTTAAAAGAGTTAACTAAGTGTTAATAAAGAAGCTCTAGTTAACTAAAGTGTTTTGCATGTCAACAATTAAGTTGAACTAAAAGACATCACTTGATTTACGACACTTGAGTTGCGACACTTGAGTTACGACACTTGCATGACAACACTTGAGTTAGCCACCTAACTAAGTGATCTAGCATCCAAATGAAGGGCGATTTCATCCTGAAGTCGGAAGATAAAAATAGAAGCCAAAGCATGAGAAGTATGATATATATATGTTATGCAGGATTGATGAATTCAATGTGAGTGAATTCTCTTCTCTCTTGAAGGAAATTCATTTACTTTGTGCATGTCACCAAAATCAGCGAATTGGTTTTGTGTGGAATATTATTTTGAGTTCTATTCTTCCATCTTCTCTCTTGCTCTGTGATTGTACTAGGGGTGCTTGGTATTTCTCTCTGATAATGCACCAAGGGTGCTTGATGTAATCTACTCATTGTAAAGACATTCTCTGCTTTTCTATCAATATTCTAAGGAAGATTTTGCTGGGGTTTTCTCTCTCAAGTACTAGAGGGCTTCCCCGGGGTGAATACTGTGTCTCATGTGAATGCTTATGCTTGTTGATTATTCATTTGATTTAAAGTACTACTATAATTCCACATTAAGATAAAAAATTAACAAATTCCATGTAGAAGAAGGTGATAGCAAGGCTGACTATCATCTCCAAGATGGGTTACTCTACAAGTTGGACAAGCTCTGTGTTCCTAAAGGTGATAGATTGCACCTTATCAAAGAGGCACGCACCTCCAAAGTTGCAGGGCATTTTGGTGTAGGGAAGACAGTTGCAAACTTACAAAGGTATGTTTACTGGCCTAGAATGCAAGAAGATGTAGCTCGGTTTTTCAGAGGATGCATACTTTGTTGTACAAACAAATCCACTAATAGGAAGCAAGGTCTATACCATCCCTTACCTGTTCCTACAAGACCATGGGAGAGCATCTCCATGGATTTTGTGGGTGGTCTACCAACCACTAGGAAGGGACATGACTATTTATTTGTGGTAGTTGACAGATTTAGCAAGATGTGCATTCTTGTGCCTTGTAGAAAGACCATCAGAGGACAAGAAGCAACAATGTTCTTTGAACAGGTCTGGGTGCACTTTGGGATACCCAGAAGCATCATCTCGGACAGAGATACTAGATTTATCAGTGCCTTTTGGACTACGCTTTGGGAGAAAATGGACACGAAACTACAACATTCCATTCACAGACAAATGGACAGACAGAAATAGCCAATAGGACTTTGGTGCAGCTTTTGAGGGGATAATCAAAAGCATCTAAAAACTTGGGATGAAAACTTGATTTATATTCAACACTCTCATAACAGAGCAGTCCACACTTCCATTGGTAAGTCGCCTTTTGAAACTTGATTTGGATATCTGCCACCTTCACCTCTAAATGTTTATGGACAGCAAGGGGGAGTGAGAGAAGACACCATATGGGAGGCATTAAGAGCTGAAAAGTTCATTGATAAGATTAGCAAATCCATTTGCAAAAACAGAAAGCATTGAAGAAGTCACAAGAAAAGTATAAGGCAAGACATGACCAACACAAGGTTGAAAAATCATTCAAAGTGGGAGATAGAGTATGGTTACACCTGAACAAGGAAAGATTACAGGGTCCTAGTAAGAAGATCAAGGCTCTGAGGTATGGCCCTTTTGAGGTATTGGAGAAGGTGGGAGGTATTACCCACAGACTCAGTGTACCCCCATACATGCGCATTTACTTCGTAGTGAATGTGGAAAATCTAAAACTCCATGAACCGTCCATGTTGGATCAAGAACCTAAGCAGGTCTTACCTTCTATAGAGGACGTAGCACCAAAGGCTCAGGTAGGGTTAACAAAAGACACAATGTTGTAGAAGAAGTCCAAAACTACTAAGTGGGGAAAGTATGAACTCTGGCAGGTGGGGTTGAAAGGACAACTTCTAGGCAAGGCTAAATGGTACTCCAAGGAGAAGGTAGAGGAAAAATTTCCTCACCTCATTCAGTAAAATCTTTTGGGGACCAAAAGCCTCCCAAAATGGGAAGGTGTGATCTGAAATGGATGAATATATAATTTGTCTCCTATTTGGAGCTTTCAGGGTTAGAATATTGGATGTGCCTTGTAGGGCCCATTTAAGGGGCAGGTCTCACTTTCAGATTTGGGGTCTAGAAACCATCTAAAACCTTTTGGGGCAATTTGGAGGTTTTAAACGTCAACTTTCACCTGAAAAAAACTGAAGGGTTTTTTTGTATTCTACACACTAATACCTTTCCAATGGTGTAAGAATCGCCTCAATTGGAGTCTGTATGAGGAAGTTATGCCTCCTGCAAGTTGACTTATCCAGTTGACCAAGATAGTTTCGAGAGGATTCCACGTTAGCTCTCATTTATTGCACATGTGGAGCTATTCACGAGTGGACTTTCAAGAACATTCAAGAAGGTCTTAAACCCTAACCCTAAATGGAAATCAAGGCATGTACAAACCCTAAAAGTAACCCTAAAAGACTATCAAGCTATGTTAAATACTGGGTTGTTATGAAAAGAAGGGATGCTATTCTTTGATCTATTGTATTGTTCCGTAGTTGAGCAACAACACTGGGGAGTGGATATTAGAGTAGAATAGAGGAGATAGGAGATCCTGTAATAGCCATTTTGGTTACAGAGTCATATATATCTCCATAGAGAGTACCATTTCCTTTTGTATTTGCAATTTGACATAAAGAGCAAGGCATAGTCCTCATTTGTGGATGGATTTTCCCCCATAGTGGGTTTTCCCAGGGTATATCTTGCGTTATTGTGTGGATTGTGTACTTATTTGCTCTAGTTATTTCTCTTTTGATTCCATTGTATTCAATATTTAATGGAATTAAATTAACACAATGAATTAAGTTGTAAGATCTGTTGTGACGAACTGATCCAGTGGAATATCCATGGCAGTTTACGAATCAATATTAGAGCTACAGATCTGAAATCTTTTAGGAATCCATGCATGGAGAATAATGCTCACTGTGAAAGGGAAATGTTGGAAAGTCTTCAATGATTGAGATCCAGACTCGTGAGAGGTTATAGGGTGTGATGTCCTCAATGTTCCAATGATTGGAATGTTGTTTTTGCCTAAGAGAGGAAATATGCCATTATGATATATTTATAATCTTATTTGTCTTTTTCAGCATCAAATGGATTATCTTTATCTTGGAATCTTTTTGTTCAAGGTGATTGTGCTCATGGAACTTTTTATAAGCTTTGGAATAATTGCATATATGAGGAAACAACACTGGAGACTAGTTTAGCCATAGTGGAGGAGAGTCAAAAGTTCCAATGTCTTTAAACTCGAAATCGAGAGTTGAACTGGTTGAGGGTCAACTCAGACCAAAATCGGAACCAGCAATGAACCAGAGCGATTTGATTTTAATGACTCAAACTATTCAAAAATACATAAATATTTACGATTTTAATGATATATATATATATATATATTTAACATTCCAAGCTATGATTTCAAACCCTTAGATACATAATATGCAAAGTCTACTCATATATATACCATCAACCATGTATGGGTCACAAAATGGCACCAAGTGCACTACATACTCAAGTCTCATGGTACATATCTCAGATTCTAAAACAAAATACAACCAGATTTTAAGCTCCAAGTTCCAAGTTTCCAACTGCTCCAATGGCCCAACCTCCAACAACCATAAATTCTCCAAGTTCCAACAACTACAACCACACTCGCAGGCCCACAAATGCTCCAACATGCTACTAGCTATAGCCACAAATGCTCTAATCAATAGATGAGAGAAGTGTGAGGAAAATGGGATGGGGGGGTGTATTTGTAGCAATGTTTTAGGGTTTAAATTTAGGTTTTTTTAGTTTTTTTTTAACAATTAAAAACAACTCCCTCACGCTGTGCAGGCCCGCAGAGGTAGAGAACTAAGTGATTCAACCGTTTCTTGATGGGTTTGACCGATTTAGACCAATTCGATACCGAACCCACCAATTCAGGCATCGGGTCGATCGGTTCAATACCAAACTGGTCTAAACCGGTCGAGCCCATCAAGAACCAACTAAATCCCCAGGCCAAGTTTTCTACAGGTTCGGGGTTGAAGATGGTCTGGACGGTAAACCCGACCGGTTCCGGTTTCAATCGAACCAATTTTAAAAAACCTAGCCCTCATCAAGAAGATGAGGAAATATGGTAAAAACAAGGAGTTGGGAAGGGTCAAAAGGGGAAGAAGGAAGATTTAGATTCTTCAAATCAAGGCAACAAAGACTTGAGTCACGTGAAAAGCTTCAAGTGTCATGAGATGGTTCACTATGCTTCTCAATGTCCTAAGAAGAAGGGAAAGGGAAAGCTACAATGGAAGTAATTTGGAGGAAGTGCAAAAGCTTTGACCAAAGTGGATGAGTTAGCATACAAGCTTGATACAACCTTCTCCATGGTTTTGTTCCTTTCCACTAACATTGTTTCTAGTGTAGGGTGGTATGTAGACAATGGAGAATCCAAACTTATGACTTTCAATAATAAGGAGTTTACAAAACTTCAAGAGCAAGTGACATGCATATAGGTGGAGTTAGGTGATGATGCTACTTATCCAATAACAAGAATGGGATAGGTCTTATTCCACATGTCGTCAAGTGATATTCTTGAAATATATAATGTTTTGTAAGTTCCTAGTTTAACAAAGAATCTTCTTTCAATTTCATCCATGAAAACTCTTATGGTGTGTGGCTAAGTTTGATGATCAACGAGTCATTATCAAAGATCACAACCCTGATCTTGGTTGCGTAAGTGTGAGAGAGGGTGGCCTATATAGGTTTCTTGTTGATTTGATCAAACATGGAGCTTTAGTGCAAGATAGACACAACTTGTGTGATCTTTGGCACAAGAGATATGGTCACCTGCACTATGGAGCATTACCTCTCTTGATGGATATCATGCAAGAACCATTGGGACTAAACAATTGAAAAAACAGGGGTTTGCAAAGGTTGTACACTTGGCATGGCAATATTGCTTTCCAAAGCAATGAGCATAGATCAAGAGGGATTCTCGATTTGATCCATTTAGACACATGTGGACCAATGACTTCAACTTTACTAATAGGTTACATTTTTGTGTTTCTTTAACTGATGATTCCTTTAGGAAACCTTATATTTACTTTATGAAGACCAAGGATGAAGTCTTCAGTAAGTTTCAAGAATTTAAGGCTCTTGTGGAGAATCAGATAGGTAAGATGATTAAGGTGTTGAGGACCGACAATGGAAGAGCATACACCTCCAAGGATTTCAATCCCTTCTGTGGGGAAGCATGAAATAAGAGGGAGCTAACAATACCTTGCAACCCTAAGAAAAATAGGATTGTGGAGAAAGAATAAGTCCATTATAAAGAGCCAGTGCTATGATTCATGATCTAGACATGCCCATATGTCTTCAGGAAAAAGCATGTAGTACAATTGTCTACATTCTAAATCGGGATCCTCACAAGATATTGAAGGACGAGACACCAAAATAAGCTTTAACTAAGTGAGAACCACAAGTATCACACCTTCATGTTCTTTATGTCCTATGTATATTCATATTTTTAATGAAAAAAGATCTAATCTTGAACCTTCTAGCATGAAGAGTATGTTTTTTTAATATAGTGAGTCTCCAATGCTTATAGGCTCTATCCTCCATCACAATGGAAGACAATGGTGAGCCAAGATGTGAAATTTGATGAGAATACATGGTCCTATAAGTCACAAGACCATATACAGAGATATAGGAGAGTGAACAAGTTACTATCCTAAGTGTTGATCTATAGAGTACAACAAACCAAATGTAGGTCAGCCAAGTTCCAGTGCAAGAGAAGATATGTCATTACCATCCAGTATAGCCAAAAACCCCAGGTGGATTACACAAACATTGCAAGAGGCATGAGAACAAGTAGGAGACCCAAAAATACTATTTTGGGTTAGCCATCCCCCTAAAAAGTCTCCTAATTATGATGCATCAATGTCTTCCATCATTATTGCAAACCCGCAAAGCTTTCCAAATTTGACAAGGCAAATCCAAAGTAGGTATGGCAAAATGCCATGGTGGAGGAGTATAACTCTAATACTCTAATATGAAGAACAATGAGTAGGAGTATGTGTTGAGCCCAGTGGGGAAATATGTGACTGATTCCAAGTTGTTGTACAAGGTAAAGCATACAATTGATGGCAGGGTAGTGATGTACAAGGCCAAGTTCGTAACGAGAGGATTCTACCAAAGAGAGGGAGTTGACTATGAAGAGACCTTTGCTCCAGTTGTCAAGTATACTTCCATTAGGACCACATTTCTTTAGCATTATTTTTTTATTGGCCTTTATACCAAATGGATGTTAAGGCTGCTTTTTTTAATGGTCTAGCTTAAGAGGAAGTATGCATTAATCAATCAAGGGATTTTGAGGTTTATGGGCGAGACAACCATGTATGCAAGTTGAAGAAGGCCCTTTATGGGTTGAAGCAAGTACCACATGCAAGGTTCTCTAGGATTGATGAGTGCCTACTTAATTTGGGCTTCACCAAGAGTGTTGTAGATCCTTATCTTTATTACTTATTTGATAAGTCTAATTATCTTGTCTTAGTCCTATATGTAGATGACTTAATACTTACTAGTTTTGAGAAGTTCATTTCATGGTGCAAGACAAAGTTGGACCACAAGTTTGATATGAAGTATGTCAACCTTGTACACTATTTTCTCGACCTAGAGGTTTGGCGAGGTACAAGTGAGGTCGTCCTTGGTCAGGTGATCCATAAACTATCATGGATATTCCATTGGAATAGTTTGTCACAATGGATCTTACAACTTAGTTCTTTATATTAGCTTATTTCCATTGAATGCTAAATAAATTGGGATTGAAAGGAAAATAACTAGAGAAAATAAATACACAGTCCAAACAAATAACACAAGATTTACCCTGGAAAAACCCACTATGGGGAAAATCCTAGCTAGAAATTAGGACTATGCCTTGCTCTTTTATATAGAATGCAAGTACAAAGAAAGTGGTATTCTCTATGGAGTTACCTATGACTCTACGGTCGGAATGGCTACTACAGGATCTCCTACTTCCTCTGTGATGCTCTAACATCCACTTCCATGTTGTTACTCAACCATGGAACAATATAATAACATCATAAGCATGGAACCCCTTCTCCTAACGACCCAGTATTTAACATAGTTTGATAGTCGTCTAGGGTTAATTTTAGGGTTTTTGCATGCCTCAATCCCCAATTAGGGTTAGGATTTTGGACCTTCTTGAATGTTCTTGAAAGTCCACACATGACTAGCTCTGTACGTGTGAGAAATGAGAGCTGACATCAAATCCACTCAGTACCACGGTGGTCAACTGGATAAGTCAACTTGCAAGAGGCATAACTCCTTCATATGGACTCCAATTGAGGCGATTCTTGGACTATTGAAAAGGTCTCAGAATGTAGAATAGCGTCAAGGAGCGTGGCACAAGTGATGAACATTTTTCCCCAAAAATATCATTTAATCCCTCAAACAGGCCCCAAAAGGCTTTGGACCCTAAATCTACAAAGTGAGACATACCCCTAAAATGGGCCCTGCAAGCCAATTCATCCAATCTTTCCACCCAAAAAGCACCAAAATAGATGACAAATTATATATTTATCCATTTCAAATCAACATCGGAAGTACATAATAGAGATATTGAAGAGATTTCAAATGTTGGATTCTAATTCCCTAGCCACTCCTACAGTTCCAAATATGAATTTATATGCTGATCTAGATTCCAATTTGGTAGATCCTTTTGCATATAGGAAATTGATTGGTTCTCTTAAGTATCTAATGAATACCAAGCCTGATATATGTTTTGCAGTAAATACTTTGAGCCAATTCATGGTTGAACCCAGCAGAATCATTGGATTATTGCAAAGCATGTGGTTGATAATTGAAGGTCGTAGTTTATTTTGGCATGTAGTATGTGGGAGATGGTGAGTTGGAGCAACATGGTTTTGTTGATTATGATTGGGCAGGAGAGGCAACTGCTAGGAAGAGAAACTCAGGGTTTTGTTTCAGCTTGGGGTCAAGCATGATATACTAGTTCAGCAAAAAGCAGTTGCACTCAATTCGGCAAAGGCAGAGTACATGGCAGCCAACTATGTCAGTTATGAA
This sequence comes from Larix kaempferi, assembly GCA_027924585.1. NCBI lineage: Eukaryota > Viridiplantae > Streptophyta > Pinopsida > Pinales > Pinaceae > Larix > Larix kaempferi. The sequence goes on from BSBM01000444.1 coordinate 8,246,097, forward strand.
ACCATATGGCTTTGCAACTTGATAGTAGAGTTGATTGATCAAATGTTGGAAGCCGATTTGACAATCACATTTGCATCAGACTGTCTGAGAATCCAGTGTTTTACAATTGCTCAAAGCACATAGATATCTGATACCATTTCCTTAAAGACGGGGTTCAGAAGGGAGCAATGGTTCTTGAGTGTGTTTCTTCAGATTTGTAGGTGACAGACATTTGAATGAAGCCCTTGGCTAAGGGGAATTGTGAGATACTAAGGGACAGACTTGGCTTGGTGGAGAACATTTTCCTCACAAAGAGGGAGTATTAAAGTTTCCTGCGTTGCTCAATCTATGTTCACCTTCAGCAGAGGCACACCTACAGAAAATCCTTGTTCCTCTTGATTCCTGTGCAGGCAATGTGGACGCAAGTGCAGCAACAGCAGCAAAGAGACACTTTAATGAGGATGAGGAGGCAGAGTTGTGGAGAGAGGGTGCATACATGCCTACAACCTTAGACCATTTCCAGTTTAGCCTTTTCCTTATCATTATACACTATTTTAGATTTATCTTTTGCTTTAATGGGAAAGTTTCTTTTTTATTTTAGCTTTTCCAAAATGAGGATAAGAAAACTACGGAGCATAAGTTGGAGGATTTTCTAGAATTAGCACAGGGCACTTTATTCCAGGAAATTTTCTAATGTAGGATTTAGGTTTTTGCTTCAAAATTTAGCAGCTCTATTTTGTAAAACCCTTGCCTTCTTCGTCCATAAAAGAAGGCATATTGGATGAGTGTCATTCAGTTTTGATTTGAGCTAGTGATTAGCGACCTATCTAATATTTTGTTCTTTTGAATTAATAAAGAGTGATCTGATTGGTTACTGCAAGTTTGTAGCTTGTTGTTCATCTTTTCAGAGTATTCTGTTTTCAAATATAGCATTCGGTTACTCGCAGTTTTGATAGGCTAAACAGTTTGTGACCTAGGGTTTGAGTAGGAGTTCACCTCTGTTTACCATGGTCTGCAAATTAAACAACCATCACTCTCCCCCGGCCTTTTTGCTGTGGGCAATGTGGCTGTCAAGAAATGCGGCTATGTTCCAAGGGAAGGAAATCAACCCTACTTAGACTCTATAATACTCTATCAAAGGGGTCCACCTCAGCGATGAAAAAGGAAAAGCAGAGAAGGACAGAGGACCCTGGAATTATAACCTCCAGACCTCATGGGTTCTTTTATGGGGCAGCAAACAGAAATCCAAACCAGACTGGTGTTGGAGGCCTTCTTCAAATCTCAGACTCTCTAAAGATCACTTTTGAATTTGGACTAGGGGCTGGGTCAAACAACTATGCAGAAGTGAAAGCAGAAACTATCCTCATGAACATTGCAAGGGAGGAAGATTTAAGAGAACTGAATATCTATGGAGACTCAAAACTGATAGTGGAATGGTTGAAGGGATCGAGAGCCCAAAGAAGCATAAATCTTCATGGCAGCCTTCAGTGTGCAGAAGACTTGAAGACTACTTTCCTTTCAGTCCACTTCCAATACATCTACAGGGAATTCAACCAAGAAGCAGACAGGCTTTCCAAGAATACTTGCAACAGGAATCCTGGTTCTCTCTTGATAAGGGGGATCAAAGAAGGGGCAGAAGAGACTCTGCCCCAAAGAATGATTGATTTGTGATGGTCATCAGATCTCAGATATGTCTTTTTTGAAGCTGTTGCTGATGTATGTACTTGTAGACATTTTGTCTTTTTGGAGTATTTTTGCAAAAGACACAGTCCCCAGCTTGGGGATGTGGACACTTTGTGATAGTGAACAGGGAGGGCTAGGAACACAAAAATATACTCTTTTTATTTTATTTAGTAGAGAGGTTTAGGAGATTTAGTTTATGGAAAAAAAATGTGTGTTTTAAATAAAAATATACGGTAACAACTTGGATAGGAAGAACCTACAAGAATTGGAATAAAAAGGAAAAAACAGTTGAACATTAAAGAACATAAATTAACCTGGACACAGTTGAACATGTTCGCATCCTTGTTCTCACTTTCAATGGCATACAATTTCGGATAAGGGACGTTATACCTGCAGACAGAGATAAAAAAACATTGTGGGCTATCTACGAGGAAATGCCAATTCTTTCACAAATTTGAAATTTCATAGAAAATAAATTAAATTCACTGATTATTAAAATTTCAAGTAAGAATTATCCAATAATTCACAAAAGACTCCAGTTCACATAGTTGTTCAGGCCTTCAGCTGATGATGAGTACTGATATCTAAATGCTATAAATTTAAAGTTAAGTTAATTATTATCGAAAAATTTAAAAATGAAAATTTTGAATTCGTTTTGATTTTATGATTTTACAACGTATGAAATTCCTCTAATATCTTTATATACAAGAGATTTCAAAAGAAAATGTTTTATATCAAAAAATTCCATATATTTAATGTAAACAATTGCAATATAATTATTGATACCTTTTTCTAGCCTTTCCGACCTGAATGGCCATCCAGATATTGAGCATGCAGTATGCCACGGCACTCAAGACTACCCATCCAAAAGAAGGATCTAAATCACTTGCCATTCCTGTTGCTTCACCTACCAAATGTATCACTCATTGTCATACTAACATACAAAAGTGAACACCCAATGCAAATCCAAACAAACCCAGAACAAAATATTAAGATAAATTCAGAGCAGGCATTCCTTTTGTGCATCTGCCATGAGATGATAAGCAGGGCTTGAAAGCAAGCTCTTGAACAATAAGATTAAGCCATATGAAAAATACAGAATTTACCCTTTCTCAGAAAACTGGGGATTCTTCTTGAAACTGGGCTTTTTGCTTCTCTGCAATGCCTGGGCAGGGGATTTCAGAAAACCGATAGGATATCAATACATCGGCTTAGTCCTCTGCATGGACATCTATATATATGCAACCGCTCTTCCGGTTTGGTGTTGTCAAATACGTATGCATTTGTCAAATGGGAATTGGGAAAAAGAAGTCAAAAGGATTTGTTATTCTGTCTTGAATTTTCTAGTATTCCGACCGATCAGGAAGCTTCTTGTACATTAAATTGGTCGGGAGTTAGATAAAAGAAGCCAAGAAGTCAAACGATTTATATTTTTAGTCAAACGATTTTTATTTTTATTTTTATTTTTATGGTCGGGCCAAGTCTAAAGATTTCTATTTTTTGTCGAACGATTTTTATTTTTAGTGTCTGGTCATGATATAAGTTATTTGTTATTTTATGTCTCAAAATATTACCATTTCATAAAATTAAAGTTATTAATGAAATATGATTTTAATTTCACAATCATTGCACTTTTATTTTTATACTTTATTAATATCTATATTCCAAGCCTATATATAGTGTAAATATTCTTCAGTTGAAAAAAAAAATAGTGTAAATATTCTACGTTTTAATCGTTTTAGAGATAAATCTTTTAAAAATCTTAGAATCACATATATTAGTCACGGAAATTGTATAATGTAAGTGCCACAGGGGTATTCGAGGGTGCTAAGTCTATTTATGGATTCAAAAACACCATTTAAATACTTCCAAATTTAGATTTTACCAACAACAAAATTACTAAATTTCGACCAAAGCTCACTGTAAAGTCTAAAACGTAGAATAAATAGACTACTCCTATATATATATTCTTTAGAGTAAAATTAAGATTTAAATATCAAATGAAACATAATGTTAAAATTAAACTCATATAAAAAATTCTTGACTTGCAAGACTCAAATTTCAATCTTAGTCATAAAATTTCTTGTAAATTAAAAGTAAAAATAGTTCTTGTAAACTAAAAATAGAAGTAGAAAAAACGACAACTCATAAAATCTTAATTCAAAGTACTCTTCTTTCCTTTCCACACCTCACGGAAATGCTTATCCAAATTTGATTTCAATTCAATTTCAATGAAATTGGTTGGATCATTTTCATTAAAATTGTCAGATCCATTTTTACTAAATTTACGAAGGATTTAAGGTTGGAAACATAACTTGGATTAAAATTTATTTTGTTGCACCAAGTGAAATGAGGTAAAAATTCATGTTGGCTCATAAAATAAAAAATTATGGAAAGTATTTAAAAACAATTCATATTGGTTCATAAAATAAAATATTATGAAAAGTAATTAAAAATAGATGTTCATTTATAAAATAAAAACTTAAAACTTAAACCCGGATTTATCAATCATGGGAGATCAAATTTCTTGAGTTTAAATTTAAAAAAAGAAATACACCTCAAGAAATTGGATTACTTTTAGTGCTTAATAAATACGGGTTTAAGATGGATCTATGCTAGTTTTACACTAGTTAAGATTTTAAAAACATCATCTTAGACAGTTCTAGAGTAAATAAAAGAAATATATTTAAATAGTTAGAGAATAAATGAAAGAAATAAGAAAAAGTCAGACGGATAGAAGGGCTCTTGGAAGGCTCCAAGAAATGAATGAGAAGAAGTACGTTAGTCTGTGAGGACGGTTTTTTTTCTTTGGAACCTGGGATGCTTGAACAGAACGTTTTTTATGGAGGTGGGACGAGGCAGGAGGCCGTGACGATGGTGGAGCTAAAATCGGCACCTTAGGTGGTTTGTATTCGGAGCTGTTTTCGATTCAGGTGACGAGTGTTCGGGGTTTCTTGGTGCACTATGGTGGTTCCTTTGGTGTAGGTGGACTTGCATGCTGGTGGATGGGCGGACTGCTGCGGTCTGGGGGTCACGGTATTGACGGCTAGAACGGCGGTGTAGGGGTCTGAACACCGTTTAATATTCCCTTATTATAAGCTTTTCTTGGTGGTAAACCCCAGGTGGTTGCCACGGTTCCTGTGCTACGGTGGAGGTGGGGTTTCCCTGAACATGGCTACATATGATGACAGGGTGGACTATTCCTATGATGCATCAGATGACTTGCCCATCTGGACACAGTCTGAGTGTGTCGGGTGGACGATTGGGGTCCCTGCTGGTGGCGGCGAGGTGGAAGGAGGACCTACTTTTGAGAACCGGTCCGCCCTGGGGTTTTCACCGACGGATTTCTTGGCATTATCTCCCAGCTCTGGGGTTTTATGTGCTCCCATCTCCGGTTTATCAGCGAATACTTCGTAGGCTGCGGGGGTTTTATGGACCTCGGACCAGGTTATTGAGGCCCTGGAGGGTTCGGCAAGCAAGAATAAAGGATATGGCACGGTGGAAGATGGATCTCGGGGCATCGTTGGCAGAGTACCTTCTCCATTGAACCCGCAACCGGGATTGAACACTGCCGAGACAAGGGAGGAAAGGTGGGCGGGGCAACTGGAAATCCACGAGCAGCGTGGTTTTGCTAGCCCGTGTGTGGGCTCTGGTACGAGTTCAAACGAGTGGGGTGGACCTTCATCGGAGGAAACTACTCACCAGGAAAAACGGGGCAGGAAGAGGTGGTTGAAACTCAGCAGGACTCGGTACAATTACGCTCTTGGGGAAGACATTGAGTGGCACCAACTGGTCAAGATGACCGGTATCACTCTGGTTGGCAAAGCATTGGGCAGATCTTTCTCTCTGCGTACCATTGAAGATTGGGTGGGAGAGAAGTGGGCTGGGGTTTTGGGCTATACACCAGAAGTAGTGGAATTAACCCGAAACTGGTTTGCTTTCAATTTCCAGGCGGAGGAGCACACAAAATGGGTTTTAAACTCCAACTGGAGCTGGGATCATTGCCCGGTCATGATCAAACCATGGCATCCGCTGTTTGATGCTAGTAAGGAACGGTTGGACTTTGTACCACTGTGGGTACGGCTACCAGGATTACCTCTACATTACTGGTCGGAGCGACATTTCAGAGGCATTGGGAACATGATTGGGCATTATTTGGATGGAGACTACAGTTTTCTACAAACCAGGCAGCGGAAGGTGGCTCGTATTCTGGTAAATCTGAACATTCGGGATGGGTTGGTACCGGATGTTACCCTCAGCTGGGGGCCATATGTCTACTCACAGAAATTGGACTACGAAAATGTTCCCTTCAGATGCCGCCGCTGTCATGACTACAGTCATCCGGCTGCTGAATGCAAACTCCCGTTCCGGAAGAATTATGGGGGACCGCGGAAGGGTACTGGTGCGGTGGCGGCAACTTCACTTCCGGAGCTTCCATTAACAGAAACCCTCCCTGCTGCGGCATTGGACGAGGCTGAGGGACTTGTTACTACACAGGATTTGGATGACCCTGGTCCATCTGGCACGGCACTACCGGTCCCTGATGTAGCGGAGGCAGATGAGGCAGTCTTACCAGGGGCAGAGGGTTTGGACACGGTTCCTGTTGGGGTTTTGATACCTGGAAATACTTCTATTGAGGCGACTCATCCGGCGGCAAACTTGGAACCTGGGACTACTTCAGCGGGTATTGCTCACTCCATTAAACCCCTTTCTTTTCATTTTGCTTTAAAAAACTTGCATTTTGATAATCCAGACTGGATTGAGGCACTAAAACATCTGAATATTTCCCCGGCAATGGAGTTGGTAGATACTATGGGTATTGATCCTGACATCCCATCCTGCTCGGCTTTGAAGCCAACCACTGGGGTATTGTTGCTTGAACCTCCCCCTATTGACAGACCTGGGCCCCTTGATGAACCTCAATCCCCATCCCCTACCACATCTTCGGACTCTGGTTATTTCTTGAGATCCCTTACAAAAATTTCCCCGGGAGGGCTGGGGGTAGGCACTAATAAGGATGGCAGGAATGGTAGGGGTCGGGGCCGAAAATCCCACCTTGCTAAGGCACAAACCAAGGCCAAGATGGACCTCTTGGATGGCAAACGGGTGACTATTGATCGGGCGCTTAGAGCGGTGCATGCCCAGAAGAAGGGACGTTGATGAAAGTTATGTCTTTTAACTGCCGGGGTCTGGCTGGTCCCCTCAAAAGATCAGCACTCCGCAGAGTGGTGTCTATTGAACACCCGGATATCATTCTGCTTCAGGAAACTATGGGTGTTGGTGAGACTGTTAAAAAATTACTTGAAAGTTGGTTTGGTGGTTGGTCCTTTACTACACTGGATGCCAAGGGCAGGTCCGGGGGACTGGCTATGGGGTGGAACACCCGGTCGATACAGTGCCAGAATCTCTGGGGTATGGAAGCGGCTCTGGGGATGACTTGCTCGTCCTTGGATTTTGGTGACACTCTCATGGTGGTAAATGTCTATGGGCCTTATGCAAACCGAGTCCCTTTCTGGGAATCTCTGTTCTCTAATCCTATGCTACATATGGGAAACCTTATTTTGGGAGGGGATCTAAATTTTTCCCTTGGGCCGGTTGAAGTTTGGGGTTGTAGAGCTCGGCCAGATCCTATGGCTGATTTTTTCACTCACCAGCTTGTTACCCACAAGCTGCTAGATATTGAGCCAACGCTCCTTAAACCTACTTGGAGAAATAATAGAACTGGTGAATACAGGGTTGAAAAACAGTTGGATCATTTTCTGGTGTCTGACACCTTTGTGGAGCGGAACCATTTACTAAGGCAGTGGGTTGGCTCGGGGGGCTCTTCGGATCATTTCCCAATTCTTTTGGAGATCCGTGATGGTCCTTTGAAACCTGCTGGGCCGCTCAAATTTAACAAAATCTGGTTGGATGATGAGACTTTTCCTGAACTTATCCGATCTCTGTGGGTTCCCTACAATCCCAGGGATGACAACTCGGCCTCTTATCAGTTCTCTGAAAATATCAAGCGATTTAAAAGGCCGGTGAAGGCCTGGGCCCATGAAAAGCACATAAGAGATGATAACGCTTTAAAGACTATCGAATTGGAATTGCAGTCTATGTATGATTCGGGAACTGGGGGTTTGGACACACCAGAGGAGAAAGCTCTTTTGGTTTCATTGGAAGGCAGGCGCAATAAGCTGCTTTTGGAGAAAGAGGAAACGTGGAGACTGAAGAGCAGGGCTATATGGCTATCGGCTGGGGATGAGAACACAAAATTTTTCCATGCATATGACAAAGGAAGGAAGGCGGCCAATACCATTTGGAGCTTGGATGACTCACTGGGGCATACACAGACTTCTTTTGAGGATATGGCTGGGGTTGGGGTTGAACATTTCAAATCACTCTTTAAAGCCCCTGCACAGGCTAACATTTTGGATGTGGTTCGGATGGCCCAATTTTTTCCACGTTTTGTGGATGAAGAAGACAATCACTCCTTGATGGCTGTTGTTGAGGAAGATGAACTGAAGGGCGTATTGAAGGAATTCCAAAAAGATAAAAGCCCGGGACCGGATGGATGGACGGTGGAATTCTTGCTGGCACTCTTTGAGATTATTGGGAATGATCTGCTGCAGATGGTGGATGATACTCGTAGATCGGGGAGGATCCCGGCTGCCCTGAACTCCACTTTTATTGCACTTATACCAAAGACTGACAATTCCTCTTCCTTAAGCGATTTCAGACCCATTTCTCTGTGCAACTGTGTATACAAGGTAGTATCAAAGATTATTGCTGGGCGGCTTAAAGGGATTCTGTCCAAGCATATTTCTGAGGAACAATTCGGCTTCCTGGAAGGGAGACAGATACACGAGGCTATTGGGGTAGCACAGGAGGGTATCCATAGCATGAAAGCTCGGAAAATCAAAGGAGCTATTATCAAGATTGACTTGTCAAAAGCATATGATAAGGTGAGCTGGTTGTATATTCATTTACTTCTCACTCATCTGGGTTTTGCTGTGGATTTTATCAGGTGGATTATGAGTTGTATTTCTACGGTATCCTTTGCGGTACTTATTAATGGTGCAACATCTCCTTTCTTCCGGTCTGAAAGAGGACTGCGTCAGGGATGTCCACTATCCCCTTTACTCTTCTTGTTGGTCGCTGAAGGACTGAGTAAAGCTTTGAATAAAGCATGTAGGGATGGCACTCTCCATGGCATCCAAGTGGCTCCTGATCTATTTATTACACATCTGCTGTTTGTGGATGATATACTTATCTTCTGCACTGGATCGATTAGGGACATGGAAACGCTAAAGGACATCTTTCAACTATTCTCTAATGCCACAGGTATGGAGATCAATGTGAGAAAATCCACTCTAACAACCCATCTGCTGAGGGAAGATGAGATTACGGCTATCCGGAGGATCTTTCCCTATACTTTTCTACGCCTTGAGGTGGGCTTCTGCTACCTTGGGTTTCACTTAAAGCCAAATTCATACACCAAAAAGGACTGGCAATGGATCGTTGAAAAAATACACAAGAGACTGAAGGTATGGAGCCATAGATGGCTGTCGCGAGCTGGAAGGCTGGTTCTGGTAAAATCGGTTCTTGAGGCCATCCCAGTCTACTGGATGTCACTCTCATGGATTCCTAAAGGAACGTTGGAGAGAGCTCGGAAGCTGTGTTTTCGCTTCCTTTGGAGCGGCAAGGGAGATTTTGTCTCCCCATGGGTTCGATGGCAGAAGATCGCAATTCCTAAAGCCTTAGGGGGGTGGGGACTTAAAAATATACATTTTTTTGCAAAGGCGTTGGCTGCGAAAGGGGTTTGGAGATTGTTGAAATCTGACAGCCTGTGGACTAAGGTTGTCACTCGGAAATATATTGCCCCTCTCTCTATCTTGGAATGGGTGCGGTTGGTGGATAAATCACAGGTTGGCTGTTCCGTTATCTGGAAAGCGGTCATTAATTCTTTTCCTGTTATTGGCGACCTGCTCACCTGGAATATTGGGAATGGACAGGCCCTTTGTGTTGGGGAGGACCCTTGGTTTGGGAGTGCTGGTCATCACCTATTATCTGGTGATTTGATACTCTCTCTTCGGAATCTGGGGATTTGTTATCTATCCCATTTGGCTGGCCGGGACATGCATCCATGGATTCAGACATGGGTTGATGTAGACTCTTTGGCACTTACTGTGGAGGAACGGGCAGAATTGCGGTCTTTTTATCGGGCACTTTCTCAATCTCATATTCGCTTACGGGACAGGGAGGACTGTTTGGTATGGGAGGGGGCCCCGGATGGCTGTTATACACCAAAGGATGGATACATCAGTATCTGCCACTTCATGAATCAACGTGAGCTGGTGGGATGGTGGAAAACCCTGTGGAAGATAAATTGCCCTCTGAAACATAGACTGTTTATGTGGAATGTCCTCGAGAATTCTATTCCTACCTGGGACTCTTTACAGAAGAAGAATCGGATCGGGCCGGGCTGTTGCATATTATGCAAAGCCTATGAGGAATCTTGTGTCCATCTATTTCTCCAGTGCCCTTTCATGACACAAGTGTGGGCGGAGTGTTCGAGAATATATAATACCTTTTTTAACTGGGTCGGGGATTCGATGTTGTCAGCCTGGTCACAATGGGTGTTGGATCCCATAGACAAATCTTTCATGAATCTCCCATTGCTGGTGGTATGGGGAATCTGGTTGGCAGGAAATGGGTTGATCTTCACTGATAAAAAATGTACACCGGTGGTCACTGCTATTCAGATTTGTGGCTACCGTCAGGCCTTCCCACACCACATCAGAGTGGCAAAACAGCGGGAGGTCCTCGCCTTAGAAATTGATGATTCTATGCCTTGGGGTTTTTATGATGGATCTGCACTCGAACGCAGGTGCGGGGGTGGGGCTATACTGCATATTTCAAAAACCCACTCATTCATTCTTTTCTTGGGACTGGGGGAAGGTGGAAATAATTATGCTGAAATTATGAGCCTGAAACTTCTTCTCATCTTTGCAAGGGAGAAGGGATGTCATCAGATTAATGTGTTTGGTGATTCAATGAATGCTACAAATTGGACAAATGGCACTCAACTTTGCAGGGATCTTAGACTAGCAAACATTCTACAGGACATTATGCAACTAAAACTTTCTTTCTTACACTTTGCATGCAGACATATTTACAGAGAGAACAACAAGGAGGCGGACGAGGCTTCTCAGGTTGGCCGGGACTTGGCAGTGGGGTTGTGGAAAGTGAAAGAGTTCAGGGATGGAACTCACTATGAATACTTTCATAGACCTTTTATTGAGGAACTTTGAAACACAGTGATTGGCACATGTTTTTGTTTTTTGGTTTTTTTTTCTGCTGTTCCAAACTATGATGATGCATCGGATGATAGAGACGGTATCTTATTATTAACAAAATGCCAAGCTGTAAATGTAATTATTTTGTTACTGTTACTGTTTTTAGTGGCTCGGGGAGTCAACAGCCTACTAGCTGGTACTTTTTGGATACTTAGCTACTGCATTAAAATTGGAGACCTTATATTATGGATTATGATGACATGTATGGGTCATTGTCTTTACTGGACGAATGTACAGAAACTTATACCTACTGGACTGTTTTTTATTGTATCCTTAAGTGGATTACCGAAATGCTTAATTGCATCTACTGAATGTAATTTGTTCACCTCTGCTGAATAAAATTACGCTTTTTTCCCAAGGAAAAAAAAATGAAAGAAATAAGAAATAAGAATAAGAAGCTAGATGCTTTACTTCGTCAAAAGTATTTTTGAATTTAAAAGGACTACATTTGAGAGAATATTTAAATCTTTATTTAATTAGTATTTTTATATAAATTTTGATTTCAAATTTTAAAGATGGTTTTGGTGGTTTGATTATTTCATTAAAATTGTAAGATCCATTTCTATTAAATTTGAGAAAGGTAGTGAGTGGACATTGGAAAAAAACTTGGATTTAAATTGTTTTGTTTTATAATGTTTAAGTTTTTTTCCCTTTGTCAAATCACTTTTGAATTTGAGAACATCATTTTAGAAAGTTTGAAGGAAACGAAAGAAATAATCAAGTTAGATGCTTCACTTCATCAAAGTACTTTTGAATTTGACAGGACCATCTTAGGAAATGAAAGAAATAATCAAGAAGTTAAATTCAAATAAAGATAAGTAAAAGATGAAATTGATAATTGAATTAAACAATTATTTGTTATATTAATTTTCTTTTATTTATAGTATTCATCAATTGTGTGTAACCAATAACACTCATGGTAAAATATTTACAGGAACCATTATGGTTATTCTCTATTTATACGAATCATTATGGTTATATAGCATATGTGAAAGCAATGAAAATATGTATATTTGAATCCCATGATTGAACCAAATTCAAATAGCTTATTTTGGGTGGAAATCCATACCTGTTATTGTTCTCGTGTAAAGGCAATTAAACAATGTAGTGTATCACCTGAGGAGAATACATTGCAACAAGTGGATTCCAAAGCTCTCCATGGGAGGGTCATTTGACCTCCTTTTATGCTTTATCTCAATATCTTGTGTATTTGGGCAGCATGTACCCTTATGGAAAGCCACTTTTAAGGGAAAACAAATAGCATGAAAGAAAATAAGCTAGAAATGGATGAGTAGGGATGATGGAATCCCAACTCTCTAATCTCATTTCTTCATCATAACTTTGCTCTGAATTTCCCTTTCTTAATGCATCCCTATGGTTCCCTTTCATATGCAAAAATGGAACCCCATCATGAACTAACTCCCATATGAATGCTCCTCATTAAGTCATGGGAGCCCTTGTGCTTGATGAGACCTTAAGGAAGGTCAAAGGATTGAATATTCATGAGATGATATGTTCAAGTTGGTTTGTACACACCGATCGTGTCATTTTGGCAAGTCCTTGGTCATTTATCAGTGCCAAAGTAGCCAAGTTTTCAAATCTATAGGAGTCGTGTGACTATCAAAGATATATGAATGTGATCAGTGCTAGTGGTGGGAGATATGTCGTGCAACCTTATAAATAGTAAACTAGAGATTTGGCTTTACATAGTGAAGTGCAAAGCCATGAAATGGTGTGGTGGGTTAAATGTGTGAGTTATACTTGAATCACACTTGAATTAGTGATGTTTCTTGGTACAACCACTTAAATGTCACGAGTGAGCAAAATTAGGGTGTAAACATTCATCAAGTATTACAAATGCTTCAAAGACATAAGATACAAGTAAACTTGCCTTGGAAATGTTCATTTTCCATGAGATCCAATCACTACCTTGGCTTTGGCATTAAACATACAAGGAGTTTGAGTGTAACTTGAAAAAGTGAAGATCATACAAAATTGGCATGTACCCAAGAACAATATTAATCTTCATAGCTTCTTGAGTGTGGTAAACTTCTAGAGACATTTGTTCTAGGATTCTCACACCTAATATGCCTACTCAACCAACTATTGAGAGGGGAACCAGAGGAATAAGTATTCTTGTGGATTGAGACATAGAAACAAGCACTCAACAAAGGGAAGTAGAATATTTGTGATGTGCTTATCTTGGTACTTCCAAACCTACCCCAACCTTTCAAGATAGACATCAATGCATTTGAATACACCATGATAAATGTCCTTTCCCAGTGTGAGCATCCCATTGTTTTTCACTCTAAGGCAATAAGTGATGGAGTATGTGACTATTCTATCCACATCATAAACTTGTACTCCATTATACAAGTGAATTGATAATGGCACTTTATCAAATCATGGTCTCCTTCCTTTCACTTTTTATGTTAGTATGACAAGTGTAACAATGTCTCAATACTTTATCAGGTTACCGAAGAATATCATGTTGTAAGTGGAAATCAACCATATTTACAACAAGGCTTGTAGAAGTGTTGTTACATCCACAATGGAGAGTGGTGTACATTGTTTCTAGCTCTATGTCATTGTTTTACAATTGTGTCCATTCCTTTGTATCATAACCCTTTAAACAACTACAAGAGATACATGTGGTTTTCCTAAACAATCAACTAACATGTTTTATTTACATTTCCTATGTTTGATGAATAACTGAAGTTATTGTAGGAAATCCACCCATTTCATATGGCTTTCATTCTCCATTTTGCTATGTGTCTACAAGAAGTAAAGATTCTTCTTATCCAAATGTATCACAATCACCTTCCCTAGAAATAGTGAATTGGAGATTTCGCTTTACCTAGTGATGTGCTTTGATCTCATTTCTTCAAACATAAATTTGTTTTAGTTTCTCTTTCTCAATGTATCCCCTTGGCTCCTTTTTATAGGTAGAAATAAAACCTCAGCCTAAACCAGCTCCCATGTAAGTGCTCTTCATTTAGTTATGGGATCCCATGTGCTTGATGAGACCTTGAGGAAAGCCAAAGGATTGAAAATTCATGAGATGGGAAGCTCAAATTGGTTTGTACACACCCACCACAATGTTTTAATAGGTCCATGGTCATTTATGAGCCATGAAGTAGCTAATTTTATGGGTTTATAGGGGTCACATGACTATCATAAATTTATCAACATAGTTAACACCAATAATGAGAGGTATGTCACACAACCCTAGAATTGATCAATTGAAGGCTTGAACTTACATAGTCAGGTGTAAATAGCCTTGAAATGGTGTGATGGGTTGCATTATGTGACTTATAATTGAATTAACAATGTTTTTAGGTGTGAGCACTTAAATTATGACGTAGGTGGGAAAAATTAGGGTGATAACAAACACAATCATCACATATTATAAATGCATTGAAGACATAAGTTAGAGGTAAATTGGCCCAAATGTTCCATGAGATCCACTCTACCTTGGATTTGTCATTAATTGACAAGGAATCTAAGTGCATCTTGAAAAACTAGAGATCGTACAAAATTGGCATGTGCCCAAGGACCTTTTATAGATTGATAACTTCCTAGGTATGGTAAACTTCTACAAGCATTCATAATTCATTGGAAAACTTTGTTAGTTTTTTATTTGAAACTCGACACTTCAAATAAGAACATTTTAGAGATTTTTAACTTCCTAAGTATGGTAAAGTTCTACAAGCATTTTGTTCCAGGATTCTCACACCTAGTATGGCTACTCAACCAACTATTGAGAGCGTAATGGAATAAATGAGTATTCTCCTAGACCAAGACATGGTAGTAAGCATTCAACAAAGTGAAGTACAAGATCTATACTACTTCTATATTAGTACTTCTAGACCTATATCAACCTTTTCAATTAGACATTAATGCATCTAATTACACCATAGTAAATGCCTATGCCCAACTTGGGCATCCCATTTCTTTTCACTATAAGACATTAAGTGATGTAGTACACAACTTCTCTACCTATGATAGAATATTGTACTCCATTGTATAAGGAATTTGACAATGTTGGCATTGCATTATAGGGAAGGAGATTCTGATACATTTAGATCGCAAGTCGCTTAGTTTCTGTAGATATATAACAAACTAGAAAATGCATGGCATATGAAGCGACTTTCTTACAACTTCATTTAGTCATCAAATGTAACATACCCTTTTTGTTGAAGAACATTTTATGTTGGAAACATTATGTTAACTTTTATTGTAAAGTTTTTATGCTGGACAAGTGTCCAAGGATGACTGTAATTTGCACAATATTTTATTATTTAATAAATAAAATAGGAGACAACCACCTAAGGGGACTGTTGAAAGAGTGGTTACTGATCCACTAGGTGGAATGGAATATGGGGTAGAAGGCAATGGACAAGTGGCAGCATCATGATGCAACTAACTAGCTATTGGTATGGGACAACTCCCTTGAAATGTGGTCATAGTGCCCTGGAAGGTGGGACTAGAGCTTGAGGCTCATTTATTCCAAACTGACCACTAAAGACCTAGGCAGTCTATATAATAGCCATCAAATTATGAACTGAGGTTCATCACTTTTCCTGATGAGGAAATTTACCTTGGGGTTTTGCTGTGCTTGCACCCAAGAGATTTGATGAGGGGATATGCTAAGTTTTTTATCATGTTGTGAGTCTACCCATTACTGCTGAGTGCAGAAGGCATATTATGAGTGCAGAAGTTATACTACAGAGTGCAGAAGTTTTACTTAGTGCCTTGCTTCTACATAGATTCCATCTACTTAGTGGTTCAGTAAGAAGGTTCGAGGGTCCATAGGAAGCCAGTAGTTTGGCTGCTTCTTCTGGAAAAGGTTGGGAGGAACAGGCCTCCTTGGGTGTTTGTCGGCCATATCTTCATTTACAGGTTCTATTTGTTTATCTGTCATTAAGTAGTTAAATTCATTTATTTGCAAGTATTTAATTCCTATTTGCAAAATGTGTTCTTGTTCAGATGCATCTATTTTTCAGTTTCTAAATCTAATTAAGATTGTGAATAGTAATGATCAATTGAATAAATATTCTCTGTATTTTTCCCCATACTAATGGATCTGCATTGTACTCTAGTACAGAGAAGAAATTAATGAAGATGATTTGATAGGCAGATTTTCCAATTGAATGAGAAGATCAAACCCTATTATATTTCATTAGTTTTTCTTATCATTTATATTCTGTAGTATATAATAAAAATTCTGTGTTTTTCTTCCTCGTTATCCCTTTCATCAGTTTAAGGTTTGAGTTTTACTATATTTTTATTTCATAAACATTTCTTGATATAACAGCCGCAAATTAAATAATATCATTCAGCATTTGATTGCTTTTCTATTTTTGACAGTCATAGAATAGACTAGGGTTTTTACATTTCTATGTCCTCTTTTCAATTCTTACAATAATTCTATTCTATTTCTCAAAAGCAGTTTATTTCAAGTTAATACAAGTATTAAGTACATACACTTGCAACACATATCGATTTCAAAGAAGGAATATGAACGTCTCTACTCATATCACTGTGTAAACACTCTATTATTATCATTTATAAACAGTTTCCAAACATTCAACACATGGCCGAAAAACCTAGCACATACATTCTATCCATTCGTTTGTCTTTCTTTAATAATATATTTATTTTCATTCTATTTTTATCTACGATAAAGAATCATTATGATATACAAGTAGGGTTTCATTTTCAAACCTAAGATTTTTGACATGTTCATATCCTCACTCTTTAAACCTTAGAACATCAACTATTAACTTTTAGTTAAGACTTAGTTAAGAAATTGGTCACGATTCTTTTCTTAACTAAAATCAAAATAATGGATTCTGGCTCACGGGCATCATAAAAATCGACAGACATTGATAATGAGAGACATTCTCAACTGCAAAACATAGTTTTGAAAACACTTATCATACATATTCTTTAAGACTGAGAACAAAAACATCTCGGCAACATTTGATTGTACATTATCACTTTCCAAATTGAAAACATAACATAAAATCATACGAATAACTCACTGTAAACATCCACTTAAAGAAGTTTAAAATATTGTTTTAATAACAGTAGAACCTTGCCGAGAACCACATTTCTGAGTTAAACAATGTTCTCAGTAGCTAAAGAAAACTACTATACAAAAGGAAGTATTGTGGTTCGACTTCTAAGCTCAAGGATAAACCCTTGGCTTCCCTTTTTACTATCCACAAAAACACAGTAGATAGGCAACATCACGTTTTGTTTCCTTCATGCAAAATGGAGCAATGCCCACAAAACTATATTCACAACACTTGCTATGAAACACAATTCTTTTTACACAGAATAACTCACAATATCAACCACATGAACACAGGTGGAACGAGAACTTGAATCCTTTCATTTCCGAGAGAAGAAGAAGGGTGAAACCCTCTTCTAAGTATTTTTCCTCATGGATTATGCAATGGAAAAATATTACTACTAAAACAACGACAACAGGGTCGAGAATTCATTCTCTCCAAGCTACCAACAGTACACAGGTTTTCGATGAAGAACAAGCCTCAGAGAATTTATGAAGTCTCGGCAAAACACACCCGAAGGTTCAACATTCATCTAACCAGAGTAACAAGGTAACCACCGAGGCTTACCGGTCTTATTGCAGTAGCCAACCATCAACACTTAAGCTGAGGAGTCAACAACGAGGTACCTGCCATTCAAATATGAGTGTGGTTAAGAACAAATAATTTTTGACAGAAAATATCACAGGTGAAATAATAAGCAACTGAAATTTCTCATTACAGAATGGGAGATGTTGGGTTTTGAACCGAGAACCTTACCATTAAGAATTTATCCTTGGAATGGAACTCCACGACTTTGCAACCAGTACCCTTTTTCTCTGTCGCCAAACACAAGAACAGAGGCACGAAAACTCTGAAAAAATCACCCAGCAGGCAGGGAAAGCCAAGCATCAAAACAACTTTCACGAAGAGTTATCACTCACACCCTAGAAATTCTACTTCAAGCTACAACTGGAATACACCATGAAAATTCCATTCTTAAGCTTTCAACAGGTCACAGTCTCGAACCATGAGCACTCCAAAGATAAAAACCAGTTAACAAAACCCTAACAACTCTCGACCTGTCGGCCTCTCCTCAGAGCCACTACACCATGTAACAATGAAACATTAAATTCGTAAAACATAGTGGAGGCTAGGGTTAGATCTCAATGCCCAAAACCCTCACTCGATCAACGGTGGAGATCACCAAAAGATTGTCACGTAAAACAAGGCATCTTCCTCATTAATGATACCATCAATACCGTAGCTACCAAGGAGGATAGCTAGGACAAGCTTCGAACTAGAGCACTTCCAGCTCGCCATAACATTGAACTATCACCAACTCATCACATGCCTAACACCACGGTGATATCCACGGAGACATTCCACTGTGTCAACAGTTGGAGGTATTAATTGTAAAGAGAAATAGAAGTGTCTGCCAGCACGAAACCACATTAACATTATTTCATAGCCATCCTTGTAATATATCAACACAGTGGTAATATGCATAAGTATGTTATGACATGCACCTTGGGTTATGGCAAGGTTGTATTCATTTCCTCGCTAGGTTTTCCTAGTTAAATAGGACCACATGATGCACACACTAAAATGTAAATTTCATTGAAATCTAAGATTTGTATATAGTCTATATAATATAGTATTGATTTTTAAGTATGCATATAGATCCTAGGCTAAAGTTAAAATTAAAGTTTGTGTAGGAATTGATATATTTACATTTCAATATAGTATGGAAATTTAATAGAAATGGGTATATAAACCATAAGTTTAGCATATGACTACGATATGAATTGCAATTAATTCTTAAGTTAGAATTTAAAACAATTATGGTATGAGATCCTTAGGGTCTAGAGCATACAATGATATGCATAAAGATGATGCACGTCATTCAGTGGTTAACCAACACCTATAGAATAAGTTCATTCTCATATTTTGCTTCAATAAGAAAACTCACAATAACAGTACATAAAAGTTTAACAGTGATATTTGAATCCTATTCATCGTTTGAGTAATTTAATAAAAGGTTATTTCAGAAAAAGGAAATCGTTACAATCAACATACTTTTGTTTAACAAACTAGGCTAACTGATTTTCTCACCATTAGCATTCTCGACATTATGTCTCTTAATTCATTAAGACTTGGAGACACTTAAACTGGTAAGAAACTCTTCGGTCATTTGTCGTAAACACAACAAAAACTCTTACCTATAATCTGCGAAAAAAGACGATTCAAATGCTTTAGCAGGAATGCTAAGTAAGTCTCGGGGCGTCCATAGGACCCCTTCATCATCAGCAAAAGAACAATAGTTAATACATTTAAAACATACATCTTTTCATCAACCAATAGAAGGATTGTAAATTACAGTTGAGTAAGATTGACTTCGAAACATAGATATTAATCATCTAGACGCAAACTTTACACTTTTAATCAACACAGTATTTAGTACAACAAGACGACTTTAATCATTATTATATTCCACACAGTTAGAGTCTGCATTAAATGCTATATAAAAAAATAAAAAAAATTGTGAATTTTTTTGGGATGTTACATGTGGTATCAGAGCGCGAGTTCAAACTCTAGGCCTGAAATAGGCTCACGTGTGCAAACAGAAAATAAATCAGAAAGTTTATGTTACTAACTTTTATTTCAATTTTATTTTTGCACAGAATGATTGACCTTTGAATTACAGGTATGGAAATACCAGAAGAATCAACAGAGGACAAATCTCCTCGTAATGAACGTATAAATAATAATAATCCTGAAGGAATTTATATTGAACTAAATAACCAGTCTTCTGAATTTTTACGTACTGTACAAGATTTAAAATCTGAGTTGAGAACTATTAAAGAAGAAAATGAACGGATTTTGAAGGTACAGGAGGAGTTAAAACAGAATTTGAGGGAGAACTATCATAATGATGAAAGAGGCAGAAAATCAGAAATGAAGTCTGATTCTGAAACAATGTCCCATAAACATAAACATAAGAAAGCAAGAAATGATAAAAGGAATAGTTACTCATCATCTGAATCTGATCAAAGTAATAGTGACTCTGATCATGGCAACAATAACAATGATTGCTGCTCTAAAAGGAGAAAACATAAGCATCATGAACAGATTACTGGATAATTTAAAAAGATTAAGCCACCAGCCTTTAATGGCGAGAGTGAGAAGGGTGAGACAGCTGAAGCATGGCTGTCATGAATGAAGAAGTACTTTAATATTTACGACTACTCTTCTTAATTAAAAGCCAAGATGGATATTTACAATCTGACTGGGAAGGCAGATATTTGGTGGCAAGATCTTAAAAGAATTAAGAGTATGAAAGAAAGAGAAGTAACCTGGAATATGTTTAAAAAGTTGTTTAAGAAAAAGTTTTTATCGGAACAATATTTTGAAGACAAGTCAAAAGAGTTTTATGATTTGAAGTTGGGTACAACGAACATGAAAGAATTGTGCAGCAAGTTCCTTAGCTTGTTGAGGAATGTACCTTATATGGTCGAAGAGAAGCCTAAAGTGCAAAGGTTTCTCAGTTGTCTACCTTTCAATATAAAAGACCGGATCGAGTATGATAACCCTTCCACTTTGGAAGAGGCCATGAGAAAAGCTAATTTCTATTTTGATCAAAATAGAAAAAGAGAAGGAACAACTGGCTGGAAAAGTAATAAGTCTAATCATTTTGATCACAAAAAGAAGAGTTTTAATCAAAATTCTGGAAGTTTTAAGAAAAATTTTAATAACAGAAAATTTTCAAGTAATAATAATTATAGGAGTAATGTACCACATAATTTTAATGCTGCAAGAAACGTACCTAATAATAATAACAACAACATGTATGTTGAACAGAAAGGAACTTTGAAGTGTTTCGATTGCGGTGGACCACATAAGAAGGTTGATTGCCCACGCAACAAAATGACAGTCAACAATATTCACACTATGCAAGCAGAACCTACAGTTGGAGATATCGCAAGAGAAATGCCCAGAATAAATGCAGCGCTGAAAAATCGTCAAGCTGACCATCAAACATCTATGGTCGAAATTGAAGGTATGATACAAAACAAATCTATTTCCATTATGATAGATCCAGGTGCAAATCTGAGTTATATTTCACCTACTTTAGTGAATAGTTGCAAGTTAAAAGTAGAGAAATTTGATAATGCATGGTTAGTTCAGCTTGCAACTAGCATTAAAAGAAAGGTTACAGATTATGTCAAAGATTGTGAAGTGTTTATAAGTCAGCTGAAAACGCAAGTTAATCTAAATGTTTTACCATTAGGTTCATATGACTTGTTGATTGGCATGGACTGGCTTGAACATCATAGAGTAATACTTAATTGTTATGAAAAATCTTTCACTTGCTTAAATAATGAAGGTAACATTGAAACAGTAAAAGGAATTCATAGGAAGATTTCAGTAAGACAGATTTCTGCTTTACAAGTAAAGAGAGCTGCCAAAAAGGGCTGTAAAATGTTTGTTGTTAATGTTATTAATGAGGAGTGTTCATTTAAAGAAGACAAGTTAAAACTAGAGGATATTCCCATCCTTAGGGACTTTTCTGACGTATTCCCGGAAGAAATTCTAGGATTACCTCCAAAAAGGGAACTTGATTTCACCATTGAGTTAGTACCCGGTGCGGTACCAAAATCGAAGGCTCCCTATAGGATGAATATTTTGGAGTTAAATGAGTTAAAATCTCAGCTGAAAGAATTAATAGATAAAAACTACATAAGGCCAAGTATGTCTCCTTGGGGAGCACCAGTAATTTTTGTTAAAAAAAAGGACGGTACCATGTGATTGTGCATCGATTACCGTCAGCTTAATAAAATGACAATTAAGAACCGATATCCCTTACCCTGGATAGATGATCTATTTGATCAAGTACGCGGAGTAGAGATATTCACTAAAATTTATTTAAGGTCGGGGTATCATCAGGTTAGAATCAAAGACGAAGACATATTCAAAACTGCATTCAAAACGCGTTATGGACACTACGAGTTCGTAGTTATGCCTTTTGGGATAACCAACGCACCGGCAGTGTTCATGTGTTTAATGAACAACATTCTGCATAAATATTTGGATAAGTTTGTAGTGGAATTTATTGATGATATTCTGATTTACTCAAAAACTAAAGAAGAGCATGACGAACATTTAAAAATAATTCTGCAAGTTTTAAGAGAACATCAGCTTTATGCTAAGTTCAGTAAATGCGACTTTTATAAATATAAAATACAATATCTAGGTCACATAATTTCTAAAGACGGAATTTATGTCGACCCTGATAAGATAAAAACAATTAATGAATGGCCTATCCCCAAAGACGTAACTGATGTACGGTCATTCATGGGGATAACAGGTTATTATAGAAAGTTTATTGAAGGGTTCTCCAGAATTGCTAACCCCATCACTTCTTTGCAGAAGGAAGGGAAGAAATTCGTATGGGATCAAAAGTGTCAAGAAAGCTTTAATAAGTTAAAAGAATTATTAACTACTGCACCAATCTTAAAAATTGTTGATCCCAATAAGGATTTCGTCGTATGCATTGATGCATTCAACGATGGACTTGGAGGGGTCTTAAGTCAGGAAGGTCATGCCATTGCTTTTGAGTCAAGGAAGTTAAAAATTCATGAAAAGAATTATGCAACTTATGATCTTGAGTTGGCAGCCGTAATACATGCACTAAAAATGTGGCGCCATCACTTGATTGGAAGAAAATTTATTCTAATGAGGGATGATAAAGGCCTAAAGTATTTATTGGATCAAACAAATCTTAATGTGAGGCAAACTAGATGGCTAGATTTCCTTAGCGAGTATGATTTCGAGATTCAACACATCAAAGGGAAAGAAAACAAAGTTGCTGATGCCTTGAGCAGAAATGCCAAATTAAACTTTGTGGCAACAATCAACATGTTTAAGACAGATCTGGAAAATCAGATCGAAGAAGGAATTAAGCAAGATGAAAATTACTGAAAATTACATGCTAAAGTGGCTGAAAATTTATCTGAAAATTTAATAACAGATTACAGTATTAATGAAAAAGGCTTCTTAATTTATAAAAACGGAATTTATGTGCCTAATATGTCGAAAGTTAAGCTACTGATTTTGGATGAAGTTCATAAGAGTCATTATTCAGGACATCCAGGTTATCAGAAAATGATAACTATGTTAAGAAAAGATTATTTTTGGCCCAACATGAAGAATGAAGTGGCTTAATACATAGCTAGATGTTTTGAATGCTAGACTATTAAAGCTGAACATCAACATCCAGCTGGACTATTGCAGCCCTTGCCAATTCCAGAATGGAAGTGGGAGATTATAAGTATTGATTTTATTACATGTTTGCCTAAAAACCAGAAACATAATGACTCCATAATGGTGGTTGTGGACAAGTTAAGTAAGGCTGCTCATTTTATTCCCGTTAAAACCACTTTTAAAGCCTCTAACATTGCAGATGTATTTATGAAGCAAGTCTTCCACTTACACGTAATTCCAGAGGTAATTATTTATGATCGAGACTCTAAGTTCAATGGAAATTTTTGGACAACACTGTTTAAAGGTTTAAACACTAAACTAAATTTCAACACTTCTTTCCACCCACAAACTGATGGTCAAATAGAAAGGGTAAACCAGATTTTAGAGAACATGCTAAGAATGTATGTCAAAGATCAACCATCTAAGTGGGAAGATTACTTACATTTAGCAGAATTTGCCTACAATAATCATCATCAAGCATCAGCTAAGTTAAGTCCATTTGAGATTTTGTATGGAAGAAAATGTTGTACTCCTATTTCTTGGGATAACCCTGTAGACAGGTTAATGCTAGGACCAGATTTATTGAAAGAGATGGAGGTAACCGTGAAACAGGTTCAAGGTAACTTAAAAGTTTCCCAAGATCGACAAAAACGTTATGCAGATTTGAAACGCACTAAAAGAGAATTTCAGGTGGGAGACCATGTTTTTATAAAGGTAAAACCCAAGAAAAGTTCTTTGAATCTTGGGATTTGTGCTAAAATAACACCAAGGTATTGTGGACCATTCGAAATCCTATCAAGGATTGGAGCTGTTGCATATCAATTGGCATTGCCATATAATTTAAAAATCCACAATGTTTTTCACATTTTTGTTTTAAAGAAGTATGTGCACGATGCTACTCATGTGCTAAATTGGAATGACATATAGGTGGAACCCGGAGGAGATTTTCAGGTGGAACCAGACTGTATTCTCGACCGGAGGGAAATTACACTTCGGAATCGCACCATAGGGCAGGTAAAGGTGCAATGGAAGCACCTTAGCCCTGATGAAGCTACTTGGGAACTGGAAGGTAATACGCGGGCAGCATATCCAGTTCTGTTCCATGAGGAATCTGATGAAGAATAAGCAACATCGAGGACGATGTTGAGCTTAAGTGGGGGTATTTGTAACATACCCTTTTTGCTGAAGAACATTTTATGTTGGAAACATTATGTTAACTTTTATTGTAAAGTTTTTATGTTGGACAAGTGTCCAAGGATGACTGTAATTTGCACAATATTTTATTATTTAATAAATAAAATAGGAGACAAACACCTAAGGGGACCGTTGAAAGAGTGGTTACTGACCCACTAGGTGGAATGAAATCTGGGGTGGAAGGCAATGGACAAGTGGCAGCATCATGATGCAACTAACTAGCTGTTGGTATGGAACAACTCCCTTGAAATGTGGTCATAGTGCCCTGGAAGGTGGGATTGGAGCTTGAGGCTCATTTATTCCAAACTGACCACTAAAGACCTAGGCAGTCTATATAATAGCCATCAAATTATGAACAGAGGTTCATCACTTTTCCTGACGAGGAAATTTACCTTGGGGTTTTGCTGTGCTTACACCCAAGAGATTTGATGAGGGGATATGCTAAGTTTTGTATCATGTTGTGAGTCTGCCCATTACTGCTGAGTGCAGAAAATTACATTGTTGAGTGCAGAAGGCATATTATGAGTGCAGAAGTTTTACTTAGTCCCTTGCTTCTACACAGATTCCATCTACTTAGTAGTTCAGTAAGCAGGCTCGGGGGTACATAGGAAGCCAGCAGTTTGGCTGCTTCTTCTGGAAAAGGCTGGGAGGAATAGGCCTCCTTGGGTGTTTGTCGGCCCTATCTTCATTTACAGGTTCTATTTGTTTATCTGTCATTAAGTAGTTAAATCCGTTTATTTGCAAGTATTTAATTCCTATTTGTAGAATGTGTTCTTGTTCAGATGCATCTATTTTTCAGTTTCTAAATCTAATTAAGATTGTGAATAGTAATGATCAATTGAATAAATATTTTCTGCATTTTTCCCCATGCTAATGGATCTGCATCGTACTCTAGTACAGAGAAGAAATTAATGAAGATGATTTGATAGGCAGATTTGCCAATTGAATGAGAAGATCAAACCCTATTATATTTCATTAGTTTTTCTTATCATTTATATTTTGTAGTATATAATAAAAATTATGCGTTTTCCTTCCTCATTATCCCTTTCATCAGTTTAAGGTTTGAGTTTTACTATATTTTTATTTCATAAACATTTCTTGAAATAACAGCCGCAAATTAAATAATATCATTCAGCATTTGATTGCTTTTCTATTTTTGACAGTCATAGAATAGACTAGGGTTTTTACATTTCTATGTCCTCTTTTCAATTCTTACAATAATTCTATTCTATTTCTCAAAAACAATTTATTTCAAATTAATACAAGTATTAAGTACAGACACTTGCAACACATATCGATTTCAAAGAAGGAATATGAACGTATATACTCATATCACTGTGTAAACACTCTATTATTATCATTTATAAACAGTTTCCAAACATTCAACACATGGCCGAAAACCCTAGCACATACATTCTATTCATTCGTTTGTCTTTCTTTAATAATATATTTATTTCCATTCTATTTTTATCTACGATAAAGAATCATTACGATATACAAGTAGGCCTTCATTTTCAAACCTAAGATTTTTGACATGTTCATATCCTCACTCTTTAAACCTTAGAACATCAACTATTAACTTTTAGTTAAGAATTAGTTAAGAAACTGGTCACGATTCTTTTCTTAACTGAAATAAAAATAATGGATTCTGGCTCACGGGCATCATAAAAATCGACAGACATTGATAATGAGAGACATTCTCAACTGCAAAACATAGTTTCGAAAACACTTATCATACATATTCTTTAAGACTGAGAACAAAAACATCTCGGCAACATTTGATTGTACATTATCACTTTTCAAATTGAAAACATAACAGTAAAATCATACGAATAGCGCACTATAAACATCCACTTACAAAAGTTTAAAATATTGTTTTAATAACAGTAGAACCTTGCCGAGAACCACATTTATGAGTTAAACAATGTTCTCAGTAGCTAAAGAAAACTACTATACAAAAGGAAGTATTGTAGTTCGACTTCTAAGCTCAAGGCTAAACCCTTGGCTTCCCTTTTTACTATCCACAAAAACACAGTAGATAGGCAACATCAAGTTTCGTTTCCTTCATGCAAAATGGAGCAACGCCCACAGAACTATATTCACAACACTTTGAAACACAATTCTTTTTACACAGAATAACTCACAGTATCAACCACATGAACACAGTTGGAACGATAACTTGAATCCTTTCATTTCCGAGAGCATAAGAAGGGTGAAACCCTCTTCTAAGTATTTTTCCTCATGGATTATGCAATGGAAAAATATTACTACTAAAACAACGACAATAGGGTCAAGAATTCATTCTCCCCAAGCTACCAACAGTACACAGGTTTTCGATGAAGAACAAGCCTCAGAGAATTTATGAAGTCTCGGAAAAACACACCCGAAGGTTCAACATTCATCTAACCAGAGTAACAAGGTAACCACTGAGGCTTACCGGTCTTATTGCAGTAGCCAACCATCAACACTTAAGCTAAGGAGTCAACAACGAGGTACCTGCCATTCAAATACGAGTGTGGTTAAAAACAAATAATTTTTGACATAAAACATCACAGGTGAAATAATAAGCAACTGAAATTTCTCATTACAGAATGGGAGATGCTGGGTTTTGAACCGAGAACCTTACCATTAAGAATTTATCCTCGGAATGGAACGCCATGACTTTGCAACTAGTACCCTTTTTCTCTGTCGCCAAACACAAGAACAGAGGCACGAAAACTCTGAAGAAAATCACCCAATAGGCAGGGAAATCCAAGCATCAAAACAACTTTCACGAAGAGTTATCACTCACACCCTGGAAATTCTACTTCAAGCTACAACTGGAATACACCATGAAAATGCCATTCTTAAGCTTTCAATAGGTCACAGTCTTGAACCGTGAGCACTCCAAAGATAAAAACTAGTGAACAAAACCCTAAAAAATCTCGGCCTGTCGGCCTCTCCTTAGAGCCACTACACCGTGTAACAATGAAACATTAACTTCGTAAAACTTAGTGGAGGCTAGGGTTAGATCTCAATGCCCAAAACCCTCACTCGATCAACGGTGGAGATCACCAAAAGATTGTCACGTAAAACAAGGCATCTTCCTCATTAATGATACCATCAATACTGTAGCTACCAAGGAGGACAGCTAGGAAAAACTTCGAACTAGAGCACTTCCAGCTCGCCATAACATTGAACTATCACCAACTCATCACATGCCTAATGCCGCGGTGATATCCACAGAGACATTCCACTGTCTCAACAGTTGTAGGTATTAATTGCAAAGAGAAATAGAAGTGCCTGCCAGCATGAAACCACATTAACATTATTTCATAGCCATCCTTGTAATATATCAACACAGTGGTAATATGCATAACTATGTTATGACATGAACCTTGGGTTATGGCAAGGTTGTATTCATTTCCTCGCTAGGTTTTCCTAGTTAAATAGGACCACACGATGCACACTTTAAAATGTAAATTTCATTGAAATCTAAGATTTGTATATAGTCTGTATAATATAGCATTGATTTTTAAGTATGCATATAGATCCTAGGCTAAAGTTAAAATTAAAGTTTGTGTAGGAATTGATATATTTACATTTCAATATAGTATGGAAATTTAATAGAAATGGGTATATAAACCACAAGTTTAGCATATGACTACGATATGAATTGCAATTAATTCTTAAGTTAGAATTTAAAACAATTATGGTATGAGATCCTTAGGGTCTAGAGCATACAAGGATATGCATAAAGATGACGCACGTCATTCAGTGGTTAACCAACACCTATAGAATAAGTTCATTCTCATATTTTGCTTCAATAAGAAAACTCACGATAATAGTACATAAAAGTTTAACAGTGATATCTGAATCCTATTCATCATTTGAGTAATTTAATAAAAGGTTAGTTCAGAAAAAGGAAATCGTTACAATCAACATAATTATGTTTAACAAACTAGGCTAACCGATTTTCTCACCATTAGCATTCTCGACATTATGTCCCTTAATTCATTAAGACTTGGAGACACTTAAACTAGTAAGAAACTCTTCGGTCATTCGTCGTAAACACAACAAAAACTCTTACCTGTAATTTGTGAAAAAGGACGATTCAAATGCTTTAGCAGGAATGCTAAGTAAGCCTCGGGGCGTCCATAGGACCCCTTCATCATCAGCAAAAGAACAATAGTTAATACATTTAAAACATACATCTTTTCATCAACCAACAGAAGGATTGTAAATTACAGTTGAGTAAGAATGACTTCGAAACATAGATATTAATCATCTAGACACAAACTTTACACTTTTAATCAACACAGTATTTAGTACAGCAAGATGACTTTAAGCATTATTATATTCTGCACAGTTAGAATCTGCATTAAATGCTTTATAATTTTTTTTAAAATTTTTGTGAATTTTTTTGGGATGTTACATCAAACATAGGAAAGGAAAATACAACAAGGAATTTTATTGTTTGAACACACCACCTGTATCTCGTGTAGTTGTTGTTGACATGAAGGGTTATAAAACAAAAGGATGGAAACAATTGTACAACAATGACATAGAGTTACAATAATCTACGTTATTCTCTCTATAGGCCTACTACAAATATGGTTGATTTCCATTTACAACATAATATTCTTTATCTCTTTCATAAATTTTGTGTACTTGTAAGTGAACCCAAATACTTCTTGATTTAATAATCTCATTTTTCTAAGTCATCCAAACACTTTGGAGTGATGAAGATGGTAGTCGCATTGTAGTAACATGTCTATTATCCTCACAAGAGAAAATATGTTGAATGCACCTTGCATCTTGTGTTTCTTATTCCATTCCTAAACCAGTCAATTTCCATTTAGGTATGTATATGCCATTGCCTATTCTTTCTAAACCTTAGGAATTTGGTATTCTAAACTTTCTCTCACGTTTACCCATGAAAAAACACCAACATGATCATGTTTAAGTTATTATTGTATGTTTCTCTAAAATGGCTATCTTGATCCCTTGTAAGAAGATTACCATAGACCTTGACACAAATTGTATATACTTCATCCATGTTTGGTCCCATTTGATTTATGATACTCCTTAGTGTCTGACAGTTGTATAAGTTCAAGGAAAGACATGATGCACATTGAGTTCCTCATGAAGAGTTTTGAGAAACCTATGTAGGAAAAGAAACACTAAACATAATCTAAAACACAAGAATTAACAAGAGTTGCGTGCAGCTTAGTCCATGCCTTAATATATATATATATATATATATATATATATATATATATTTGAATTTGAGAATAATAAAAAGTTTTTAATTAATATTTTTTAATTAAACATGTATTTTTGTTCATTTTTTTCTTAATTTATATTTTATAATAATTTAAAAAATTATATAAACTCAATAATGTTAAATTTATCTCCTACCAATTTATAAATTAAATCTTATATCAAACCTATAATTATATAAATTGTTTTTCATTAATTACCGCTTTACTATTTACAATAGATATCTCTATGATTTAACGTAGCAATTGATCTTATTTATGTTAATGCAATGCATAGATTGTACACACTTTGACTAAGTGAACTTAGCTTATCATTTCTTAGATATAATGTAACAATTGATCTTATTTTATGTCAATGCAATGCATAGATTTTAGAAAAGGAAATTGGAGACATGGCAAGCATGCATATGTCAAGGGCATTGAAAATCACTGCATATTCTAGATAAACTCATAACCAATTCATTCTTCCAAGAAAAGTAATTTATTAATATTTTGTCATCTCATAGTATTTGCATGTTGGCATCATTCTTTCACGAAAAATTAATATTTTTTCATCTCATAGTATTGCATGTTAGGAGTCCTAGAAGTAAAATGACAACCCTGCATGTTAGATGCCATGTTGCAAATTACTTAGTAAATTTCTCTCAAGTTTTATTTGTTCTTGGTTTCTAACATGCAATAAGATTTATTGAAATTATAATGTTATCATAATGATTATAGAAGTCCAATAATGAGATGATTTTGATTTTTTGTCTATTTTTTACGACTATTCTAAAATGGGCAGATCATAACTATTCAAAATTTGTTCATATTCATGATAGATTTTCTCACCATTTTCATTGCTAGCAAATAGATTATAACTGATGAATAGTAATAAAGATTACAAAGTGCATAAATTCTGTACCTATTTTCTAAGCTTAGGCTAAAAACAAGAACTTGCTACAACTCCCCTTTATTTAAAATGAAAAAAAAATCAAACTTTGTGTAATAAAATTTGTTTCCTCATTTTTATTTATATATACTCATCTTTGTATATCATATATATATGTGAAATTGTAATAAATTATACCATATGAGATAATAAGTGCACATAACTTATTTCTCTAAATTCTAATACAGATTTGTACATAATAACAACTTAAAATATTGAGTTTTAATGTCAGCGTGGAATTAAAATAATTTGGAGAAAGTTAAATTTTGAGTTATTCTCAAATGATCATGAAAAAGTTAAATTTTGAAGTATCCTCAAAACATTTGGAGAAAGTTTTATTTTGAAATATCCTCGAATGATTTAACAAAGTGGATTGTTTTTCACCATCTCAATAAATTTTAACGTGTTATCAAATGGCTCAGAAAAATCCACACACTCGTGAAATACACGCAATCCTCACACACTCGAGATACACACAAATAAACTTTAGTGATTGGCATGAATACATTAACTTAATAATAATAAAAAATTTAAATATATATTTTAAAGAACGTTGTAAACTTTAAATAATAGTTTCATGCTATTGAAAAAACACCACATATTAGGATAGACAATTTAGATAATGGTTTTGTGTTGTCAAATAACCCACTAAAATCACTTCATCTAATAATAAATTACTCTTAAATCCATATGCATATGCAATCAAATATATATGACGCAATAATTAACAACATATCATCATTTGGATCCCTCACACTTATCTAATACAATTAATTTACCAAGCAATTGCCATTCAACACCGTAGCTTGCACTATTGGTTCTTGCAAAACTCCTTATAGCAAAGAAATCTGCAAAAAAACTCTTATTAAAAAATTAAAGTGGTGATGGATGATCTTAGAGAACCCTTATATATGACAAAGCATTGTAGGTTCTTACAAAACTCCTTACTTGCAGGAAATAAATCTTCAAGAAAATCCTGTTAACAAAAAATTAAAGCGGTAATGGATACTCTTATGAAAGCCTTATCTATGTGAGAGAAATCTTTAAGCAACTTTTGTGTTGAGCAACTTTTCCTAACAAAATAGTAAAGTGGTAATTAAGTCCTCCCAAAATATTTCCACATTGGATATGAAATATGTAAAAAACATAGGAAAATAACACTCGCATAAGACCAATTTTAAATATATTTAAAGATTTGGAAAAGAAAAAAACCATACCTTGAAACTCCACAAGACAACCCTACAATGCCAAAATTTATAAATGGTGAGAAGCGCATGTAAAACATGGCGAAATGGTAAAACCGAAGGTATTTTTTGGTTGGGATGGAATATAAAGGATTTAAATAACTACTAGATTTTTGATATGAAAGTCCATACTGTGATTTTCCCTTTGAGATCATGTGAACTAGAATAAACATTGTCTAGAGATTTGATGTCATCCACAAGGACACATTAATAATTCATCTGACAAATTGAAAGTGAAGAGTTTATATGTAATTAAAAAATGAAAAAGACTTGAATAAATTCCCATCTCTCCTCTCCCTAATGCCCCAGCCTACTATCTCACACCCATTTAGGCTGTTGAAGTTCAACGCCAGACTAAGGCTCACTAAGAATGGATGTAATGCTTGCTTCCCGAGCTTGGATTGTACCCGATCGATCAACCAGCAAATGTTCTTGTCCACAAGTGTATTATGAATATGGTTCTTGTCCACAAGTGTATTCTGAACTTACTTGAAAGCACCTCTGAGTTCCATCCATCCCCGTAGCCTTCACCTTCACCCGCAAATGCCGCCCATTACTACCTAAACATAGAAGCATCAGAGCCATTCCCCATCGAATAAAGCACCAATGAAGAACATATTAATAAAGGTTCAAATCAGAAGTTAAAATAATGGAATTCTGGTGTGGTTATGCAACAAACCACGGGAACTGTTCTCAAGAACTATTCTATCTTCAAACCTGCCATGCTTCAGTTTTGTAGTTGTCTCTAGTTGTAGATGAATGCCTCAATAATTGGGTAGAAATTGGAAAATATTTAGAGCGAATTACTTGAATATGGAGATTAATTTTGATATAAAATCAAAGGGTGCATATGCCTCTTGAAGGTAGTAAATTATGTAATTTTTGCAATGCACTACATGCTTTGAATACGGTGTAATATTTGTCTAGTTCTTAGTTCTCTATTTTTACGGGGAAGAGTGGAAACTAGTGCAAAATGTTTTTTTAGAGAATGGATTGAAAGGTTGCCAGCATATTAGTTCCATAAAAAAGTTTGGTTGTTGTAGATGACATATTTGATTTTTATATCCTTTGCAGAAATGGTGATTGCCAATATGTCAGAAATATGTTTGTCTACATATCTAGAATGAATTATTTTTCAAATGATAAAATTTTATTAAGTAGGGATATGCCATTTCTATTTTCTTTCTTTGTTTTTTTAATACACACCATACCTTTTCCCTTTGACAATCATGTATAGGCCTAAACCATGAAATGCAATCACAAGGACCGAATCATCCTATGCACCATCTTCTCTAGATTCTAGTTAACTATATAATTTTAACAATGAGAGTGTCTATGAAATACAGTACTTCTTTAGGATTCGACACAGGTAAATACAATACTTCTTTAGGATTCGACACAGGTGACCATACTTTGCTTTTCGGTGTGGCTTGTCTCACCGCCAGATTACGTCTATGAAACTCCTACATCATCACAGAACATTAAATTTAGTTCAATGAAAAAGGCTGACATGATTAGCATAGCTGCATCACATACTGGAATTGAAGTCTCCAAAATGTTAGAAAATGTAGATTGTCCCTCTACATAATAACATCCTAACTACGTTAGGTAACCGAAAGAGTGCATGTTAAAAATTTCTTAGAAGCATAAACAAAAGATAATGATGGAATGCAAATAATAACGATACGTTCTATTGCCCATTACAGGAAGCAG
Organism: Larix kaempferi; assembly: GCA_027924585.1. Classification (NCBI taxonomy): domain Eukaryota; kingdom Viridiplantae; phylum Streptophyta; class Pinopsida; order Pinales; family Pinaceae; genus Larix; species Larix kaempferi. Next base: position 8,279,763 of record BSBM01000444.1, read on the forward strand.
CAAAGGATGTGATTGAACTATTGAAACTAATTTACCTTTCTCCATAATTCCTTTATCTACAGGAGCAAAAGTTGACTGGGTGGAATTAATAAGTGAATTATAAGTCAATTTACAAAAATCAAAGTCTACAATTGTGCCAACGGGCATTGTTTCACTAATTAGGTAGATGGAGTGCTCCCTTCTAGCTGTGGTCTGCCCTACCCGCATAGCATGAGTTTCAAAGGGATGAGGCCCCGTGCATTATGCAAATCCCACAAGATTTTGGCACAATAGATACCTCTCATACCCAACACCTAAGCTAAAGGAAGACCACCCTTTGGACCATTTTGGGGTATGTTTCTGGAAGCACTTCCAATTGGAAAAAATATTTGATAAATTACCTTCTCGTGCAATGAAGCAATGGCATCCTCCATTTCCGATTGTGAGGATAAGCAAACAAATCCAAAGGCCCGAGGCACTCTGCCTTTACTACTATAAATGACTTTCGCAACTAACACATTCCCATGTTGACTGAACAAACTTCTGAGGATTTCCTTCTTCATTGACCAAGCGAGGTTACCCACAAACAATTGGTATGGCGTCTCAATATAGGAGCCACCAGTTTCATTTTTCTTGAATAGCAGTCTTGCTGGAAAGTTTACAATCATATCACGTCCGCCCAAGTCCTTTATTTTCAAAATACAACAAACACCTAATATTCAATCTATAAGATGCATTTGCACTGGGAATTATGCAAACATATATGATAGACCACTTATAGAGCCTTGCAGGTTAGCGTGGATTCTTAATTGACGCAATATCAGGCTTACACTTAAATAACATTTAGATTGTATAAAGATTTGCTACTTCTACTCAACTGCAAGTTGCATAAATCGCTCCTAGTTAGATCTACGAAATATCTTATGGTGTATCCCCGAAGATATGAACATCTATAGACGGCATTAGTTGTAGCTTTGATAGCATACAAATATCAGGGATCATGTCACAATCAGTGGAATATGCCCACAAGTTTTGGTAGAAAGCCATTCTCGGTGACCTCAATGTAACAGGGATGGAATTCCAGCATAAATGGTTTTACTTCCCTTAATCCAAAGATCATGGATTCACTAAAACAAATAAATGTAGTTTCAAGTCTTATAAAAAAGAGGCATGCCATAATCGACCAGAATATTAAAAAGAACAGATTTCGTAAGCTATAGGAAACGGCATTAGCTGTAGCTTTGACAACATATGCATCTCAGGGATCACGGATTCATAAAAACAACTAAATGCAGTTTCAACTCTTATCACAATGAGACAGGCCATAATCGACCAGAATATTAAAAAGAAACAGAGTTCATAAGCTATGGGATAATTTCATATCGACACTTGTATTCGTATTGGTTCCCAATGATAGACATATTAAAAAACAAAAACAAATCCAAAAACAAAGCTGACACTTACAGAGCCTTGCAGGTTAGTGTGGATTCTTTTTGCGCTCTTAGAGATAGACCACCATTCCTTCGGAGAAGAAAAACCCCACTTGGCGACACCAAATCCTTCGCTCGGCGACTCCATACCAATTTTGCATAAAAAATTATGAAACAAACCTATGAAACCCACCTCGGAAATCCACTAAATAAAGGAATGGGCAGATGAAAAAAAATAGATTCAAAAATCCATGTGTGAAAACCTCGAAAATGCAGAGCAAATCACACACAAAATCATAGGTTGTTTACTAAAAACAATTTGATTTGCTAGAGCAAGGGCTCTCACATTAGTCCAACTATGTATTAAGTATCATCTTCCAAATTCACACAGAATTAGAAATAGGTGGACAATTCGATGCAAATATCGAGTATAAAACCAAGTACTAGGGCAAGGTTACCCGCTACGACTGCACAGGCGCGATTCAGTGGAATTTTCTCGGTCATGGAGATCCTTTTGCATTCCAATTTTTCAGAGTGTCTATGCATTTAATAGAGAGCATTACAACGGGGAAAGACATTTTGTTATTGGACTGCCATAAAGCAGCATGCAATAAAGCATTTGTCACAAATTTCACATAGCACTTACTTTGAATCTCGGGATAACACTCCACCTGGAACAAGTCTTGTAACTTCTCATGCAGATAGGACTTAAATAAGACAATGAGGGATAACACTCCACTTGGACAATGAGTTTACAGTCTACATGCAACCAATGATATATAATGCAGTGTGCAGGCAATGAATGATGAATGATAGTTTCATAGAAATTAAACTTTAGAATTAAGGTTGAAGTATTTTTATTTTTTTTTAATTTTAACTAATTGTGTGCAATGATAAAATTAGTCAAATCATACCCTATAATCCAATGGAAGTGTAACACATTTGAAAATAATAATTATTAAAAAAGTCAGCAAATCTTTATTTTCTATAAACTTTAGCTATTTCGATAGTCATTTTATGTCACTCTCCAAATTATTAGAGTAGAGAGGAACATATAGTCTCTGCCTACGGCAGGGACTAATAATGGCTCACACACATATTATGCAGAGATTTACCCTAGAAAACCAAAACTGAGAAATTAATACTTTTTCCACTCTCTATCTCATTATATTATATTCCTGATACTTTTTCCACTCTCTATCTCATTATATTATATTATTTGTTTATAATACCATATTATAGCATCCAAAACCCTAATTCATTAACTCAAATTAGATTACAACCTCAATTCCTTAACTGGAATTAGTTTGCAAGGCCAAAAAATTCTTTTGGGGGTATTTGCAACTCATACCCCCATAGCTAAGGGGGGATAATCAACCTCCTTGGACCCTATTTTCTCTACAAACCTACAAAGAGTACAACAAATATCCAATGTTCTCCCAGTTTTTGTATTCTTTGAAACAAGGAGGCAAAGGTGAAGCATTCATGAAATCAATTGCTAAGGGTAACAATGCCCATTAATTATCTACACTAAGAAATTTTTAATACTAACAATCTTTGCCAATGAATCCACAACATTATTCAAGGTATCGATCTTCTCTAACAATACTTCGTTCTATTCAACCATGTCTCTAAAAAAATGGTATTGTACATCAATATGATGTGCCTTGGAATCATAAGGAGGGTTCTTTGCCAGAAAAACTGCACTTGAGTTGTCACGGCCTACTCTTGCTACTTCCTTAACAAAACCAATGCTTGAACACAAAATTTGCAACCATACGATTTCCTTACTTCCATAAGTGGCTTCCATTTATCCAATTTTTTTAGTTGACAACGCAACTACACCCTGCCTCTCACTCATCCAACTAATTGCTCTACCAAATAGGTTAAAAACAAAACTACTTGTAGATCTTATGTGGTCAACATTGCCAACATAGTCTACATCAACAAATCCCTATATATATATCTCCCTATGAGGTCCAGGTCTTTCTTGGTAGAATATTGAATAATATAAAGTGCCACGCAATATCTGAAGACCCTACTTATTGTTGTCTAATGTTCCTTCCTTGGTTTTGACATATACCTTATTACCTACTCAAAACTCCTGCTACATCTGCAATGTTTGGTCTATTATATTACATACCATATAATACATTGGGCTTCCAACAACACTAGCATAGGAAACACGTGACATGTATTCTACCTCTTATTGAGTCTTGAGATATTGATCTATAAATAACTTTTCACTAACAAGAATAGGAACCTTTACTAGTTTACATTCCTACATATTAAACCTCTACAATACTGTCTCAACAAATTTTCTTTGACTCAACTAGAGTCTTCTATTATCCCAATCACTTTTAATTTCCATGCCCAAAATAAAATTTGCAACACCAAGATCTTTCATATCAAACTTAAAAGACAACTAGGATTTAACATCCTTGATGGTTTCCCTATTGTTTCCAATCAACAACATATCATCAACATACAAAGCCACATAAACAAAACTATCACCAACCTACTTGGAATACACACATTGATCAACTTTGCTTCTTGAGAAACCTAGTCCCAATATATAAATATCAAACTTTTGGTACCACATTCTTGGTGATTGTTTTAATCCACACAGGGACTTAGTTAGCTTGGAAACCAACTCCTTCTCTCCCTTCACTGCAAACCCCCCTAATTCTTTCGTGTAAATTTCGTCTTCAAGATCACCATGCAAAAATGTCATCTTCACATCCATCTTATCTAATTTAAGATCAAAAGAATTGGCAATCGACAAAAGAAATCCAATAGAATTTAATTTAGCAACACATTATACAACTTGATGAGAACCCTTTAGAGTTCTCTTTTTTTATGGATTGCATTTAGTGGCTATTTTTACCCCAAAAGGAAAAGTGTTGCTTCTTGTAGCAACATTTTGTTTCGCGAATAAAATTACAACTTTTTTGAAATCCTGTCCAATTCCATTGCAATCAAACTAATCAAAATCGTAATCAACCCTTGAATAAAAAAGGAGTGCTATCGTTATCACCCCTTTTTTCTATAGCTGAAATTACATATTGTTTGAAAATCTGGCTTTAACAACTGGCATTGCTGCAATCAAAACCCTAAATCAACCCTCAAATTCAAAAGTGGTGGCACCATGGCACCCCCATGTTTTTTCTTAGGCTGGAATTACAACTTTTTTGAAACTGTGGCCTTAATAGTTGGTGTCATTGCAACAAAAGTGCCAAAATCAACCCTTGAATAGAAAAGTGGTGCTACCAGTAACAACCCTTTCTTTTGTGGGGTCAAAATTGTAGGCATTTTGAAACCATGACCTAAAAAATATATTCATTCTTTTCTAAAATCACTTTAAAACAATAAAAAAAGACAAATTTAACCAAAACCATAATTTTTTAAGAAAAAAAAAAAATTTCAAAGGGGTTTGATCTTTTTTTTTGTAAGTTAGTTTGGATCCTTATATATCATTCATCAAAATATACAGAAGTTGCAGGGCCCTCTCATAAAGAGAAAACATATGCGTGACCAAAAATTACCAAAGTATGAAGGGCCTTCCCATATAGAGAAAACATACCCATCTAAGAGTTAATACTGTAAATACTAGTCTTGAGACCAATCCTTCAGATTAACTGAAATCCTAAAAACCATGAAAAGTTTGATATGTTAACTAGAAACTAAAGAAAACAGAGTTTGAAACCAGACTAATGGTCTAACCCGTGTTGCAGACATGGAAACCAACGAGCTTGATTCCCAGACACGCAACAATTTGTTTCTGGTTCTGAATGATTTGTTGGAGGAGAAGGACCATCTCGTCCTACTAAAGGAGAATTTCAGCATGGGATTCCCCTCTTTCTGCTAGAGCCTTCCCCAGAACAACTTTCTACTGCCAGTGATAATCCAAGGTTTTTTGATACAGCGTTGTTTTGCCTCTTGTGTTCCTGGGGTCCAGGATTAAGGCCTCGAATTCATTCTTGATCTCGATATTTGACAAACATACTCGGGTAACCTGCGCGTCCTCCTCGGCCTCTGGGATTTCTGCTTGGGCATTTGGAGGAATCTCCTGTTTGTATCTACGAGCTTTCTCGACTACCCCTCTCATAACTCTAACCGACACTCCAAACGAATGGCCAGTCTCCTTAGCCTTTCGGCCATACTACCTCCTCTCAGGCAGCATCGAAACGAGGGAGAAATGCAGGTTGGAAGAGGAGCTTCCCCAAATGAGAGTAATGCGGCATAGGGTGATACAACCAACAAGTTCCCTGCTATGATTACCCTGCAGGCTTTGCAAACCCAGTAACCTTCTCTTGCTGCGGTGCTGATGAATACCTCTGCGAGCTTCCAACTGCATCATAACATTAACTCGGGCATCCAACTGCATAATGATATTGATGCTAGCTTCCATCTGCATAATGACATTAACTCGAGCTAAAGGCACAGTACATCGGCTGGTGTTCTCGCATGAGGTATCCATCAAATTGATTAATGCCATTTCCTGAGGGCGATGATGGACAGGAGCCCGGACCGGAAAGAGGTGCTAGACGGAGGGGCTGGGAGATAGCACGACAACCTTAACAGGGTGTATTGGACGCGTGGCCTGCATGGGCAGCAAGCTGGCTGGGATGGTGGATGGGCAGGACAAGTGGGAGTACGTCGAGGCTGGGAGGACTTGTGGTCACATGGGCCAGCAGAGTGGGCATGTGTCGGGTCTCATGGCTGGCGGCAATGGGAGCATTCTCGGGGATGGCGTCTGTGATCACCTGCGGTGGGGTCAAAGGGGTTTGATCATTTTCGATAAAATTGTCAAATTTGGTTTTACTAAATTTTACAAAGGATCTAATACTGGAAACAAAACTTGGATTTAAAATCATTTTGTTTTACACAAGTTAAGAATTTAAAACCATCATCTTAGATAGTTCTAAGTAAATGAAAGGAATAATTTTAAATAGTTTTAAAGTAAATGAAAGAAATAATCAAGAAGTTAGATGTTTTACTTGTCATAATATTTTTTAGTTTGAAAGGACCACACCTAGGAGAATATTTATCCAACGAGTATTCATATATAAACTTTGATTTCCACTAAGTTGTAAGGATATTTATCTAACGAGTATTCATATATAAACTTTGATTTCCACTAAGTTGTAAGGATGGTTTTGTTGGTTTGATCATTTCATTAAAACTGTAAGATCCATTTCTACTAAATTTTAGAGAGGTATTAACTCAACATTGGAAAAGGAACTTGGATTTAAAATTGTTTTGTTTTACAATATTTAAGTTTTTCTCCCTTTGTTAAAGCACTTTTGAATTTGAGAGCATCATCTTAGATAGTTTAAAGGAAACGAAAGAAATAATTAAGAAGCTAGATGCTTCAATTCATCAAGGTACTTTTGAATTTGAAAGGACCACCTTCGAAAGTTCCAAAGGAAATAAAAGAAATAATTAAGGAATTAGATTCAAATAAAGATAAGTAAATGATGAAACTTATGACTGAATCAAACCTTTTTTTTACTAGTGGTTCACCATTGTCAATGGCTATATCCATTGGGATAAATGTCAACACCTGCTATTCCAAAGAATCAAGGTATGGCCAGATTACATAATCCACTCAATCATTACATATTCAATACATAGGGGCTAAAAAAGAGCATCATGCCACTTACAAGAAATAAACCTGGGTGGGGAGGGTAACAATAATTCCTCCCAACTACCCAAGCTACATCTAATGGACATGAATAAATTGAACTTTTATTTGTTATATTTTTCAAATTTTCTTTTATTTATAATATTCATCATATTCTGTAACCAATAACACTCATAGTATAATATTTGCATGAACCATTATAGTTATTCTCAATTTATACGAATCATTATGGTTGTATAACATATGTGAAAGTAATGAAAGTATGAAAATATGAATCCAATGATTAAACAAAATTCAAATAGCTTATTTTGGGGGCAATCAATGCTTGATTTCATTGCAGTGAAAGGCAATTAAACAATGTAGTGTATCACCTTAGGATAATACACTGCAACAAGTGGACTCCAAATCTCTCAATGGGAGGGTCCTTTGACCTCCCTACATGATTTATCTCAATCTTTGGTGTATTTGGGAAGCATGTACCCTTATGGAAAGCCACTTTGGAGGGAAAACATATAGCAATAAGGAAAATAAACTAGAATTTTTTTAGTAGGGATGATGGAATCCCAACTCTCGAATCTCATTTCTTCTACATAACTTTGCTTTGAATTCCCCTTTCTTAATGCATCCCTATGGTTCCCTTTTATATACAATGAAACCCCATATTGAACTAGATCCCATATGTGATCCAGGTTTATGAGGGAACAAAATGAAACACAATAATATTTTGAAAACACAGAGATACAGTAATACTCAATTTCTATTAATGAATGAAATATGGAAGAACTGTAACAAAATGTAGAGTGAAATGAAATCGTTAGAATGGTGGTGGCTTATATCTGATAAGAGATGTGACATTACGTTCATTTGCAATAAGTGAGTTACAACGAGGCCAAAAGGGCCTTTTAACATAAAGAATCAATGAGAAAACCATAAACATCCAAAACCCTAAACCCAAATGATGAAACACCAAAAGGTTTGTGGGCCCCGTTGTGGTTAGTTGATACGTCAACTTCTTGGGGGTGTAACTTTTGCATCTGATATTCATTTGGGGTTCTTGGTAGCCTATTAGAAAGGTCTAGCCGAGAAGTACACATTTCGAATAGCCCAATAGATAGAATTAGGCTATCTTTTGGGCATTGTCATGCCAAAAAAACACCATTTAGGGCCTCAAAATGGCCCCGAAAGTTCAATACCCAAAAAAACTGTAAAAACCTGCCAAGATGTAAAACTATGTTTTGAGCCAGTGGAATAGGTGGGTGGACACTATTTTCTACCTAGATCATTCCCCCCTAAGAAGCAATGAACGCCATTGCGTTAAGTTCCCCCATCAAATGGGGAAACTGTTGTTGAACGTGAGGCTTTGTGAGCCACTTGCCTTGGTGCAAGAGTTGCCTGCTTTGACAACCCAATATAATTGGACCTTCTATTGGTAGTGCCCATGATCCTATAAATGGTGATATGTTCCATGCAGTCAGGGTTTATCTCTATAGGTGTCAGCTTCTCTACCACCTCTGATGTGTCCAATAGTGGTGGAAAGTATGGTTGAAGTAGGTTCACATTGAATACTAGGTGCAATCCAAGGAAGGGGGGAATACTTGAGTCAAAATCATTGTCTCCCACAACCTTGGTGATGGTATAATTCACATAGAAAAGTGGACGTAGCTTATAATGGGGTCTTGCAAGGCTCTTTTTGAAAATGCAACCAAACCCTATCTCCCACCTAAAACTTATGTGGAAGCATGTGTTCGTCATGGCACTACTTGTATTTAGCATTGTATTTCTATAAAATATCATGGACCTATTGGTGGATGTGTTGAATCCATTCAATGAATTTGGTGGCTTTGTCGGCCTCATATTGAGCATGGGAGGATTATGCTTGTGTAAGTGCAAAGGGAAGTGCTACATAAATGGAACCCAACTATTGAAAGCCCAAGCCCACCTAAAAAAAGGTTTGTGGCAAGTCGAGTTATGGAGGGATCTGTTGTAGCTATGTCAAACATAAAAAAGGCTCTCATTCTATGTGTTTGGATGCTTGGAGTTGTACATGTGCAGGATGTGCAAAATCATCCTATTGGCAACCTCTATCTGTAGATTAGTTTGGGGTTGGAAGGAGGTGGATTTGGTGAGATTGGTGTCTAGCAATGGCCAGAGACTCACCAAAATGTGCTCAAGAACCTCTGTCTTTATCTAAGATGATGGTCTATGGGATTCCAAAATGTACCCACACACACTCGAAGAAGAGCTTGGTAGTGGCTTTGGCTATGATACTCTGCTTGTGGGCTATTAGAATGGTCATCTTAGATAATATATTAACAACCACATATACACAATCATTACCATGCTTGGTTGACAGAATAATTGACATGTAGTCCCTCGATATGGATTCCCAAGGCCTGTTGGTGTTGGTCAGTATAATTTCCTATTAATTCATAAACAAAGTGCTCAATATAAATTCTCAAGCCAGGGAAGTCTGGTTATTTCAAAAGTAATCAAGCAAAATATATGCATAAACATTCAGTAACTAATCAATCAACTATAAGTCACCCAATCTACCTAATTAATAAGTCTATGCTCTACTCACTTCTCAATCCAACTTCAAGTACAAAATTGACTGACAAAGATTAAGAGAGTTCACAATCCTTCTACTATATCAATTCTAGAAATGACTGCTTCAAGAATGAAATAGATAAATTGCTTTTGCAAAATGTTAAATCCTAAATCATCATCATAAAAAGGGATCCAATCCACAATCGTAATACTCAACAATAAAGGAAATGAATCCTCCTGCTCTATAAATCCATATGCCATCTACCAGTTTCAACAATTCATGAAAGGAAATAAATAATGGTAAAATGTAACAGCAGAGCACAAGTGTGACAACAATAATCAATAACACACTTGCAAAGAGAAACTACGCATTATTCAGTCGACTATTTAAGAAAACCAAGAAAAGTTATAACTGTAGAATCGTACGCTTGTGCGTACGCTTAATGCTCACACTGTTTCAGCAAACCAAGAAAAACTATAATTGAAGAATCCTACGCTTAGTGTTCACACTGTTTCAGCAACTCAAAAGGTAATCTAATTGCAATTCTGCACCAAACAAAATAAAGGAAATAAGTAACTAACTAACTAGGAAAATTTGAAAGAAGGTGGGCCCTTGGCTTCTAACAGATATGCCTCTAAACACTACCAGAAATCAGTACATCATAGATAAGGAAAATACTGCCAATTTCATTAATAGAATGAAGTTAGGATACATAATTCTTCCACTCCTGTTACAAGTTCTCTTCAAAATAAGCCTGACCTCTTTTAACCATCCCATCCTCCTTTAAATACTACAACAAGGCAAATCAAATCCTTATAATTCAGACAACCTTGAAGATCAAATATCTTCAGGTCGTCGATTCAATACCCTAGAATAGAAACAGTTACAATCATTATTACATTGAGATAAAATCTATTCCATAAACATCCATGCTCTCATAGCTTGAACTGATCCAACGCCAAGTGAGTTTTAGCTGGTTGAGTGGAAGGATAACTTAGACTACCTCGCAACGATCTGAACCGAAGCCCTGAAAAGGTGTAACTACTTTCCAAGTACTTCTTCATCCACGTGTATCAGTAGGATGATACACCCGAATTCCCTATGGTCTCAATTGCTTTCATCAATCGATCACAAGTCAACTCAATTAGGAGACAAAATCCATAAACACAGGAAAACTTTAGGCATTAATATAACGAAGTAATAATGAATTATACCTGTTCAAGTTCATGTTTTTCCTTAGGAAATATAACAACTTGGTTATAATAATAAGGAGAAACAAAGAAAAATGATCACAATAGAAGTGAGCAAAAAGGGACATTTCTGGAACCCAATAGTTGGGAGTAGGAAAAGGGGTGTATAGTCCTTGTTTTTTAATGGTTGGTTTGGTGATGGAGCATGCAATACATGATCTGAGATACTTACTTTTACTTACATATTGGCAAAGATTCAACCAATAAAAATATTATGTATTACTGCTACTATTTTCTCCATGCCAAAGTGTCCCTCCACTCGACTGTAGTGGGATTCCCAAATCAATTTTGCACGCTCGCTTAATTTGTTGAATCCCTTTGAGGTAGATAAAAGTGTTATTTATAGTTCTCAAAGAATTGATCTGAATATGCTAGTGAAGTTTAACAATTCCTGTATATGTATGTGATGGCCATACTTAACATTTCCATGTATGCATGCTTATGAGTTGTAGATATGTCCATTGATTGTTAATTTTCAATTTGTAACTTTGCTTGTGTTTTAGTTTAATACAACAATTTGGATCAATTTTGGTATGAGAGTAGGTTTATCCTATTGTGTAATGTCCCCGGGGAATATCAAAGGGTCTTAGGTACATATCATTATCTCCCTAAGGATAATTAGAATATTTTAGCAGAGCTAAATAATTTTAATAAATATTTAATTTCATTTTCTACAATTTAATTATGACAAAATATCGATAATTCCAAATATACTAAAATAAAATTCATAACTGATCAAGCAAATTGAACCAAGGTTGGGAAAGATTATCCAACACTATATAACATCATTATGCATCCATCCCAAGCCATAGCATAGGTTACTTTCACCTAAAAATGTCATTTTCACTTAATCATGATTAACTAGTAATTAGTGTACTAATTGCGACACTTAGCTCATAATTGATGACACTTAACATAAATTCATTTGTTTATCACATAATCATAATTTATCAATCCCGATGGCTAATTAACAGGTCTAATATCATGTAAATAAGTTCTAATTATCATTTTCCAATTAATTAAACAAAATAATTACGAAAATGACTCCACGAAACTAATTAACTAGTATTTAACACAAACAACTCTTGCACGAATTCAACACACAGCCATGCCAATGAACCAAAAAGTGAACCTAAATTCATTTTACATATATTTAAGCATGCACATATATCCAAATAAAGTTTCATTTTCAGGTCATATCCTTTCACATAAACGATGATTCTTTCAAGCTAAATCAGTGCAACAAGTTAATAAACACTGCTAGGAATTTAACCCAAACAATTGTACTGAGTTCCAGAGCACACAGAGGCGAGGGTAAAGATATGGAAAATAGAATTCTACATAAAAATTAAAGTACCAAAAACATATCATATAGTTGTACATTCCAAAAATTATGAAAACATAGATTCAATCTACAAACTACTTACCAATTTCCACCGATTTGAAGCTAGTTTCCGTTTCTAGTTTCCAAATGAAAAACAATAAGAAAGTATTGACTATTTTATCTCATGGACATAATATTAGAGGTACACTACATCCAAATGGATGTATCTTTTTTCTCATAAACAGTCCTCTTATTAATTCATCAAACTAGCTAAATCTACTTCTCCAAATTGGCTAGAAATTGAGGAATCAAGTAAGATAAATGCATAAACAATTTGTAGTGTCATTCAAAAGCCATTCCAACTCTAAATTACATGTATTATCAATATTATAATATGTATAACTCATGTGAACATTTCATCAAACACTTCTCATGCAAGGTCATAAATCCATTTAAAACAATTCTTTCGAAGGAGCTAGTGAATAAAAACAAAACTAGGATTTCAATAAGCAAATTTAGAACTATCTAGGAACTCTTCCACACATTTATTCATACATTTCAAGTGTAATTATCAGATCTAAGATCAGTTATCTCACTCAGTCATTTTCTCAAACATTTCACATGCCAAGCTGGAAACTACATAAAACAACCCAACCAGTGAACTAGTTTTCAAATAGAGGCTAGAAACACTGTAGAGAGGTGTTTCCAGTCATTCCTAAGTTATTGCACAATAAAAGTACACATAATATAAATATAAGAGGTACAATTATCAGATTTGTTGCAGAGGTTCCAAATAAACATTTTTCTCAAGCACTTGCTCACAAAATACCAAAACTAGTTAGCTATTTTTCCCAAAACTTAGTAGCATAATGTAACTAAAATCTATGAGAGATTTCTTCCATAATTAGCTCGTATATTTTCTCATACATTTCATGTGAAACAATATAAGAATCAAATCAAATCTAAGTAATTAAAATAAACATGAAATAAAGTAATTATCTTGCAAAATACGCAACTGAAATCGACCGTGCCATGTTCCACCCAGCCGTAGACACAATGCAAGCTAAAACTCACTTTGCAATTGTCACCCCCGAGCCGGAACCATGATGCCACAAGAAAAAGTGCACTCAAACACAAAACCCATTTAACATTAGTGCAAACACAATCCAATGGCAAGTGGATTCCACATCACTTCCAATCTAGGATCTCCAGTGGAAATTCTAGGACAAAGTTTTCAGGAGAAATCAATCCAACCACAACCCAATGGCAAGTCTTCCTCGACTTCGACTCCAGGGAAATTCTAGTGGATCCAGGACAAAATATTCAGAAATATATCAATCCAACCTCAAATCCAATGGCAAGTGGATTACACATCATTTCCAATCCAAGATCTCCAGAGGCAATTCCAGGACAATATACTGGCAATTCCAGAGTAACTCAACTTGGGAACAAGCTCAGCAACGGCGCACCAACCAGCAAAAACTTATGTCAAGAGCAACAAAAACCAATCACACCAGTACCATAGCAAAAACAAGATCCAAGAGCATGCATAACCAACAAGAGAGACTAGCTCCCATCCACCCAAATCCCATTTCCCAAGAGAAATTTGAATTGGGGGGGAGAGAGAGACACACAAGGGAGGACTTACATTCCCAAATTAGCAAAATGGGAGTTACACTTCTCAAGAGGGTGCATTAGAGGGGAGAGGAAGAGTCCTCATCAAGGTGGGAGTTACAAATTTTCATGAGGGGCACACTAGGTGAGGAAAAAAATCTAACTCCAAATAAAATTAATCCCGGAATAAAATAAAAACCAAGGGGTAGCATAACAATTGAGGGTGCATAAATCAAGAGGGTCCACCAAGTCCACAAGAAGGGTGTATTACATCCATGTTAGGATATTCCTATACTCCATCCTAGTCCTACCAGTATTTCCATTATTTACATTTTCAGTCTTGCATGCATGCAATTGCATGCATCCCAGACATCAGTCCCAACATCTAACCCTCAGTTAGCCAGCCCCCAGGAGCTTCTCACTGATCAATTTTAGCCCTCCTAGAGCTTAGTGTGCCCTTCTTCCTTGATTTAAGGAAGCCACTCGTCCTCTCTCACCTACCACTTAGTTGCACTTCAATATTCTACAGCTTCCATGTATTCAGAAGAAATCCCTCCTCTTTATCTATTCGACTATGATGAATGGAAACAAAAAATGATAGCATATTTGAAGAGACATGATCTCTTTGATTATTGTTTTGAAAGAGAGTTTGAATCCTCTGAAGAAGAGAATCACTGGTTAAATGAAGGTGAAAGAGCCATTACAACCATGTTGTATGCTATGTCTTTATGCATGGTATTCCACTCCCTTGATGTTGAATCTCCAAAAGAGCTATGGGCCCACCTGGATGAAAGATTTGGCAAACAGAATGAAGGGATTGGTCCAAACCCTTTCGAGATAAATCCCAGTGATGCATTCACCCTCCTTGATTATCTCATTGATCATGAATCAATATCAAACATATCTCATATTGAAGTTAGCCACAAAGAAGAATAACTTGCAGATTCTACACTCATGCCCCAAATTTCTTCTATTTCAAATTTTATGCCAGCTCACACTCTAGAAATTGCAGAGGTTCCTAAATCCTCTCTTGCACCAGAGTCTGTTGGTTTTCATCATGATCTCATGAATGTTTTAGAGGTCAAATCAGCCATTGAAGGTAATGCATTCGCTCTCCTTGATCACTCACCTCTTATGTTCTACTATATGATCATTATTCATGCTTTCAGAAGGTTATTGAAGATGATGGCCATTGCCATTCGCTTGGGATAATTTCTCATGCATTTACTGGTTTAGATATCACCTCAAATGGTTCAAAGGAGATCTTAAGCAACCATGATTCAAGTCTTGGATCTGATTTGGATTCCAAGCAATCACTGATATTTGATGGTTCTTTTGGGCATAATCTCACCCATGATGGCCATTACCATTCACTTGGGATAATTTCTCATGCATTCAATGGTTTAGATCTCACCTCAAATGGTTCAAAGGATATCTTAAGAAACCATTCTTCAAGTCTTGGATTTGATTTGGATTCAAAGCATTTACTATCAGGTGATGGTTCTTTTGGGCATAATCTCACCTATGATGGTTCGAAGGAGAAGACAAAAGACTATCTGCACATTCATAGATTTGATCCTACCTCAATTGATTCGAATCACAGGTTCAAGGATCATCCTCATACCTTTGTATTTGTTCTCATCACATTCGATCTAAAGAGCAAGTACAAGCACATGCTTTCTGAGCATGATCCACTTCTTCCCAAGAAGAGGATACCTCCAAACATATGACCAAGCATCACACCTGCTTGAGTTTGGAGCATTTATTTTTGGTGTGCCTTACAGTCTATTTTGAGGGGGGGTATTTTTCCCATGAGGTTTTCCCCATTTCCTCGGTTTATTGACTATTATTATTATTCATTGTATTGGGTGACCTTTGGTCTTAGTTACCAGGGCCCAAGATGGATTAAGGGGGGGTGTTAGGATATTCCTATACTCCATCCTAGTCCTACCATTATTTCCATTTTTAGTCTTGCATGCATTTTTGCATGCATGCATGCAATTGCATACATCTCAGTCATCAGTCCCAACACCTAGCCCTCAATTAGCCAGCCCTCGGGAGCTTCTCACTGATCAGTTTTAGCCCTCCTAGAGCTTAGTGTGCCCTTCTTCCTTGATTTAAGGAAGCCACTCATCCTCTCTCACTTACCACTCAGTTGCACTTCAGTTAATTGAGTTATCTTTAGTTCTTTCCTTGATTTAAGGAAAGACTAGCTCTCAACTGATTGCATCAGTCCGATGGACCTCCAGTGAGACTAGACTGCCCATTCTGACTCCAATTAGCTCCTCATGCATCCTCCACTGAGCCTCCTTCATTAAGTTAGTGCCTCCATGTGCCAGTTACACTCAGTCACACCTACCACACTCAGTTAGACTCAATTTGACTGATGGTTGACAGTTACTTGTGCATTGATGACTCCACCGATGATGAGATAGACTTCTAGTTGTGTTTTGATGACACTCTAGTGTTCTTTTGATCACTCCATGAAGGCTAATTCGAATTTCCACCTTGGCATTCAAATCCTCATGCATTGTACTACTTATTTGTCCATATTGTGATTAATGAATTTGTGTGTGTGAAGTTATTTTGCTTCTATCCGAATTCTACTGTATTATTATTATGTTGCTCATTTTACTGCATTGACCACTCTTAATCTTATTCCTAAATTCTTTCATTGTGAGGTATACATCAGCTCTTAGATTTGTTGCAAGGATTTTCACAATCCACATAGGTCAAAACAAAAGGTAACACTTTTCCCCCAGCCCCTTGCTTGTAACATCATGGTTCCTCATACTCTTTTTCGTGGCATCAGTTGATCTGATTATTTTATTTTATTAATTAATAATGTTCAACATAGTAAAAATAATAATAATGAGTGAACCATAGTCTCGGCACCTTGTGCCATAATATCCAACATAATAACAACAATAATATGTCCAGGGGAGTAACCAGAGGGTCATTACATATTGAAAGAGACCAATTTCCACTCATGAGAGGGTTGAATAAAATTGTTCTCGGAAGAATCTATAGTTCCAATAGGGAGATTTTGCATGGTAGAAAGAACTATATGAAGAGAGTTTTGTTTAAAAGCATCATAATGACTAACATAATACGAGCATGCATGTAGTGGAGAGAAAAAAGGAAGCGTGGAGGTGATGTAGATGAAGTAACTTACGAATTGAGAGGCATACATGTCTGATTATAAGCCATAGAGACAATTCAGAGAAGAGGGGTTGCAACTAAATTCCATGATGGGAGTAACGATGAGCAAGAGGTTGAAATTTTGCACGAGAAAGTTGATGAAATTGAATCTCTAGAAGAGAGAACTATTAAAGCCTCAGCAGATTTGAGGGGAAAAATAAAGATGGAAAACACTACCTATTTAGGAAGCTTGAACCTGGAGTAGTTAATTGATTGGATAAGAGATATAGAGAGATTCTTTGATATTGAAGAAATTCAATACCCACAGAGATAATATGGCCTTCATGATGTGAAAGGACATAGACCCTTATGGTAGGACAATGTGCAACTGAAAAGGAGAAGGAAAGGAAAATATCAAATCAAGACATGGGATATAATGGTTTCAAAACTCAAAGGTAAGTTTCTTCCTATTGACCACAAGGAAAATTTTAAGGATCCATGATTTTCTTAAAGTGTATAAACCTTGGAGAATCTTACTAATTCTTAAATTTGCAACCATAAAATGTTTGGTGAATTTCTTGTAAAAGTATTCAAATTTCTAAGGACTTTATATAGTTTTTTGGACAATTTTGGCAAATTTTGGAGTAAAAAAATATATCCTATCGAATTTGGGTGAATCATTTCAGAAAATAAAAAAATGGAAATTGACTAATATTCTTTTGGGAAAAAAAAATCAGAAAATAGCCCATGGGATAAATTTCACCCCTAAAATTTTCCTTGTTTTTCTATACTCTAAATTGTTTAGGAAGCTATGTAGCCCTGGGCATAAGGAGATGGTTGTAAAATAATATACAAATGATATTTTAAGTTTTCTATTAGGTCTAGACATAGTGATGAAGGAGAGGAAGTTGTGGCAAGGTATATTAATGGTCTAAGGTATAGTTGGAGAAGAGGTTGAAGATAAATTGTCAAAAAAGAAATATGTTACTTGCGATAAAATAGTAAGAGGTAGAAGTAGAAGTGTAATTAGAAGAGGGAAGAGTGTTCAAACTAAGAATGAGGAAGAGAGTATGGAAGAAGCAATGAATCCTTTAGAGCCATAGGAATGTTTTTAGGAAGATAAAACTTTAGATATAGAGAGGTTGGAAGGTCCTCAATGATTTGTTAAAATGCCAAACACCGCGGCATAAATATTTTGAATGTTTAGTAAATTTAGATGCTAAAAAAAATATAGAGAGTAAGGCTCATGTTGCTTAAAGAGCTGATAAAACTTGATGTTCAAAACAACATTATTGAAGCTAGAGAATCACGCAGAAGAGAATGATCCATACCAAAGGAAATCTATTATCAAGACCAATTGAAAAATCAAAGATAAGCGTTGTGATGATTTATGAAGATAGACAAATTGCCTGCTTTAAGAAAAAAATGAATGAATCCAAATAGAAATATTATATTTATGACTAATAATTTTATGCATCATCCAAACACTAAAAAAGTGGAGACATAACCTAATGCCTAAAAATTCTTGCACTAGTAATCAATCATTGATCATGTATCTAAATAGAATCAAACATATGTGAATTTGTTTGAATGAGTTGAATCTTTATCATTGCAAAGTGTGTCAAAGAGTTAAATGTTTCTTAGTCATTTACACAAAATTCAATTGTGAATTTCGCCATACCATATACAATGCATGAATTGTGTATAATCAACATGTATTATTCTTATAGTGAAGTGACAAGGAAAATAATGAGTCGGATCGATATGAATATATAATAAATGATTTATTTATTTTATCATCTATGATGTTCACTAGTCACAAATTAAGTGGTTGTGTTAGTTAATAGTTTTTCCAAGTCTCTATTGAGTCATCTTGTAAAAAAAATGTTTGATCTATAACATGGTATGGGATACCCAAAAAAACTACCATGGCTAGACTAAACCAAGATAACATGAAATAACTTGTACCAACTAAGCCAAAAATATCGTTTAACCATGGAGAATTTGAGCAAAAATATCGCTCACCACGGAGAATTTGGTTTTCCAGTAACCTAAAATTCATTGATTTATACTCAACAGTAAAGTTTGCCACTAATTTAAATTTTCTAGAAAGGATTGAATTTCCATCCGATGTTATTTCTATCATTGTTATAGCGTAATTTTCCACCTTGTGAGCATCAACATTAATTGGCCTTCAGGATCCATTTCATTGACTCAGATTCATCATGTTGTCCTCTAGGAACACATAATTCCCTATTTTTGTTCCGGTACACTAGCTGTTCCACTATAGCCAATGTACACGCAGGCTGTTCCACTATAGCCCGCGGGTACCAAGTAAAATGGTAAAAATCATTAGAAAATTACTTTTTACTCCCAAAAAGTGGTCTTAGGGTGACCTTTGTCCCTCCATATACCCTAAAACGCCTCGATGTGTCCTTTAACTTACCTTTGGAAGGTTATATATTGAGATCTTATGGTGTATGGAAGGGAGGAGAAAGAGAGAGCAAGATAACTCTACTAGATTTTTGCCGTGACTTGAGTCTACACTCATTGATCCTTGTTGTTGTGAACTCCTTATGTTCACCTACCAAACTCCTTTCATAGTTTGAGTTTTCCATTGCATGGGGGGTTGAAGTGGTGGAGGCACAAGTGGAGAGACCTAGTTCTTGGTTCAGATTGGTTGTCGGCAAGAGGTCGTATTGTACTTCTTGTTATTTATTAATGGAAATACTCATTTTCTCGTCCAATTGATGTTGTGAATATTGTTAAATTACATTGGGTTATATTTGCTTATGATATCATGGATCGTGCTATTGATTATGATAATGTCTTTCACATGTTATATCCACTTGTTTGTACTTGTTGTTGAGACTAATCTATAGGTTCAAGTGTAGAAGTTGAAAGCTCAACGGGGATCTACTTCTAACATCCGATTGAAGGTTGGTATTTTCTCCATTATCTTAGCATTGTCATTTATATAGAATTGCATTGGGAATTGAGTTATTTTATGGTAGTCAGCTGTCTGTTGTGGTCTACCCCAAGCCATTGGAAGTTTTCTCTGTAACAGAAATGGCGACTCTAGTGGGGAGAACATCCATTTTCAGGGATTTTTAGGCATTTGTCTTTATTTCGAGTTGTTGTTTGTCGAGCTTCTGTGTTATTGATTGGTCGTCAGGATCCACAGTAGAAAACTAGCTTTTTTCTGGGCTGTTTGACCTTTTTAGGGCTCATTTTCTTTTCCCTGTACGCGGGTCAACCTTGTTTTGGCTGCGTCTACCCGCCTCCGTCTGAACTATAGCCCGCGTCTACCCGCAACTTTTCTTTGAATAGTTGCGTACAACTCCGATATTGTTTGATTTTTGGCCTTGGGTGTTTGCTGGGTTGATTCTGAGTGTTCCCGAGTCTTAGTTGTCCTGTTTCTTGATTGTTCCATGCCATGTTCATGACCAGAAACTCCTCTTTCTCTTAGTTTTTGAGCTTTGAATTTTTTCACAATTTCTTGTTTTCTAGCTCATTAGCTTGGTTGAATCCTACTGTTTGGGTCTTGCTGGGTTGTCTATTTGACGTACTCTGCATTTCTTTACTGAATAGTTAGATTTCACTTGCATTTTTTCATTTCATTATATTGAAAAAATACAAAAACATTGTTTTGCATTTTCCTTTCATTTATAAGAGAAAATACAAAAACATTTCATTAATGTACTACATTTTGCATATGAGTGCTTGTGATTTCATCCAGGACTTGCTTGTGCATTAAAACGTTAAAGAGATTGCATTTTATTTCAAGCCATTGGATTGATTGTCATATTAGTAGCATGCTCTTTTATTGATTAGATCAGTCTAGTGTTTTTCAGTTGTGCATACCATTGAGTCTTATACATCATCAGTTTCATGACCATATCCTTTGAGTAATTACAACCATTAAAATCAACGCTTAATCTTAAAAATGATTAGAAACGATTTTTATTTTATAGTGTGCACCAACTAGCTTAGGTTTAGAGTCTTGGAATAGATTACTGTGAGTAAACAATCCAATACTATTGAACCAACATTATGTGTCTGACCAGGGAGTGGTGAAACCCATGATATACATCAGTGCTCGAAGGAAGCTCTACTCAAACCAGAGTTAAGCACGAGGTCACGGGAGGTTGGTTATGGAGATAGCCCTCCAATACTGGTTGAACGTGGGATATATTTCTAGGATTTGTTCGTGTACGTGGGATCTTGAGGGATCTGTACCTCTTGAGT
The DNA here is from genome assembly GCA_027924585.1 of Larix kaempferi. Taxonomy (NCBI): domain Eukaryota; kingdom Viridiplantae; phylum Streptophyta; class Pinopsida; order Pinales; family Pinaceae; genus Larix; species Larix kaempferi. Next base: position 8,300,944 of record BSBM01000444.1, read on the forward strand.
TTCGGGCTTAGCTACCCTGCCCATACAATGGATCCCACCTGCGACTGTCCCCTTGAGCATTGGTTATATTGTGGTGACCTTAGTTGCTTTACCTAGGTATCGCATAGGGTGCTTGCATTGGTTATACTATACGTATCCTGAGTCAGATAGGGGTTGGACAGCACAGTTTCCTATTGTATAGGGATTTGACCCTGTGCACGTAGTGAAGTCTGGGAACCCTTATATCTGATTATGTTACCTCTGGTTATAGTTTGGGAGTCTCAAGCCTCTCCTAGGAGAGACATACCAACTGTAGTGTCGGGAGGTCCCTTGAGCCAGTCCTGTTTGTGTGCATTTGGCTGTAGTTTTCTTAGGTGTGTGCTCTTTGATCGATAGTTGGCCGTTAGGATGTGTTCTATTTATTTAGAGTTGTCGTGGAACGAGATCCACCTCCCCGCCGGTCTCGTTATTTAGCTGGTCTGCCAACTTACGAGGTAGCATGTCCTTTTCATAAGAAACACCGAAGGATCCCCTCTGATACTTTTTATAATTACAAAGAACTTCACAACTAACTTATGACTTCTGCATCTGGTACACCGAGAAGAATTCCCGTGACTCCGTCAGTGGATGTCGATGGACATCCCGTTCCTTCCACTCCTAGAGATCTTGTAGGGGAGGGTTCACCCCCACACGTCACTTTTGCAAATTTTGGGCCATATCCACCCCCGGAGACAAATCCATCTTATACTTACCCACAAGGATTCCGATATGGGATGCCAGATATTAATGACACCACGAAATCTTCGACCACTAATCCTTCTTCACTTGGTATGCCTAGTCTTAATTCGATTGTTACGTCCACTTCGTTGGGTAGTCAAGCTAGTACTAGCCTTGGAGCTATGGGCATTGTACCTTCCGGGGGAAGCGCCACCCATTCTGCTCCCTCTGGGGGTGACACAAATTCCTTCACTCCCTACAGGGGCAACACATCCACTTCCGCTCGGTCTGGAGGCGGCACATCCACTTCCGCTCCGTCTGGAGGTAGCACTACATTTTCTGCTCCTTTTCAATTTACGTCTGGTCATGTCCCTTCAGCTTCTACGGCTGTTGGGGGAGGACCACATCCTAGAACTGCCCCTCATTTTAGTGGGAATACTTCACATAACACGAATCAAGTTACACAACCTAACGCGCATGTTTCTACACATATACCTGCGACTACGACCGCGACTGCTAGCCAGCGTGTCCCTCCTAACCCTGGGGGTGGACACATTCCCAACGCGGGAGGAGGGCACATACCCTACACTGGGGGTGGACACATTCCCAACACTGGGGGTGGATACATTACCAACACTAGAGGTGGGCACATTCCCAACGCTGGGGGTGGACACATTCCTAATGCTGGGGGTGGAAACGTACCCTATAATTACAGTCATTACTCAACTGCTCCTGCTACAACTAGCACACATATGCCCCATCAATATGGTGGAAATCCTCCTTATAATGCAGCTAGCTATGGCCCTTATTACAACCCTCCTCAACATGGTACTCACAACACATATATGCCTTCGTACCTGTATATGGGTCAAGGTGGCGGTGATCACCAGCCCTATGGTCATGGTTCATATCATCCATACGGTCCACAAGGTTAGCCTCTTTTGGGAGCCTTGAATCCAGTTTCACAGCCACCGCTCCCGTTTCTTGCTCGCCTGAACCTACCCGATCTTTCGAAGCTTACGAATGATCCGGTGTGTCATGATCCTTCTTGGTCTCCAGTCCCTACCAAGCTCTCTTCAGACATTCCTAAGTTTGAAGGGAAGAATGGTGAGGATCCGGGTGATCATGTTACGAATTTTCACCTTTGGTGCTCCTCGAATTCATTAAATCACGATTCTATTCGTCTGAGACTATTTCAACACACCCTCACGGGGGAAGCCACGAAGTGGTATGTCGAGTTGCCTGGGGGCACTTATAGAGTTTTCAACGAGATAGATTTGGTTTTCCTAGACCACTTTCAGTTGTCGGTTCGCTACGATACTGACACCGAGATTTTGTCTACCTTCTGCCAAGACAAGGCCACGCACATATCTGACCACGTTCAAGAGTGGCGTCGACGGAAGAGGATGGTGAAAGCCAACATTCCTCCAGATTTTCTGTTGGAATGGTTTCTTAAGTCTTTGCTTCCATATATTTCGAAAGACATTTCCGTATCTGGCATTACGACTGAGGAACAAGCTATACTTAAAGTCCAGCAGCTAGACCTAGTCTACACTTAGTCTGGCATCTTATATGATATTATTCCTTATGCACCGCGGTCACGACATGAGCCCAAACCAGTTCTCGGACCACATGTTGATGGCATTGTTGGATCTACAAGTACTCGACCCGTGGATTTGGTCACCAACCAAATGCAAAATTTGTCTATTGGCCAATCCACACCCGGACAAGCTCGTGCCTCATCCACTCCTACCCAGTCGTCCGAAGTTCATTCTATAGAGACGGTGAACCCATCAGGTAACCAACAACCTGGTGGTAAGAAGAAGGGGAGAAATAACCATAAGGGTGGGAATAATTCGAACAATGGAAGTAATCGAAACACTCCTAGGAAAGAGAACACGAACCCTCCTCGGGACAGCGGAAATGCTAGTGGGGACCGTAAGCCGAGATGTAAAGTGAAATTCCCTTGCAAACTTTATGGGGAGGATCACCTGACTCACTTGTGTCCTCGAATTGAAGAAGCATCAAAGCATCTTGCACAGAGCCCAGCTGTGTTGAAAGATCCCCTTCTGCACCATCAGACTATGGCTTCGAATGCTCCCACTATTGGCTATGGGACTAATGAAACTACACCATCTTCTTCTCATGCCAGTGGCTACGGATGCGTAAACATGGTCCAATATCATGTTAGTGTTGCTACACGTCAACGTAATTATGGTGCACCACAACCGAATATGTGGAATGAGCCTCCTCCTCCTCCTGATACTTCACTGCATATCAAGAATCCCACTACTATGCCACAGATATCAAAAGGTGTTCTTAAGCGCTAGGCGCACAATCCCAATGCTCGAGCCACCCAGAACTACTCTATTGTAGAAGATTTGGGTCAAACTCCATGTGCCATGTCGACTCTTGAGGTGTTACAGGCATGTCCTTTACAACGACACGCCCTTTTATCTATTTTGGGAGTTCAGGATGGGAACAACCTTACTATCATTAAATTCGACACTACTGACGTCCAGCCTCGCTTACCTTACCATGTTGCTTTTCAAATCCATGTAAGGTGCTTGGATAAGTTTGTTAAACGCACGGTGGTTGACGAAGGTGCTTCCACCTCGGTAACGTCGTTGGATTGCTAGAAAGCTCTTGGCTCTCCTCCCCTGTCTAAATTGATGACTATGCTTACTGCATTCGATGGTCAGTCATTTAGGCCGCATGGTATTATCCCTTCCCTTGAGGTCCAGTTGGGTGGGAAATCCGTGCTTATTGAAGTCGAGGTGGTTGATGCACCCATTGACTGCAACCTTCTTCTGGGAAGGAATTGGATCTACGCAATGAAAGTGATCGTATCCTTCGTATTTAGAGTTATCTGCCTTCCTCACGAAGGTAGAATCGTGACGGTCGATCAGCTAGACTTCCCTAGTTCTAATTCCATAGCATCGTCGAGAACTGTTGTTCCCCAGATCAATGATTCTCAGTCAGCAACTGAGAACATTGGTGTAGGATTGTATCCATCCTTGTTGGGAACATTCAACTTTGTTGCACCAATTGCTTTTATTGGAACCGTTTTCAATAGTGCGTCCTCCTCGTTGAATAATGTACCATTCCGGGCCTCGTCTTTTAATGACTTATGGACCTTACCATCCACGAGTGCTTCATCCGAAGACATTTCACACATCGGAATGGCTATGCCATTATCCGCAACTGAGCTTGCATACTGTGAAATTTGACAAGCCACTGCGAAGCCGAATCCATCCTCTTCACGGATAGAGGAGGAAGATCCCGTTATGCTACCAGCATGGGCAGCCGATTCGTCTTGCTCGCATGATTGTCTCGATGGTATTTTGCCTTCGGATGAAGCCATCGTTGAGGCCATGTGTGGTAGTGAGAGACCTTTGGTAGATTTGCATCATCGCTCTTATTTTCTTCCCAACCTCGATCTCGTTGAGCAGGAAGAGTTTAGGACGACTCTTGCCGAGAGGGTTGGTCACCCTGTGGCTCCTTTGGATTCACATGGGATTTACGCGGAGGGGAATATGGCTAATATTTTCCCAACCATACCGATCAACATCTCTCATACACCCAGAAAGGTAGAGAACGTTTATATCGGTGCTGACTGTTCTCCCGAGGAGATTCAACTATACTCTGAATTGTTCAAGGAATTTTGGGATGTTTTCGCCTAGTCATATGAGGAGATGCTAGGAATAGACCCTAGTATTGTCGAATACGAGATTAAGACATATCCCAATGCCAAGCCGGTTCGGCAATGACTTCGTGCTGTGAATCCTAGAAAGGCAGTCGCCATTAAGGCAGAGGTAGAGAAACTCCTTAAAGCTGGTTTCATCTACCCGGTTCCTCTTACTTAATGGGTATCCAATCCTGTTCCTGTATATAAGAAGCAAGGGACCATCTGTGTATGCATAGAATTTAGAGATCTGAACTACGCATGTTCGGAAGACAACTTCCCCACACCATTCATAGATCAAATCATGGATGCTTGTGCTGGAAGTGAGGTTTTTTTGTTTATGGATGGTTTCTCCCGATATAATCAGATCCAGATAAAACCTGAGGACCAACATAAAACTACTTTCCTTTGTCCTTGGGGTACATTTGCATACCGGAAGATGCCCCTTCGGCCTTAAAAATGCTGGAGCTACGTTTCAGCGTGCTATGACCTATGCTTTTCACGACCTTAAGCGCATAGTGGAGGCATACTTGGATGATCTTGCCATCCATTCTCGTAAGAGAGTGGACCACCCCAAACACCTCCGTCTTATTTTCGAAAGATGTCGATGTTACAAGATTCGTTTGAATCCCAATAAATGCATCTTTGTCGTGAGAACGGGTCGCCTTTTAGGGTTCATAGTTTCACAAGAGGGTATTAGAGTCGATCCTCTTAAGGTTGAGGCAATACTTCGGTTGCCTCCCCCGCGTAACCTAGTTCAACTTCAGAGCCTCCAAGGGAGACCCACTTTTCTACGTCGCTTTGTAGTGAATTATGCTAGTCTTACCAAAGGTTTTGCATCTATTGAAGAAGGACACACCGTTTATTTGGGATGAGTGAGCCCAACAGTCTTTCAACAATTTGAAGAAAGCTTTGGTATTGGCCCCTTTGCTTAGTCCACCCGACTTTGCTAGAGATTTCCTGCTTTATGTGGCCGTGTCTCTTGAGACGATCGACATGGTCTTAGTTCAGGTAGATAATGCACTCCAAGAGCATGTCATCTATTATGTTAGTCAAAATTTAGTAGATGCTGAGCTGAGATACACTCATGTGGAGAAATTGGCACTTGTGACTGTTCATGCAGTCCAATGCTTAAGGCATTACGTCATTCTTAGGAAAACCACTGTTATAGCACATATCAATCCATTTCAGTTCGTGCTATCACGACGTCTCATAGGGGGGAAGTACAATAAATGGATTATTATTCTTCAGGAATTTGATCTCGATTTTGCTTCGGAGAAGTCGGTGAAATCTTTGGTTTTCTCCGAGCTCATGTCATATTTTCCACGACTTGATGAGGACATCGTTCATGAAGATTCCTTTGTGGATGAGCATTTTTTCCTTATCTCGTCAGCGAACCCTTGGTATGGGGATATCATCATATATCTCCAAACTTTAAAGTTCCCTTCGAACTATTCACGAGATGAATGGCGGTGTGTGAGCCACCAAGCTAAAGATTATGTCATCGTCGGCGACACTTTGTATCGTCGAGGAAAGGACTCTATCCTCCGTTGTTGTTTGACCCATGAAGAAGCGGAGTTAGTACCGAATGATTGCCACAATGGGGCATGTGGTGGTCACTTATCTGGGCTTGCGACAACCCAACGTATTATGCGAGCTAGTTACTTTTGGCCATCAATCTTTAACGATTGTATGAACGCCATGAAGAGATGTCACCCTTGCCAAGTGTTTTCTAGGAATATACACTCGCATCCAGCGCCCCTCCATCCGGTCATCACCGTCGGTCCCTTCACTAAGTGGGGGGTGGATTTCATGGATTGCAAACCAGCTTCGCCTTGGGGGCATCACCATATCATTGTGGCCATGGAATACTTTTCCAAATGGGCCGAGGCCATGCCTACCGTAAAATTCGATGGTGCTACAGCAACCCATTTCGTATTCAATCAGATTATCGCTCGATTCGGTATCCTGAAAGAGATTGTCACTGACCATGGCAGTCACTTTCAGAACAATATGATGGCGGATTTGTCACTCAAGCTTGGGTTTCGTAAAGAGCATTCATCTTCTTACTACCCCCAAGTGAATGGTCAGGTGGAAGCAGTCAATAAGTCCTTAAAGACCATTCTCCAACATACCATCCAACAAAGCAAGAGAAATTGGCATATTATGTTATATCCTGCTTTGTGGTAATATCGAACCGCAGTTAAGACTGCCACCGGGTTCTCACCATTTCAGCTAGTACACGGTGTGGAGTCTATTTTACCGATTGAATGCGAAATCCCTTCATTAAAACTAGCCATAGAGCTCCTACTTGATACATCGGAGGTTGAGCAACGTTTGATCCACCTTGAGAAGCTTGACGAGCAGCATCGAGATGTCACCGTGGCAGTAGATGTAAACAAGCGTAGTGTCAAGATTCAATATGACAGGTCTGTCTGTCCCTGGTAGTATGCTAAAGGTGACTTGGTCCTCTTGTATGACAAGGCTAAGGAACCCCTAGGGGCAGGAAAGTTCAAACCCATGTGACATGGTCCTTACATAGTGAGGCGTGTCCTGAGAAAGGAGCCTACGAATTGGAAGATTATGAAGGGAACGCCTTGAAGGAGCCTAGAAATAGGCTCTACCTCAAGCGGTATCACACTTGAGCTTCTAGCTCGAGCTAATACTTTTGTATACTATTGTATAGTTAATTCTGTACATAATTTAGATTTTGCTTGGTTCTTTGGATCTGTTGATTCACTTCTGTTTGATTGACACATGACAGCGGAATCTCCTGCGTTCTTGGGTTTCGTAGATGGTGCTAGCCGTCATACACAGCAACTCGCTTCTGCTGCATGGGTTATCTATTCACAGACCATCAAATTGTGTCTTCAGGAGGTGCCTGTCTCGGTCCTACATCCAACAATGTGACTGAGTACAGTGCAGTAATTGAGCTACTTTGGGATGCCATTTCGCATGGTATCCAGTCTTTAGAAGTCCACCTGGATTCACAACTGGTAATGTCTCAATTGAATGGCCGATATCGCATAAGGGATCCTACATTACTACGGAGGTTTCTTAAGGGTAAGACTGTTGGAGTGTCCTTTTGTTTCCATTACATACATTCATGTTCCAAGATGTTTTAATCATGTATTTGATGCATACGCTAATTATGTCCTAGATTGGAATTTGTCGCATTAATAAAGAAGCACACAAATAAACATTTATTCATACATTTTTACATACACATATAGTTGAACGGAGAATCATAGTTTTATATAAATAACATGTCCAAAAAGGTAGTGTCACAGTAAAAAACTAGAGCCTGTAGCTCTCAAAAATATACATAATCGATACAAAATATGGGACTCTGACATATCTAAACCCCACGAGGAGGCCTAGCTGCCTCAGCAGGATGTGTTTGATAGTAATAGTGTACTGCTTGGGATATGCACCGCAATAGCCGCACCCAAGTGCCTGGTACTCCCACAACGTGTCGTTGCATTGCCTCGGGAAGATGCTCCACCTTTATCACAGGTACCCCTGTTGGTCATACGGGTCAAGTTGACCCGCACAGTCTCTAATGTGCGCTCTGCTACAGGGGCCAGCTACCTCTCCACCCCTGCCCCCGTCGACATGTCTTGGGAAACCATTTGGTCTTCGCGGACCAGCATCTGCGAGCAAACAGTGGAATGTCAATATGTGATACTACACCAAAAAGATTTTTGCATTTTCATATATAATCAAAAATCCCAAAAAATTGAATATACAAAACGTAAAAAGAGTAACACACCAATGTCTCTGAATGCGGCTCTTGGAGGAAGCGGCATGTTGTGATTGCCACGGAAGTCTACCCCTACATAGGGGTAGTCGTCAATGGCTATGACCTGTCGATCCCACCAGTGAAAGAACTCATCTATATATGGTGATTCTGTCGGCCACCACCTTGTTGCATCAATACCTCTTCCCACCGGGTCAAGGCTGGGTCACGAAAACTGTGAGGAGGGACTTCAACCCTCAGACTAAGCCCCAGAACTCTCTCGAAGAAAAGATGCATAGTATACTGCCATACCCGAAGTTTTTTGCCTCCCCACGCTTGCACCCCGTTAACTGGGTCTTCATAGACACCAGTAACGTTGTCCACCAATCATATATCATGGGTTGCATGCACCTCTACGACGTAGAACATCACCGGCTTGAAGCCTGGTGTAGAGCTGCTGAACCTGTAATCCTGACGAGAGTGGACACTATGATCTTCATGCTCAAACTGACTATGGCTCCAATGGGTACTTGACTCCCCACCTTCCGGGTATTGGGAAGATAGTACCGCTCTATGTAGTCGGGAATGGTGATCCCACCACCTACAGTGAGAGATCGAAGACTAGCCACCTCCCCTCGGCGGGACAATCCTGTAATGAAATATATGTCATCCCACCTTTAAGGAGAGTGTTTGACCATCCATGTTGAAGTTCTGTGCGTCTATGTACCAGTAGTTTATCAACCAATGGAGCAATTGGTTTTGGGCCCTCAAACCCCCAATGCTCGAGAATTTGAAAAGCCCACATGCTTGTAATGCTTGTTGCGCGGGCAAATCTTGGCGGACAACCTCATCCACAAGATCATGCTCTCTTTCCCTCCACTCTAGAACCATCCTAGAGGAAGAAACGCCAATGGTTTAGCTTTTAACATTTAAAAAATCAACTTCACAGCCGTACCCATGGTCTATTGAGAAAATAGAGGCGTCTACCCGCGATCAACTCAAGCATTAACCGCGTATAGAAGGCCCTACACGTGACCCGTATAGTTATAGCCTGCGTACAGTGCCGTGGAGAAGTAAGGCTTCCCCAATAAAATTCTTGGACCACTGAAAACTAAAATAAATGCTACTAAATGAAAGAGGGGGATGATATGACTAACTTGCTCCAGACGGTTCGACAAACGGATTCCCGTAGCTCCTAGAATCAGCGATTGAAATCCAAGGTAAAAACTAACCAAAAACTCCAATTTGGGTAAAAAATGAAAATGAATTGTAAATAATAATTATTTTTACTATTTATAGTTTTAAAAACTCACTTTTCTATAGTTTTCCACCATTTTAAGATGTTTCGAACTAATGAAATGTCTTGGAGCACTATTTTGAACAGATTTTTCCAAGAAGAGTTGAATTTTTTACCGTTTCACCACGCCTACGACAGGTATATTTCACACTCATCATATAGGTTAGATGTCATTTTCACCTGCATTATGCATTTGATCTTTGACCATTTGTCATTAGCCCTAGGTGCGACCCCGCTTTGTAACCAACACGGAACCTTCACATTGTTATAGAAGTGTCCTTATTTGGCGGTAGGGTCTGTCCGAACATGGGTTCCCTAGTTAGAGCCTTTCTATGCCTTTTGGTGCCCATGTCGTTGTTTCTCCCTAGGATCGGGAGTCCTTTGTAGTTACGACATGAATTTGCGATAAAGACTCATACTCTAACTTTGTCTTATGCTGGCTATCTCCCATAAGGACTCCCCCAGTTTTACCAAGTTGTGATTGCATTGCATCATCCTGCTTGCCGCTTGAGGCTTGTGCCGGCTCCCGCTTACTCAATTGTTAGCCTGGTGCTTGAGCACTTCCCTTGTCGAGTCCTGCAAATCTTTCATTTGAATTTCGCAATTTGATGACCTTTTGACCCTGAGGGAACACCCCCCCGAGTGTCCACACACTACACATGCTTCCTTGCATTGATCATAGGTAGGTTCCACTGCTTGGGATTCGTCTGCTCGCTATTTGACACGCGTTCCCTCACTTGTTGTACTATAAGGAATTTTATTCTTTTTCAAGCTTTCCAAATATGAAAAAGACCAAAAAAATCAAATATTACAAAAGGTCAGACGGGAGAATATTTACTTCTTTTTGTTGGCAGCTGTTGTGTCTCCTTTGAACAGAGCATTCATTCCACTCCATCCATCATGAGTTGGGACTATAGTAGGACCTTAGAAGATGTACTCGTTTCTCAGAGTTTACTCCATCGATTAGTTAAGCTTCCAGTCACTATGGAGCCCTTTTGTTGATGCCTCCTGCATCACACAGTTGTTGTTATCTTCAGTCCATGCTGCCTGAGTCTATCCATCTGCTCATGCTCTTTTTCAAAGGAAGTCCTGAAACCAGAGTCATCCACTCCTCAGATCTCTTGACTATTGAATGTCGGCCATCCTTATTGAGTCGGTCCGTTCATTTGAGTTCTTCCAAATCTTTCAGCATAGCTGTTACCCCTCGTGCTGGTTAATGGGGGATGCTTTAATGCCCTCCTTCTAGCGAGTTTCATTCCGTTGACTTCAACCCATTTATTCCGGAATTGAGACTTAGAGTCGGTTGAGTACCTTGAGGCTTGCAGTCATTAGTGGTAGGTTCTCTCGCCATCGACAGATTTGGGAATACATCAATGTCCCCTGATCGATGGATTCATCTTAGTGTTCGACCTCAACATATCTATTCACACTTTGATGATTGTACTCTGTGCCTTGATGCCCTTTTCATTATTGGTGGGTTATCTCGCGTCTGTTACCGGTATACATCATTGACTGGTAATTAGATGATGTCACATCAGGTTCGACTTCAACACCTTTATACACTTGATGGGACTTGCACCATAGATGATTTGTGTAGAAGACCCCAGACATTAGTAGCATTCAGTATGCTGCTCTTGATCGTGACTGTACTCATGAGAGCTTATTCTCACACATCAGCAGTTTGTACCTCCAGTATTGCACCAGTTGTTTCCTTTTCAGCAGGAGACCATATCTTACTGTATGGATCATGGCTATGATCACCTATGACATGTATTCACTATATACTGCCTATCATGGCCATTGTATTAGATTGTTGTATTATACCGACATGTATTCAGAGATATTATTGTATTATGACGAGTGAGCTACTCTCTCAATTTGTGTCTCCATCAGTCCACTTCTGAGATTTATAATGTATTTCAGCCATTGTAGTACCTTCTCTGACCTCACACATTAGGGGGCATCTATTATAGTGTAATTTTCCACCTTGTGAGCATCAACATTAATTGGCCTTCAGAATCCATTTCATTGACTCAGATTCATCATTTTGTCCTCCAGGAACACATAATTCCCTATTTTTGTTCTTGTACGCTAGCTGTTCCAATATAGCCAGCGTACACGCGGGTTGTTCCACTATAGCACGCGGGTACCAAGTAAAATGGTAAAAATCATTAGAAAATTACTTCTTATTCCCAAAAAGCAGTCTTAGGGTGACCTTTGGCCCTCCATATACCCCGAAACGCCTCGATGTGTCCTTTCACTTACCTTTGGAAGGCTATATATTGATATCTTATGGTGTATGGAAGGGAGGAGAAAGAGAGAGCAAGATAACTCTAGTGGATTTTTGCCGTGACTTGAGTCTACACTCATTGATCCTCGTTGTTGTGAACTCCTTATGTTCACCTACCAAACTCCTTTCATAGTTTGAGTTTTCCATTGCATGGGGATTGAAGTGGTGGAGGCACCAGTGGAGAGACGCAGTTCTTGGTTCAGATTGGTTGTCGGCAAGAGGTCGTATATTGTACTTCTTGTTATTTATTAATGGAAATACTCATTTTCTCGTCCAATTGATGTTGTGAATATTGTTAAATTACATTGGGTTATATTTGCTTATAATATCATGGAACGTGCTATTGATTATGCTAATGTCTTTCACATGTTATATGCACTTGCTTGTATTTGTTGTTGAGACTAATCTGCAGGTCAAGTGTAGAAGTTGAAAGCTCAATGGGGATCTACTTCGAACATCCGATTGAAGGTTGGTATTTTCTCCATTATCTTAGCATTGTCATTTATATAGCATTGCCTTGGGAATTGAGTTATTTTATGGTAGTCAGTTGTCTGTTGTGGTCTACCCCCAAGCCATAGGAAGTTTTTCCTCCGTAACAATCATTGAATATTGAAAGTTGGCCAGTGTTTTGCAAGGCATGAGGCATTTGCATTTCTCTCATTCTCCACTCTTGTTTTTTTTTTTATGTAAAAGAGTTTTGGGATGCTAAATAACTATATAAATTGGAAAGTGTGCATATTGTGTAAGAAAGAGTAATTTCTCCCTCTGATATATGTAAACAATTAAGTGTATTACTGATAGAAGTAACTTGCATGATGTGTACAAGATCTGATATTTGAAGTGATAGTTTTAATATAGTTAGGTAGATTAGTTAATGTGGGAAACTTCCCAATCTAGTTCAAAATTGCTTATATGTATGAAGCATGATTTTCAGTAGCAAGATGGAGAGAGAGTTTTTTGTTTGTGAATGGAGAAAAGCTTGAAAGCTCCTATTGCATATATATATCAACTGTAGTTGTATGTGTGTTTTTTGTGTTTCATCTCGGTTCTTGTTGTGAGTTTTAGATCCCCTGCCTACCCAACAGATTGGTATTAGAGCAGGTTTATTAGTGTGAAGCATGTTTTCAGTAGCAGATGTAGAGAGAGTTTTTTATTTGTGAATGGAGAAAAGATTTAAAGCTCCTATTGCATATTTATATGAGATGTAGTTGTGTGTGTGTTTTTTTTGTTTCATCTCAGTTCTTGTTGTTAGTTTCAAATCCCCCGCCTATCCAATAGATTGGTACAAGAGCAGGTTATTCGTGTTGAGTGTTTCTCCACCAGTTGGAGTGAGTTGCGGGATTCGGAAAAGACCTGCAAAAGTATCTCCCCACACGTAGAAGGGAATACTAGAGCTGTAAGAGTTGAGAAAACTAAGGGAGGAGGAAGTCCAGGAAAACTCCCTGCAGAAGATTGTGGATACTACTAAGCAGCTGCTGTTGCCATTATTTCTATTTTGAAGTATCCAAGTAGCTCGTGGAAGAAGTAGAAGGGTAACTGGTGCATGCAGAAGAGCACCATTGGAGCTTGTGCATACTAATTTATGTGGTCCCATGCAAACAGAGTCCTTAGGAGGACACCTTTATTTCCTAACTTTTATTGATGATTTCGGTCAGAAAACTTGGGTATATTTCCTAAAGCACAAATCTGAAACTTTTGACAAGTTCAAGGAGTATAAGGATTTAGTAGAAAAACAAAGTGGTCTGTACATTAAAGTTTTAAGGTTTGACAAAGGAGGTGAGTATGATTCCAAAGACTTTGCAAACTATTGCAAATATCAGAAAGGAAAAATAGAACCATAATAAATATGGCTAGAAATATGCTAAAAGAAAAACAACTTCAAAATGAATTTTGGGGTGAAGCAGTTGCTTGTTCAGTCTATATTTTGAATAGATCACCTACAAAATTTGTCAAAAACAAAGTCCCCAAAGAAGCATGGAGTGGAACAAAATAAAGTGTTTCACATTTTAGAGTATTTGGTTGTGTTTCTTATGCACATGTTCTTGAACAACTAAGAAGAAAGTTGGATGATAGAAGTGAAAAATGCATTTTTACAAGGTGCAATGAGCACTCAAAATCCTATAGGGTGTACAATCCAGTCACAAAGAAATTTATAGTAAGCAGAGATGTGGAATTCAAAGAAGCGGAAGTTTGGAGCAGTCAACTATAGCTAGAAATTCAACACCCTTATTACCAGCATAAAATCAAGTGGAACCAGCGAGACAACAAGGATCTCCATCCAGATTACCAAGATTGCAAATTCAAGGTGAAACTTCAAGACATGAAGAAGATCAAGGTAATAGTCCTCACTCTAGTAGTGATTTGAATCCCACATTAGTTTCTTTGAGAAATAAACAGACAAGAAGTTTAAGAGAAATTTACAATCAAGATGATGAAGTAGATATGCAAGTACATTTTGCATTATTTTCTTGTAAGCCTATGCATTTTGAAGAGGCCATAAAAGAAATAAAATGGATCCATGCAATGAATGAAAAAATTGATGGAATTGAAAAGAATGACACTTGGGATCTTGTGGATCTTCCAAAAGGTAAGGATAGCATATGAGTCAAATGGATCTATAAAACTAAGTTCAATGAAAAAGGATAAGTGGATAAGCATAAGGCAAGGTTAGTTGCAAAAGGCTTGGCATAGAAGCCTGGTATAGATTATGGAGAAACTTTTGCTCCAGTAGCAAGTTTGGACACCATTAGAATAGTGTTGGAATTAACAACTCAAAAATAAATGGAAAGTATATCAGTTAGATGTCAAATCAACAATCCTAAATGGAATTTTGGAAGAAGAAGTGTACATTAATCAACCACCTGGATATGAAATTAGGAATCAAGAGCATAAAGTTTACAATCTGAAAAAGGCACTGCATGGTTTGAAACATGCACCAAGAGCATGGTATGGAATAATTGACTCATATCTAATCGGCAATGGATTATGTAGAAGCAAATATGAACCTATGTAATTGTACATCAAAACATATTAGCAAAACAAAATTTTGATAGTATGTTTGTATGTATATGACATGATTTACATAGGAAATTTAATGCTGGAAAATTTCAAATCAGTCATGAAAACATAGTTTAAAATGACATATCTTGGATTAATGAAGTATTTTCTTGGCATTGAAGTTGAACAATCAGGTAATGGCATATTTATATGTCAACAAAAGTATGCTAAAAATTTCTTGAACAAATTTAAAATGACAAATTGCAAGCCAATAGACATTCCAATAGTAACATACACAAAATTGAGTAAGCAGGGTCAAGGAACAACAGTGGATCCCACTTTGTATAAGAGACTAGTTGGAAACCTGATGTATTTAACAGCTACAAGACTAGACATTATGTATGCAGTCAGTTTAATTTCCAGGTTCATGGAAACTCCCAAAAATTCCCATTGGCAAGTAGGTAAAATAATTTTGAGGTATATTGCAAGTACAATCAATTTTGGCATCATGTACTCAACCACAAATTCCAGTTCTCTAGTTGGATACACTGATAGTGATTTTGCAGGAAGTATTGATGACAGAAAGATCACTTCAGGTTATGCATTTCATCTTGGATCGGGTCTGATTTCTTGGGCATCCAAAAAGCAACCCATTGTGACAATATCTTCAGTAGAAGCATAGTATGTGGTAGCAACTTCAACTTCTTGTCATGCTGTATGGTTCAGAAGGATACTACAATATCTTCAGCATAAAGAAAAAGAAGCAACACGCATCTTTTGTGATAACAACTCAGCCATAGCATTATCCAAAAATATTGTGTTCCATCAGAAAAGCAAGCATATTGATACCACATATCACTTTTTAAGAGAGCTTGTAAGCTCAATGGAGAAATATGTTTGGAATTTTGTAAATCTCAAAACCAATTGGTTGATATCTTCACTAAGCCATTGGAAAGAGATAAACCTGTAAATCAAAGGAATGATCTTGGTATAGGTAGCCATGCAATGTATAAGGTAGAAATTAAGGGGGAGTGAAAGGAGTAATTTCTCCCTCTGATATACGTAAACAAGTCAGTGTGTTACTGACAGAAGTAATCCGCATGATATACAAGCTATGAGATTAGAAGTGATAGTTTTAAATACAGTTAGGTAGATTAGTTAATGCGGGAAACTTCTCGGTCTAGTTCATAATTGCTTATATGTATGAAGCATGTTTTCAGTAGTAAATATAGAGAGAGTTTTTTGTTTGTGAATGGAGAAAAGCTTGAATGATACTATTGCATATTTATATCAGCTGTAGTTGTGTGTGTGTTTTTTTGTGTTTCATCTTGGTTCTTGTTGTGAGTTTCATATCCCTTGCCTATCCAATAGATTGCAAGGACAACTAAGATCATGTACTTGTAGAAGAAATAATAATATCAACAAAAGATGAAAACATTTTGATAAAATTATAACTAATCTTTTTTATTTTGAAAGCTCAACCAGGAAGGATTATAACAAGCCTTCATACATAAGCTACACAACAACAATGCTAGTGAGGTGACAATTTGATATTGTCGGTTTTGGGCTTGTCGATGAGATATTCCATACTATTGGTTTAACAATGACATGTGACTTGTTTCACAGTGGATTTTTTTTTTTATTATCAAGCAGGTGATTCAACGCCAAATAGTTCATTCTCTTCTTTTTTCCAAGCATGAACGATTTAGTTTTTCCTCATTAAATCCTGATCATAGGTAATCAAATTTCAATCTTTCACAATTTTATTTTTTCATATAATGATTTCTAAAGTACTGATACATATTCTAATGATGTGTAGGCAGATTTCAAATAGTTATAAGTAATGGTTAACTCCTTTCTTCTCTCTAATTTCCATGAACACGACTCCAAATATGATCAAAAGCAAGAGAAACCAAACTCGAGAATACAATAATCATCGTAGGACAAGATGAAGAGATCATTGTGTATGGCGAGGTTTGTTGAGGCAAAACAATATCATGAAATATGATTTTGGTGATTAGATCTTACATTTTGTAAGTGAAGTGAACCATGAAAAGTAATGGCTTGTCTAATAGATATTGACTTCACCAAAACTTTATGGTAAGATCAAGGTTGGACTTTGCTCAAGGTGGGTAGGAGGATTGGCCACATTTGAGGACTTTGCTAGATTTTTATTTTTATTTTTCGGGTCTAACTTATTGTGTTTTGAGCTTTGAAATCTTGAAATGGAAGATGTTTTTTTTAAATATGCAAATGGAAGGTGTTTATATTTTAATATTTATTTTATGGTGGTGGTTTCAAATTCAAAATAAACAAATATATATATATATATATATATATACATATATATACATATATATGTATGTATATATACATATATATGTATGTATATATATGTACATATATATGTATATATATGTATATATATATATATATATGCATATGCAGATATATATATATATATATATCTGCATATGCATATATATATATGTATGTATATATCTGCATATGCATATATATATATGTATGTATATATGTACATATATGTACATATATACATACATATATATGTATATATATGTATATATATATATATATATCTATACATATATATGTATATATATGTATATATATGTACATATATGTACATATATATACATATCTATACATATATATACATCTATATGTATATACATATAGATGTATATATATGTATAGATATGTATATATGTACATATATGTACATATATACATACATATATATGTATGTATATATGTATATATATGTACATATATATACATATATACATACATATATATATATGCATATACATATATGTATATGCATATATATATTTGTATGTATATATGTACATATATGTACATATATACATACATATATATGTATATATATGTATATATATATATATATATATCTATACATATATATGCATATTTATATACATATATAAATATGCATATATATGTATAGATATATATATATATATATATACATATATATACATATATATGTATGTATATATGTACATATATGTACATATATACATACAAATATATATATGCATATACATATATATATATGCATATATATATTATATATATATATATATATATATAAGTTTACATCTGATAATAAAGGAACTTTGTGACACTTTAATTGTGGCCTATCTTTGTTCACCAGACACAAGTTAAGTGGTTGTGCTAGTTTACAATTTGAGCTGGACAAGAAAGGCATGCGATAATAGGTAGTTGAGGTATGGATAACAGGAAGTTCAAGGCACTTAACTTGTGGCCTATCCACCTTCACCGAGAACAAGTTAAGTAGCTATGCTAGTTTATTTATAAATAGTTCTCGAGGTAATTAAAAAAATTATGTTATACCTTTGAAATTGAAATAAAAGTTGATATTGTTGAAAGTAATGTTTATTTTCTAGAAATAATAATAAGTATGAATGTTTTGGTGGTTGTAGATGTCTTTACTTTTGTATGTGAAGCATGCAATGAGTATGAAATTGAGTGGAAAGACCAATTTCATTAAATATCACCAACATTTCTCATAGGGACGATCCATATGATAATAAACAATACACCAAGTTTTTTTTTGCAGAATCTCAATAT
Source organism: Larix kaempferi (assembly GCA_027924585.1). Classification (NCBI taxonomy): domain Eukaryota; kingdom Viridiplantae; phylum Streptophyta; class Pinopsida; order Pinales; family Pinaceae; genus Larix; species Larix kaempferi. The sequence goes on from BSBM01000444.1 coordinate 8,319,287, forward strand.
GGCTTGTTGCTCCATTGTATTGTTGTTGCATGCATGGCTTTCAGAAATGTCAAGGTTTTAACTAACCCTTCTACTAAATGTTATAGAATTGGTCGAAGCCAAATTGGTATTGCATGGCAGGAGACTTTTGAAGAAGGGAACATTTGTTTTCCATTGTAGGAAATGGACCAGAGCTTACACTGGCTTTGATACCAATTGATTGAAATGGACTAAAGGTTACACCAACTATGATACCACTTGTTGGAAATGGGCATTGAGCTAAATCACTCATGAACCACTTGATTTATAGACACATGCAAGTTTGCAAACTCATTGTACATAAACAAACATAAAAAAACATAAATCACACAATAGAACATAACCTTTATTTTTTCTTTATTACCTCCCCTTAACAATGAGAAAAATTCATATTTATACATAGGTGGATCTATTTCCACTGTGATCAAAATATTCCATCAAGACAGAAACAATATAAAAAAATGGTGAGCAAAGCATTGAAAACATATAGCCATCTGATTAAACATCGATATCCTCAAATTGCTTTTTGAAAAACCCTAAATATGTGCCACATGTCACCTTGTGACTGGCTTTTGAACATATCAATCATCATTCCAAACAGGGAAAATTTTAGGGGCGAAATTTAGCCCATGGGCTAATTTTTTACCTTTTTCTCCAAAAGAATATTTGCCAATTTCCATTTTTTTTAAAGTTGGTTCACCCAAATTCCATAGGATAACATTTTTTAACTCTAAATTAGCAAAAAATTGTCCAAAAACTATATAAAATCCTTAGAAATTTGAATATTTTTACAAAAATATTACCCAACATTTTATGGTTGGAATTTTAAGAATTAGTAACATTCACCAAGGCTTCTACACTTCAGGAAAATTATGGATACTTAAAATTCTCCCAGGTTCCAAAACTGCACCTTCATATTTGCCACCGATACAGGCCTTTGCCTTACTACCATGTGATGCCACACTCTGGCAACCATTATATTGTATCCATATGTCGATGTTCGATGCACCATAAGACCTTATCCATCAACCCATTAAGAAAACACCTTAGCTTCTACCGCTGATATATAACTCCGGTGACCTATCAAAAATATGCCACTTGTCACTTTCTTGGGGTTTTGTGTCAGTCCTTCCAATCATCCACACAATTTACATTTCCAAGAGATAGTCATCAATGTCCAATATCCTGTTTCCACGCATTTTCTTTCAATTGGTTGTCAATCCAATTTCATGGGCACTTCTCCTAGACTTCATTGTTGACAAGTCCAATGATCAATGCCGACACCCACTTGGCTTCTTTAATGTATTGACACCCAATTCGTTGTCGAACTAAAACCATCGAGGATTCAAATGAAAAACTTGATTCCAAACTCTGCTGCGGGATCCTGGCGTCCAATCATAGGCCTTCACGTGTCTTCTTCTGATTTTCTCCCGGGTTATTTTATCAGACCTCCCGAGCTCTTCGATACTCGTCAAATTTTCATCATTTCTTCTCGATGCTTCTACTGTGTGAATCCAAGCAGTGTTATTTTAGTGTAATTGGATTGGAAGAGTATTATAATTTATTAGTTTTCAAAGCAATGCCAAGAGTGCATCTAGCGAAGGATTTCAGCTATTTGCATATGAAATGGGTGGTAGCTTTTCTTCTTTGTTGATATCATGTCAAACTAATGGATGAGGATATTGTTGCTATGCCAAAGTTGGGACTCAATCTCTTCACCAAGATTGGATTACTGGTGATTATCAATCCATGATCTAATTGACATTAAGAGACGAGTCACATGGATCAAATGAATCCCAATCTTCCTGTCAACAAAATGGCTCTCTATGATGCTGCCATTCAATCTTGGTCCTGTAGATAGTTGCCAAAATACTACTGATTACTTCTCCCTCTACTTGGGTTGACAAATTTTCTAGTCCCAAAGGAATGGTGTGCTTAGTATATCCACTAATGACTCTTAAAAAAATATGTGTTAGATCTAACTGGCTTCTCTTGTAAAATTGTACCACTTTTAGACTCATAATCATTTCATATGTCTTGGCCTCGGATTTTATATTGCTCCATGGATAATATTTGATGCCTTGATGTTACTGTGCATTGGCATAGAGACAAAACTGAAAGTATAATATTTTGATATTGCTCTCGCATGAGAAGCGAGTTACCAATGGTACTTTTCTCTAAAATATTTTTTACTTTTATGCTGAAAAGCTAACACAATTCCAATGTGATTATGAGTTTTAACAACTACATGATCTCAACTTTTAATTCAACCCATTCAAATTTTTGAGTGCATCTAAAAGAATGTCTCTAATATTGATTGAAAATGGATCTGAAATGTAAGACATAGTATTTGGCAATTTATGAAGATTAGAAGCTATGCAAGATACTAGAATAAAACAAAAGATAAAAGAAAAATGTTAACTTAGGTAAATTAAAACAATGAAATATGAATCTTCTAGGAGGAAACAAATCTTAACATTCAGTCCCACTCGATAAGGAATTTGTATGTGAGAGGAAACACATGTATATGAAAGGAATTGTATTTAGTAGGGTATAATTGGTGCATATTTTGGTTTTGCTAGTCTAATGGAATGTCTAGCAACTAACTAAACCTGACCCTCAATGCCCACCTAGTGCAAGAGATTGATGGTTTTGATTCCAAATCTCATTGTCAGAGACTCTCAAATGCCCACTCAAGATCGATGGCCTCTATTGTAAAGTAGTTGAAATAACATAACTAGTTGTTAAATTGGTTATTGTTGATTTATTGGACTATTTAATGTGACATCAATCTCCTAGGCACTATTTTCATTGGCTAAACATTTTAGGCATTTTCATTGATGCCTGCACAAGGCAATTTCATTTATGCTTGGACATTTTTATTGATACCCGAGGCATTTTCATTGATGCCTAGAACTACTGCATGGGGCATTTTAATTGATGCCTAGACATTTTAATTGATGGATTTTCTCCACCTTCACGATCCATACAACCTCTCATTGTTGAGAAGTGAGTTGATTTTTTACTATTTCTATCAACTAAGCATTTTTCTCCTTCACCAAAAGTAAGACAAATTCACATTACTATGTGGTGAATTGTTTCTTAAGAGATTGATGACTTTAGGGCCGTACGAAGATCATATGCTCAAAGAGTGAGCTTCTTCCATTCATCTAAGGTTGCTTGCCAGTTGATTGGACATTGGCATATGCTTTGGATTGCAAATTGAGTTGTCTGGCCTTGGCCTTGGACTTGTCTTTTCCATGATCTCATGTAACTCATTCAAATGGATTAATTAATTGTCATTTCATTTGATTTTTTAAAGATAATAACCGTGTCATATGTTGCATTCCCTAGCCATTTCTTATATGGCTTGAATGAATTGTGTTGAAAGCTGATTGGAAATTTCAGCTCATGCCAGAGGTATCTTCTATGAGTCACATTGAGGGGAAGTTTCATTATGTATTGGCTTGTTCTTCTATGAGTCACATTAAGGGGAAGTTTCATTATGTATTGTCTTGTTTTTTCTATCTTTGAAAAGAAATGCTACATGAGAGTGATGCCGTGTGGAGGTGTGAATGACCAAATTGATATTGGCAATGTTCACAATTCGTTAACCACCTTCTCAGTACATATGCATATAAACAAAAGTATTTGGTTCAATGATAACACCAAGCATCTAGAGAAGTATCCATATCCACACATTACACATTCGATCCTGTAGTTTTGAGCCCTTAACATTTTTTTTCAAAAAGTGTATTGTTCAATTGACTCTTGCGAATAGAGCATTGGAAATATGAATACACTCAAACTTGGATTAGAGAAGTATAAAATGTTTTTGTGAGCTTACTGGTATTAACCACAAATCAACTAACTCGAACTATTGATTATTAGTTGGGTGTAAGTAAAATAAAGAGGCCATATAACTTACCATTTACAAATAAACTAGCCATTGCCCTAGAAGGTGCAAAGGAACGCCGAAGGAAAAAAAGAAGAAGAAAAAAGTAAGGTAGATGAGATGAAAGTGAAAAAGAAATTCCTGGCTCTCGTTTGTAAGAGTGCATCCGAATTAACCATGTTAATAAAAGTTTGATCAACCGTAGCATGTGTAGTGCCCCCAGTGTTGGAGGTGCCAGAAGCTGAGCTCTACCCCTTAGGGAATGGATCTTTCAGTACGTCAAGCTTCTTTTCTCTTAATAGCTTATGGGCTTCTTCAAGCAAAGGGCATTGGTGAGTAAGGTGGTCCTGCTTGCAAAGTTTACAAGGGAACTTAACCTTCTTTTTCTCTTTGTTACCCTCTTCGACATTCTCTTTTTTGGGCTTCTGATGGTTCCCCTCTCCTTTCTTGCCCTTCTTTTTGTTATTGGGCTGCCGAGGGCCCTTTTGATTGTTCTGAACCTGGTTGACAGGCTCAGAAGTAGAAGGAGAGGTTGTGACGGAAGAAACATCTGCAGTCGATTGTTTGACAGATAAGGCATGAACCTGTTTGGTCAATGCTTCGAAAGCTGTAGAGTCAACTGAGCCCACTATGCCATCAGCATGTGGTCCAGGTTTAGGTCTACTCAGATCGGTATTCGATCGCGGTGCATCAGGTATGATCTCATACAGTAACCCGGATTGTGCATAAACGAGATCTAACTGCTGAGTCCGTAGGATGGCTTCTTCCTCGTTAGATACTCCAGACGTAGCTACTTCCTTAGAAATGTAAGGAATGAGTGATTTCAAATACCACTCAAGAAGGAATTCTGGAGGTATGTTGGCCTTAATGAGCCTCTTCCGTCTTCGCCACTCCTGAATGTGGTCAGATAAATGAGTGGCTTTATTTTGCCTAAATGTAGACAAAAGGTCTATTCCGGCATCATACCGAACAGGAAGCTGGAAGTGATTCAAAAAGACAATCGCGAGATCCCCAAAATTAGAGAATGTAGCTGCAGGTAACTCAATGTACCATTTGGCTGCAGCACCGGTTAAAGTCCTTTGGAGCAGTCTCAATCTAATGGAATCTTCATTTAATGAGTTCGAGGAACACCATAAATGGAAAGTAGGGACATGGTCACCAGGTTCTTCACCTGTTTTGCCTTCAAACTTTGGAATGTCCGAAGGTAACTTGGTAGGAACTGATGGCCATGTAGCATTATGATACACTGGATCGTTGGTCAGTTTGGAAAGATTTGGCAAATTTAAAGTTGCCAGGAATGGTAAACGAGGCCGGTAAGACGGTACTTGGTAAGATGGGGTCGAAAAAGGGGAACTACCCATAGTTTGACCCGTGAACTGCTAGTAGGGGTTGCCCCCAGCCGTCTGCTGGCAGGGGTTGCCCCCGACCATTTGCTGATAGGGGTTTCCACCTACCATCTGTTGATAGGGGTTTCCCCCAGCTACTTGTTGCTAGGGGTTCCCCCCTACCATCTGTTGTTGCGCGAAAGTATTATTGAAAATCCCCCACCCATATGAAAGCAGGTTAGTGCTTTGTGGGTTCGTCCACTGCGGTTGGGTGTTAGCCCCGCCATATTGCTGGTTAAAAATATTATCCCCTCCCCCTGAAACTAAGGAAAAAGGGACATTACTTGCAAGCATATTACATTGATTCATGTTGGGAACTGCAAAGGTATTGAAACCAGTGGTAGCTGATGTAGACGGTGCGGTCATGGTACTCATGATAGGCATAGTTGCAGAAGCACTTGGCCCTACAGCGGGTGTGGAAATCCAAGTACTGGGTATCTGATATAACGGTTGAAACGCAGGAGGTGGCACTAAATTGGCTGTACTGCTAGGTCCAACAGTAGGTGTAGAGGTAGATGCCATAGTTGTTGAACTTGGCATACCTAATGTACTAGTATTAAAACTGAAAGACGGAGTGGACACAGAGGTTGTCTGTGCCAGACTCGATGTAGCAGTAAAAGGAGGATTTACTGTGTTAGTGTTCATACCTATGGTGGGAGTTTGTGGAACTCCCTATTCACCTCCTAGAGTAGACATCAAATGTCCAGGTAAGAAATTATATGCACTGTAATCGGGCTGCTGGAAACCAACAAGTAACAGAAGCGGATTTCTAGGATTGGTCAGAGGAGGATTGAAGGGAGTGCTATACTCCGTAGAAGTAAGATCTTCAATCTCAACTGAACTAAAGTATCGCTGATCTAGAGTACCTAGTTGTGGTTCCTCAGGAACCTCTATTTCAGGGTTTTCTATTACTGTTTGTTGTTCTTCAGAAAACTCAACTTCAAGTGGTAGTTCCTTAGGAATTCCTATTTCAGGATTTTCCGTTGTAAAAATTTCCTCAGGAAATTCTGTTTCAGGAATGGTTTCTAAAGAAACACTGGGGTTTACCCGCTGCCGTCTAGCTGGCGGTAAAGGTTCTATTCTAACTGGCGGAAGGTTTTGAAGCCTTCTCGATCTACGAAGTTCTTGATTCTCCGTGATTATATATATAAAATAACAAACTAGAACCTAGTGGCCACTACGACTAGGGGGCAAACAACACACCAACTAAAAAGTCCTAAGTATGCAAACCAGGCAAACAAGATGCCTTCTGGAGAAGAGTCTGGGATGATGAGGGCCCAGAACAGATCAACGAAGGAAGAAGAACAGTTACCCGGGGTCCACAATACAATGACTAAGGGTGCAAGCGCTGGAATCACCCAACCGCCCTCCCAAAGACCTGCAAGGGATTTCCTCCCACGTCTGTCCTAGGTACAGCAGATATACCCTCCGCTGTCACCTGTGTATGAACCTAAAGTCAGATACTAAGGATACCACAACACCGAAAACTCCTGGGGGAACAGTCACTAGTCGAATCAGAAGGCGTGGGCAGGGTAACTGAGCCCGAAACTCAAAAGAGTCCCCATACGCGATCCAATCCTGGTAGTGCCTCACTACACCTAGCTTCCAGGCACTCTATGCATATTGGTGTACAATGCTTACACGGTCATGTATATGATTGGTGTACTAGTTTACTGGCGAGCATGAAATCTCAATTGACAGGTTGTAAATTCGGCACAATGAAGAATTTTGGGTACGGTAGCATTTTGTGTACTTTCTTCTTTGAGAGGATGCTTGCTACCAGCATATGGAAACTGCTTGAAAGCGGGCACTTGCCTCTCCCACCACCCCCATAAATCATCAGTATGATAACAGTAGTGACTTTCCCCACCACCCTGGCGGAGGAATATGTCACCCCAACGTCCTAGTCTGGGCTCACGGGGGTTAACCTGAGGTAGAGGCATCCCCAAACTGATAGCAGGCATCCTCTCAAAGAATAAAGTACACAAAATGCTACCGTACCCAAAATTCTTCATTGTGCCGGATTTACAACCTGTCAATTGAGATTTCATGCTCGCTAGTAAACTATTACACCAATCATATACATGACCGTGTAAGCATTGTACACCAATATGCATAAAGTGCCTGGAAGCTAGGTGTAGTGAGGCACTACCTGCCACTCGGTTGATCATACTCACTATCACCTTCAAGGGGAGGCCTTCAATGGTTGAAATCAAGACTTGGCTTCCTGATTTCTCAGCTCCAGCCACACAATATGAATTCACGTACTCTTGCACAGATATTACACCCACACGAGAAGACCCTTTCAGATTGATTACATCTCCTCTCTGTGAGAGACCAGTAATGAAATATATGTCATCAACTGTAAGCTCCAAAGTTTGCCCACGAATGACAAAAGTATTGGTATCCACATCCTAGTACTGAATAAGTCTTCAAAATAACTTGTTTAGGGCCCTCATGTTTACGGTTCAGTAAAAATTCAATAAACCGCATCTTCAGAGAGCGTGGAAAGTGGTCGGATCTTGCATGGCAAACCTATCCATGTCCTCATGTTCTCTCTCCCTCCATTGAAGAACCATCCTGCACAAAAAATCACATTATTTTGAGTCTCGGAGCTTGCTTTTAGGTTTTTAGGCTTGAGTGCTACTGTGTATACTACACAGTCACGTATGGGCGCTACTCTGTTTGAGCACAGTAGCGCACATCTCATTTACACGCTACTGTTATTGTTACACAGTAGCGCCTGCGCAATAAGGGTTGTGAGCATCGCGTTGCAAGCAATTTTTGGCTCAAAAAATGAAAATGCAAGTAGGGAGGATTCTAACTCACTTGGTGGAAGAAGAACGACGTTTGGATGCTTGATTTGATCGCCACGGAGATTTGAAAATGCCAAAGGTTGCCCCAAATCTTTGCCCTACAAAACAAATTGGAAATTGATTTTTAAAATGAAATTATATATATGAATTGGAGTTTAATTTTTATCCACCATTGTTTAATTTTCTATAGTTTCAAAAATTTTCAAAATCACCTAATTAATCAATTGAAACATACATATGGTGCAATACTAATCCAGCTCGCATTTTTCCTTAAATTTTTGTAGGATCGATCTCCTAAGTTCAAAAACTCTTGATGTTAGACCTTGTCAACTAGTTGATAGTTCAAATTCATATATCATTCGAGATTTTTTGCTGCATTAACTAATATTTTGTTGAAGACCTAGTTTTGGCAGAGTATGAAGCTATGATCCTAGAAGCTGACCTTTAAGTCATTTTAAGCTCTTGTTTGGACTATTTAAACCTAAACAAGATTGCCGAGCAAGCTTGTCCTCTTCGAGCTCGTTAAAGTAATCGAAGGCTCATCCAATCAGGTATAGAATTACCCCTTTTCCAGGCCTAGGTGGATTAACTACGGAAAATGTATACTCTAGGTATACTTCTGTATGCGGCTAGAAGAGTTCTTCTTCCATTGTTTTATACTTTTTCGGGGGAGGAGACTAACTGCACGAAAAAAGAACCTTCTGGAGCCTTTCTTTAGGGTTTTCAGGCTCTCTAAACATGAAAATACCAAGCGAGCATTCACCTACTTGGGCTCGATGTGAAATCCACGAGAGGGTAAGTAGAGGACTGTTTAAGTTTTTCAACTCTATAAACAAGAAAACACCACCGAGCACAGACTAATCCGGGCTTGATATAAAGTAGGTGAAAGTAAAGTGAAAAAAAAAGTAAAGTAGATGAGATGAAAGTGAAAAGGTTTCCTAGAGCAAAAACACAACTATCCCTAGTATGGTCGCTAGTCTGTTGTTGGGGAAAAACACCCTATAGTAAGGAAACTGATACTATCAACTGGAATGGGATGACAGGTAAGCGTATTAACTGCACTACAGAGATGTTCATGAAAGGAAATAGGTTATAGACTTTGAGAACATACCTTTCGAATGACGTTCGATCCTAGCTCTTACTTGATCTTGTGCTCGATCCTCAAGTCCACCTTCCGTTCACTAAACCTGCAATACAAATACCTTTCTCAACGTATCTTGGATAATATATAATGATGGAAAGATACAAAACAATGTAAACATCCAATATTAACCAAAACAGATCCAAACTAGTATATAACTTCAATGAACACTTAATTTGGGATGAGAAAGACACTTCAACCTTTTATTGTCAAATGCAAATTGATGTTACAAATATACCTGACTTTGTGACATGCTCCCGCAACTTGATTCTGGGCTCTTGCTCTTCTCTGGCTTGGATATCTTCAGCATAAACTCCTCCAATGCAAGCTTCTCTTTATAAGTCTCTTAATAATATTCATGTCTCTAACCCCTCTCCTTATTCTTCCCTGTATTTATAGGATAAGAGAAGCAATTTAGGTCGAAGGATGGTTATGGAGGAAGTTGGGAAACTACCTACAACTAATCCTCTTTGTGAAATTAATTATTTTTTAATCATCTTTTGAGATGTACGCTACTATTGTTCAGTGAAGTAGCGTTTAGGGCGCTACTATAGTGCTTGTAAACTAGTGCTCATAACTTTTCAAATGTTGGGCGCTACTATGCTGAAGAGGAGTAGCGCTTATAAGGCTTTGAGCGCTACTATTATACACTGGAGTAGCGTACAGGCGCTAGTCTATTGAAGTAGAGTAGCGCTCATATCTCAGAATGATATTTTTAGGGTTTTTTCAGTGTTGTCTGGAGGTGGAGTAAGTCAAAGTCTCATCTAGGGTCAACATGCTCCTCCATCCAAGTTTTCATTTTGTGTGATCAACAGCTCAAGGTGATCATGGACGGAGAGGTGCAGATTTGACCTATAACAGAGAAGTATAAAATGTTTTTGTGAGCTTACTGGTACTAACCACAAATCAACTAACTCGAACTATTGATTATTAGTTGGGTGTAAGTAAAATAAAGAGGCCATATAACTTACCATTTACAAATAAACTATCCATTGCCCTAGAAGGTGCAAAGGAACGCCGAAAGGAAAAAAAAAAGAAAGTAAAGTAGATGAGATGAAAGTGAAAAATAAAGATGCAAAATAATTGTAATGAAGACCTTCCTCCTCATCATAAAAATGTTAATTTTCATTTGGTAAAGAATCATGGAAAAAAAAGAAGGTAAAATTGAAGTGAGTTTGGAAATTTCTTAAAACAATACAAACATTGAAGACAATATAAAGTAATATTAACTATCAATGAGAAGGTACATCATAGTTGAGATTCATGGAAATCATTAGGAATCAATTCATTCAAAGGATATAGAAAACCATGTATATGTATGTATTTAGTGTTGACATTTAAATTGACATATTGAAGAACCGAATTTGAACCCAAAAAATCTTTGTATTTTTTTTAAGTTTAAAACCATATATATAAAATATCCATAATACTAATGACTTGATTATGATAAAGGTGTTAGCAAGGTAGAGGAACAAATAGAGAAGACCATCAATAGATATTGGAATAAAACATCAAAGCCTAGAACAATTTTTTAGGACAAGAGGAGAATGGAAATATTATTTACAATAAAGTTTATGTACAAAACAACTTAATATATTAAAAATACAAAATATAATTTATGTGTACATCCATATACCTTGGAGAAGACTATAAAATTGATGCATGATTTCTTAACAAAAGTTGAATAAAATATGTGGTGGCACTCATGGTAGTGTAGTAGAGAAGATAACTTTAATATAGAATGACGAACATCTCAATTTGTAATTGCATCTTATATGTACAAGCATCTTTCTAAATAGACTCGAATCCTTCTTTACAACAAAATATGGATATTGCAAGTTTGCAATTTATTTTAAGTTAAAGTGACGGGCAAAAGCCACAAAGCAACACATCATTTTCTAATGAGGAATAAATGAAAGAAACAAGCTCGATATAACATGTTCTTTCCTAGAGTGGATGCTCTCGCATGTGCTATTGCTTGTGAACATCAAAGGAAAAACACTCGTAATAAGGGAGGGATTGCATAAGCCATGTGTCCCCCATACCATATTTGGTAATAACTACATGACACCACACTTTCCCATGTTAATTTAGAGTTATGGTTGATAACTATGGGTTTTGATGTGGCTTGATGACTTGGAAATAGTAATAGAAATGGATAAAAAACATAGCATAGTGTCATTATGTGCCTCTTATATTCAGATTAAAGTATATATGTGTCACACAATTATATGTGAATCATATATATAAATATTTTATGAAAGTGTATATATGCTAAAAGCAACAATTGACTTTGTTGTGTGATTGTTGGATGACTCAAATGCACAATAAAGTTGAGTGAAGGGATGGAACACCCAAATAATTGGTTGGAATGTATGTTATAGTGAAGTGTAACAAGAAACTATACAACCATGAGAGAAATGAAGGAAAAAGGTACAACTTATCCTTGTTGATCTCACCCACAAAAGCTTTCAAAAATTGGTGGCAACACAATTGAAAGGATTTGGCTTCAAGGGTTGTGGCCACTCCTATAAACATGGTATCATAAAAAAAAATTGGAGATGCGAAATGGGATATATATGGAGAGAAATACTTAAAGGAGTAATCTATACAATATTTCTATGTACAAAGCTATAAGATGGCATTCAACTTGTTCCAAAATTATAGATTAGTTTAAGGAGATATCATATCCCTTTATTATATTAGTAAATGGAAAAATTCCATGCGAGCATATTTAAATAAGACTAAATAGAAAGTTGTGGAAACACATTCGATTATAACCAAGTAAATCTAGGAACCATTGCACCATAAGTCCATAAGAATCTTGCAACATAATGTTCCAATTCAAACAGTCAACCAATTTAGACATTCGTTTTAATGAGGATGCCTTATATATTTGTTGATTAAAAGAATGAATAACATCTCGATTATAATTATGTCTTCCAATAGTTTCTTCCCAAAGACAAATCCTCTTTTAGGAAAACTATGAGGGGCCAAATGCAATTTGCCATTATTTTGGATATAATTTTATAAATGTTGTTGCATAAAGCAATTGGGCAAGAGAGATTAATCTAGTATTAAAACCTTTTTAGGTAATTCCTACCCCATCATGCTTAATCTACTGATGACATGTCAATGTATAAAATGTGCTAATGGAGATGAAATTTGCATGTAAACCATCACCCAAGGAAAATATGAAATATGAGAAAGCATACTAATGTGGTTTACTTTGTGTGGTGCAAGGGCGGTTTGATTAAAGTTTCTTTCAAGTATGATGTTAATTCATTTGTGATCTTTTGGTTTGGTTATAAAAATCTTGTTTCAAAGAATAGGAGTTCTATTACAAGCCTAACTTTTCATAGTTGTTTGTAAGAAGTTTTTTGTATTTCAATTAAATCTCGATTTCAAAATATTTGATACAATAATTACCATCTTAACCTTTTAAATCGTTACAACTATGTTGATTTAAGAATTCTACTTTTTAAATTAAAAAAAATTAAAAATATAAATGAGTAATTGCCTACCTTTTTAGGGTGCAATTAACCAAAATTAATTTGAATAAATGTTAATAACTATGATCGTGATCATGATCAAGTAATTTTTATTTTATTTTATTATCTTACATAAAATTATTTTTTTTAACTTAAGTTATGACAAAAAGTATTTCCTAATCCCCACGTAGGGTGACCAATCCCTGATCTCATGAAGCCAACACATAGGGCATGCCACTACCCATTGTCTGTCCACACTCTATACTTGTGGATTTGGAACACGAAAGCAATCAAGCAAACTATCCGATGATGATAGAGGTCTCTCCCTACGTTGTCAAAGCCATAACATACAAAACCATAATAATGAGATATAGATGTTGGACACAATGTGGTGGTATATATATAATAAAACCATGACAGCGTTCTCATAGTTTTTTAGTTATGTTCGTTTTTCAATTATACTCTGTATTATCCCTCCATTTTTTTGTCATTCAACATGATACCTTTGATGGCTAGGTTAACTCTTCCTCAGTTTTTCTTTTTTGGTTCTCAAACTAAAGGGCCTGCCCTTGTTTAGAGACAGACTCAAACTGACTCAGTTCAACTCAGATGATGACAGACTACATTCAACTCAGATGATGATTGGTTAAGTATTTTCTGAGGCATTTGAGGCATGTATTCCTAATAGCGGGTCCTTGGATGCTCCTTTTTTGTACTGTTTAACTATGCTAATGGAAAGTTCCTTATACTTGCTTCAAAAAAAATAAAAATTACTAAGTTAAGATTTTTCCATAGTAACTTATTTTTTTTATTATCTTTTATGTATATTTATTTTCTTACATTAAATTTAATAAAAATCATAAAGTGTCATTAATGTAATCTTAAATAATTATAAAATATTAAATAAGCACTCAACTGAATAAATTTAACTATGCATATTCATTTTAATCATTATTTCAAGCTTTTAATTATTAAATATAATGAATAAGATAAAGAAAATAAAAATTTAATATTTATTTATTTCTATATTTTCTTTGTGAACTTAAAATAAAATATAAAATTATTTTTTAATGATTAAAATATTTTTTTTAATTATCTTTTTAAAAAAACAACAATACCTACTACTATACTATCTAATCTGCCCTTTTATAAACCAACTATTTTCACTGCGTATTAACGACTGAACTACAATAAAATTTATTAAAGTGCGTAGAGTGTAGAGACATGATGTAGGTGGATTTTTTCTCCAAATACACTCCAGCAGTCTTTAACTCACTCCAACAATCTTTAACTCGTTGAAAATTTGGCCTTGCATAAACCAATGATGCCCCTCATTCACCGCTTTAGCATTATGAATTTGTGAATCAAAATATACAAATAAAATAATTTAATTTGAACTTTTCATTTTGTCATAAGTTTTAGTTAACTATACTTTTTAGAGTTTTCTGTAATGTTAGTGACGGTGTCAACTAGAGCAACAGTGAAACGTGGAATGTAGACGACCATAATGTTTCTTCAACATCATAACTCCCCTATAAACCTCTGAAATTCCTTATAATTTTCTTGACGCCATCTGGTGTGAGGGGAAATAGAGGGCCAAGGGATGATGGGATGGTTCAGGTGAATCTTAGAATTGAAGTAAGCCTTATCTTTGGTCCTGTTATGTAAAGTGCAATTTAATTTTCCCTCTTTAATGGATGTATAAAAATTGGAAGAATATACGTGCAAGCAGGTGTGAGAGATGTATAAAAATTGGAAAAATATAGGTGCAAGCAGGTGTTGTAGAAGTATAAAAATTGGAAAAATATAAGTGCAAGTAGGTGTAACAGACGTATAAAAAGTGGAAAAAAATAAGTGCAAGCAGGTGTGACAGATGGCTCCTCTCTCTGAAAAAAAATTAAATGTTAAACCACGGGAACAAGAAAAGGGGCTGGTATATCAAGACATTAACCGCTAAGATTTTATACTCTGCAAAGTAAATTTGCTCGGGAGTAGGTGATAAACTACTTTACGATTAAACAAAATTCAATTGAGTTTAGTGAATTTTATTATCACTTTAGCAGAATTCTTACCATATTATGAAATCACCTAAATCAAAGAATTTCTTGCTCAATAAATTTAAACTAAGCTATTTACCAGTTAAAGAGGCCAGTAGAGCCCTTTCAGTTACAATGAAGCAAATTATGATTTCCAATACCAATCTCCCAATAACAATCACCTGCAAGCTTTTGTTCCAGATTGAGCAGACTGGATCCTCGGACATAGTTAAAAATCTTGTCAGATTTGTTGTGCTTGTAAGTTAAAGCATCAAATGAGAACTAAAATTCCTTCAAGTCAGGGGTGGTTCAGTGAAATATTTTCTATCCAAAAGTTGTAGGAAACATATGGATGAGAAAAAAAATTGGTTGGTTGCACAGAGAGAAGCCATGCTCTTCAACTTAGGGAAAGACCAAAAACATTAAAAAACTATAGTATAATCCATCTTAACTATAGAGCATGGAGCCATCTTAACCCTTGTTTTTTTATGGATGAAAGGCATTTAGGCCTTTTTAAACCTCTCTGGGTGCTTGATATATATGGGTTAAGGGAAATCTATGCTAGTAAATAATAAACAATCATCTTGCCATAATTACTCTTTGAGCCACCATTATTCCATTGTTTCGGAACTTTGCAGCTCGGTCATAATAACAAAACAACATCAGTTAAAACATAAAACTAGACAAAAACAACTCTTAAACAAGGATTCTGATCACTCGTTTTAGATTCAAAATTCAAGACCTTAATAGTTAATACCTTTTAAAAGTCATTTATTTTCCCATCAAACAAAGAGCAACAATAACATTTGCTAATCAGATGAATGGAAGCAACTTTTAAAATTAAGAACTCCATTCCTTGGTGATAACTTACATAATGGGTTTTGAAAGGAACTTCTTTTCTTGATCTTTCATATAACAGATTGCTCTCCAACAGACCCTTTAGAAAGAAGAATGAACTTTGAGATTTTACGACCTGAATTCTACTTCTCACACCCTTTTTATTCAACCGAGAGTCTTTTGTCTAGTGCTTTCGGATTTATTGAACTCAAGGGTAATAATATTGCTAGACAAAATAGAACAGGGTGACTGAATGCCAAAAGGCAATCACATTGACAAATATCTTATGATTTTCCCATGTGGGCCATGTCCAACTGATGAGGTAATAAAAACTTTATGGGCTCCAACTCCTTCAGTGGAAGGGGTGGAGACATATGTTCAATGAACTACTAGACCTCAAATCAAAATATCCATCTTGGTGATTGCTGTGGAATAACTTCTTTGTTATTATTGATTGCATGTAAGTTCCTCTTCTTCATAATGGATGAGACAGTTGGGACAAAGTAATCAGGACCTCTATATGAAGGAATCGGCAAGCTTATCTTTGTTCTACATGAAGGATGAACTGGGTTTTTATGTCTAGGTTGGGCAGGTTTCATCCTTCCAGGAATGAATTCTTTCTATCACATTCCCACTGTTGAACTCCCCTGATACTACTCATGGAGATCTTACTCCGCCTTACAGATGGAATGTTTTTCTTCCCATAGCTCTCTCTTGGACTATAATTCCAGCTGTCTCTTGTTTCTCTCGAATACATTGTCTCTATATCACTGTTGTTTGCCTCTATTTGAGTGCTTGATTGAATCAAAGAGATGATATGGCTCATCTGAATTCCAAAACCCTCCTCTGAACTATTGTCTGAAGAGTCCTCTTCTATTTCTTAATTCTGCTACCTGGCCCTCTTTAGCCTTTTGAGCATCCTCTACTTCTAAACATTCATTACTTCTTGATAAGTCCCCTTTGGCCTGCGCTTTTCTTCTACCACATGCTTCAGATCTAAATGAATGAGACTTGTGATAGGATTCAACGTTGCAAAGAGATTAGGACAACTTCAATTACATTGAACCATTAAACATGATTTGAATGTGAGATGAATAAAATATAAATCCTTTTAATCCAAAATCGCATTATGGAATGATCTGTCCTCAAAATATAGATGTTCCACATTATGGAATTATCTATCCTCAAATATAGATGTTCTGCGTAATGAAGCAATTAAAACTCATTTTGAATGCAAGATGATTAAATATGATCAGCCCTTAAAAAATGGATATACAAAACAAAACCAAAATTCCAGATGATAAGAGTTGATTTTCAATCTTCCTATAGTCATATCTGAAGCGTTCTCTGTACAATGTGATTTACTATTAGGAGAAAATGAGCAATAACAAGTTCTAGAATCACTAATAACTGTAAGTAATATGATCAAAATACGATACAAATAAATCCCAATCATCATTAAGGACAGGGGAACTTCTCCAACTGCCAAAAGCCTCAATCCATGGGCGATGTGATGATGTTCTCAATGCATCATTTTCATTTAGTATATCACCGCAGACAACCTTGCAGGGATTTTCAAGAGCTTTCAGGACATGGCCCATGATTGGCCTCTTTGAAAGTCGTTGATTGAGAAAAGCATTGGCTATTACAGCCACAACCCATACTTCCTCTAGCAGGTCCTCATCTACAATGAAATAAGGATTCAATTATCCGGGAAATATTTCCCTTGTCATGAATTTTGATCAGGGGAAAGGCACGGTCTAGCCATGAAAACTCCCTAGCTCGCATGTCATCGCATTCAATGGTGGTAATGTTCCATGAAAATATATCTAGCGGGACTTTTCCAAAAAACTAAACATCATGTGCACATGTAGTGGGTGATGAACCTGAGTCACATCGGTCCCATGAACTGCATTTGTGCACCTCAACAATATTATATGATTATTAAAACCCCAAACCCTATATCTACGACGACGAAATTTGTGTACTCTGTGATTACAAGCTCGTATTATGGAAATAGCAAAGAGATTAAACATCATGACTTCTTCATAAATATAAAGTGAAATCAATTAAAGATTGGAGATGGAAACAAACAATGATGGGAGATGGATAAAAGATCATGCTAGAGTTAGAGTTAGGGTTTAGGGTACAGAAGATGCCGATCCATAACTACATTATTTGAACAGATTTGAGAAAGCATACTATTGTATGTATACATAACCATTTCCTTGCTAAAATTTTATTATGACGCTTGCTGAGGTAGAGAATTAAGAACATACAAAATATTCCTGCATAATTGTAAAAATTATCATAAATATTAATAAGCCTCAAGAATGCCCCAAACCAAGCCTTGAGTTTAAAGGAATCACTTTCTAATAGGGTGGAGCCGAGTTTCTACAAACAGAAAAGATATTTCCATTAATATTACTATCAAAGAATATACAGCCAGACAGATATGTTCAACAATGGCACATGCGTCCTTGAAAACCAAATGAAGCGAAAACCAGGAAAAAAAACAAACAGAAATTTCTAAAGATCAGAAACCACTTCATGTGATTGCATAATTTTCAAACATGTTGGAAATGAGTTTCTAAAGCTCTGAAACATGTCAATAATGGAAGATCTGTGAGGAACAAAGTATATGCAAAGATCTCATAGTTTCCTCATGATGATACTTGAACATGAAAGCATTTAATGTATTTGCAGTTGTAATCAAGATTCAAAACCATAATTTCCATCAAAAGATGCGTTTGTTTGGTAAAAATAAAAATATTATTTATATATAAAAACTCTCATAACTGAGAGTCACAGGTACATCTTGGGTTTTATAGATTCTGAACATACTAAAACAGAGCTCCACCTATTGTACTTACCAAAATAGCCAAAATAGGGCTTATATGTCTGCCCATCATTACAAAAATTACAAAAATTCTCATACAGAGACATAAACAGAGTTTACCCATCCATAAATTGATAAATTGATAATAAACAAGATCACAGTAAGTAAACGCAGAAATCCTGATTGACTGACCCGAGACCAAGATGTACACAGTTTTATAAGAACCAGAAGAGGAGCTGGCGTGAGTTCATGCATCAGAGTGGTGCTTCACGAGTTTGGTAGGGTTTGCTCCTCCTCCACGTATTAGAGGGGATGTTTTCTAGACACAAAGTTGATCAAGTGCTCCAGAATGGAACATACTTGCTGCTTTAGCATGCCCTCCGAATCCCGACTGCTTATCCTTGTCCTTGATCCTGTATATGACCACTAGTTTCTTCATTAGTGACATGGTGCTCTTCTCGAATTTTTCCTATCTAGCATAATTCTTCTCACCTCTGTCCCAAAGTTTATGCCCAAAATCCCAATACGCATAGAGTAGATTTTCCACTGAGTTTTGAAATTTTAGAACGCAGGTGGGTTTGTTTAGAGTCCATACAAGCTTCGCATATGGAAATGCTTCTCCATGAAGGCCCTAAACTAGTCCTTTGATTCAAAACGGTCCTCTGGGTCCGTCTGCTGTGACTTTGCTACTACTGCAGCTCTAGTTTAAGGCTGCATTTATCTATCAGAGTTCACTATACTACTTGAATAAGAGGAACCAAAATGTTAAAAAAAATAGGGCATACTAGAAGCTTGTCTCTATGTTGCATGAACAAGGCTCTGCAATTAAATAAAAAACAATCCCCTTCTAAGTTTGCAGTGTAAGACTAACCTACATAGCAACAAAACAGCAAATACGAAGCACAGGAAAATAAATAATAAATAAATACAGCAAAATCAGTCAAACTCCTTAACACAGAGAATAGTAAACACATACCAAATGCCTCAACGATCGATATGAGCATGTTAATGTTGATATCCGCATCCAAATTAAAAAACACCAGAGTGCCTTGTTTATGATCTTCTAGGCCGAGCGAAAGTCCAACAGGAATGGTGTATTGTGCCCTTATGGCCTTTCCTCCTACAAGTCCTTGTGATAATGCCGGTGGGTGGCAGGATTCTATCGTGCTCATCACTGTTGTCATTCTCATCGTCATCTCCCTTTTCTTTTTTCCTGTGAAGTTGACTACTGTAATGCTGTTGCAACAAATTTTAGTCCTGGATTTCTGTGAAGCTTGATTTAGCATGCCTGTGATCGTAATAAAATGATAAGCCCTTCTTGTCTTCTATCCAGATCAAATACATGAACAGGAGCCCATACCTCCAATTCCCTCCTGAAATCCTCGCTCAATTCAACATGCCTATAGAACTTAAAAAGCAACGCTCGAGATGTTGTTCTCGGGCTAATGGGTAAACAACGGGGGCACAACCCATCATTACAGCGAGGAGACAGCCAGGGAAACTTGAGTAACCCGCCAAGAATGAGGAGACACCCAGGTAAACTTCACTAACACTAAAACTTCACTAACACGCCAAGAACGGATAAACTTCAATACAGGTGGTGCCTTTTAACTCGTCTCTGTCTACTGCAACTGCAAACAGAATAGAACAGAGCTCAGAATTACTGTGTAACGAGAAACAGTGAACAAGGTCAATACATGGTGGATTTAGAGTGGAACGACAGACGAGGAATCGTGAACAGTGCCATGGATGGTTTTTCATAGAATGAACGCCTACGGCGTAAATATGCTTTTATTTCAATATATATATATATGAAATCAACTTGCAAACTCATTGTAAATAAAAATAAAAAAGATGTCCCATTCTCCTTGATCGGTAGTAGGAAGATAAAGATGTGTAATAATCATATGAAGTGTTTAATGGTTCTCTAATGCTATAATTTTAATAATAATTTGTTTTGGAGATTGATAAAATTAAATATAGTTAACATGGTTAATCTCATTTTCAAAGGATTTGTATTTTAAAGTGAGTTTTCAAGAAAATATTTTCACATCATTCAAATTAATTGATTATTCAAATTAATTGATTTATAAAATTGATTAATTATTTTAAAATTAGATTAAATTTAAATAAAATTAATATTTTTTTTTCTCAATTATATATATGGAGATGAATATATGTTTTAAATGACATATACTATCACAAGCGAAGTGCCAAAGTGCCACCAACAAGTTACTTATCCATGCATTCACTACTACCACATGCATTAACTATGAGTTATTCATGGATCAACTACCAATTATCCATGCATAATTACTAGTTAGTTTTTATATTCATTTTTTAATGATTGTTTATTTCAAATTTGGAATTATTACTATAAAATCAATCTAGACAATACATTTGTCTCATCTGTGCCTCAACTAGTTATTATCAATGGTCTTCATACCTTGTTGTATATACCTCAGCTTGTTATTATCACCTGCCTTCTTCTAATTAAATGAGTTGCCTTCCAACGTCTAACTAAGCATTGAGAACACTTAACTATTGTGGAACTTAACTTGTAGGGTATCGTATTCACCAACCACAAATTATATAGTTGTGCTTGTTCATATTAATGTTTCTAATCTATTTAATAATGCATGGTAGTTTATGTTATTTCTCTGTAATTTGTTCAAAATTTACAGGTGTACAACATATTTTTTCTTAGGTAAACCATGTTTCCCGATTGGTATCTTATACATCTTCCGCTTTCTGATCATACTGTGCAACATTTGCAAACCCATTTTGTTTTGCGATTTTTTTTTCTCTTTAATTTGTTGGTTGAACAAGTTCTCTCCACACCAAAGATGAGAGGCAACGATTGCTTTGGTCTGTGAAGCGGAAAAGAGATTAAGAGATCAAACCGCAGGTATAGTCTCTGTTCTCAAGAGACAAATAGACGAAAGCTGCCATTTATTGTATTTGTTTTTTTTTTTTACCCTAGTTCTGTTGTGATCCATGCTTCGCTATGTGAAATGTTGTTTTTTATTTTTATATGTTATCAATTGAACATAATTACAAATAAATAGACTGAATTTATTTGTTGTACCCTCATGCTTAGTATGTCCTTGCTCATGCGTGTATTGATTTACAACTATTAATTTGTCGGTCGGCCATTGACTAATTGAGCCTGTGAAATGAGCACTGCCAGATTTCCCATCAAGAGCTCTAATTTCACAGGTTCCGTCCTCTAGAGAAAATCTGTAGGGGAGGGAGGCTAGAAGTGGTGCGGCCCCACTTTAGCCACCTAGGATGCCACGTGGACGCCACCCGTCGAGGGCCGGAGGTATGCAGGTGGCTGCTCCACGTCATCCCGGGTAGATAGCGCTTTAATGCGCTTTATGGCACCTCGGGAAGCGTGCCAGTTGTCCCTTTCCCTGTAGTTGCTCCACGAGCCCATTCATTCTTGCTCGGGGCTGGAAGGTGAGCGTTTGGCCACCCCGGAACCTGTCCGCCATGGCTCCGCTACTGCTCTGATGCCGCCTCCTACTGCTGTTCGAACCTGCCGCTGGTTGGAAGCTCTGTCGTCGTGTTCTGGTCCGCATATGTTTGTTGTTCGCGCGGAGGTCGTTGTTGTTTGAGCATAGGTGTTTGTTGTTGTTAACCTTGTCGAAGCTCATGGTGGAGTGGCCCGCCTCGATAGTCGTCGCCGTGGGTTGGATAACTGGTGTGATGTTGTTCTTGTGTTCGTGGTCCGTGGCGTGGCTCCCCCGGTGGGAATCTCCTGTTCCAGATTATTTGCGGGCTGCTCCTGGTTCATCCTTGGCTCCTGGTGTTCATGTTCCTGCTTCGTCCTCGGCTCCTAGTTCATCCTCGGCTCCTGGTTCATCCTCGGCTCCTGGTACCTGCTCCGCTCCTGCTCCTGGTACCTGCTCCGCTCCTGGTTCGTGCTTGACGGTGGCCACCTGTTCAGAAAACGTGGTAGGATTCCGATCCTACCGGCTTCTCTTGCATTGTGTTTTTCAACACAACCACTCTCTCGGTGTGATTTGCTTGCTTTCTTTGTCTGTGTTCGGTTTGTTTGGGTCCGGTTGCATCTGTGCTTGGTTGAATTGATTTTGATGGAGCACTGTTATGGTATTTGGTTTTTAATGGAGCACTGTTATGGTATTTGGTTTTTAATGGAGCACTGTAATGGTTTTTGGTTTTTAATAGAGCACTGTTAAGGTATTTGGTTTTTAATGGAGCACTGTTAGGGTATTTGGTTTTTAATGGAGCACTGTTAAGGTATTTGGTTTTTAATGGAGCACTGTTGTGGTATTTGGTTTTTAATGGAGCATTTTTAGGGTTGAATTCGTTTATGAATGGAACACTGTTATGGTATTTGGTTTTTAATGGAGCACTATAATGGTTTTTGGTTTTTAATGGAGCATTGTTAAGGTATTTGGTTTTTAATGGAGCACTGTTAGGGTATTTTGTTTTTAATGGAGCACTGTTAGGGTTTTTGGTTTTTAATGGAGCACTGTTAGGGAATTTGGTTTTTAATGGAGCACTGTTATTGTATTTGGTTTTTAATGGAGCACTATAATGGTTTTTGGTTTTTAATGGAGCACTGTTAAGGTATTTGGTTTTTAATGGAGCACTGTTAGGGTATTTGGTTTTTAATGGAGCACTGTTATGGTATTTGGTTTTTAATGGAGCACTGTTAGGGTTTTTGGTTTTTAATGGAGCACTGTTAGGGTATTTGGTTTTTAATGGAGCATTGTTATGGTATTTGGTTTTTAATGGAGCACTGTTAGGGTTTTTGGTTTTTAATGGAGCACTGTTAGGGTATTTGGTTTTTAATGGAGCACTGTTATGGTATTTGGTTTTTAATGGAGCATTGTAATGATTTTTGGTTTTTAATTGAGAACTGGTAAGGTATTTGGTTTTTAATGGAGCACTGTTAGGGTATTTGGTTTTTAATGGAGCACTGTTATGGTATTTGGTTTTTAATGGAGCACTGTTAGGGTTTTTGGTTTTTAATGGAGCACTGTTATGGTATTTGGTTTTTAATGGAGCACTGTAATCGTTTTTGGTTTTTAATGGAGCACTGTTAGGGTATATGGTTTTTAATGGAGCACTGTAATGGTTTTTGGTTTTTAATGGAGCACTATTATGGTATTTGGTTTTTAATGGAGCACTGTAATGGTATTTGGTTTTTAGTGGAGCACAGTTATGGTTTTTGGTTTTTAATGGAGCACTGTAATTGTATTTGGTTTTTAGTGGAGAACTGTTGTGGTTTTTGGTTTTTAATGGAGCATTGTTATGGTCGAAATTGATTATTAATGACACACTGTTAGGGTCGAAATTTATTATTAATGATTGTATGAATTAGTAATGAATGGTTGTTAATTTGTTAACGGAGTTGATTATAGGATTAGGGTTTGAAGGTTGCGGGAAATTCTGACATAAAAAAAACACCATAACAGTGCTCCATTAAACCCTTCAGTGATTATATTGCTTTCAGTGATTTCTTGAATTTTGAAGGAATGGTTGTTAATTTCTTATTGGAGTTGATTATAGGATTGATGCATGCTTGAGATGAATAATTTGGGCATGCCAATCAGATGAATAATTTGGACTGTGAATTGAAGGCATGAAACCTTTTAACAAATTAGGGTTTGCTATGGTTCATTGATTGTATGAATTTGCAATTAGGGTTTGGAGGCATGAAACCTTTTAAGAAATTAACAACCATTCATGCTAATTAGGGTTTGCTATGGTTCAGTGACTGTTTCAGTGATTAGGGTTTGATATGGTTTCATTGTTTCATCGGTTGATAACTTAGTATATTTTAAAATCGAGAGAAGGTTTCATGGTTATGGAAAATTCAAATATGGTTTAATGGTATGAAGGTTATGGAAAATTCTGACATAAAAAAACACCATAACAGTGCTCCATTAAACCCTTCAGTGATTATATTGCTTTCAGTGATTGCTTGAATTCTTAAGGAATGGTTGTTAATTTCTTATTGGAGTTGATTATAGGATTGATGCATGCTTGAAATGGATTTGGGCATGCCAATTAGATGAATAATTTGGACTGTGAATTGGAGGCATGAAACCTTTTACAATTCTAGTATCCCTTTATTGGATGAATATGTGAAATAAGCATTGATTTCTAATGAGAGTATGAGAGAATATGGAGTATTTGAATGTTGGACATGCATATGAGTTTGTCCCATCTACAGTTAGCCCTCATTTTGTATTTTTCTAGAATTTTGGTTCTCATTTAAAAATTTGTCATTACTCTTCCAGCAGTAATGCAATATGCAACATGGAATTAGTGATACCACCTGCTTTCATTCTTGCTGTGTGCTCTAACCTAGGTAATCTTTAACTGTGTGCTCGGTGGTTGTTTGCAATGCTTACTATCAATCCAGTTCAAATCGATTTGCATTCAAGTCAGTATTGCATTCAGAAAAAACTTGCGTTCAATTTAAATGTTCAATCAGGTTGGTCTACCATCCAATTTAGTTTAACATTCAAATTAGTTTGCCAACCAAGAAATATAGCAATCAGTTTTAGTAAGGAATGTACTCCAGTAAATAGACAGATACATGAAGAAAACAATACTTGACATAAAGGGCATATTCTTGTTCAACATAGTAGCAATTCGAGATTTATACATATTGTTGGTCCATGGTGGGTTGGGACTTTATACATTTACTGTGGTTATGCCTAACATATATCGACTGTCAGATTGGAATCAAACAAAAACTTAGGAAACCACCCAAAATTCCTCCTGCAACAAAATCTAGCTTAATCTAGCTATCACATGTGTATGCCAAAGAAAACACATCTTCCATCTGTCAAACGAAAACTTTGGAACCACCCAAAATCCCACCCAGCAAAAAAAATCTTCCTTTCATATGTGTATGCCAAACACAAAACATCTATCATTCGCCAAACAAAAAACCCTATGTGTGAGGAGGTTGACTGCCTTCATTACCCAAACTAGTTGGGTTAGATACTGATGCTTGACCTGGTTGTGTTGAGCTGCAAACATTTGGTGCGAGCTAGGTTGATCCTTATAGCCAAGGAGGAATTGAGTAACCATAGTTATGACTTGAGCCTAATTGCCCTGGGTTCACTGGAGGTGTTTGGAAGGCATACACAGTATTTCCCCCTGCCTGGTGGTATTGGGGTATCTGTATGTTAATAAGGTCCTGGAATAATCTTCTGTTCTCTGAAAACTGATCCAATGGGTTGTCAACCACCTCTATCCTCTCCAGACCATTTGGATTCCTCTGATTTGCCTTTCTTTTCTCCCTTTACTCCCTTGCCAATTGTTTCCGTCGCTCTCTTTCCTCCCTTTGTTTCACTCTTACAAGCCTTTCCTTCCTTCGATTTTCTGCTGCAACAATCTTTGCTTCCTTCTTCTCCTTTGCCAAGGCCTTCTTCTCTTTTAAATCCTGCATCTCCTTTTCTTGTGCTCAGCCTCAATCAGTAGGGTGATGTAGTCCTTTGATGTTAGTAGTTGTGAGCTCCTGCTTAATCTAAGATGCTCAGTAGTGGGATTAGATAGTTGAGTTGCAACTTTCTCCACTAGCAACTTAAGGAACTGGCAAAGTAGTGGCTCATTTGGTGGGAGTGCCTCATCATCATTTTCTTGGTCCACTGTATCTTCATTTTGTTCAATCTCATCTCCAACACCCCCAAGTGGCACATAATAATGTACAGCTTCATTGTTAAGGACTGCTGGCATCGAAGGCAGGTTAAGGCTTTCATCGTTGGTGGGGGTGACAATGTGTCTGTTCATATTTGTCATCGCCTCTGCCAACCACTCGGGTTGTTCTGGCTGGCTTGGAAATGTCAACTCCTCGCTGTTGTTTACCACTGCTTGGTCACCTCCATTCACACTCAAATCAGCAACGTTGTTATGAACAATCCCTTGGCCATCTAATTCTGTTTATGTCCTTCCAACAGCTTCTATATTCTCCCCAACAGGTTCGGTGCCATACTGACTTTCACTTACGTGTTCATTGTCGTCATCCAGTGGTTGGCAATGACCTTGAGAGAGTGATATGATGTTATCTGCAGCATCTGCACCCTCTTTCCCCTGAACATCAAAAGCCTGACTACATCCCGTGTCATGTTGAAGAGCATCAGAATTGAAAGGCCATATTCCTATCCGCCTAAAACCAGCCCTGATATTTGATGCTGTGAGTGCCCTAGCAAAATCTTTACTTGCAAGTTCTGCTAATTCGAACCTCTTCACCTCTACCCCCGGGTTCTTTGCCATCCAGGATGCTCTCTCAGACTTGAAGTAACACTTGAAAGGCCCAAACACACTCACATCTAGAGGTTGCATCTTGTGGGTGGTATGTGCAGGCAGTGTCAACAGATCAATGCCTAGCCTGTTTGCCTCCTCAATGGTTTGTATAGCAACGTGGCTGCCATGGCCATCAAAAATCAACAGGTGTCTGTTTTCAGGTGAAACAACGCCAGGGATAGAGGAAGCAAAGTGGCAAAGCCAACTCAAGAATAGTTCTTTTGTCATCCAAGCATGGGGGTGTGCAGCCATGCATGTGCTAGGTTCACAGTTTTTAATGTAATTTTTGAGTTGATTCTTTCCCTTGAACAGATAAAAACCTGGAATTGATACTCCAACTGTGTTGACACAACAAAGAATAGTTATCCACTCCCTACTTTTTGGCAGAATTTTGGGCACATTCCTGCTCCCTCTCTTGGCAATTACCCACATGCCATAATTCCTCCCTGCCAGCAATCCAGTCTCGTCACAGTTCCATATATGGTCTCCTCTGTATGAGTGTTTCTCATATGCATCAGAGAGTGTCTGATAGAACTTGGTCACAACTGTAGGGCGTAGATTGAAATCCCTATCCCTGTCAAGCCCCTCTGCTGTGCGTAACACAAGTTCTGGATGCCTTTGTTTAAATCCTCTCCACCATGATTTTCCTGGAAATCCATCTTTGAAGGGGTTTGGCCTCCCTTGACAGATTTGTGCAACAGTGGATTTGAGTTGAACCAACTCCAGACCATGTCCTAGTTGAGCCATCTCTTCACACCAAACCACAACTTATTCTTCCTCTTCTGCACTCAACACTGTAAGAGGTCCTTTTCGCTTGGTATGGGTCAGGCCATTTATCCAGTAATGGATTGATGTTGGTGGAATCCCATGTTTTTTAGCAGCTGCTCTGACAGAAAAACCATTGAACTCTATATCATCTATGGTAGCCTTCATGTCTTCTTGTGTCCATCCTCTGATGGCACTAATCTTCTTACTGGCAGTTGCACCTTGAACTGTGGAATAACACCTCCAGGATATGCATCATTTGCCTCTTCAACTGTGGTTGATGGTGGAATAACACCACTACGCTCTGCATCATTTGCCTCTTCATCATCTCTGTGTGCATTGTTATTATCCGCATCATGTGCTATGTCCTCATCGGACGAGGTGCATCGTAGCTGGGCACCCCTGCTGAGTCTCCTACTTGACCTCCTTGCACGAGTAGTGCTGACTCTTGCCATGACTGCAATCACCCACAGAATTAGAAAAAACAGGGCCAAGGACAGGGCTAGGGACAGTGCTCCATTAAAAACCAAAAACCATAACAGTGCTCCCACCCACGGAATTAGAACTAGCTATGTATCTTCACAGGGATCTGGAATATTACAATAGCTGTGTTAAAACAAAGTGTTAAAACGACCCTAGGATCTGGAGTATTCAAAAGGATCTCTTGATGTGATTTACATGTTCAATGTAGGTTCTTGCATAAACTAGATATAGTCTGGCTACTTGAAAACATTATTGAAAGACAAGTTTATCTTGAATGCAATACATGAACTCTGAATGCTGTCTTGAATTAACTCTGCAACTGTGTTTTGCTTGAATGCAATGCTTGGACTCTGAAATTTGATGCTTGGAAATAGAGGTGAGTTTAACTAGGTCTGGGAATTTCGAACAACAGAAAAAATGGAGTTTGTCTGAAGGTTGTAGTGTCTTTATAGCATTTTGGTGTTTGATTTGATTGGCAAGTTTGAGAAGGCATGGATTGCAACTGGCTGGAGTTGGATGAGTGGATCAAGATTGAGTTGGCCTCGATCCAATGGCCATCAATGGGGCTTTGTTGATCCATGTGCTCTTCAAAATGCCTATGGACATGCTTCTGTTTGGTTTTATGGTTGATTTGATGATTTTAATGGAGTTGGAAGCATTAATTGCATTGATTGGGCTACTTTGTTGAACAACAATGCACCTGGAGCTGACACTCATTCTCCATTTATTATGCAGGTGACATTTGATAAATGTGCAGGTGGGATGCCTTGGTGGTTAAGTGATTCTCGATGCTGGTCTGGGTGTACCCTGAAGCTTGTTCGATGGGGTCCATGTGATGGGCAATCCGTCCTTGTAGATTGGGCTGCCTGGGGAGCGATGAGGTCCAATTAGATGTTTGTGTCAGTGCATGTTGGGATTTGGAAGGGACATGATGGATTTGATTTTGGTTTTGTCAAGATTGCTCAGTTGTCAACCTTTTGTCCTATAGTTGACAACTGTGGGCATACTGTACAGAATGACACTTAATGAACTTAAATAGGAAACTTTTTATATATGTATATAATTATATGTGTTTGACAGTTGGCATTTTCTTGGTCACTTTTTGGGTTGTAACAGTCACCAGTTGTATCACCACTACCGGTTCCTGTTCAACTATAGAACTCTCTCCCCTATGGTGAATAAATTTTTTTGTTTTGTATTTTTTTAAGTCAAGATTGAGTGGTTGTCTCGGTAGTTGGGAGCCTTGATTGTGACACTAACCTAAATTCAATATTATTTATTATTATTTTTTTCTAAACATCTCACTTGAAAATAATTATTTAGAAATAAGAAACTTGTTTAATTTTAAATAATTATATTTCATTTTTCAAATATTTTTTTGACTAAGTAATTTATTGATATGATGTCATAAAAATTTAAGAAAATTGATTAAGATTAGAAATTTTTTCTCAAGAACCAACAGTTCAAAGAGAAACATATCAACCTTTATGTTAATTGAAAAAGCTTGATGTTTGTTGCACGAACAAAATATTGTTAATAAAGCATATAAAGAATATTAAATAATTTGAGGATAAACCAGGCTTGATATACCCTAGAAATCAAGGAATCGACATCTTTTTATTTTATTTTTTATATCGTTATCTTTCGACAAATAATTATCTAAATATCTTAGTAGAACCAGAAATCTATGAGCACATGCACTTGTATGCTTTATTATTATTATTTAGTTGTATGCTTTTTCATCGTCAATTGACACATCCTCTAACTGCCTAAAGAAGGAGAAACCCAATGACCTATATACCATGGTCAAGCTACACATTTATAAGGGAGTAGACACATGTTTACGGAAGCAACTTTTGACATTCATGTGAGACCAATAATATTTCAAACGTGCTTTAATAATATGATTATTGCATCTTTGATGTGATTTTTTCAAAATTCATTGTTTTTCAAATTATTATTATTTATATTTTTATAATAATTGTTTTTGTAAATTTAGAGAGGAAAAGTATGATGCTTGTAGTTTTGGAATACTATATATGCATAAAACACAATGTATTTCTCTAGGGGTAGAGTTTTTTTTCATGGCATAAGAATTTATTCAAAACTTTATTCGATTTGTCAATTTTAATTCAGAAACCAGTTATCTCTAATACTTTTGATAAAATACAAAGTTTAATGTTTACATAATTACAATTAAGAAAGCCAATTTTGTTCATTGGTCATATACTTCTTTCTTTCAACCTTCCTAAATGAAAAATATCTCAATAACAAAGCATGGAGGCATGGAATGTGGCTAAAATCCGACATTTCTAGAGCCTAAATGAAAAATATCTCAATAACAAAGCATGGAGGCATGGAATGTGGCTAAAATCCGACATGTCTAGATAGCTCAAACCCAATCCCCAAAACTTATTTTTTCATATCATTTATTATGATACTATGTTTATATTTCTATAACCCAAATAGAAGAGGTAACAAACCATTCAATTATTCACATATTGAATATTCTAGAAACATATTTGTGTGGATATATTGATTACAATTATAAATCATACATATAATCTATGGGATTTTTGTTGCTTAAATGATTACCTCAATCAATTTTTTTTTCACGACTTTCTATGGGGATTTTCATATGCATTGTGGATGGAAATCCATTCTATAAAGCTTATGATTATGAGTCAATGAATCATCACTATTGCAAATTGTTGAGGTGATAACCCTCTTATTCACTTTGAATGATGGATCTCATATGAACCAATGGTCTTCAACATCTAATTGGATGTATTGGGGCTAGTGAAAGCTAATCGGGATATCTTTTGACGCATTAGATGCAATATAATACTATAAAAACAGGCATTACTCAACTTACATCGATATTTTGAGATACTTACACAATAAATCATGATTCAAGTAAAAAAGACGAAATGTAGGAAATTGAATTGAACATTTCCGAATGTATAAATTTTATCCATTGAAAATGTTCACAATGTTGGAGCATTAAAAAACCCACCTATACCATTTTATACTTAGGATAAATTAATTAATCATTTATGATTAATTTCCTGAGTTTTGACTAGGTAAAATAGGCCAGTTTTGTCTTTTAGTGGACCACTTGCCATCCTAAGTCACAGGGCGCCTTAGAGAAGATTCTGGATAAGATTTCATTGGATTCTGTCTGATTTCTTTCCATTTCTGGTTTAGAAGGTGCTTTCTTGATTTAGTTAGCTTTGTCCTGTTTTTTTTGCTTTCTCGTGGAAAAGGTAAAGCTAGTTGACTTAGAATCTTTTGCCACTTGACCAATTCGATCTCCACATCATATCTACTCTCCTAAATCCATCAATACAATCTATTTACCTCACTCATGAGCTTCCATACCATACTTATCCAATTCGTGAGCCTCTAGTATAGTTTTGGAAACTGCTTTTGTCACCTAGGGGTTTTTTTGTCTTTTCTAAGCCTTTTTTGTTTGCTCTTTCCAAATTGCCTCAAAGGCATTCGATTTTCTCCATGGAGGGTGTATTATATATTCTTATCATATCAATGAATAAGATACATAGTGATTTCCACACTTTATCTTCTCTATTCTTCTTCTCTCATTGTCTGAAATATTCCATGTGAAATTGTCTTATGAATCTAGTTCCTAGCAATTGAAAATCTCACATGGTATCAGAGCTAGCTTGATTCAAAACAATTTTCAAGAGTGTTTTTTGCAGGTATTTCCATCATTAGGAGTGCATCAATATGGAGCAAAATCAAGCCAAAGCTGTGACTCTCACTCCCTTCAATTTCTTTGTCTAGAAGGCGCATATGATCATCCAGCTTCGAAGCAGAGGATTGTATAGAGTCACTATGGGGATTGAAACTGAGCCACAAGTTGTTTCATTAAAAAAAAATGGTTCAATAGGCTTGATGAATCTTATGGGTTGATTTGTCTCTCTGTATTTCTAGATCTTCTATTCCATATTGATTCTCTATCCACTCCAAATGAAGTGTCGACAAAGCTAGAGTATCTCTTTGGAAAACAGGACGAGCTCAGAGGTCATTTGTTGGAGATTGAGCTAATCTCTCTTAGTTCAAGTAATTTCAATTCTATGGAGGAGTTCATCTCAAAATTCAAGAACCTAATGCTTCAACTCAAGCAATGTGGCATACAGAAGAAGGATGAGCAATTAATCCTTACCATTATGTCAAAATTGAGCTCTGAATACTCAATACTTGTGTCTACTTTTCATTCTACAAGATTTGCAGTTCCCAAGTGGAAGATGCCAACCTTGGATGCATTCATTGATTTGCTCACCCAGGAGAAGGACAAGCTGGTCCAAATGAGGGATCAAACACCCTCCAAAGACTTTGCACTTGTTGCTCATGGAGCAAAGAGTTTCAAGAATGACAAATCCAAACTAAATATATTGTCAGATGAAGAGGATTCCGATGGAGATTCCAAATCCAAGAAGATTTAGAAGGAGAAGCCCAAGTGTTCTTATTGCTGCAAAGGCACTCATCTTGAGAAATCTTGCTTCAAGAATAAATTGTACATCATGGCCAAAATGATTGAAGAACATAACATAGATGTTCCTGACTTTGCAAAGAAAGAACAAGGCAAGCTTGTTGTAGAACAAGAACACTGTTTCCAAGCCTCTCCCAAAGGTAATCATGCTTATGCCTTGAGTACTAGAGTGAAATATAATTATGATGTCCCCTGATTTTGATTCACATTCTGATATATCAGAATCAAAAACCTCCACTTCTTCTTTGGAACAATATTCAGTCAGTTCATCCAAGCCTACTCTCAAAACTAGTCATTTTTTACTAGCCTCTAACTTGTCTTCTGAAAGGTCTTTCCACATCCATTCAAATATTTTAGATTCTAATTTAGAAGATGATTTACAGTCCGATATGCAGGTCATTACATCTCCCACATAATTTTCCCAACCATTGGATGCACAAAAGACCCTACAACCCCCAAGTTCTCCAGTTAAGAAACTACACAATTCCATGTTTTCCTACACTGTGTCACTTGCCTTTGTTGCACTTTTGTCTTTCATATCTTTCATTTGTTGGACAACCATGATTTTTTCCATCTTTGGAATGATATTTCACACATCTGTACCTGACCCCATCAGTCATGGTTCAAAAGTCAAGTCCTCACACTCTCCAGGCTCGCTCAGCTGTCAGGGTGATCTAGTTTCTCACACTTTTCCTACTAAAACTCAGTTTGGTCATGCAGACTCCACATCTTTATTGGTTGCTGCTCCATATGACTCACATTCTGATATTTCATAGCTGCATGATTGTTTGCAGGCGGTTTGGATGAGTCAGCGCAAGGCCGAAGGTACCGCGAAAGGAGGAAAGCAGCGCGCAAGGCGACAAATACTTTTTGTAGTTTGGGGTCATTTTAACCGTGTCATGGGCATTTTGGGTCATTTGGACCGCATTATGTGTATTTTGGGTCATTTGACCACATTATGTGGGATTTTGGGTTAGTCTTTGTAAAGTTTGTTAAGAAAGTAGTTAGGCGGTTTCCTAAGTGGACCGTAAATGTAAAGGTACAAGACTATAAGTAGATGTAGGTTTGTAAGTGTTGAGATATCATGATCTCGAGATAGTTAAAGACTGAGAGTTGAGGATTGAATATCTTGTTGTATCTGGGTTTTTGCGGAGATGAATATGATCTGACAGAATTTTTGAGTAGAATCCTTGTGTCTTTTCAGTTTCTTTGTGGTAAATGCATTATGCGATATGAATCTGTGAATGATGCGATGTTTCCTTGCTGCGATTAATGCTTTACTGTTATATCTGTTGCGCAATTATGGTTCTGCCAATGATAAGATATGTTGAATGATGCTGCAATTATGCTTAATGTCTGAGTTGAATGCTTAGATCTATTTCTAAATGTTGCACTAAGTTGATTAGTGGATGCACAACATCCTCCTTCATTCGGCAGAAACATGGTTCCATCAACTCTCCCTTGAACATCTCGGTGATACCTCATCTGCTCCGCAGGTGTCGCTGGACAGGCTAAAACCTGTCTGGGCCGGTGCTCAGGGAGATCGTCGTGGTTTGGGTGTCGACAATGTGAGGAACCCCTGTCGACTGGGTTTGTGTCAACAAATGGTTCTATTGCCAGGACCGTAGCGTGAAGTGAAAGGAGGATATGTTGTGGCATCCAACGAGACCGGAGATCCAATATTGGTTCGACCTAAAGTTGCAAGAGTTCGCTGAAAAAGAAAAAAAGAACCCTCGGTTGTCGATGTATTGGTGGTTGGAAAAGTATATTCACGACGGTCCACATGAATATTTTTTCTGCAAGTTCCCAATCATCCTGTATGAGTGGCTAGCAAAATTGACCTATCAGAAGAGGAACTTTCAAGGTGGTAATCCGACAGCTTGGACCCCAGAATTGATCCAGGAACTGCAAGAAGTCGACAACAAAGCATCGCGGGCTGTTGATTGGGTCGACAGCATACTGGAAGGCTATATCATTGAGTTTGCAGTTGATACGACAAAGTCTTATAGTGAAGCAGAAAGGGAATTCTTCAACAGACCAATAGGTAGGTTCCTGCTGTCGCTACAGTTGTCCATTACGATGCTCATTTGCGAAAAGGGAATATTGAAGATGCACCTCGACCATTAAGAACCCTGGTGGGCGAAGGTTGTGGATACTGTGATAGCAGGGGGGGTGGTACATGGAATGATAAGGGGTAGATGGGTGCAAATAAACTCGGCATAGTTCCTTTTCTATAAATAGTCTAGCGAGGCCAAATAAAGTGATAAACCTATACTCGTTAGACACACCTTTTTAATTCAAATTTTTAACGAGCACGAGAATGGTATCAAAAGCACTCGAAATCTTTTTCATGTTTGAACCAAAGCACGAAAATGGTATCAAAAGCACTCGAAATATTTTTCATGTTTGAACCAAAGCACGAAAAAAGTAAAAACTAAGCTCAAACCACTTTTCATGTTTTAACCAGAGCACGAAAAAGTAAAAACTAAGCTCAAACCACTTTTCATGTTTTAACCAGAGCACGCAAAAAAAGTGAAAAGTAAGCTCAAACACTATCTTACTGTTTTTAACGAGCTCGAAGATATGTTGGAAGAATACTCATGATGTCTGCTTCATTTTTTAACGATCTTGTAACATAAAATGAACTATGCTTGGGATAATTTTCATGGTTTAATGAACTCGAAACCTAAAAAAGGAAAGTATACTCGAAAATGTTCCTAATGGTGGATTTCTTCCCGTCATGAAATCCAAAGGTTGGTACATGCCCCCAGCATGATTGCTAGAAGTAAGTGACTTAGTTCCAACGTGGTGTGGAGAGGCGATCGAGTTGACTCCAACGTAACTTCCAGAGGTTGAAGACCTTCCCCCGAGTTTCATTTCATTCGCCTAAGGAATAGGCGGTTGAAAAGAAGGTTCAAGTACTAAGTCTACGAGGAGACTCGACTCAAAGGGAAAGGATATGTTTCATTTTTTAATGAGCTTGACATAGGAATAGAACTCTGCTCAAAAAGACCTGTTTCATTTTTTAAAGAGCTTGACACAGAAAGGAAATTATGCTCATGAAGCTGGTCTCATTTTTATGCAAGCTTGAAACCAAAGGTAAACTATGCTTAGGGGGTCTATTCCATCTTTTAATGAGATTGGAATCAAAGACTAATCTGTGCTCAAACTACTGGTTTCATTTTTTAACAAGCTCGAAGCCAAAGGTAAACTCTGCTCAGGGTTAAGGTCCATTGACGAGTTCCTTCCCAACATGATGCCCAGAGGTTGGTAAATGCCACCAGCATGATTGCTAGTGGCTTAATATGGTAGTGTTCCATCAACATGATTGTTGACGGTACGGCATGTGGCATGCCCCCCGAGCTTCATTTCGTCTGAAAATGCTGCTTGCTAATCCAACTACCAACCTGGCTACTAATATGAAAACGTTCACCAAGGGGGTAAAATGAGAATCAGATGAAATGAAGGTTCAAATTCTAATTCTAGCGAGAGACTCGAACTGATGGGAGGGAGATCTATTTCATTTTTACACAAGCTTAAAATAGACAGTAACTATGCTTGAGGGGTCCATCTTATTTTTTAACAAGCTTGAAATAGAATAAAACTATGCTCAAGGGGATGGTTTCATTTTTATGTAAGCTTTAAAC
The DNA here is from genome assembly GCA_027924585.1 of Larix kaempferi. Lineage (NCBI taxonomy): Eukaryota > Viridiplantae > Streptophyta > Pinopsida > Pinales > Pinaceae > Larix > Larix kaempferi. The sequence continues at coordinate 8,355,448 of BSBM01000444.1, forward strand.
CAAAGGTAAACTATGCTTAGAACATATCCTTTCCCTTTGAGTCGAGTCTCCTCATAGACTTAGTACCTGAACCTTCTTTTCAACCGCCTATTCCTTAGGCGAATGAAACGAAGCTTGGGGGCAGGTCTTCAACCTTTGGAAGTTACGTTGGAGTCAACTCGATCGCCTCTCCACACCACATTGGAGCTAAGTCACTTACTTCTAGAAATAATGCTGGGGGCATGTACCAACCTTTGGATTTCATGACGGGAAGAAATCCACCATTAGGAACATTTTCAAGCATACTTTTCCTTTTTTAGGTTTCAATCTCATTAAACCATGAAAATTATCCTGAGCATAGTTCATTTTATGTTACAAGCTCGTTAAAAAATGAAGCAGATGTCATGAGCATTCTTCCAAATGCATTTCCTAGATCTACTTAAGGATCGAGTACTAGACGTCTTACCTTTCACTTCGCTATCCTTTCTCCTGAATGTTGCTCCACGTCTCACGGTCGTTAGATCCAAGTTGCAAGACCCTGTTGAACATATAGATACTAGCAAATATTGAAAGCATATATTTCATATGATTGATCTAAGTTAACAGTTAAGGAAGAAAAATCTAAACATCATCAATGAGACAACAGTTTATGGAAAGAGATTATATTAACTGTATAAAAGTGGGAATTACATAGAAAGGATGAAGCTACAACGTTGCATCCTCCATCCAACATATCCAAGCCAAGCCTCCAATATGGTACAAGCTTCCCAATCACCAATATGGATTCTATCAGCATAAGGATACCATAGACCTTCCCCCCTCTCATGAAGAGAGTGGGTGTTTATATAGGGCTAAAGAGATAGGGTAGGTTGAGGATTAGGGGGAGATGGTTAAGGGATCTTCCCACAAGGTTAGGAACCGAAGTGCCACCTCACCTTGAGCATAGGGATAGGCCTCCACCTCAACAAAATCCTAGAAAGACCTTGAGACTCCCCAAAATAGCCTTTAACCAACCTCGTCGCACCCTGGTAGAGGAAATAGAGCGACAAAGAGGGGTTGTCGCAGTCTGTAGGAAGACAAAGTGTGACAGTGTCTCACCCTAGCTGACCAAAAACTGCGACGTTGCACCCTAGATGAAGGAGAAGTGCGATAGCCTACTCAAAGAGGTCAACTAGGCAGGGAAAATCTCTCAATTGGATGTGTTTTAGCCCAGAATGAGTTTAGGGGTCAGAGCAAAGAGTTTACACAATGGTCAAGTTGACGACATTATCACAACGGTCATGATGGACACTTGGTCATAATGACGATACTTGCAACGGTCATGATGACGACACTTGCAACACTTGCGACACTTGCACAAGGGTGACGAAATTTTGGTGTAACAGGGTTCTCTGGCTATCACCAGATCAGAATTGCGGAAGAGGACCGCCACAAGACAACATTTGTGACATAATGGGGTTGTTTTCAGTACACTATGATGCCGTTTGGGTTGAAGAATTCACCTGCAATATTCTCTCGGGTCGTTTTTGCAGCTTTTAGATATTTTATTCAGAAGTTTTTGCAAGTTTACATGGATGACTAGACAGTCTATGGATTAATTAGCGATCATCTGGAAAATCTGCAACTGATGTTGGAGCGTTGTCGACAGCATCAAATATTGCTGAATTTGAAGAAGTGCATCTTCTGTGCACCGTTTGGAATATTACTGGGTCACATTGTTTGCAAGCAGGGACTGTTGGTCGACCTAGCAAAGATTGCACTCATTCTGAGCTTAACACCGCCGACCAATGTCAAGCAGTTGAGACCAAGGTTGGGACACACTGGGTACTATCGCAAGTTTATCCAGGGTTATGCAGCGATCACGGCCCCTATGGAAAATGTTTTGAAGAAAGATGCGGTATTTCAATGGAGTCCTAAATGTCAAGTTAGTTTTGAGACATTGAAGGCTAAGATGGCTTCAGCACCCATACTGGTATTTCCAGACTGGAGCAAGGAATTCCATGTCCATGTAGATGCATCATTGATTGCGCTGGGAGTAGTGCTCGTGCAACTAGGGGAAGGGGATCTGGATCACCCAATTGCTTTTACGAGTCAGAAGTTGTCGTCTGCAGAGCGGAATTATACTACTATAGAGAGGGAAGGCTTGGCGATGGTATATGCACTGCAAAAGTTTAGGCACTACTTATTGGGAGGACACTTTAAGATGCTCACAACCCATTCTACTATGAAATACCTGGTCAGTAAGCCTGTGTTGGGGGGTAATATATGTCACTGGCTACTTGTTTTTCAGGAGTTTGATTTCAAAGTGATCGTGAAGCCAGGTCGTTTGAACGCAAGATCAAATCATCTATCACAGATTGAGACAGGGGAGGAACCAACCACATTGAAGATGGGTTTCCCGATGCACAACTGTTCAAGGTTGAAGTAGCTGATGACTACTATGAAGAAATCATTCAGTTTTTGGTGACAAGAACCACACCGAAGGGGTTCACCACCAGCTAGAAGAAGCGGCTCATGGTCAAGGCTGCAGATTTCCAATTGATTGCAGGACATGTGTACAAACTAGGATCCGACGAGATCTTGAGGCGCTATGTCATGCCTCATGAATAAGGACAGATATTGTTGGAAGCCCATGCAGGAGTGGTTGTTGGGCACTATGGCGGTCGTGCGACTGCCAGGAAGGTGCTTCGTGCAGGGCTTTGGTGGCCTACTCTTCACAATGACGCTACAGATTATGCGCAGACCTGCGATGTATATCAAGGAACTGGGAAACCCTCCAGGAGGGATGAGATGCCGCAAGTACCTCAAGTGACACTGCAGCCATTTGATAAATCGGCAGTGGATTTCGTGGGACCCATCAACCCACCTGGGAAGCATACTAGTGCATGATACATCATCACAGCGACATATTATTTGACAAGATGGGAGGAGGCTACACCAATCATAGATTGCACCGCTGCAACAGCAACACGTTTCTTGTTTGACAGCATTGTCACTCGGTTTGGCTTCCCGAAGGCATTGATGAGTGATCAGGGTAGTCATTTCATTAATCGCACAGTCAGCACATTGACAACAGAGCTTCAAATATAGCATAAGAAGAGTACGCCATATCATCTGCAGGAAAATGGCATAGTGGAAGCTTTCAACAAAGTATTGGAGAATGCACTGACAAAGGTTTGTAATGTGAACCGCGATGACTGGGATTTGAAGATTCCAACAGTCTTGTGGGCATACCGCACCACTTGTAAAAGGTTGACGGGACAGACACCATTCAAATTGGTGTATGGGAAAGAAGCGATTATGCCTATAGAGTACATTGTTCCGAGTCTGTGCATAGCGGCAGCGACCGACATGAATGATGAACCGCATTAGGAGAATGTCTGGCACAACTAATGCATCTTGAGGAAGACCACTTTGTCGCAGGTTTTCACCAGAGCGTGGAGAAGGATCGAAAAAAGGCTTGGCATGATCGCCATATCAAGAACAAATAATTTCAATAGGGTGACTTGGTACTATTGTATGATAGCAAGTTTATGAAGCATCCAGGGAAGTTACAGATGCATTGGCTTGGTCCATATCGCATTAGTAACATAACTTCAGGAGGCACAGTACCACTGCAGTAGGTAGATGGAGTGACGCTCCCAAAGCTAGTGAATGGTAGAAGGTTGAAGCCTTACAGGATAGGCTTGGAGCAACGCGATGCCTAAGTCGCATTGAGAAAAAAAATACAGGATGCTAGGTGGTAGGATGGTGCACCAGTAGGGAGAGAACGCGCAAGAGGGAGTGGTTGTATCGCAGTTTGGGGTCTGAACCGCGACAACTATAGGGTCGCGACCCTTTCAAATCAGCAATCATTACGGATCGTTAGCAGATGGGAATTTTTCATATGATATGTCTTTTTGGCAGGTATGATCATTAGCTAGCCCGGATTGGTGTCAGGGTCAGGCACGTTTGGCACATGGAAACACATCGTGGAAACATGGGTGGTGGCACCACAGGTGACGGTTCACATGTTTTGACACGAAGGGAAGCTGGGAAAAGTATGGTTGCCACTCCTCCCGTAAGCAATTCGGTCTCAACACGCAAGAAACGAATGATGACAGAATCGATGCCTTATGTGAACGGATCTGTGAATGATTTTTGAGGTAGGCATCTTGGATGATGGAAATACATAAATACAGGCACCAGAGGATAACAGAGCAAAGAGGTATCTACCAAATAAGAGGAATTCATGCTGCAAGTAGGTCAGGTAGTTGGATAAGTTAGGAATTCCAAGGAAGCTGTGGAAATGATCCATTTCATTTCGTGCGGTAGCACACCAGGTGAACTGAGGGCCCGAACGATGAGTGTGCATGAGCGCCTTGAGCAAGAAGAGGTGCGCACACTCGGGTGTCACGGAGGTGAAGTCTCATTTGAGATGTCTAGGTATGTGGTGATAGTTCGAAGCTTCATGGTCCTTACGAACACCAAAATGACAGGGGGAAGCCACCTGGTCCCGGTAGTAGGTGATCCCCGGTGCAAAATAGATGTGCCAAAACGGTTGGCCTGTTTCACACCTTAGTGCTATCCATCCACTTTTCCTTAATCTGTGCCCAATTTCCAGAGACTAAAGGATGAGTTTGATAAGTACATGATAGCAGGCTGGCCGATCACCGCAAGCATTTGAGAAGTACATGATAGCGAGCTAGAGATCATCCTAGAAACAGTGTGCTCCATACAGGAAGAACAGTGATAGAGGAATGGTCCAGCGACAGACAAGAACGAGCACACCATGTCCGCTTGACGTGGCTCAAGGGCGAGCCATAAGATTGAGTTGGGGGCCTATTGGCATGCGGTTTGGATGAGTCAGCGCAAGGCCGAAGGTACCACGAAAGGAGGAAAGCAACGCGAGGAGACAAGGACTTTTTGTAGTTTTGGGTCATTTTGACCGCGTCATGGGAATTTTGGGTCATTTGGACCACATTATGTGTATTTTGGGTCATTTGAACGCATTATGTGGGATTTTGGGTTAGTCTTTGTAAAGTTTGTTAAGAAAGTAGTTAGGCGGTTGCCTAAGTGGACCATAAATGTAAAGGCAAAAGCCTATAAGTATATGTAGGTTTGTAAGTGTTGAGATATCTTGATCTGGAGATAGTTAAAGACTGAGAGTTGAGGATTGAATATCTTGTTGTATCTGGGTTTTTGTGGAGATGAATATGATGGGACAGAGTTTTTGAGCAGAATCCTTGTGTCTTTAATGTTTCTCTATGGTAAATGCATTATGCGATATGAATCTGTGAATGATGCGATGTTTCCTTGCTACGATTAATGCTTTGTTGTTATATCTGTTGCGCAATTATGGTTTTGTCAATGATAAGATCTGTTGAATGATGTTGCGATTATGCTTAATGTTTGAGTTGAATGCTTAGATCTATTTATGAATGTTGCACTAAGTTGATTAGTTGATGCACAACATCCTCCTTCATTCGGCGCAAACATGGTTCCGTCAACTCTCCCTTGAACATCTCGGGTGAGACCTCATCTGCTCCGCAGGTGTTGTTGGACAGGGTAAAACCTATCTAAGCCGGTGCTCAGGGAGATCGCCGTGGTTTGGGTGTCGAAAACATGAGGAACCCCTGTCGATTGGTTTTTTGTCAACAAAGATCTCATTTTCAATGTCATAAAGGTTCTACATCAATTTGAGAATAAATTACAAGAACTAGTGCACCACATTGCAGCTATAGAAGAAATTGATCATGTTGAGTTCATTGTTTCTTCTTGGGAAGGAGTATGATTAGATCTATTTTCTATCATTGATTATTTTTTAAGATATGATTATATATGTTATAACAACAAGAAAAATTCATTTGATGCTCCCCCATCATCAGGAGATGAGCTTCATAGAGCTTCAACACATGGTTCTTTCCTACACAACATTGATGCACTGATGCATGATCATTACATCCACAATCTCTTCATCAAGTATGTTACTCAGAAGGAGCCCATTCAGCTCATTCAACTCATTCATTGCATTCAAATGAGCAACATGATAGTATGAATACATCAAGCATGTCCATTTTTTAGGGAGGGTTTTGTTCCCATGAGGTTTTCCCTGTTTCCTTGATTTGCATGGACTAGTTATTTTTGTATTGGGGTGACCATAAGCCTTGTTGCTTGGGCCCTATATTTCTTATATTTTTTTGATTCCCATCACATAAATTTAGGCTTAAGAGGGGGTGTTGGAGCATTAAAAAACCCACCTATACCATTTTAGACATAGAATAAATTAATTAATAATTTATGATTAATTTCTTGAGTTTTGACTAGGTAAAATAGGCCAGTTTTGTCTTTTAGTGCACCACTTGCCATCCTAGGTCACTAGGAAGCCTTAGAGAAGATTCTGGATAGGATTTCATTGGATTCTATCTGATTTCTTTCCATTTCTGGTTTAGAAGGTGCTATCCTGATTTAGCTAGCTTTGTCCTATTTTTTCTGCTTTCTCGTGGAAAAGGTAAAGCTAGTTGACTTAGAATCTTTTGCCACTTGACCAATTCGACCTCCACATCATATCTACTCTCTTAAATCCATCAATAAATGCTATTTACCTCACTCATGAGCTTCCATACCATACTTATCCAATTCGTGAGCCCCTAGTACAGTTTTGGAAATTGCTTTTGTCACTTTGGGGTTTTTTTTGTCTTTTCTAAGCCTTTTCTTTTTGCTCTTTCCAAATTGCCTCAAAGGCATTCGATTTTATCCATGGAGGATGTATTATATATTGTTATCATATCAATGAATAAGATACAAAGTGATTTCCACAATTTATCTTCTCTATTCTTTTTCTCTCATTGTCTGAAATATTCCATGTGAAATTGTCTTATGAATCTAGTTCCTAGCAATTGAAAATCTCACAAATAACTATCCCAAATTTGATATTGTCTAACAGTTACATTTTATCTTTTCAGAAAATGATAATTTATATGCCTTTGTGGGTCCCACCTTTCATTGACTAAATGATGGAATCAACCTACAAAAATTGGTAGACATTAAGAGAACAAATAGTACTAGTGCAACACTATTTTTCCAAAATAAATTTACTATTTTTTTTTTAATTACCTAAGTGACCAAACCTCAAATGCAGTATGTCAAGTGTGGGTCCCACTTTTGAAGGTCTTAATGAAATAATCATGAAATGGTTTTTTTTATAACATGTAAAGATCGGTGTCTAGTAGTGCAACATAAATTTTTTTTTTTTAGTTAAGGAGTAATGACATAAGAAAAAAGATTTTTTTTAAAATATATATATATATATTTGGAATCTACAGAAAAAAACCCTACTAGGGTCTAAAATTTCATACAAAATGATTGTGTATCATACTATAATGAGTGGTAAAACACATGCATATTGAGAAAATGTATGAAATGCCCAATTAGCTATAGTTTATCATATTCCATATCACATGTTTGGTTAACCCAAAGCTAACTCGGAAGCAAACACATAGGAAGAGGGATGACACTCAAACAAGTGAAGAGTCTCAATTTAGGTGGTAAGGAATGCGAGCGCATTTCGTTAATTTAAATTCAAATTTCCCTTTCTCTCTATTGTCCCTCAGGTTGTAACTCAATTGGAAATGGGATTCTCTTTGGTAGTTATGCTCAGCTATAGATTCAAATATCAAGAGAAAGGGGGATTCGGTTAAGATGTAAATGCCAAGGAGGGTTGTGTAGATAACACCATCTCTGAACCACTTTAGGTCAATAAGACAATCCTGTAACCAAGGGAGGGTACCCTAAAAAACAAGATGGGATGAGTCCTAGTCTCTCAGCCTAGGTACTTTTCAGATATGCACGAAAACTTGACCGGATTTGTAGCTGAAATTCGAGGTGTTTCAGGGAAAATCTCAGCCATGAAAACAAAACGAAAATGAGTGTTGTATTTGAAAGGAGGCTCAAGTATCCCACAAAACTTTAAAACTGAAAATAAGTGCATCTCAGAGGCACCTTAATCATAACCAACTCTAAGAAAAGGAAGAAACAACAATGTAAAACACATTCAATTGATGAAGTATGTTCTATCTTCCCATTGATACGCATCTTAGCTACTATTAGAAAATTACATAGGAAGGTAAATTTCAAATCTATGCAACTCTAGGACATTAGACGAAGACTTGACATACTGTCTCAAAAGTACATTAAGCATGTATAAACACCATTAATTTAACAACCAGTGGTAGTCTCACCTCGATCATGGTTTTCCAAACAATAACATCCATAGATTTAAGAATAAAGACATCTTTAATTAAAAAACCCCAGTGGCAGTCTCGCCTCAATCCTGGGTATTTCCAAAGCACAATATCCCATTCATTTAAAATGAAAACACTTTACATCCAAAAACCTTAGTGGCAGTCTCGCCTTGATCCTGGGTACTCTCAAAATACAACATTTATATCTCTCTTATACAACAAAATATAACAGAGGGGATTAATTCATCTATGCTATGGTCCTTTTTTCTTTTAGATCAACAACATAATTCCAATGGTCTGAGACTATGAGGAATGAGAAAAGAAAGAGGAGAGAAAGCTAATGTGACAGATCCAGGTGACTATCTTCATCTCCAAAACTCATAAAAAAATGATGAACCTCCTTTTTTCCCTTTTGAGTTGAGCTTTTATATGTCACCTAATGTTGATTGTGCTATTGTAATGTGCCTTTCAAAAAATCACTACAAAATTTGACCCAAAATCTAACGAGAAAATTCGATGACATCCGATGAAACAGACTGTGTTATCGGATTTCACCTTCAAAATTACAAAATTTGATTAAATTTTTCTAAATTCATATAACGATATGTCGGATATCCGACCAACGTCTGATATCCAACGCCCGTAGTCGGATATCCGACACCTATATTCGGATATCCGACGAATATGTTATAATGGTAACTAGAATAATGTTGTCGGATATCCGACGACTATATTATAACGGTAACTAGAGTAATGTTGTCGAATATCCGACGAACTTTTAAATTTGAAAATCTATAAATTGCGAAAACATTTCGACATTTTTGCTATACAAGCGACGATTTGTGGAATTTATTTTATGAACGGTTTGCGAAAATAGTGAGGTGTGGGGCTTGTTTTTTTAAGATCGATAATCTTCTTTCAAGCTCTTTGTGAGAAAATGTCAAATATCAATATTCCTGATCCAGAAGAACAAAATCGATAGTTGCTTGCTATATTGTGTGATGGACTAAAAATAAAGGGTGATGGGAAATGTTATTGTCCATGTAGTCAATGCAGGGGTTTTAAGAGGAGAATAATAAATATCACAATAGCCAGAAAACATTGTAGGGAACATGGACACGCTCGGGGGGGGCATGATGTAATGTCCCCATTCAAATAAGTGCATAGTAAGACAATGCCATCAATCCTACTAGTTTCCTAGGTTGGATGGGCACATGTGGGATGGTAATAAGGAAGCTAATAAATGATATTTAGACATTAGAGGGGTTCAAGCATTTAATAAATATGGTAAATAAATAAATTCAAGATAAATTCTAAGTGGCAAGTGGTTTTGGAGACATATGGAGGTGGTGGGACCCACACTAGCTTGATTTTTCATAATACATGGTATCTCTCTTTTGCAAATTCGAATTAATGGGAATGTGAAAACTCTTGGGTGAGTTGGTAAGTCATAACACATGTCATTGAGCATCTTAGGTCAAATTGGGAAGGATTGGTAACCTCCATGGAAGATAAAGAATCAAAGTAGAAGTTTGTGGACACTTGGGCTAGATTCCCTAGCCCCTATGACACCAATGATGGAGCATCTATGACAACTATGACAAATTGCAGACCTGACCTCTGACATCTGACCACTATGACATGTCAACACCAAAAATAGGCTCAAAGAAGGCGAATTTGGGAGTTGGAGAAGCCAAAGAGACTCAAAATCGAATTTGGGAGAAGATGGAAGGTTGGAACTAGGAGACAAGTGGCAATTGTGGAATATTTCCTAAATGGAAATCTATTGAATCTATTGAGAGGATTTCGACCCTTAGAAGGCTAATGTTGGTTATAAAATGTAGAAATGAAGAATGAGAATGGCTTTTGATGATTTGAGAAAAATTGCATTTGTGAAGAGAGAGCTAGTGGATGACTAGTTTCTTGCCTTAGCCAATTTCGAGGGTGAAAGATTCCCATCCAAGTTGGTGTTTGGAGAGGCCACTCAGGTCTTTCATGGTGCTTTAATGGAGTTTGTATTTGCAGGTAGCAGCTACAGGAAGTTTCATGGTTTGGTTTAGTGCAGCACTTTCTCTCCACCGTTTCCAATTTTGAAGGCATATTCGTGCTCCTTGAGGGAGGGAATTTTTGGTGAGCACTTGTGCTTCTTGAGAGAGATTCTCATTATATATTTATGATTGTAATAGATTCATATCCTCTTTTATTGATATTCAGAAAGTCTCAGGTCGAAATACCCACTGGTTGTATGCAAAACTATTGATTAATGAGCAAACAATGTCCATTTCCCCAATGCATTGATGTATGACACTATAATGTTGATTATTTCGAATGGATGGATGATTATCTGATATATTTGTGATCAATATACTGCCATGGATGTCTTATACAAGTTTCATGTACTGTACTTGAGCATTTGAAGCATTTTTACTCAGTTTAGTTGTATTGGGAGGTGAAATAGTGTCATTTCCCCAAGGGTCGAATTGGGGGTTTTTGCTGTTGAATGTGAGAGAGTTAGAACAGTAGTAAAAATCAATAAATGGTGCATATGAGACCTTAATCACATACTTAACACATTATATACCTCTGTTCATAAATTTGTGGGAGTTTGGAGGCATTTGGAAGGCCATTTGCAGTGTTACCCGGGGGGGATTTGATGCACAAATTACTAGTCAAAATTACATATATTGATCAGAATACAAATCAAGTTTGCAGCAGTATTTGGAGGGCCATAAAACATCCCTGAACCTGATATTCAAGTCTAAATACCATTCATACACTCCTACATAAGATTTGGGAGCATTTGGGTTGATTTGGAGGTCAAAACAGTAAAACTAGTCAAAGGTCGAAATTGGGAAAAAAAAAAGTGAAAAATTGGGCATTTTAATAAAATTTGAAAAAGGGATATTACACATGAATATTTTCCATTTGTAATTTTTGCATTATAAATGTTTGTATTGATTTCTTTTGTAAATGTATGTATTATTTTAATATTTCTTATATTAACTTATATCTATTGATGGTTTCATGTAATTATAAAGGAAATACATCCTACGACATATTGTCCAGAGGAAGTGCGTTCAGAACAAGTACCAGAGCAACATGGACCTTTGAATAATGGAGAACAAGTTAATGATCATATTGAAGAAGATGATCATACAGATAACATAGTTGAATATGATGGTACAAATACATTGATCCATGATTCATTTAATGTTAGAATGGATGATGATGATGATGTTGATCATGAAAATGATGACTTTGATGATGTTCATGATTTACCTCTTCTTGAGAAGGAATACGAACCCCTATATGAAGGCTCCAACACAAATCTTCTCTCTGCTATGTTGTTGATAATGAACTTGAAGGTTATGAATGGTCTTTTGAACATATCAGTCACACGGATGTTAAGGTATGCAAAATATTCCATCACATATCTATGATTGTGATAAAGGTATTCTTTGTTCCTCTAATAATTTTATTGTTAATTCATAAGTCAAATTAATACGGATGAAATATGTTTCATTAATATTACTTATATATTATATTAACGATATTTTTATTTTTATTTGTTGTAGCTTGATAGCTGAATTTTTGTTACCACCGTCAAATATTTTACCTCGCACATATCGAGATTTATCTACCATCATGAAATAAATTGGAATGCGGTATGAAGCAATTCATGCATGCCCCAATGACCATGTTATATATTATAATCAACATGAATTTGCAACAGAATGTCCGGAATGCCATATCAGTAGATATCGAACAGATCAAGTAACAAAAAAGGTGCCTCGCAAGGTTCTTCGTTATATTCCCATTATTCCACGTTTGCAACGACTATTCTAGTGCAAAAACATTGCGCAACTTATGGATTACCATGCAAGGAACATAAGTCAAGATGACATTATTCGAATGCCTGCAGATGGGTCTGCATTTAGAGATATGGAGGAAAAATGACCTCACTTTAAAGAAGAACCTCGTAATCTTAGGATTTATTTGGCAACAGATGGTGTCAATCCATTTGCGGAGATGAGATCCATTTACTCGGTGTGGCTTATTTTTGTTATCAACAATAATATTCCTCTGTGGTTATCAATAAAGAGGGAGCACATAATGTTGTCAATGATTATTCCAGGTATACTGTGTCTACAACTTTTATTTTTAATGTAGTGGCATCTCATTTGTCGTGTTTTGTTGCATAATGTCATATATATATTTTTTATTTTTCTATTGTGCATCGTTTATATATGTAAATGGTACTCATAATTATATATTTTATATGTTCAAATCAATCAGGTAAGTACCAAGTTAAAGATATGAATGTATATATCGAACCTCTTATTGACGAGCTACTAAATTTATGCAATGGCATCACTATGTATGACGTATCTAGACCAATACGACAAAGGAAATTTCAATTCCATGCAATGCTTGTATGGATAATACATGATGCCCCAGGGTTAACCCATTTTTGCGGCTTGTAATTATAAGTTCCACTTTAATTGCATTTAATTTTATGAACTAGTTAATATATAACTATGCACACATGTTTTATTAAATAATCCATTCATTTTATATAAATTATAATTGACATAGATATTCCATCTATTTATGTAGGTCTTCAGACAAAGTGGAAATTTGCATGTCTAGTTTGTGGTGCTAAGATCAAATCTCGTCGTTCAAAAAGCTTAGGAAAGGAGGTGTTTGATGAGTATAGGCACTTCCTCTCTAAGAATCACAGGTATCGAACTACCGAAAAGCCTTTGTTCAATGGGAAGCGAGATACTGCGTTAAAACCGCAGAGAATGACACCTCGCCTATGGAAGTTGTAATATAATAGAAATAGTCAAGGTACATATGAATCATCGCATATCATGAAATGTTATGTATTTTTTTTATTTGTGTTGTTTACTATAATTGACATTGATTTCTGTAATTTCTTTATAAACTGCGATTCATGATGGTCGTCGTGATCATCATGAAGGCATTAATGGGCTTCCACGAAGAATGAAAAGTTATCCTAAACAATTCAGTAGGTTTCCCTAGTATGAGGACCTACAAATTGCTCAACTTTTTGATACAATGAATATCAGAAACAATGTGACTGAAACATTATGGCGAATATTGGATTGAAGGAGTGCGAAAGAAAAAATTGTCAAAATATGCAAAGACATTCAAGAAGGAAACTATGCAATGAAAGACGTCATTCAATTTCATAGAAATGGAGAAAAAATTAATATAAACTCACTTCCATGGATGTTAACGGAGCAGCAAAGTAATGTTGTAAAGCAGTCATGCGAAAAATTAAATTTCCCACCGGATTTTGTGCGAACATGAAGAATATCATAACAAAGAAAGGTGATTTTGCAAGGGTGAAAACACATTATTGGCATGTCTTCATGAAGGTAATTATTATGGTATGCATATAATTTTTTTTATTCCAGTACTGCATATTGTTGGTTTTTTGCTTGTCTACTCTTTGTTTAAAAAATGAAACGATTTGTATATTGTTACAGTATGTTCTACCTCTCTCTCTCTCGGACAACTTCGACAACAATGTCAAACAGGTTATATATAATCTCGGGAAATACATGAGGTAAGTAGCGATATTTTTCATCTGCTTAGTGTTTGTTTAATTCATCACAGAACTTATATTTGATTTTTGTGCACCAATTCATGTTATGTAATATAATGTTTTTTTGTTAAATCTCATGATTGGGTTGCGTCACTTGTATATGGTTGTCATCTAAAGAAATCCATAAAGAAGATATAACGTATTGGAGGAGAGAAATTCCTTGTCTCATGTAAGAAATGCAGAAGAGCTAGATTTTTTATAATTTCATTCAATATTATCTAGGATCACTAAGAGAATAACAAGCACAACATAACAATCACAAGAGACAATGGACACAAAGCATTTCACTGGGGAAAACCAAGAAGGTGAAAAACCCTGCAAATTCCTCAAGGATAGAATAAGCCCCAATACAAGGATCACAAAGATCAAACCCAAAATATAGATGTCTCCAACAACTACTCCTCCTCCGCTTGTGCGCACTCCTCTCTCTCAATTATGTGAGTTGGATGAGTGAGTGAATGAATAGAATGAGAGAGTCACACTCTCTATTTATACAATGACTTGACCTGCCTTTAACCCTAACTGGGTCGGATTCCTAAGGAAGCCTAATAACCCATCCAGATGACTCATACAGGGCCGACCCCACCAAGGTGGTCTAATAACCCATCAAATATAAGTTACGACACTTACAATGTAACTTGCGACACTTGCAAATACAAATGACGACACTTCCAATCGGAGGAATAATACATCTCCGTTGGGGATACAATAAAGTACAAATGTAATATACAAGTGAATATCTTCTAAAGTTACAAATACATCAACACTCCCTCTTAACTAGGAAGGTATTCTCTTGACACAGGTAATCAATACATATAGGCACAAGTCTTCAATTCTGGAGCTGTATCATCGTGACTGGATCATGGAGCATCATCATCACCGCTGTTGTACTCGTCATCTCAATCACTGGTGCTATCTCTCAATTCTTCTCGTCATAGGAATTTCTACAGAGCCAACCCTTTTTTTTATGCTGGATGTAGGCCTAGCCTCCTGTAGGTCTTCATCATCTCTACGAGCAGCCTGACAGAGGTGGAATCTCAGGACTGATTATGTGCATCTACAAAACCTGACAAGAGCATCCTAGGATCCTATATGTGCCTTAGCACGATTGGAAAGATCTCCCAGGAATGATTATATGCAGCCTTCACAAAACCTTAAAAGAGCATCTTGCGACCTGCAAGATCTCTAAAGAGCATCCTAGGACTTTTACGTGACTAGCACAACCTATCGAATCTACAGGACTAATTACATGTGATATCCACAAAACCTTAAAAGAGCATCTTGCAACCTGCAAGATCTCTAAAGAGAATCCCAGCAATTTTACGTGACTAGCACAACCTATCGGATCTCCAGGATTGATTACATGTGAACAAGAAAAACCTTAAAAGAGCATCTTGCGACCTGCAAGATCTCTAAAGAGCATCCAAGTACTTTTACGTGCTTAGCACAACCTATCAGATCTCCAGGACTGATTACATGCCTACCTCACAAAACCTCGAAAGAGCATCCGAGGACTGATTATGAGATTACTGCTCAACCTATCGGATCTCCCAAGAATAAATTACATGCTATTGCATAACTTGCCACATATCCACGTCCTCGGAGTATCATCCCGATACTCATGATCAACTTGATCATCCTCGCACGAAGCATCATCCTAATGCTCATGATTATACTGATCATCATCATATAGTGCATCATCCTGATGCACATCATCATCACATGATCATCTTGATCATCTTCATATAGAACATCATTTGGAGCATCGTCCTAATGCTCATCACACAACACTTACATCCACATCCATGGAAGGATCCTCCTACCACCATGCTTGGAATGGCTCCAACAAATGTGTACCGTTACTTCCTCCTGGAAGTATCTTCCATCTGAAGAACACCAAGCATCTCTCTGAAGTACTCGAACTTCACCATGGCTAGTGGTTTGGTCAACGCATCTACTATCTGCTCATCTGTCGCAACATATAGGAGCTTCACTGCTCCTCTCTGTACCATATCCCTAATATAGGTATATTTGATCTCGATATGCTTCGAGTTGTCATGGAACACTGGGTTCTCAGACAACTTCACACAACTCTGGTTGTCACAGAAGATACAAGTAGCATCCAACAAGTTGTGACATACTCTGCTTCGACTGTACTCAGTGCTACGCAGGATTGCTTCCTGTTGAACCAAGATATCACACCTGATCCCATACTGAAGCAGCACCCCAAAGTGCTCTTCCTATCTGCAGCAATGCTTGCCCAATCTGAATCAACATAAACATCCAAGTTAAACTTTTGATTCTCATCATACTTGATCCCATAATCAACTGTACCCTTCAGGTACCTCAGAATATGCTTTACAACAATCAGGTGAACATGTCTAGGATCCGTCAGGAACTGGCTCAATGTGTTCACCGCAAAGAAAATATCTAGTCTCGTGTTCATCAGGTACATCAAGGACCCAATCATCTGACGATACATCGTGTCATCAATCGAATATGATGAAGCATCACACAATAGCTTCAGGTTCGATGCTATAGGTGTGGCCATGGCCTTGCATTCCATCATCCCAAACCGTTTCAGGATATCTACTGCATACTTCCCTTGTCCAAGTTCCATCTGCACTCCGCCACACCTCCATACCTAGAAAGTAACGCATCATACCCAAGTCCTTCATCTTGAACTTGACAGCAAGATTCCTCTTCGTGTCGGCAATCAACCTATCCACACCTGTCACAAACAAGTCATCCAAATACAGTAGGAGTATCACTGGATTTCCTTCCTCAACCTTGTAGTAAAGGTTGGAATCCGCTTTACTTTTGGTAAATCCCAAACTAGTCAGGAAGCTGTCAATCCCGCCGTACCATGTCCTGGGTGCTTGTTTCAAACTGTACAAGGCTTTCTTTAATTTGCACACACGTGACTCCCTGTCATGTGTCTCAAATCTGAGTGGCTGCTCCACATACACTTCCTCTTTGACTACACCATTCAAGAAAGTTGTCTTGACATCCATTTGGTGTATCTTCCATTTCATCACTGCACCCAAAGCAAGTATTGTTTTGATGGAAGTGTATCTGGCTATAGGTGCAAAAGTCTCTTCATAATCTATCCCTTCTTTCTAAGAGAAGCCATGAGCCACAAACCTTGCCTTTTATTTTTCTATGTTTCCATCTGTAGCATGCTTGATCTTGTAGATCCACTTGGAAGTTACAACATACTTTCCTTTTGGCCTTGGGACCACATCCCAAACATCATTCTTCATGATCGACTGGTATTCCTCGACCATGGCATCCTTCCATTCTTTCTTTTATGCTGCTTCTTCACAATTGGAAGGTTATTTGTTCATTATGTCATATAGTAAGTCTACATAGCTGGTGTGTGACCTTGTCCTTTTTCTTTCTCTGTGTTCCTCCTTTGGAACACCATAACTCTCTGCATCTTGAATGAGCTCTCTTGCCCATGTAGGTTTCCTCTTGTGAGAGTTCTTCTCACGAGGTGGATCTACAGGCCCTTGTGGATATTCTATTTCATGATATTCTTTTGGAATTGCTTCGTTCATGGTGGTGTCTTGTATCTTGGGTACCCTTGGTTCTTCATTATCTTCAACAGGTGGCTTCTTCGATTTGATGTATGTTGATTTTTCATCAAAAGTCACATCCCTGCTGATATCAATCTTCTTGAACCTTGGAAAGTAGATTCTGTATGCCTTTGAGTTTTCACTGTACCCCACAAATATACCCTTCTTTCCAGAAGTATCTAACTTTGTCCTCTTTTCTAGTGGAACATGTGTATATACTAGACAACTAAATATCCTGAGATGGCTAACTTCTGGTTTCTTACCAAAGAAGGCTTCTTCTGGTGTCTTGTTGTCAAGTATCCTGTAAGGTGTTATGTTATGTACATATACTGTTGTCCTTGCTGCTTCTTCCCATAGATGCATAGGCAGATCTTGGTCATGAAGCATTGCCCGTGCTGCTTCCATGATTGTTCTATTCTTCCTTTTTGCAACCCCATTTTGTTGTGGATTGTAAGGAGTGGTCAAATCCCTCTTACTCCCTGAATCACTGCATAACTTCTTGAAGTCCCTTGAAGTGAATTCACCGCATTATCGGATCTAAAGGTCTTGATCTTCTTATCAGTTTGGTTTTCTATCAAGGCTTTGAATTCCTTGAACTTATCAAACACTTCATCTTTGTTCTTCAAGAAATATACCAAAGTCTTCCTAGAGAAATCATCAATGAAATAAACATAATATACATACCCACTCAGAGAACTGGATGAAATCAAACCGCATACATCGGAGTGGATAATCTCCAAGATTCCTTTTTCCTTGCTTTCACTGCTTGGAATTGCCTTCTTTGTGTTATTTCCTTTTGCACATCCTTTGCAAACACCTTAATGCTTTGACTGGATTTCAGGAAGACCTTCTACTATTTTGCTTGCAATTGGTAGTGCTCTATAGTGCACATGTACAAGCCTTATGTGCCAAAGTTCACTTGGATCCATGGATTCATGTACCATGTCATTTTCAGGTTGTCCCTTCAACTTGTACAATCCTCCTTCTTGCTCTCCAATCACTACTGCATCATCTATGTTCTTACCTTTTGGCCACATAAGTACTTGGCCATCCACAAATGCAACTCTCATCCCCTTTGCATCCAAAGATGATATGGAGAGAATATTTTTCTTGAGACTAGGTACATATAGAACATATTTCATTTTTAAAGACTTCCTAGAGTCTAACTTACATGAGGCTTCACCACTTCCTTTTATAGGGTATTGATAGTCATCCCTATTAGGAACCCATGTCTTTACTTTATTAGGGTATTGTTGTTGGACGCATATGCTTTGTAAGTCGTCCCGTAGTATTTGTTGATCCATATTTTGTGTTATTGTTGTTTGGCGCATATGCTTTGTAAGTCGTCTGTAGTATTGTTGATCCATGGTTTGTATTGGCCCATGGTTTTGACCCATAGTATTGGCGCCTAGACTTAGTAAATAAGTGTGTGTTGAGTCCTATGAAGGCACCGTGAAGTTATTTATATTGAGCTTGCTCAAAGGAGGTTGCCTCCTCGAAGTGGCCTGTGATCAATATAAAAGTGATTATGAGTTCTGTTATTTCTTTATTTCGTGTGTTTTCATTAATTAATTATTGCAGGTTCATCACATCTGGTATCAGAGCACTTTCTTGGGCTCGTGGGGTGGAATTTCTGCCAATTTTTTTTTCGCATTTGTTGCAAGTTCAGATATAGGAATAATCCCTATCCGCTTAACTGTGGGAAGTGCTTGGGAATAATCCCTAAAACTCATTGTGAGGAGTACCACAGGAACCCAAAAGTAGCTAGCCCATTGAGAGGACCTGCCAGCGAAAAGGGCAACGACCCCTACTTGATTGACTAGTTCCCACCCATGAGGTAAACCAAGAGCTATTGTTTGAGGCAAGCGGTTATCAGTTTTACCTGAGCCATGGAGTGAGAGGTACTGCCCCAATACGCAAGCCGTCAGACAACATTGGTGGCCGAGTGAAACCCTTGAACTGTTAGGAAGCCGAACATACCTGGGGTCTATATTTATTTTCAGTTGAACTGTTGCCGATCACTTCTGCGCCGTTTCAGATCCATTCTGAAAGCCATTCCAGATCCAGCCATTTCAGATCTATTTCAGATCCAGCCATTTTCGATCCAATCGGCACCACTTTAGATCTATCTGTTTCAGATCCCTTCCGCACCGTTGCAGATCCATATCTCCCTTGTTTTCACTCCGTTTCCCTTGAAACTTCCCTAACACGTCGGTAATCCCATTCTGCATATTTCATTCCTGAGGACCCTATGCCAAATTCCACTTCCCAAAGCCCGAAATCTCACATTTGTCTATTTTTAGGGTTTGCCATAAATTTTTTAGATTTCGCCTAATCACCTTCAAATTTTACCACCGAGTTCCTTTCCTAATTCTGCTTCTTTGTCCCTCTCTGCCAAATTTTCTCATTCTTTCACCCCGCTTATGAAATCCCCATTTTTTGCTTCCCTGTCCATCAGAAAGTGTCCAAAACCTACTCAAACCCCAATTACCCCTCCGAGTTTTTCCCAAATCCAAATTTTCCTTTACTAAAGCAGCTTTTGTTTGTGTTTTTCTATCCATTCCCCCCCCGAACAAAAAAAAAAAAATCCTAGTTATGGTTGTCACCCGCGTAGGAGCAAAAACCATGGAGGAAGCACTTGTAGCCATCCAAACCAAACTCCAAGATATGGATGAAAAATTTCTCAGCCTCCATCTTCAACATTCATCCATGAACGATAATCGACAGCAAGAATCTTCTGCAGCCAATGGGTTTTCTTTGTCCAGTAATTTCCGTGGTCCGAAGCTTGAATTTCCTCGCTTCAACGGTATTGATCCGACTAGATGGATCTATCGTGCATATCAATATTTCAATCTGCATAATACTTTTGCTATCCAAAAAGTTCCACTTGCATCCTTTCATTTGGAACAGGAAGCCCTTCAATGGTACCGTTGGTACATCAAGGCTCATGATGAGCCAAAATGGACAGATTTTTGCCAACTCATTTTGCAACGCTTTCGTCCTAGTGCTTTTGATGACTTCACCGGAGCACTCACTAAACTTCGTCAAAGTGGCACTGTGAGAGAATATCAGAAAGAATTTGAGAAACTAACCAATCACATAGAAGGATTGTCTGATGAATTCTACAGGAGTTGTTTTATTAGTGGTCTTAAGGATGAAATCCAGTCAGAGGTTAAAATGTTCTGTCCCAACACAATGATGGAAGTCCTAGGGTTGGCTAAGTTAGCAGAAGACAAGCTTGCATCCCAACAACGCTCCAAACCCTCTTTTGTTTCCTTCCAAAATATGGGTTCTCAACGACCTGCCATTCTACCAGCTCCTCAACCAAATCCTATCAAGTATTTGTCTGAAACAGAGATGCAAGCACGCGGAGAAAAATGGCTATGTTATAATTGTGATGAGAAATTCACTCGGGGACAAATGTGTTCAGCAAAAGCTCTATCTCTTGGATATGGATTCTTCGCCTGCCTCTAAAATTGGTGAAGAAGCTCCAGATACAATGGTTGATCAGGTCGACATTCAAGAGTTGCCTATTGACCCCCCATCTCAGGATGACCAACCATAGATATCTCTCAATGCTTTATCCGACGTCACCACCCTCCAAAGAATGCGGCTCAGGGGTTACTTCAAGAAGCTTCCTCTTACAATACTCATTGATTGTGGCAGCACACATAACTTCATTGGCCCTCGGATCGCCAAACAGGCTGATTATTTTATCCATCTTTGCTCCAACTTTGAAGTCATGGTTGCCAATGGGGGCACCTTACCTTGCAAGGGAAAGTGTCACAATGTGCGTATCTCTCTAGACGATTATAACCTGTGCTTTGACATGTTTGCCTTGTCTTTAGGCAGATGTGATGTGGTTTTGGGCGTTCAATGGTTACGCACACTTGGCCCCATCTTATGGGATTTTGCTGAACTTTGGATGCAGTTTTCCATCAATGGGACACAACACAAATTTACGGGCTTACAACCAGGGTCTCTCCGCATCATCAGTTCACATCGCCTAGAAAAGATCCTTAAGAGGAATTCACATGGTGTCATCGCTCAGCTCCATTCCATTCAGATGCACCCACCAACGGCCTCCACTACTTCCTTGGATAAATATGCGGGTGTCTTTGCTGCACCAGTGGGCTTGCCACCTTCACGAGACCTTTCCGGTAAGCATTTAGCCACATCTACATCTCAGCAGGACATGATGGCTATTTTGCATGTAGTACAGAAGTGGCAGCCATCCCTCTTGGGGAATTATTTTTGCATCCAACTGATCTCCCGAGTTTGGAAAATTTTCTGGAACAACGGGTCTCCTCCCGAGCACACCTGAAATGGGTTATCCAACTCATGGGTTATGACTATGCAATCACTTACCCTAAGAGTAAGGACAATATGGTGGCAGATGTTCCTTCTTGCACATTTGATGACCTAGTTTCTCTTACAACTATTTCTCTGCTTGTTCCAAATTGGTTGCAATCTTTTCAACGGGGCTATCTCTTCTATGAACTCCATGCTTCTTCATCGGCAGGGCACTCCGGGTTCCTCCAAACGTATGACCGGGAACAATGTAACTTCTTTTGGCAAGGAATCAAAATGACAATTCAAGGGATGGTGGTTGACTGTGATACTTTCCAGGTCAACAAGGGTGAAATGACACTCCTTTCGAGACTACTCGAACCCTTGCCCATCCCTACACAGATTTGGACAACTATTTCTATGGATTTCCTAGAAGCGCTGCAGTGGTACAGTACCACATATAAAAGGACACCATATGAAGCAGTCTCTGGACAGGCACCGCCAGTTCTTCTTCCATACACCTTCAGCATCTCCTCAGTTCAGGAAATTGACTCGACTCTTCGAAACCGTGATCATATTCTTCTCATTCTACAGGACAATCTTCACATGGAAAGAATTCGACTGAAACAACAAGATGATTAGCACCGTTCTGAGCACACTTTTCACGTAGTTGATATGGTTCTTATTCATCTACAGCCTTCCATGCAATCCTCCCTGAAACTCAAAAGGCATTAGTGGCCTGACATGCAACCCGAGGATGCTACAGGGGAACCACTCCTTCAGATTCTGCATCAATTTCCACATCTCAAGCTTTGAGGACAAAGTTTTTTCTAAGGGGGAGGGGATGTTAGGAACCCATGTCTTTACTTTATTAGGGTACTGTTGTTGGACGCATATGCTTTGTAAGTCGTCCCGTAGTATTTGTTGATCCATAGTTTGTGTTATTGTTGTTTGGCGCATATTCTTTGTAAGTCGTCCGTAGTATTGTTGATCCATAGTTTGTATTGGCCCATGGTTTTGACCCATAGTATTGGTGCCTAGAATTAGTATATAAGTGTGTGTTGAGGCCTATGAAGGCACCGTGAAGTTATTTGTATTGAGCTTGCTCAAAGAAGGTTGCGCCCTCGAAGTGGCATGCGATCAATATAAAAGTGATTCTGAGTTCTGTTATTTCTACTATTTCGTGTGTTTTCATTAATTAATCATTCCAGGTTCAACATAATCCCCAAGTTTCACCTTAAGAGGTGACTCGTGTTTAGATAAGTCCATAAGAGATTCTTTAAATCCCGTCATATGTTTGGAATCCCCACTATCAATAAGCCAATCATTACACCCATGTGTAACAGTACCTGTGAGAGCAGATATTAGAACATATTCTTCATCACTTGAAGAATCTCCACTTTCTTCTTTATTCTTGTTTCTGGAAGGTTCATCATCCTCAGCAGCATGAACATGATATCTCTTGTTGTTGTTGTTGTTGTTTTTGTTGAAGCCTTTTCTTCTCTTGGGACATTCTGAGGCAAAGTGTCCCTTCTCATCACATGTGAAGCATCTTAGATCTTTCTTCTCCCTTTGATGGTGGTGATAATATTTCTTGTGATGAGGTTTCTCCCTCTTGAACTTACTTCTATTGTTGTGTGTTGTGAGAGCTTGATCTTCATTTCCCATCTTTTCTTCTCGGGCCACAAGTCTAGCTTCTTCTTGTGAACATTCCTCCCACAGTCTACTGAAATAGATCAATTTCTTTCTTGCACAGATACCTTGGATGATAGAGTCCCATGACCTAGGTAGGCCATTCAATGTGGTCATCACAATTTCTCCATTCTCCACTACATCATCCACAGATTCAAGTTGTTCTTTGATTTGAGAGACCTTAGTGAAGTAGGATTGGATGGTCTCTCCATTCTGTATCTTTACACCTTTCAATTGGTTACGCAGTGTCATCTTCCGATTTATGTTCTTTCCTTCAAACAACTTGGTCAAGGAGTCAAACATCTCCTTAGGTGTCTTTAGAGAAGACACATGGGGTATGATGTGGTCTTTGATAGAATCTGCAATGATTCTCTTGGCCTTGACCAAGTTCTTTTTGTGTAAGGCCTTAGCCTCATCTCCCTCTGGAACTGGAACCTCTTCACTTATGTAGGTATCCAATTCATTCTCTTCTAGGATTAACCCAATCCTATACTTCCATGCTTGGAAGTTATCATCCCCTTCAAGCTTATACTCAAGCTTGGTGTGGTGAGACATCTTAATGAGAAACTCAAATGGAAATAAAAGATTTAGGTCTTACCACTTGATTTGCTGAAATTGGATCTGGAGTTGGATTAGGGTTTGTCAGAGAAACCTTAAAAATTCAAACTTTGAATTTCAAACTTCTGATTGAATGGAAATATGTGCCTTACTGAGCTGATCAAGATGGTATACTTCAATTTTGAAATCTCCAAAATTTGACCCCTCAAAATTGACTTTGAAACTTTTAGATATGCAGTTTCTAGTTTTTTGGTTTTCTGGTCAAAATACAAACTAGGATTTAATGGAGCCTGGGGTTCTGCCCAACCAAAAAGTTCGATCTTGGTCTCTAAACTTCGATTTTTCTGAGGAGCATCTAGCCGTGGTCTCAGATTCCAAAAATTCCAACTTTCTCAGAAACCCTAATTTCTTGCAGCAATAACAGGCCAAAAACTGAAAAATGCTCAGAATTGAGTTCTGTCTCGACAAAAAGATGCGCCCTTGCTAGGAGAGTCAGTCTAGCCTCCTGCATTTGATGAACTGTGGAGAGAAACCCAAAAACTAAGAATCCCTACCTTCCGCAATTGCATAGTGTCTTCTTCTTAGTACCGCTCTGATACCATGCTAGATTTTTGATAATTTCATTCAATATTATCTAGGATCACTAAGAGAATAACAAGAACAACAAAACAATCACAAGAGACAATGGGCACAAAGCATTTCACCGGGGAAAACCAAGAAGGTGAAAAACCGCGCAACTTCCTCAGAGATAGAATAAGCCCCAAGACAAGGATCACAAAGATCAAACCCAAAAGATAGATGTCTCCAACAACTACTCCTCCTCCACTTGTGCGCACTCCTCTCTCTCAACTATGCGAGTTGGATGAGTGAGTTCATGAATAGAATGAGAGAGTCACACTCTCTATTTATACAATGATTTGACCTTCCTTTAACCCCAACTGGCCGACTTCCTAAGGAATCCTAATAACCCATCCACGTGACTCATATAGGGCCGACCCCACCAAGGTGGTCTAATAACCCATAAAATATAAGTTACGACACTTACAATGTAACTTGCGACACTTGCAAATACAAGTGATGACACTTCCAATTGGAGGAATAATACATCTCCGTTGGGGATACAATAAAGTACAAATGTAATATGCAAGTGAATATCTTCTGAAGTTACAAATACATCAACAGGAATCATCTACCTTCAACATTTTTCAATGCAAAAGAACACTACCTCATACACCAAATTGAGGAGATTGAATTGTGTGGACCTGTGCACTCAAGGTCCATGTGGATAATTGAGAGGCACTTGAAATTTATGAAGGGTTTGGTTAGACAACGAGCACGTGATGAGGGTTCTATGATGGAGGGATATATGGTTTACCAAAACATGTTGTATATTAGTGAATATCTTCCTCAATTAGCGTCAAAGCTCAATTTACGTCGCATTTGTGATCCGGACTCCAATAACAATTTCGAAGGGGATTACCCGAAGGGGAAAGGTAGATGGAGGAACGTGAAAGGTAATATAATACATTTGACTGTTGATTTTTATGTATATGTATCATACATATTCTATATTGCATCAATTAAGAGTGTATACTTTGTTAAATGAATATACATTTGTATTGAATTTTAATTTTATTGTCATCAAACAGTTGGTCGAGAGTGGGATGCACTTCATTTATACATCGCAAACAATCTTGAATGGATGAAGGTATGGATTGAACGATGTGAACAATCTGGTCATGGAATATCATGGGACGGTGTGGCTTCATTGGTTAAAGCAGCACATCGCAATGGAGATACCAATCTTACACAAAGGGAAGTAGATTTAGCATATGGTTTAAAAGATAAGCAAGCAGGCATATTAATCAACCACACTATTTATTCTTTTTTCAAGCATATTGATGTACATGTTTATTTTTTTCCCTTTATGGCATAAATGCATGCACTTAATCATAAATATTGGATCATTATGTAATCTTTTCGTGTATGACTTGTTGTAGGTAAAACACCATAAGGCTATGTGGTGCAATGGTTGTAGATATTGCATCAAAAAGTTGGATGAAACGAAGAAAAAATCAAATTGTTGGATATCTGCAGTCTTTGAGGTGACCAATGTTTCCTCTAGAAGTGACAGACATATAGAACTCTAAGAAAATTGATACTATGGGTATTTGGAAGATATTCTTCAGTGTGACTTTAACTCCTTCAACGTAGTTCTGTTCGTTGTCAAATGGTACAGGTTACGATTGAATCAACGTGACCCCGATAAAACTATTATTGAACATGATAATGGATTTACCATAGCTAATACAAGGTTGTTTGAGCTAGGAACGGAGCCCTATGTTCTTCCAACCCAATGTGAACAGGTATTTTACTCTGAGGTTCTACATAGACTGGGTTGGTCATTTGTTGTGAGACACGATCCAAGGGGAAGGCCGATAAAGTATAACGTAGTGGAAGGTAATGAAGAGGGTCTCGAAGAAGAAGACGATGTTGAATATGATCAACATGAGTTAGATGATCATGTTCCAGAAGAATATGTTGAAGAATTAGTTGAATTAGATGATGTAGCAAACAATGTCCGTGAAGATGATATCGGCGATGACATGATGATCGTAACTGACATCGATGACGATGATGATATGGCCAATCCTTACAATGTTGACTCTGGATCGGATGATACAAATGATGACTTGGATGAAGAAGATGATGATCAATTCCATTGAATTGTACGAGGTATGCCTTAATATATATACTGTATATATTTTGATTTGATATTGCGATATAAATATTGAATTTTATTGGTACATATTAATTAATTGTTTCTTAGTGTTTTTTCCATTTTCCTCTATGTTGGCATATGTTATAATTAGAAACATTGCTCCTTATAAAGTATGACAAAAAACACATTTAATTTTTTTTACATAGATTTTGTTGGGTTATGGGGAATTGAGAGTGATGTGAGGGGGGGGGAGGGGCCATAGGAGCTTTCACCTTCACGTGGTTGGCCCTGTTTAGTAGAGAATATTAAATTATTCTCGAAACAAAGAGAATCTCAATAAGAAAATTAATGCACAATTATGATCATGCTAACCCAAA